>JBBGZY010001081.1:365000-965000 GCA_037952925.1 Lithobates clamitans | reverse complement strand
CCAAGCTATTTGCTGAGAGGCATGTCGAGTCCATGGAATATTTTATATTGCGACACAAGTTGCGGGAAAGAGACAATTTTTTTTTTTTTTTGCACAAAATTGTCACTAAATGGTATATTGCTCAAACATGCCATGGGAATATGTGAAATTACACCCCAAAATACATTGTGCTGCTTCTCCTGAGCACGGGGATACCACATGTGTGAGACTTTTTTGGAGCCTAGCCGCGTACGGGACCCCGAAATCCAAGCACCGCCTTCAGGCTTTCTAAGGGTGTAAATTTTTGATTTCACTCTTCACTGCCTATCACAGTTTCGGAGGCCATGGAATGCCCAGGTGGCACAAAACCCCCCCAAATGACCCCATTTTGGAAAGTAGACACCCCAAGCTATTTGCTGAGCGGTATAGTGAGTATTTTGCAGACCTCACTTTTTGTCACAAAGTTTTGAAAATTGAAAAAAGAAAAAAAAAAATGTTTTTTCTTGTCTTTCTTCATTTTCAAAAACAAATGAGAGCTGCAAAATACTCACCATGCCTCTCAGCAAATAGCTTGGGGTGTCTACTTTCCAAAATGGGGTCATTTGGGGGGGTTTGTGCCACCTGGGCATTCCATGGCCTCCGAAACTGTGATAGGCAGTGAAGAGTGAAATCAAAAATTTACACACTTAGAAATCCTGAAGGCGGTGATTGGTTTTCGGGGTCCCGTACGCAGCTAGGCTCCCAAAAAGTCCCACACATGTGGTATCCCCGTACTCAGGAGAAGCAGCTAAATGTATTTTGGGGTGCAATTCCACATATGCCCATGGCCTGTGTGAGCAATATATCATTTAGTGACAACTTTGTGCAAAAAAAAAAAAAAAATTGTCACTTTCCCGCAACTTGTGTCAAAATATAAAATATTCCATGGACTCAATATACCTCTCAGCAAATAGCTTGGGGTGTCTACTTTCCAAAATGGGGTCATTTTGGGGGGTTTTGTGCCACCTGGGCATTCCATGTCCTCCGAAACTGTGATAGGCAGTGAAGAGTGAAATCATAAATTTACACCCTTAGAAATCCTGAAGGCGGTGATTGGTTTTCGGGGCCCCGTATGCGGCTAGGCTCCCAAAAAGTCCCACACATGTGGTATCCCCATACTCAGGAGAAGCAGCAGAATGTATTTTGGGGTGCAATTCCACATAGGCCCATGGCCTGTGTGAGCAATATATCATTTAGTGACAACTTTTTGTAAATATTTTTTTTTTTTTGTCATTATTTAATCACTTGGGACAAAAAAAATAAATATTCAATGGGTTCAACATGCCTCTCAACAATTTTCTTGGGGTGTCTACTTTCCAAAATGGGGTCATTTGGGGGGGTTTTGTACTGCCCTGCCATTTTAGCACCTCAAGAAATGACATAGGCAGTCATAAACTAAAAGCTGTGTAAATTGCAGAAAATGTACCCTAGTTTGTAGACGCTATAACTTTTGCGCAAACCAATAAATATACGCTTATTGACATTTTTTTTACCAAAGACATGTGACCGAATACATTTTGGCCTAAATGTATGACTAAAATTGAGTTTATTGGATTTTTTTTATAACAAAAAGTAGAAAATATCATTTTTTTTCAAAATGTTCGGTCTTTTTCCGTTTATAGCGCAAAAAATAAAAACCGCAGCGGTGATCAAATACCATCAAAAGAAAGCTCTATTTGTGGGAAGAAAAGGACGCAAATTTTGTTTGGGTACAGCATTGCATGACCGCGCAATTAGCAGTTAAAGCGACGCAGTGCCAAATTGGAAAAAGACCTCTGGTCCTTAGGCAGCATAATGGTCCGGGGCTCAAGTGGTTAACTCCGCTTTGATCTCATTAAGCAATGGAATATAATTTGTCAGATATAAGTTCTTGGGGGATGATGTCAATTTAATTCCCAGGTATGGCAGATCTCTTCTCACCCACGTGAATGGAAATTCCCTTAGTAGTGCTATAAGTTCTTAATTTTTTTTCTACTCCTATATTTAGTATTTCTGTTTTAATAGGGTTTTTTTAAAAAAGTTTGAGAGTTCACTGTACTTTTTTATTCTTATTATGTTTGTCAGTTTCACTCTTGGGTTGGTTACATACATAAGGATGTCATCCGCGTATGCCGTGATTTGTGTTTCTCTTCCCCCACTCTTGACCCTCCTATATACCAGTTGTTCATTGAGGTCGCCAGGAAAGGTTCCATCGACAATACGTACAGGAGTGGAGAAAGTGGGCGCTCATGTCTCATTCCGCTCTTCATTTCGAAAGAGGATGACAGCTTCCCATTGACTTTCACCATTGCCCGATTATATAGATTTTTAATCCATCTCATGATTTTAGGTCCCAGTCCCAAGTATTGGAGCGTATCCATCATAAATCCCCAGTCTACTCTGTCAAACGCTTTTTCAGCGTCAATTGACAGAAGTAGTACTGGGGATCCCCTATTCTTCCCCTTTCATACAGAGTATGAACAGCGATCTGTCATCTCCCCTGCATAGTCCCCTCCCCCCTTCAGTTAGAAACACAAACAAGGAACACAATTAACCCATTGATCGCCCCCTAGTGTTAACCCCTTCACTGCCAGTGACATTTTTACAGTAATCAATGCACTTTTATAGCACTGATCGCTGTATACATGCCAATGGTCCCAAAACAGTGTCAAAAAAGGTCCGATGTGTCCGCCATAATGTTGTAGTCCCGATAAAAATTGCCTATCGCCACCATTACTAATAAAAAAAATGAAAAATAAAAATGCCATAACTCTATCCCCTATTTTGTAGACGCTATAACTTTTGAGCAAACCAATCAATATACGCTTATTGCGATTTTTTTTACCAAAAATATGTAGAAGAATACGTATCGGCCTAAACTGAAGAAAAAATTGTTTTTTTATATATTTTTGGGGAATATTTATTATAGCAAAACGTAAAAAATATTGCGTTTTTTTTAAATTGTCGCACTTTTTTTGTTTATAGCGCAAAAAATAAAAACCGCAGAGGTGATGAAATACCACCAAAAGAAAGCTCTATTTGTGGGAAAAAAGGACGTCAATTTTGTTTGGGTACAGTGTCGCACGACCGCGCAATTGTCAGTTAAAGCGACACAGTGCCGAATCGCAAAAAGTCCTCTGGTCAGGAAGGCGGTAAAATCTTCCGGGGCTGAAGCGGTTAAGTCACTTAGTTATATGTACGTGGTAATTCCTCAAGCAGATGTAAATGGATATTAGGAATTTTTGAGGTAAAGAACAATAGAGAATCAAAAGGAAAGCTTTTACATATCTGGAGGGGGCCCATCCAAGACCCACAAAGTCTCTTCTAGCAAGAGCTATCCAATCATGTCTCCCCTCAGCTCTTCTTCGTAGCGCTCGGCTCCGTTCGGCTCTCCTCGGTACCCCTTGGCCTATCTCACGCTCTTCAGCGGCTTCCTTCGACCTCAAACAAATCGCCGCATGCCGATGCACGAGCGTCTCCTCTTCATATCCTATCTCCGACTCCCGTGAGATGTCCACTCACTCTTCTCCCAACGGGTAGACGGGGAAGAAGGGGAAGGAAGGCATGCCAGTCTAAGGATTTTCGTCCTCCCGCAAACAGCGGGGATAGTATGAGGCGTATAAGCAAGAAGGGAGACCGTAGCACCGGGGACACAGGTCTGGCACAGCAATCGCAGCCACGGGCTCCTCCGTCTCCAAGCACATAAACCCTACAGCAGCACACCAAGACCTTTCTCTATTCCTATATGGAAGTGATTCTATCCAGCTTCCATAAGGCCCTCATAAGGCGGAGAGGCAAGAGGAGGGGGGGGGGGGTGATCTCAACAGCAGTCCATCATAGGGATCAAGAGACAGCGGGAGCTCCCTATGGCGTGCACCTGTTCGGCGCCATTGCTAGGCTCCTCCCTCCTTTACCCTGTCAACAAACACACAGCCCTTAATATCTAAACCGCTGGCAACAAAAGTCAGTACACCCCTAAGTGAAAACGTCCAAATTGGGCCCAATTAACCATTTTCCCTCCCCCCGCTGTCATGTGACTCGTTAGTGTTACAAGGTCTCAGGTGTGAGTGGGGAGCAGGTGTTAAATTTGGTGTTATCGCTCTCACTCTCTCATACTGGTCACTGGAAGTACAACATGGCACCTCATGGCAAAGAACTCTCTGAGGATCTGATAAGAAGAATTGTTGCTCTACATAAAGATGGCCTAGGCTATAAGAAGATTGCCAAGACCCTGAAACTGAACTGCAGCACGGTGGCCAAGACCATACAGCGGTATAACAGGACATGTTCCACTCAGAACAGGCCTCGCCATGGTCCACCAAAGAAGTTGAGGTCACATGTTCAGCATCATATCCAGAGGTTGTCTTTGGGAAATAGACGTATGAGTGCTGCCAGCATTGCTGCAGAGGTTGTAGGGGTGGGGGGTCAGGCTGTCAGTGCTCAGACCATACGCCGCACACTGCTTAAAATTGGTCTGCATGGCTGTCATCCCAGAAGGAAGCCTCTTCTAAAGATGATGTACAAGAAAGCCCGCAAACAGTTTGCTGAAGACAAGCAGACTAAGAACATGGATTACTGGAACCATGTCCTGTGGTCTGATGAGACCAAGATAAACTTATTTGGTTCAGATGGTGATAAGCGTGTGTGGCGGCAACCAGGTGAGGAGGACAAAGACAAGTGTGTCATGTCTACAGTCAAGCATGGTGGTGGGGGTGTCATGGTCTGGGGCTGCATGAGTGCTGCCGGCACTGGGGGGCTACAGTTCATTGAGGGAACCATGAATGCCAACATGTACTGTGACATACTGAAGCAGAGCATGATCCCCTCCCCTCAGAGACTGGACCGCAGGGCAGTATTCCAACATGATAACCACCCCAAACACACCTCCAAGACCACCACTGCCTTGCTAAAGAAGCTGAGGGTAAAGGTGATGGACTGGCCAAGCATGTCTCCAGACCTAAACCCTATTGATCATCTGTGGGGCCTCCTCAAACGGAAGGTGGAGGAGCACAAGGTCTCTAATATCCACCAGCTCTGTGATGTCGTCATGGGAGAGGGGAAGAGGACTCCAGTGACAACCTGTGAAGCTCTGGTGACCTCCATGCCCAAGAGGGTTAAGGCAGTGCTGGAAATAATGGTGGCCACACAAAATATTGACACTTTGGATCCAATTTGGAGATTTTCACTTAGGGGTGTACTGACTTTTGTTGCCAGTGGTTTAGACATTAATGGCTGTGTGTTGAGTTATTTTGAGGGGACAGCAAATTTACACTGTTATACAAGCTGTACACTCACTACTTTACATTGTAGACAAGTGTCATTTCTTCAGTGTTGTCACATGAAAAGATAGAAGAAAAGATTTACACAAATGTCACTGAGGGGGTGTACTTACTTTTGTGAGATACTATATGTTAGGATGTTATTCATTGATTTTAGCTCAGCATTTAACACAGTAGTCCCTGACAAATTAGTGAAAAAGTTCAAATCTTTGGCCCATGTCCATCACTGCGCTCATGAATTATAGATTTCCTAACAAACAGGGATGAGCCAGATGTTCGAGTCGAATCGGGTGTTCGGACGTTTGCCGAACAGCGAACAATATGCTGTCTTCGAGGCAAATTTACAAGCCTTCAGGAACCCTATTAAAGTCTATGGGACTCGAACATGAAAAATCTAAAGTTCTAATTTTAAAGGCTTATATGCAAGTTCAATGCAAAAAAAAGTTTTAAAAATGGCCGTTTTTTCGGGAGCAGTGATTTTAATAAAGCTTAAAGTCAAACAATAAAAGTGTAATATTCCTTTAAATTTCGTACCTGGGGGGGTGTCTATATAATGCCTGTAAAGGGGCGCATGTTTCCCGTGTTTAGAACAGTCCGAGTGCAAAATGACATTTCTAAAGGAAAAAATGTCATTTAAAACTGCTCACGGCTATTAATGAATTGTCGGTCCCGGCAATAAACATAAAAGTCATTGAAAAAAACGGCATGGGACCCCCCCAGTCCATTACCAGGCCCTTTGGGTCTGGAACGGATATTAAGGGGAACCCGAACCAAAATTTAAAAAAAAAATGCGTCGGGTCCCCCCAAAATCCACACCTGACACTTATCCGAGCACGCAACCTGGCAGGCCGCAGGAAAAGAGGAGGGGACGAGAGAGCGCCCCCCCAAACCATACCAGGCCACATGCCCTCAACATTGGGAGGATGCTTTGATGTCCCCCCAAAGCACCACGTTCCCAGCCGATTAAAAAAGCGGGCAATAACATTTTATATTTTGTTATATTTTAATAGATATGTGGGTGTGTGCTAGGAGTATGTGGGTGTGGTTTTGTTGAGAAATGTTTTATTGCTGCTGTAGAGAGTAGATTTTGTTGTATGTGTACAATGACACTAAAGTATATCGATCTATCCTCAGAGTCCCCCGTCACCTCACACATGTCCAGCAAGGCTGGGAGTCCGGAGAACCCGGGAGGGCAGAGGAGAACCCCGGAAGGGAGAGGAGGACCCGGGAGGGCAGAGGAGGACGTGTCAGTGAATGATGGGGCAAGCATGTCATTGGTTGTTTGGACACCGGCGGTAACAATCAGTGTTGGATTTTTAAGAGGGCAAAGGGGAGCAGCTGCCCTGGGCCCCCTGACAGAGCCCCCCTATAAAAATAATATAACAATTATATAAAATAATACAAAATAAATATTAATAATAATCATAATAATAATAAAATATCAAATCTACAATAATATAAAATGACTTTCTTTTATGAAATGCATCTTGGGAAATAATATAAAAATTATATAAAATAATACAAAATAAATAATAATAATAATAATAATAATAATAATAATAATAATAATAATAATAATATAAATATTAATATAAACAACAATAATAATAATAATAATAATAATATTAATAATAATAATAATAATAATAAAATCTCAAATCTACAATAATATAAAATGACTTTCTTTTATGAAATACATCTTGGGAAATAATATAAAAATTATCTCAAATAATACAAAATAAATAAATAAATAAATAAATAAGCAATAATAATAATAATAACTTCATTATTTCCAAATCTACAATAATTTAAAATGACTTTCTTGATCTTGAAAGACTGTGGCATAAAACCAAAACCAACCACCCCCTCTACCGACTAACTCACTCACTGCCCAAGAGATTGCCAATCACTTCAAAGACAAGATCGATGCAATTCGTGAGGACACCTCCACTGTGCGTACGTCTTCCCCACCCAACATACCATACCTAACACCATATTCAACACTCTCCTCTTTTGAATTGGCTACTACTGAAGTGGTTAATAAACTCTTCTCAGATGCCCTCCTAACCAATTGTCCCCTGGATCCTGTTCCCTCACAACTACTACGGTCACCCTCTTCTTCTATCCTATGCTCCCTCACCCACATCTTCAGTCTCTCCCTCTCTAGTGTCATCTTCCCCTCCCCTCTAAAACATGCGCAGATCACTCCCATACTTAAAAAGCCCTCACTGGACCCCACCGACCTGAACAACATAAGACCCATCTCATTGCTCCCATTCACCTCTAAACTTCTAGAACGCTTAATCTACAACCGTCTTAGCTCCTACCTCAGTGAAAATAACCTTCTTGACCCCTTACAGTCTGGCTTTCGCTCGCAGCACTCCACAGAAACTGCCTACTAAAACTCACTAACGATTTACTAACTGCTAAAACCAACAGTCAGTACTCCATACTCCTACTACTTGTCCTCTCTGCGGCCTTTGATACCGTTGACCACCAGCTCCTTCTCAATAAACTCCATTCCCTTGGCCTCCAAGATTCTGCTCTATCCTGGCTCTCTGTCTATTTATCACAGCGCTCCTTCAGTGTCACCTACAACTCTGTCTCCTCCTCTCCATTGCCCCTTTCTGTGGGGGTCCCCCAAGGCTCTGTTCTTGGACCCCTTCTCTTCTCTATCTACACCTCCTCCCTCAGTCACTTGATGATCGCCCACGGCTTCCAATACCACTTATACGCCGATGACACCCAAATCTATCTGTCTACTCCTCACCTCACTCCTTCAGTCTCCTCTCACATTACTAACTTACTAACGGACATATCAGCATGGATGTCCCACCACTTCCTTCAACTAAATCTCTCTAAATCTGAGCTATTAATATTCCCCCCATCCTCCCCGTGCCCCCCTCCATGACTTTTCCATCAAAATCAACAATGCAACCATCAGTCCCTCCCCTCATGCCAGGGTACTCGGTGTAATCCTAGACTCTGACTTGTCATTTCAGCCCCAAATCCAATCGCTGTCAAAAGTTTGTAGAATTCAAATGAAACCACCAAGCTCCTATTGCAACTCCCTTCTCATTGGCTTACCTCTCCATAGGCTCCTCCCCTCTTCAGTCTATCATAAATTTTGCTGCCAGACTTATCCACTTTACCAACCGCTCAGTGTCTGCCAACACTCTCCTCCAATCCCTACACTGGTCTCCATTCAGTGTCCTCCTCCAATCCCTACACTGGTCTCCATTCAGCGTCTGCCAACCCTCTCCTCCAATCCCTACACTGGTCTCCATTCAGTGTCCTCCTCCAATCCCTACACTGGTCTCCATTCAGTGTCCTCCTCTAATCCCTACACTGGTCTCCATTCAGCGTCTGCCAACCCTCTCCTCCAATCCCTACACTGGTCTCCATTCAGTGTCCTCCTCCAATCCCTACACTGGTCTCCATTCAGCGTCTGCCAACCCTCTCCTCCAATCCCTACACTGGTCTCCATTCAGTGTCCTCCTCCAATCCCTACACTGGTCTCCATTCAGTGTCCTCCTCTAATCCCTACACTGGTCTCCATTCAGCGTCTGCCAACCCTCTCCTCCAATCCCTACACTGGTCTCCATTCAGTGTCCTCCTCCAATCCCTACACTGGTCTCCTTTCAGCGTCCGCCAACCCTCTCCTCCAATCCCTACACTGGTCTCCATTCAGTGTCTGCCAACCCTTTCCTCCAATCCCTACACTGGTCTCCATTCAGTGTCTGCCAACCCTCTCCTCCAGTCCCTACACTGGTCTCCATTCAGTGTCTGCCAACCCTCTCCTCCAATCCCTACACTGGTCTCCATTCAGTGTCCTCCTCCAATCCCTACACTGGTCTCCATTCAGCGTCCGCCAACCCTCTCCTCCAATCCCTACACTGGTCTCCATTCAGTGTCCTCCTCCAATCCCTACACTGGTCTCCATTCAGTGTCTGCCAACCCTCTCCTCCAATCCCTACACTGGTCTCCATTCAGTGTCTTCCAACCCTCTCCTCCAATCCCTACACTGGTCTCCATTCAGTGTCTGCCAACCCTCTCCTCCAATCCCTACACTGGTCTCCATTCAGTGTCTGCCAACCCTCTCCTCCAATCCCTACACTGGTCTCCATTCAGTGTCCTCCTCCAATCCCTACACTGGTCTCCATTCAGCGTCCACCAACCCTCTCCTCCAATCCCTACACTGGTCTCCATTCAGTGTCTGCCACCCCTCTCCTCCAATCCCTACACTGGTCTCCATTCAGCGTCTGCCAACCCTCTCCTCCAATCCCTACACTGGTCTCCATTCAGTGTCCGCCAACCCTCTCCTCCAATCCCTACACTGGTCTCCATTCAGTGTCTGCCACCCCTCTCCTCCAATCCCTACACTGGTCTCCATTCAGCGTCTGCCAACCCTCTCCTCCAATCCCTACACTGGTCTCCATTCAGTGTCCGCCAACCCTCTCCTCCAATCCCTACACTGGTCTCCATTCAGTGTCTGCCAACCCTCTCCTCCAATCCCTACACTGGTCTCCATTCAGTGTCTGCCAACCCTTTCCTCCAATCCCTACACTGATCTCCATTCAGTGTCTGCCAACCCTCTCCTCCAATCCCTACACTGGTCTCCATTCAGTGTCTGCCAACCCTTTCCTCCAATCCCTACACTGATCTCCATTCAGTGTCCGCCAACCCTCTCCTCCAATCCCTACACTGGTCTACATTCAGTGTCTGCCAACCCTCTCCTCCAATCCCTACACTGGTCTCCATTCAGTGTCTGCCAACCCTTTCCTCCAATCCCTACACTGGTCTCCATTCAGTGTCTGCCAACCCTCTCCTCCAATCCCTACACTGGTCTCCAATCAGTGTCTGCCAACCCTCTCCTCCAATCCCTACACTGGTCTCCATTCAGTGTCTGCCAACCCTCTCCTCCAATCCCTACACTGGTCTCCATTCAGTGTCTGCCAACCCTCTCCTCCAATCCCTACACTGGTCTCCATTCAGTGTCTGCTACCCCTCTCCTCCAATCCCTACACTGGTCTCCATTCAGTGTCTGCCAACCCTCTCCTCCAATCCCTACACTGGTCTCCATTCAGTGTCTGCCACCCCTCTCCTCCAATCCCTACACTGGTCTCCATTCAGTGTCTGCCAACCCTCTCCTCCAATCCCTACACTGGTCTACATTCAGTGTCTGCCAACCCTCTCCTCCAATCCCTACACTGGTCTCTATTCAGTGTCTGCCAACCCTCTCCTCCAATCCCTACACTGGTCTACATTCTGTGTCTGTCAACCTTCTCCTCCAATCCCTCCACTGACCTCCAATCAGTGTCTGCCAACCCTCTCCTCCAATCTCTACACTGGTCTCCATTCAGTGTCTGCCACCCCTCTCCTCCAATCCCTACACTGGTCTCCATTCAGTGTCTGCCAACCCTCTCCTCCAATCCCTACACTGGTCTCCATTCAGTGTCTACCAACCCTCTCCTCCAATCCTTACACTGGTCTCCATTCAGTGTCTACCAACCTTCTCCTCCAATCCCTACACTGGTCTCCATTCAGTGTCTGCCAACCCTCTCCTCCAATCCCTACACTGGTCTCCATTCAGTGTCTGCCACCCCTCTTCTCCAATCCCTACACTGGTCTCCATTCAGTGTCTGCCAACCCTCTCCTCCAATCCCTCCACTGACCTCCAATCAGTGTCTGCCAACCCTCTCCTCCAATCCCTACACTGGTCTCCATTCAGTGTCTGCCAACCCTCTCCTCCAATCCCTACACTGGTCTCCATTCAGTGTCTGCCAACCTTCTCCTCCAATCCCTACACTGGTCTCCATTCAGTGTCTGCCAACCCTCTCCTCCAATCCCTACACTGGTCTCCATTCAGTGTCTGCCAACCCTCTCCTCCAATCCCTACACTGGTCTCCATTCAGTGTCTGCCAACCCTCTCCTCCAATCCCTACACTGGTCTCCATTCAGTGTCTGCCAACCCTCTCCAATCCCTACGCTGGTCTCCATTCAGTGTCTGCCAACCCTCTCCTCCAATCCCTACACTGATCTCCATTCAGTGTCTGCCAACCCTCTCCTCCAATCCCTACACTGGTCTCCATTCAGTGTCTGCCAACCCTGTCCTCCAATCCCTACACTGGTCTCCATTCAGTGTCTGCCAACCCTCTCCTCCAATCCCTACACTGGTCTCCATTCAGTGTCTGCCAACCCTCTCCTCCAATCCATACACTGACCTCCAATCAGTGTCTGCCAACCCTCTCCTCCAATCCCTACACTGGCTCCCAATCACCCAGAGGATTAAATTCAAATACTAACCACAACATACAAAGCCATTCACAACTCTGCCCCAAGCTACATCACCAATCCTGTCTCCAAATATCATCCAAATCTTCCTCTCCGCTCTTCTCAAGACCTCCTCCTCTCAAGCTCTCTCATCTCCTCCTCCCATGCTCATCTCCAGGATTTCTCCAGAGCCTCTCCCATCCTCTGGAACTCGCTACCTCCAGCAGTCCGGCTATCCCCTACTCTTCTACATTCAGACGATCCCTGAAAACTCATCTCTTCAGGAAAGCCGATCACCCCTCCAACTAATCTTCTACCACTTCCACCAGCTCATTCCCCACAGTTATAACCTTTTGTACCACCTGCCCCACCCTATTAGATTGTAAGCTCTTCTGAGCAGAGCCCTCCTAATCCTCTTGTATTTTATTGTATTGTAACTGGATTGTCTCCCTTTTATATTGTAAAGCGCTGCGTAAACTGTTGGCGCCATATAAATCCTGTATAATAATAATAATAATAATGAAATGCATTTTGGGAAATAATATAAAAATTATATAAAATAATACAAAATAAATAAATAATAAAAATAATAATAATAATAATAATAATAATAATAATAATAATAATAATAATTAAATATCAAATCTACAATAATATAAAATGACTTTGGACCAGGTAAGGTCTTGCAGTGGGTGCACATTTGGCCCTGGGGGGGGGGGGGGGGGGCGCAGTTTGGAGACCCCTGGCTTAGCAGATTGATTTTTTATAATGTTTTGGTCAGCAATGGCCCCCATAACAGTCTCTAATAACCTGAAAGTCACTCACCTGAGCTCCTCCGGGGGGCACCATTCCACCCTCCTCACTGGTCACATGATCCTCTGAAGTCTAGGACCAGGATGATGTCTGGTGATGTCCTGAGGACGGGTTATTACACACCGTACCACTGCACCTGTACCTGCACTGAGTATTGTACATCAATTCACAGCAACTGAGAGAAAAATACACTCCCTATGGCAGGAGACAGAAGATAAACTGCATTGTGTGTAATGGCTTCTCTGTACAGCCCTGCAGTATGTGTCAGAGCTATATATAAAGGGCTGTAGAGAAGTGTATCCCTGGTGTGATTGTGGAATATAGTGATAATAATGATGGAGGTGTATTATGTATTGATAGGTGGGGGCTCTCACCTCTCTCCTGTATTTGATGATTAGATGATTTGGAGTTCTTGTACAGATGATTTGGACTTCTTGTAGAGGTGGTTTGGAATTCTTGTAGAGATGATTTGGACTTCTTGTAGAGATGATTTGGACTTCTTGTACAGATGATTTGGGGCTTCTTGTAGAGATGATTTGGGGCTTCTTGTAGAGATGATTTGGGGTTCTTGTAGAGATGATTTGGGGTTCTTGTAGAGATGATTTGGAATTCTTGTAGAGATGATTTGGACTTCTTGTACAGATGATTTGGACTTCTTGTAGAGATGATTTGGGGTTCTTGTAGAGATGATTTGGAATTCTTGTAGAGATGATTTGGGCTTATGGTAGAGATGATTTGGGCTTCTTGTAGAGATGATTTTGGGCTTCTTGTACAGATGATTTGGGCTTATGGTAGAGATGATTTAGACTTCTTGTACAGCTGATTTGGACTTTTTGTAGAGATGATTTGGACTTCTTGTATAGATGATTTGAGGTTCTTGTAGAGATGATTTTGGGCTTCTTGTAGAGATGATTTGGACTTCTTGTAGAGATGATTTAGACTTCTTGTACAGATGATTTGGCCTTCTTGTAGAGAGGATTTGGAGTTCTTGTAGAGATGATTTGGACTTCTTGTAGAGATGATTTTGGGCTTCTTGTAGAGATGATTTGGAGTTCTTGTACAGATGATTTGGAATTCTTGTAGAGATGATTTGGGCTTCTTGTAGAGATGATTTGGAGTTCTTGTAGAGGTGATTTGGAATTCTTGTAGAGATGATTTTGGGCTTCTTGTACAGACGATTTGGAGTTCTTGTAGAGATGATTTGGACTTCTTGTACAGATGATTTGGGCTTCTTGTAGAGATGATTTGGAGTTCTTGTAGAGATGATTTGGACTTGTAGAGGTGATTTGGAATTCTTGTAGAGATGATTTGGGCTTCTTGTAGAGATGATTTGGGGTTCTTGTAGAGATGATTTGGGCTTCTTGTATAGATGATATTGGGCTTCTTGTAGAGATGATTTTGGGTTCTTATAGAGATGATTTTGGGCTTCTTGTAGAGATGATTTTGGGCTTCTTGTACAGATGATTTGGGCTTCTTGTAGAGATGATTTTGGGTTCTTATAGAGATGATTTTGGGCTTCTTGTACAGATGATTTGGGCTTATGGTAGAGATGATTTGGGCTTCTTGTAGAGATGATTTTGGGCTTCTTGTACAGATGATTTGGGCTTATGGTAGAGATGATTTAGACTTCTTGTACAGCTGATTTGGACTTCTTGTAGAGATGATTTGGACTTCTTGTATAGATGATTTGAGGTTCTTGTAGAGATGATTTTGGGCTTCTTGTAGAAATGATTTGGACTTCTTGTAGAGATGATTTAGACTTCTTGTACAGATGATTTGGCCTTCTTGTAGAGATGATTTGGAGTTCTTGTAGAGATGATTTGGAGTTCTTGTAGAGATGATTTGGGCTTCTTGTAGAGATTATTTGGAGTTCTTGTAGAGGTGATTTGGAATTCTTGTAGAGATGATTTGGAATTCTTGTAGAGATGATTTGGGCTTCTTGTAGAGATGATTTGGACTTCTTGTAGAGATGATTTGGGCTTCTTGTAGAGATGATTTGGGATTCTTGTAGAGATGATTTGGGCTTCTTGTAGAGATGATTTGGGCTTCTTGTAGAGATGATTTGGGCTTCTTGTAGAGATGATTTGGGCTTCTTGTAGAGATGATTTGGACTTCTTGTAGAGGTGATTTGGAATTCTTGTAGAGATGATTTGGGGTTCTTGTAGAGATGATTTGGGGTTCTTGTAGAGATGATTTGGGGTTCTTGTAGAGATGATTTGGACTTCTTGTAGAGATGATTTGTGCTTCTTGTAGAAATGATTTGGGCTTATTGTAGAGATGATTTGGGTTCTCGGTAGTTGTAGATATTTCCTTCGTTGTGCTCTGTAGATTCTCCGGCACTATTTATGAAATGTTGAATATTCCCGGGAGGATGGACTCCTGATATCTCAGAGCTCATTAATCCTCCTCTCTCCCCCCAGAGATCCCATAATACATCCCTGTCCTCTGACCCCATCCCCACACCTCTAGGGTCCTTTTTTATAAATATTGTCCTCTCCTGAAAAATAATCACAAAATCTAACAACTAAAATAATAAAACATAATGTACAAAATCTGTGTCTGATCATTAAATGATGGACTTGTGGTAATAAATTACTTTGGATTTTTATTGGTGGAAAATAATGAGATAAAATGAATGGCCAATCAAAAAGATAGAAAAATAAACTAAATAAAAATTGTATTATTAAGAAAACTCCCATGCAGTACTTATTTTCTGTCACTAGATGTCCTCAGTCTGGCAACCAGCATCAATCAACCTACTTCCTCTGAGCCCAGATCTCCCAAATACCACCCCCAGCCTTTGATTGGATGGTTAAAGGAGAAGCAGCACAGCGGTGAGCTCATCTCTCTGTCACTCCTCTCTCTCATCCTATCAGCATGCTTTATGCCAGCATTGATTGGTTACTGCTTCTGTGTTTCTCAGTCTAAGCTCCACTGTATTGGTACTTCAAGAGGCCGATACCCGGTCACATACTGCTTGGTTTTAAAAATTCATTGAATGACCGATTTAGGAATCGCAGAGCTGCGTTTATTTGGGTCTTTTATATACGCCCAGAAGGAGGAAGTCTATCTACAGCCATTCGATTGTCCAATCAAATGGCTGTAGATAGAACTCTACAGGAATCTATAGGTGGACAAAGAGATATATTGTATATATTGTATATATTGTGTGTACTGTATATATGAAGGTAGTCAAAGAGAATAACACCATATATGGCCAAACATTTGTGGACAGCTAACCATCACACCTATGGAGCTTAGTGGACATTCCAAAACCATGGCCATTAATATGGAGTCGCCCCACCTCCCATGGCCATTAATATGGAGTTGCCCCACCTCCCATGGCCATTAATATGGAGTCCCCCCACCCCATGGCCATTAATATGGAGTCGCTCAAACTCATGGCCATTAATATGGAGTCGCCCCACCTCTCATGGCCATTAATATGCAGTCGCCCCACCTCCCATGGCCATTAATATGGAGTCCCCCCACCCCATGGCCATTAATATGGAGTCACCCCACCTCCCATGGCCATAACTATGGAGTCGACCCACCTCCCATGGCCATTAATATGGAGTCGCTCCAACCCATGGCCTTTAATATGAAGTCGCCCCACTTCCCATGGCCATTAATATGGAGTCACTCCAACCCATGTCCATTAATATGGAGTCACCCCACCTCCCATGGTCATTAATGTGGAGTCCCCCCACCCCATGGCAATGATTATGGAGTCGCTCCAACCCATGGCCATTAATATGGAGTCGCTCCAACCCATTGCCATTAATATGGAGTTGCCCCACCTCTCATGGCCATTAATATGGAGTCCCCCCACCCCATGGCCATTAATATGGAGTCGCTCCAACCCATGGCCATTAATATGGAGTCGCTCCAACTCCATGGCCATTAATATGGAGTCCCCCCACCTCCCATGGCTATTAATTTGGAGTCCCCCCACCTCCCATGGCCATTAATATGGAGTCCCCCCACCCCATGGCCATTAATATGGAGTCGCCCCACCTCCCATGGCCATAACTATGGAGTCACCCCACCTCCCATGGCCATTAATATGGAGTCCCTCCACCCCATGGCCATTAATATGGAGTCGCCCCAACTCATGGCCATTAATATGGAGTCCCCCCACCTCCCATGGCTATTAATTTGGAGTCCCCCCACCTCCCATGGCTATAAATATGGAGTCCCCCGCCATGGCCATTATTATGGGGCCCCCCACCCCATGGCCATAATATGGAGTGTTCCACCATGGCTATTTATATAAAGTCCCCCCACCCCATGGCCAAAGATATGGAGTCCCTCCACCCCATTACCATTAATATGGAGTCCCCCTCACCCAATTACCATTAACATGGAATGACCCAAATCCCAAATGGTTTAAAATAGAGTCCTCCAACCCATGGCTGATAATTTGGAGTCCCCCAACCCATTGCTATCAATGTTGCGTTTCCCCACTCTATGGCTATTAATTTGGAGCCCTCAATTACTATTAATAGGTAGTTGCCCCCCCTCTCCCATGACCATTAATATGAAGAAATCCACCCCAACGGCCATTAATATGGAGTTGTCTCCTTTGTAGCTATTCATATCCTCCACTCTTCTAGAAAGACTTTCCATAAGGTTTTGGAGGGAGTCTGCCGGAGTTTGTGTTCATTTGTGAGGTCAGGTACTGATATAAGATGAGAGGACTTTGCTCATAATCAGCATTCACATTCATCCCAAAGGGGTTCAGCAGGGTTGAGGTCAGAGATCAGCGCTTGTTGGATATTCCATTCCAAACCATAGCCATTATTATGGAATGTCCACCCTTTGTGGCAACTTCACACATCTGCAAAGACTTTCCTCAAGAATTTCTAACTCATAACAAAGATGATCAGTAGGATTGAGGTCAGGGCTCTGTGCAGGACACTTGAGTTCCTCCACATCAAGCCCATCATGTCTTTATGAAGCTGGCTCTACTCGTTTGGGAAGACTCTCCACAAGATTTTGGAGGGTGCCTGTAGGAAATTGTGTCCATCTCCCATAGCTTTGGAATGACGCAATGTCCTACTGGACCCCAGGCACAGTATAAAGCTCTTCCAGGCTCCTTCTTGGCTCTGAAGTCTCACATGACACATCCCAGAGGTAGCTTGGGAGAATCTCTCCTCACTTCAACATGCCCTTCGAATCGTGCTCCAGGTACCAACACTGCTCAGGGCAGTGGCCTAAGTAGAATGCTCAGGGCCTCAGAGCAAGAAACCATCAAGGACAACCATGACCCCTGGCTGGGGCCCTTCCCTCTGAGCCCGGTGGCGGAATGCCAAGGCCCGGTCACAAGTGCAACCTTTGTGACCCTGGTAGTTTCGCCACGTGTGTCAGTAGTTTTGTTATTTTTATTTTTGTTCTATCTTTGCAGCCTCAGCAGCACAGAATGAATGGACAGGAATAGCTCTGTATAGAGGCTTCCCATTAATTCGCATACTGAAGCAGTTTTCTATGTTTATGAGTCAATGATCGGTACGGATCGCTGACTCCATTTATTCAGACAGGGAAGGAGCCCCTTCCAATTTCTCCACCCTGACACATTGAGGGCAAGGGGGAACCCGGCAGAGCTGGTGGGGGGGGTGTTTGGGGGGCTGTCAGGTGAAAGCACAGGGGGGTAGCAGAAAATAGCTGGATGGAGGAGTGGAGGGGGCGGCTGCTTATAGAAGAACTGATCTCTCCATTTTCCTCTTGCAGCCGAGGAAAGGAATGCCTGCTTCCCCTCCTCTCCCTTTTGCAGGCATTGAGTGGGGCCAGTTCGCAATTGCAACCCCTGTGACCTCTGTAGGTACGCCCCTGGCTCAGAGGATGTGCTTTTTCCAGCTCACTACTAAAGGTAAAATAGTAACCTGTAAATATACAAAGAAGAAACACCACATAAATTGCTGCAATCTTTTGGGTGGAGCGACCTCGTCATTTGTATTGTGGCTTTTTCTTCATAAAGGACATAATGAGGCGAACATGATGTTAGGGTTAGGGGTTAGGGTTAGGGGTTAGGGTTAGGGTTTCCCCTTGAAGAACAAGGTTAGTAGTCAGGGATTAGAATAGGGACCTCCTCCAAAGGTAAGAAGGCGTGTCCCCAGAGGTCAAAGGTCAAGAGGCGTGGCTGACCCACCCCCACCAAAGTGTTCTGCCTACCTCAACCAAGTCAAGGAACTCTAAAGACATGCTGGTAGGTTCATCGATGAATTATGAATGTGTGCCACGTGGTAGCCCTTCTGCACAGGCCGCCTGTTCTTTGCCTTCTATCCAAGAGAGTAGGCTTAGGTTAGCACCACTTTCAGGGAAGTCCCGCCCCTGGGTGTGTCAAGTAGGTTGGGCTGCCTTGTTCTGTTATAAATCAGGAGCCGGGTGGGTTGGAGTGCGAAGGTTGATGAAAATTGGTAACCTACAGCCAGCATGTAGATAGCAGGCTAGTGTTGGATTGCACCCTTTAGGGGTAGTCCTGGAGCAAGCAAGGGGAGACCATTTAATGAAGCCTACAGCAAAATGGATAGCGGAAGAGCTGGTCAGCTTCCCTTTTTAAACTTGAAATTGCAACAATTAAACATTGTCGTAATGGTCTCATGGGGAGAAGGAGGCATTGTAGAACTCTATTGGAAAGACCTTTGCACTCTGTTCATGTTCACAGTAAGACATTTGAAGTGGCTGACCATGTGAATGTTCATTTATTTCATGAGGTGAGCCTCGGGACGGGAGTACACGACTAACCAAGATGACGAAAATTCCTCCATCATATAGGTGTTTGGTACCCCATCTGTTGCAGGAGTATGGTGGGAGGTGCCCTTGGCCAGCATGACCATTACTGATGGCGAATTAGGGCCCTGCTTACAAGTGCCCTCTGTTAACTTCCCCTGATCTCCTTCACCCACATGCCATAAATAATTGGATTGCTGGCGGCAGGCATTAGGAAGTAAATGGTGCTGGTCAGGCTTTGGACATATAAAGACACCAAGGTCCTAAGTGGTAGATGAAGGCAGACAAGACACTACTTGTGTAAACTGTGAGGCCCCAGTCACAGCTCAGTGAAGCTCGAAGCTCCAAAATTCTGGAGGAGAAGAAAATCAATTCTCCATAAAGAAGGTTCACACCTCCACTCCAAGCTGCCTGAAAAGTCCTGGAGCTTTTTTGTAGCTCGGGTTGGGCAGATTTCTGTGTTTTTGAAGCATGTTTTGGGTCTATGGAAATGCATGGAAACGCTTGATTTGCGTGGTTTTTTTTTAGCATTTTATTGCATTTCGCCACATGTTTTTGAGTGTTTTTCTGTTCAAATGCAATAATTAAAAAAAAAAAAAAAAAATAATAATAATAATAATAAATATATATTAAATGAAATAAATAAATAATTAAAATAAATGAATAAAACAAATAAAAAACCCTAACTCCAACCCTTTACATTAACTAGGGATGCACCGATACCATTTTTTTTACAATGAGTACGAGTACTGATACTTTTTTTTTTTTTTAGTACTGGCCAATACCAATTACTGATACCTACAGGCAACTGTTTTGTTTAAACTTCACCTGTCAGCAATGGTACAAAGCATTGAAAAGTTATTTCCAAATGAAATACATTTATTTTTTTACATTTTGCGCTTTTTTTCAATGCGAAACATGTAAATAGGTGTTAAAGGTGTAAAAATATTAATGAACAAAGCAAACACAAAAACGTTTTAATTTTTTAATAGTTTTTCAAAATAGAAGTGAACAAAAAAACAAAAACAGCAGGAAAATAATAATTAAATGGAGAAGGAGAATAAGGAGTTAATTAAGATAGATTTGAGTAAATTAAGGGTTAATAAGGGGTTAAACAGTGGAACATTTGATTAAAAAAAAATTAAATAAAAATAAAAACAAATTTCTTTTTTTTACTTGATGTTTTTAACTGACTTGGAAGTTGATCCCTTTGATCTGTAGATGAATAAACAGAAAGATACAAAATGAAACAATGTTTCTTTTTACCTTTCTGTTTTAGTAGCTGAGCAAGGTTGTTGATAAACATTGCCTGGCTGCTTTTTTTTTGACAGCTCCAATTGCCATGACTTTATTCACACTTCAGCTGTCGATAGGGGAACCCCATTGATAGCTGTATGAGTCAATGATTGTTAAGGACATGGCGGCCCCACTTCTTAAAATCGATAATTGCCCTATTGGGCTGACAGCCCAATAGGAGCCCATCTGACTCCTGGGAAGACACCTGTCTACTGGCGGTTGTCTGGGGTCCCTCTGGACTGTGGGTGAGACCTCCTTTCTCTTGACTCCTGGCTGAGACATCTCTGGCCTGTGGGTGAGACCTCCTGTCTCTTGACTCCTGGCTGGAACACCTCTGGCCTGTGGGTGAGACCTCCTGTCTCTTGACTCCTGGCTGAGACATCTCTGGACTGTGAGTGAGACCTCCTGTCTCTTGACTCCTGGCTGAGACATTTCTGGCCTGTGGGTGAGACCTCTTGTCTCTTGACTCCTGGCTGGAACACCTCTGGCCTGTGGGTGAGACCTCCTGTCTCTTGACTCCTGGCTGAGACATCTCTGGCCTGTGGGTGAGACCTCCTGTCTCTTGACTCCTGGCTGGAACACCTCTGGCCTGTGGGTGAGACCTCCTGTCTCTTGACTCCTGGCTGAGACATCTCTGGACTGTGAGTGAGACCTTTTGTCTCTTGACTCCTGGCTGAGACATCTCTGGACTGTGGGTGAGACCTCCTGTCTCTTGACTCCTGGCTGAGACATTTCTGGCCTGTGGGAGAGACCTCCTGTCTCTTGACTCCTGGCTGGAACACCTCTGGCCTGTGGGTGAGACCTCCTGTCTCAAATATGGGAGCTCTTTCCAAACTAGGAGCCCTGAGCAACACCTGTGTACTCAGGTTTGAAGGTTCCCTCCCACTCAAGGCACTTTGGATCTGGAGAAAACCAAAAACACAGCTTTCTCCACTCAGAAATGCTAGTCTGGAACTTTGCATTAGTTAATGTGAATTCTGTGGTATTTTCTCCTATATTTTCACAGTGGCAGGGCCTCACACTGTCACAAGAATTATACCTCCATTATTTGGCCTGGGAACAGCTTTGAAGGGTTTTACCTCCATTATATAGCCTGGGAACACCTTGGTTCTGCTTCCATAATGGGTTCTGAGATCACACCTTGGAGGGGTTATACCTCCATCATTTGGCCCAGGAATACCTTGGCAGAGTTTTATCCCCCATCTGCCTTGGGAGCACTTTGGAGGAATTATATCTTCATAATCTGTTCTGAAAATATGTTGGTGGGGAGTTATACCTTCATCCTCTGATGTGGGAACACCTTGGAGCAGTTATACCCCCATCATAGGATTTACAATCCTTATCTTGCCTGGGAACACCTTTTGCAGGGTTATATCTCCATTATATAGCCTGAGAACACATTGAAGAGGTTACGCTTTCTTAATGTAATCTGAGATTACACAACGGAGGGGTTATACCACCATCATTTGACCCAGAATTACCTTGGCAGAGTTATATCTCCCATCTGCACTAGGAACACTTTGGAAGAATTATATCTTCATCATCTGGTGTGGGAATACCTTGGTGGGGAGTTATACCTCCATCATCTGATGTGATAATGCCTTGGAGGAGTATTAGCCCCATCATCTGGCCTAAAATTCTTTTCTTGCCTGGAAGCACCTTTGAAGGGTTGTTATAGGAGACGGATCTCCTATCACAAGTTGGATTAGCAGCAAGGATGGGAAGTGTTATCATAATGGGGGATTTTAATTAACCAGACATAGACTGGGCGGAGGGAACCGCGCATTCATTTAAGGCTCGCCAGTTCCTTAGTGTCTTGCAGGACAATTTTATGGGTCAGATGGTAGACGCACCAACTAGAAATAAAACATTACTGGATCTACTGATTACCAACAATACAGACCTGATCACAGATGTGGAAATACGGGGCAATTTAGGTAACAGCGATCACAGGTCAATTAGTTTCAGTATAAATCACACAAATAGGAAACATAAGGGGAATACAAAGACACTGAATTTCAAAAGAGCCAACTTCCCTACACTACGAACCTTGCTAAAAGGCATAAATTGGGATAAAATATTAGGAACAAAGAATACGGAGGAGAGATGGGTTTGCTTTAAGAGCATATTAAATAAGGACATTAGCCAATGTATCCCATTGGGTAATAAATTTAAAAGAGCAAACAACAGTCCTGGATGGCTTAACTCCAATGTAAAAATGCATATAAAAGCAAAGGAGAAGGCCTTCAAAAAATACAAGGTTGAGGGATCATCATCAGCATTCAGACATTATGAAGAATGCAACAAGAAATGTAAGGGTGCAATTAGGACAGCTAAGATAGAACATGAAAGACACATAGCGGAGGAGAGCAAAAAAAATCCCAAGAAAATTCTTTACGTATATAAACAGTAAAAAAGGGAGGACAGACCATAATGGCCCCATAAAGAATGAGGAAGGACATCTGGTTACAAAGGATGGGGAGATGGCGAAGGTATTGAATTTATTCTTCTTCTCAGTCTTCACGAGTGAATCGGGGGGCTTCAGTAACCAAAACTGCAGTGTTTATCCTCATGACACAACACAGGAAGCACCTCCATGGTTAACAGAGGACAGAATTAAAATTAGACTTGAGAAACTTAACATTAATAAATCACCGGGACCAGATGGCTTGCATCCGAGGGTACTTAGGGAACTCAGTCAAGTAATTGCCGTTGTTCCTAATTTTTACAGACAGTCTACTGATTGGAATGGTACCAGTTGATTGGAGAAAAGCCAATGTAGCACCAATATTTAAAAAGGACCCAAAATACATTCCTGAGAATTACAGACCAGTTAGCCTAACATCAATAGTATGTAAACTCTTGGAGGGGATGATAAGGGACTATATACAAGATTTTAGTAATGAGAACGGTATCATTAGCAGTGATCAGCATGGATTCATGAAGAATCGTTCTTGCCAAACCAATCTACTAACCTTCCATGAGGAGGTGAGTTGCCATCTAGATAAAGGAAGGTCCGTAGACGTGGTGTATCTGGATTTTGCAAAAGCATTTGACACAGTTCCCCATAAACGTTTACTGTACAAAATAAGGTAAAAGGACCGCGCTATACCGCAGATAGACACCAGTGGCAAAAAGCGCCCTGAGGCGATTCAGTTCGCATAGGTAGCGCTATACAAGTCATTCATTCATCTGATGTGAGAACACCTTGGGGGAGTTATACCTCCATCAAGGGGCTGGTAACCTGGGACATCATCTTGCCTTGAAACACCTTGGAGGCTTTATAGCTCCATTATCTAGTGTGACATTGAGAATACCTTGAAGGGGTTATTCCTCCATCATGTGACCCACGTATACCTTGAAGACCCCAGGAAGAGTTTGAATCCATGAATTGGGGAAAGGTACATATTTTCTGGCTGACTAAGAGATTCAGACTGGAGATAAGAATTGTGGAGATAAATCAATGCACATAACATTGTTTTTTGTTTAAAATGTATTTAATAAACGGATTAACCGAGATCTTATGATATGTTACATTCGAAAATTTATCAGACTCCTACCCATCAGATATTATTTAAACTTACTGAAGATTTCTTTTTCCAGGGCTTCATCAAACAGTCTTTAATTTCAGTTACCCTCAATCCATAAATAATTGGGTTGGCTATGGCTGGAAACAGGAAGTAGACGGCACTGGAGAGGTTCTGAAAGTCATATGAAACAGACTCCTCTACCTTGTAGAAGATAGAAGACAAAATCCCGCATAAATAAACAGTAAGAGCTACAAGCAGATGGTTCCCACACGTATTCAAGGCTTTGCCCCGTGCACTGCTGGCTGCAATCTTCAGGGCAACTCTGAGAACTTTCACATAGCAGACCAAGAGAATGGTGACATCAGATAAGGTGACACCCATCCTCACCATCATACCTACCATCTGGATTTTGAAGACTTCTCCACAGGCCAAGCTGAGAAGGACCCCATATTCGCAGACGAAGTTCAGAATGATGTTGGATTTGCAATACTGGGCTCTTGATGCCAGAAAAACAACTAGGAACACAAGAAGACTATTCCTAGCCAACCCAACCATCCACACCTGGATCAGAGAGCTCCGGTTAATAATGTTGTGGTAGCGTAGTGGTCTACAGATCGCTATATACCGGTCGAAGGCCATTAATAGGAACACAACGGACTTGAACAAGATAGTAGAGTAGACAAAGAACATCTGGGACATACAGCCTGAGAAGGAAACCTTGTTTTGTCCCAATAAGCTCTGCATCATCAGGGGAACGACCGCAGTGGTGCCAATGATGTTTAGGGCCAGAAGAAGAGCAATCAGAATATACATGGGGTTGTGGAGACTCTTCTCCCACCACACTGTGTAAGAAATAACAAAGTTTAGGACAATGATGGCACTGTAGATGGAGAAGAATGGGACAACCAGGATCTGTCTGTGATTGGTTACTCCAGGAAATGGGTACAGGATAAATTCGCTGAAGGAAAGGGAGATGTTCTGACCTGGACTCAGCAGCTTGATGAGTTCCATTTTTCAACCTGCAATAGCAGAATATTTCTTAGTTCAGTTTTCAGTGCAAATAAATGAGCAGGACAGTTAAAACAGGCGATTCCCTGCTATTGTGGGTTGTATGTGATGCTCTCAGTCTTTCGTTGTGGCCCTCAGCTGTTTGAAGGGTTTGAGTTACACAAGGTTAACTTGAGAATAAAATGTATTATATTTTAATTAACACATAGCTGCTTTCAATGGGATAGCCTTATATCTGCCTGTAGATCAGCTTTAGATATCATGGTCAATCAGTATTTTGCTGATTATTTTTTTTGCACCTTAGCGTCTATAAAGTGAGCCAATTGGAGTGACCTACTTCATTGTGTCAGAGTGGGGATGTCATACCCCTTCATATGCCACACCATGACATCACAGTTACACTATGTCCCAATATCCAACAACACTTTTCTGAATAAAGGGGACTGTCAGGGTCTGGACCTGAACATGGGACCTCTGCGGAATATGGCTGCAGCTCTTCTTGCTGAGCCACCTGAGATGCTGGACAGCTCCCTGTCTGATTTCCTAGGACAGGGGTAGGCAACCTTGGCCCTCCAGCTGCAGTAAAACTACAAATCCCATCATGCCTCTAGGATTCATGTCTGTGATTGTTAGGGTCTTGCAATGTCTCATGAGACTTGTAGTTTCAAAACAGCTTGAGGGCCGAGATTGCCTACCCCTGTCCGAGGACAATCTTGCTTTGTATCTTGCTTCTGGGGAACCTTGGACTCTTTGCTCCTCCCATGACCTACCTGGTTTAAGTCTCTGCACTTCCTGTTTTCAAGATTATTTTGCTCTCTCCAGCTGATAGCTCCTTTATGTACCTGCAGCTGCCCTAATCTCTGCTAACACTCATTGGTGACCTTTGGCTTGTTCCTCGACTACGCTTCTGCTTGATCCCAACCTGCTATATCTGCTACTGAACCACGGTTTGCTGACCTCCTGGTGGGGTGATCCTGAGGACCTCAACCTGGTATTAACATGCAGCAAAACCCATCTCCACCATCAGGAGCTCGGGTGAAGACCAATTAGTGCTTAGACTCTGGTCCTTGGGTGAATCCACGTCATCCACCAGGGTGATGTTTTTTTGTACTTATCCTGCTCGTTAGTGGAAGCCTCTCTACTGCTAAAGCTACTGGTCTCTGAGCCTGACCCCTGACTGTGACAGGGGCACTGAATTACCTTTGTACTTTGTTGAAGGCCATCTTTGTTGAGGGATCTGTGATAGAATATTAAAAGGTATATCCCCCCTTACTTTAATGGCCATGTTAAGCAGAGAAAACACACTTACACACCTGGTACACAGCACATCTGGTCCTGCATGGCCATGTTCTTATGATGTCATCAGGGGTCCCTGGCTGTGTTGTCCAGGTTGTGCAGCGCCATGTCATCGGGGGCCACCTGCAACAACCATTACAATCAGCACCCCTGATGATGCTGTGTGGTACACGCATCACAGAGCACCCCGTGGCAAAGTGCGTTTTGCAGCTCATTCAAATTAATGGGCTATCAAGACGCACCGCTGGGGAATTCCACAGAAAGGCCTCCCAGTGTGAACCGCTCCTAAATCATCTAAGACTCCCCTGCCCACAGGGTGACAACACTAGGGGGGGACTCAGAAAAACAAGGACTGCTGTATTAATGCTACTGACAGACACCCTCAAATATGACATTACTTATTTTTTCGGGAGTCACATTTTTATAGATCCTCATTCCAGCACACTGGGGTCCCATTAGGGGCTTTGAAATAGAATTCAATTGTAAAATACATGGATACTATCAATGAATGCCACCAGGGTAAGATGATATTGGGGCCGCTTTATATGAATGTAAAATTAGAGTGGAGAGAATAAAGATGGAGAGGATAGGGGTGGAGAAGAAAGGAAGGGTAGAGTATAGAGGTAAAGAAGAAAGTGATGGAGAGGATAAGGATGGGTAGGATATAGGTAGAGAAGGTGGGGTGGAGAGAATAGATGTGCATGGACACAGGTGGACAGGACAGGTATGGAGAGGACAGAGGAGGAGAGGATAGGGATTGAGAGGATATGGGTGGAGAAGATAGGGATGGAGAAGATAGAGGTGGAGAGGATAGAGGAAGAGAGGATAGAGATGGAGTGGATAGAGGTAGAGAGGATAGAGGTGGAGAAGATAGGGATGGAGAAGATAGAGATGGAGAGGATAGAGGAAGAGAGGATAGAGATGGAGTGGATAGAGGTGGAGAGGATAGAGATGAAGAGGATAGAGATGGAGAGGATATAGGTGGAGAAGATAGGGATGGAGAAGATAGAGGTGGAGAGGATAGAGGAAGAGAGGATAGAGATGGAGTGTATAGAGGAGGAGAGGATAGAGATGAAGAGGATAGAGATGGAGAGGATATAGGTGGAGAAGATAGGGATGGAGAAGATAGAGGTGGAGAGGGTAGAGGAAGAGAGGATAGAGATGGAGTGTATAGAGGAGGAGAGGATAGAGGTGGAGAAGATAGGGATGGAGAAGATAGAGGTGGAGAGGGTAGAGGAAGAGAGGATAGAGATGGAGTGTATAGAGGAGGAGAGGATAGAGGTGGAGAAGATAGGGATGGAGAAGATAGAGGTGGAGAGGGTAGAGGAAGAGAGGATAGAGATGGAGTGGATAGAGGTGGAGAAGATAGGGATGGAGAAGATAGAGGTGGAGAGGATAGAGGTGGAGAAGTTAGAGGAGGAGAAGATAGGGATGGAGAACATAGAGATGGGGTGGATAGAAAAGGAGAGGATAGTGAAGAAGAGGGTAGAGGGAGAGAGGAGGAGTGGATATGGATGGAGCACATTAAGTAATGCCAATTAAAGGTCTTTGTGATTTTTTTTCAATTCAGTTTGATCAGATTTATTGCACTGAATAATCGATTATATGATCACATCTAGAAGTGTGTGGCCGGTATTATAATGAGCCTTCCAACCATCCGCAGTCTTTATTCCTAGCCAGCCTGGTGTATGTAATGTTCCTGCACTACCCACAGATAATCTACAACCCTCACTCATCATACATACACATCAGACACCCACCTCCTCGGCACGCATGGTCCCAGCTTTGATGGTTTCCTAACCTCGGTTCCCTCAGCTCTCGTTATTTATTGACCTGTGTACGCTCCCCCAGGAATTCATTAGATGATAATTATCAGAAGGACCGTCTGTGTGACCTCACCACTCAGAGGAACGTCTATCTCCTCTAATTCTATATTTAGACGGGAGCTGAAATTGGAGTTTCCATTTCCCTTACATTTTAGCAAAAATCAGGTAATTCTGGAGAAATTTCACCATATTGGCTGAATGTGTTGGAAGGTGAATTTAAAGTGGAACAAAATCCTTCCTTCATTTCTTACTGGAACAGAAATGATTCACATGTTTTATTCCATCAATTTCCCCAAAATTAGAGAAATTGTCTGCATTTCAGGACAGGGGGCAGAGACATGCAAATCATTTCTGTGTGGCATTTTTCTATGGAGATACGATCCTGTATACATGAGGTGCCAGGCCAGGGCTCAGGGAAGGGCAGCTCCAGGAGTTCTACATTTAGATTCCACAAATAGTGTGGGTGTGGCCGATGACATCCACTCTGTAATGAATGGGTGAATGGTCCGCCTGCAGACTCCCACAACCACAGCCCAGGGAGCCCCCCAACATAGGGACAAGGTGCGTGGGGGGGGGCAGCACACCCCAAAGCACTCCCCTCATGTTGAGGACATGTGGCCAGGTATCGTTCAGGAGGGGCACCTCTCCCAGTTTCCTGGCCTGCGAGGCTGCATGCTCGGGAAAGGATTTTGGGGGGGACCCCACGCCCTTATTTTTTTATCTTTTTAAAAATATTTTTTCATTTTTGATACTATCAATGCAAATAAAAAAAAAAACACGATACTTTTGATACCAGGCCACATGCTCTCAACATGGGTGGATGCTTTGGGGCAGGAGAAGCTCTTTAAAAAATGGGGCTCCCACATCCTGGTCCCCCCCTATGTGAATGAGTAGGTGTACAAAGTACATAATACCCCTACTCATTCACCAAAAAAAGCTTAAAAAATAAACTAAAACAGTACACAGGTTTTTGACAAGTCCTTTATTAAAAAAATAAAAAATAATTAAAAAACAATGTCTCCCGATGTTGATCCATTGTCAATCATGATGCCGCCATATTGCCGTACCTGAAAAAAAGCTCTGCATTAATCTAAGGCTGATCGCCGAATGCATGCCTGCTCCACTGGGTGACTGTTCTTAAATTAGGTAAGGGGTGGGGAAACATGGTGGTGCCATCTGGTGGCCCTGCCCCCTTGTGATGTCACCGACCCAGCATGAACTGGTTGGCGATGCCCCTTATCTATTTAAGAATTCTCAAACAACGGAGCAGGCATTCGGTCCTACAGCTGTCTTTGCAGGCAAAGCTTTTTTTTTGGGCGCAGCGGTGTGGTGATCCACAATAAGGGACATTTTTATTTTTTTATTTTTTTTTGTAATAAAGGACTTGTCAAAAACCCATGTAGTGTTTTTATTTATTTTTGACACTTTTTTTGGTGAATGAGTCCCTACTACAATGTACCACTACTCATTCACATGTGGGGCGGGATCTGGGGGGCTTCCAGATACCGATAAGCCTCCTGCCTGCAGACTCCTACAACCACCGGCCAGGGTTGTGGGGAAGAGGCCCCTATCCCCATCAACACGGGGACAAGGTGCTTTGGAACGGAACAAATTAATAATTAATAATAATAATAAAAAGTTTTTATTATTAATTATTATTATTAATTTGTTACGCTCTATTTGTTTAGATACAGCGTTCGTTATTTCGGATAATTCAATACTTTGGATAAATTCATATTCCTTCCATTCTCTAACAGCCAAATTTGAAAGGAAATTCCAATACCTATAATTTAATAGTTAGTAATAGTTAAGTTATTATTAGTTATTATTTCAGATTTTCGGATTTTCGTTCTTATTTCCAGGTTTTTGTTCTTTTGAATTTTTGCTTATTTTCGTATTTTCTAATTTTTGACTTTGCAAATTTGGAGTTTTCGGATTTTAGAAATTTCTAATTTACGAATATTGAGGAAGATTAGTAAAAAGGGTTGTCGTTAATTTAGATATTTACGAATTTACGAATTTGTCAAAATTTGTTAAAAAACGAATTTGGAACGAAACTAATTGCACATGTTTACTGAACTTCCCCCTGGTCCGGTTCACGCCAAAAGTCTCAAACATCTCAAATGAACCGCGAGCCCTATTAAAGTCTATGCGACCAAAACTTGACAAATTAAAAGCCCCCAGTTATTGGCCATGCAAAAGGGTATGGGGGCCCGGGTACTGCCCTGGGGGACATGTATCAATAAAAAAAGTGATGTCACAAGGGGGTGGTGCCACCAGGTGATGTAACCAGGTGGATTCACCTCTTACCTATTTACGAACGGTCAGACGGCAGAGCAGGTAGTCACCAGTTAGCCTTCTACTAGACTACTATAAATTGTATTTAGTGCTGAAGATAACCCGACTTTTGCTGCTGTTGAAAGTGTTTGTTTGCCTTGAGGGACATTCAGACTTTCTGTTTATTTCATAGGGACTTTGCCTAGGGACCAGGAGCACTACCGCAGTTGCTTGTACGCAGGTTGTAATATGTTGATCTTAGTAAATTAGCTGCTGGCCCAGGCTGGAGAAAGGGGCGAGAACTGATGTAAGCTCAGTTCCTGGGCTTTGTTGTCCTAACCAGCCCACCTGTGCTATAAACAGGAGGAAGGCTGAAGTCCAGGAGACTTTGGGGTGTTAGATTTGGTTGGTTCTGTTTCCACTCGCGGATGGAGATACTGGGGCTGCTGCTCCTTGCTTGCACCGGGACTCTTCGAGACATCAGAGCTCTGGAGAATGCCAAGATGGACTCTCACCTCATCCAAAAAAATCAAAAATAAATAAATAAATAGAATCCATAGACATTTTTTTTAGGTATTAACAGCAAAAAGTCTAGATTAGAGCACATTGGCCAGATAAAAGATTGACACAGAGAAGCCAACTGTACTAAATGCTTTCTTCTCTTCAGTTTTTACACAGGAAAAGGAGTGGGATACTGACCAAGACAGTATTGTTGGTGACACATCACAGGGCATACCCTCGTGGCTAACAGAGGCCCGGAGTCAAGGGAAGACTAGAAAAACTTAACACAAATAAATCACCAGGACTGGATGGCTTACACCCAAGAGTCCTCAGAGAACTCAGTCAGGTTATAGCCAGATCATTGTTCCTAATCTTTGCGGACAACTTACTGACTGGTATTGTACCAGCTGATTGGAGAAAAGCCAATGTGGTACCAATATTCAAAAAAGGACAGAGACAAATCTCTGGAAACTACAAACCAGTCAGCCTAACATCAATAGTGCGTAAATTATTTGAGGGGATGATAAGGGACTATATTCAAAAATTTACTAAAGAAAAAAGTATCATTAGTACTAATCAGCAAAAAGGGTCGTTCTTGCCAGACCAATCTGCTAAGCTTCTATGAGGAGGTGAGTTGCCATCTAGAAAGGGAAGGCCCGTAGATGTGGTGTATCTGGATTTTTCAAACGCATTTTATACAGTTCCCCATAAACACTTAATCTACAAGCTGAGGCCTACAGGCGTGGACCATAAGGTTTGTTCTTGGCTAAAAAACTGGTTACAGGGGTGTGTCCAAAGGGTAGTGACACGGGACAAGTCACTGTTGAGAGGTTCTCTGTGTGGGAAATGCCTTAATGTTAGACTTTTCAAAGGACCACAGTCTCTGCCTGGTGTCGGGCATTGATGAGCCCGGTCCTCGTAAAAGGTATCCCCACCTGCGGGGCGAAGTAGACCCCGCCCACATGCTAAGAACCCAAAACATTACACTAGTTTAAAGCAAAGTCCCACCTTTAAAGCACAACCAATTCTACAATAGATATGCAGGTATAAAATATCAGACTCAAACTAGGTCGGCACACACAATAGCCTCTCTCACCTGTAGTGCGACACTGGGCAGCAGAAGGGTAGTAATATACGAGGGCTAGGCCTAGGCCACCAGAGGAACACTGTTATTATTAACTTTCTGTATAAATCTAGAACTCCGGTGATTGAATGAGAAGATGAACTAAATCTCAGTCTTTAGGAATAATCTTCTGCTGGCTGACATTGGGGCCCTTAATAATGTTGGCGCTCTTGAGGATGACGGTTACATCTGCATGCAGTGAGAAGAACAGCTATAAACTACAGTTCATTGTGTGGAGAGTCTGGCCGGTCCAGGTGAAAATAACTAGTGCTGGGAATGTTATATGGAGTTAGAGAATGTGTAGGTAAAAGTATACTCTGCTTATAGTATGTTTCCCCAAGTATTGGTGCAAGTTTCCACAATAACAACCTCCAGCGTTGGTGCCAGTTTACACAATAATAACACCCAACACTGATTCCAGTTTATGCTATAATAACCCCATCACAGCTGCCAATTTATGTAATAACCCCCAGCATTGTACCCATATATGACCAGCTTTAGTGTTGGCTCTGTGGGTTTTCTGTACATGGCTCCATCTAGGGAGTATTCCAGGTGGAGTGTTGTCCTCTCTTAGTCTCAGTGCTGGCTCTGTGGGGGTTTCTGTACATGGCTCCATCTAGGGAGGATTCCAGGTGGAGTATCATCCTCTCTTAGTCTCAGTGTTGGCTCTGTGGGGGTTTCTGAACATGGCTCCATCTAGGGAGGATTCCAGGTGGAGTGTCCTCCTCTCTTAGTCTCAGTGCTGGCTCTGTGGGGTATTCTGTTCATGGCTCCATCTAGGGAGGATTTCAGGTGGAGTGTCGTCTTCTCTTAGTCTCAGTGCTGGCTCTGTGGGGTATTCTGTTCATGGCTCCATCTAGGGAGGATTTCAGGTGGAGTGTCATCCTCTCTTAGTCTCAGTGCTGGCTCTGTGGGGTATTTCTGTAGATGGCTCCATCTAGGGAGGATTCCAGGTGGAACGTCGTCCTCTCTTAGTCTCAGTGCTGGCTCTGTGGGGTTTTCTGTACATGACTCCATCCAGGGAGGATTCCAGGTGGAGTGTCCTCCTCTCTTAGTCTCAGTGCTGGCTCTGTGGGGTTTTCTGTTCATGGCTCCATCTAGGGAGGATTCCAGGAGTAGTGTTGTCCTCTCTTGGTCTCAGTGTTGGCTCTGTGGGGTTTTCTGTTCATGGCTCCATCTAGGGAGGATTCCAGGTGGAGTGTCCTCCTCTCTTAGTCTCAGTGCTGGCTCTGTGGGGTATTCTGTACATGACTCCATCTAGGGAGGATTCCAGGTGGAGTGTCGTCCCTTCTTAGTCTCAGTACTGGCTCTGTGGGGGTTTCTGTACATCGCTCCATCTAGGGAGGATTCCAGGTGGAGTGTTGTCCTCTCTTATGCCCCGTACACACGGTCGGACTTTGTTCGGACATTCCGACAACAAAATCCTAGGATTTTTTCTGACGGATATTGGCTCAAACTTGTCTTGCATACACACGGTCACACAAAGTTGTCGGAAAATCCAATCATTCTGAATGCGGTGGCGTAAAACATGTACGTCGGGACTATAAACGGGGCAGTGGCCAATAGCTTTCATCTCTTTATTTATTCTGAGTATGCGTGGCACTTTGTCCGTCGGATTTGTGTACACACGATCGGAATTTCTGACAACGGATTTTGTTGTCGGAAAATTTTATATCCTGCTCTCAAACTTTGTGTGTCGGAAAATCCGATGGAAAATGTGTGATGGAGCCCACACACGGTCGGAATTTCCGACAACAAGGTCCTATCACAAATTTTCCGTCGGAAAATCCGACCGTGTGTACGGGGCATTAGTCTCAGTGCTGGCTCTGTGGGGGTTTCTGTACATGGCTCCATCTAGGGAGGATTCCAGGTGGAGTGTCGTCCTCTCTTAGTCTCAGTGCTGGCTCTGTGGGGTTTTCTGTACATGGCTCCATCTAGGGAGGATTCCAGGTGGAGTGTCGTCCTCTCTTAGTCTCAGTGCTGGCTCTGTGGTCTTTTCTGTACATGGCTCCATCTAGGGAGGATTCCAGGTGGAGTGTCGTCCTCTCTTAGTCTCAGTGCTGGCTCTGTGGGGTTTTCTGTACATGGCTCCATCTAGGGAGGATTCCAGGTGGAGTGTTGTCCTCTCTTAGTCTCAGTGCTGGCTCTGTGGTCTTTTCTGTACATGGCTCCATCTAGGGAGGATTCCAGGTGGAGTGTCGTCCTCTCTTAGTCTCAGTGCTGGCTCTGTGGTCTTTTCTGTACATGGCTCCATCTAGGGAGGATTCCAGGTGGAGTGTCGTCCTCTCTTAGTCTCAGTGTTGGCTCTGTGGGATATTTCTGTACATGGCTCCATCTGGGGAGGATTCCAGGTGGAGTGTCGTCCTCTCTTAGTCTCAGTGCTGGCTCTGTGGGGTTTTCTGTTCATGGCTCCATCTAGGGAGGATTCCAGGTGGAGTGTCATCCTCTCTTAGTCTCAGTGCTGGCTCTGTGGGGTATTCTGTACATGGCTCCATCTAGGGAGGATTCCAGGTGGAGTGTCGTCCTCTCTTAGTCTCAGTGTTGGCTCTGTGGGGGTTTCTGTACATGGCTCCATCTAGGGAGGATTCCAGGTGGAGTGTTGTCCTCTCTTAGTCTCAGTGTTGGCTCTGTGGGGGTTTCTGTACATGACTCCATCTAGGGAGGATTCCAGGTGGAGTGTCCTCCTCTCTTAGTCTCAGTGCTGGCTCTGTGGGGTTTTCTGTACATGACTCCATCTAGGGAGGATTCCAGGTGGAATGTTGTCCTCTCTTAGTCTCAGTGCTGGCTCTGTGGGGTTTTCTGTACATGGCTCCATCTAGGGAGGATTCCAGGTGGACTGTGGTCCTCTCTTAGTCTCAATGTTGGCTCTGTGGGGGTTTCTGTACATGGCTCCATCCATGAACTTTATTATTATGGGATTTTTTTATGTGAATTGTATCACCTATTAGACATGTGCACTGCCAAAAAATTTGTTCGTTCTCATTTTTGTTTCATTCGTTTTCTTTTTAGTTTTTAGGGTCATTCGTTATGATCGCAATTCGTAAATTCATAAATTCGTAAATGTGAAAATTCGTAAATTCCAAAATTTGAAAATCCAAAAATTGGAAAATCCCAAAAAAAGAATGAAAATCTGAAAATTCTAGATAATAACTAACTAACTAATAATAACTAACTATTAAATTATAGGTATTGGAATTTCCTTTCAAATTTGGCTGTTAGTGAACGTAACGAATACAAATTTATCCGAAGTTACGAATTATCCAAAATAACGAATGCCGCATCTAAACAAATGGAACGGATCTAATTGATAATAAATAATATTGATGAAAAGTTTTTATTATTATTATTTTTATTTATTATTATTAATTTGTTACGTTCCAGTCGTTTAGATGTGGCATTCGTTATTTTGGATAATTCGTAACTTCGGATCAATTCGTATTCGTTACGTTCACTAACAGCCAAATTTGAAAGGAAATTCCAATACCTTTAAATTTAAAAGTTTGATATTATTTCAGATTTTCAAGTTTTTCAAGTTTTCAGAATCTCAAATTTCAGAATTTGTGAATTACAAATTTCCGAATTTCCGAATTTTTGAATTTCTGAATTTTTGAATTTCCGAATTTCCGAAATCTCTAATTTACGAATTGACAAATTTACGAATTGACAAATTTACGAATTAACGATTTTTTCAAATTCTGAATTTCCGAATTTACAAACTTTAAAATTTACCATGTAAGGTGCACTAACCTGTGTGGAAAGAGAAGGGGAGCTGCTACATACAAATGTGACAAATATTCATAAGTGGGAGGGAGTGGAAATGTAGCGCTAATGAATAAACAGTGCTAGTGGACTGTGTAAATACATAAGTAACCAGGACAATGCTAATAAACTGTGTTGGATACATGAATAGCCAAATAAATAGTAGAATATGTGCATAAATGACTTCCAACCAAGTGAAAATGAAAGGACTACTGCTAAGTCCCAAATGAATCAGTCCCAAAAAAAACAAAAAACGACAGGTATGCAGACACCAGGAACATTTGGATTTGTATCTGGAGATAATGACATTGATGGTAAAATAAAGATGGGTATTCTTACCAGCGCCAGTGGACCTGGATGTCAGCAACTCAATATTGTGACTCCACCGAGAGAGGACCAGACACCTGAAGGTATTGCTGACCGTTCCGGACCCACTGAGTGATCCTCCTGGACCCTCCAGACCGTTCCTGCTTCATCGTGGTTCCAGTTATCCATGCTCGTTTGTCGCTGACATCCAGGTCCACTGGCTCTGGTAAGAGTACCAATCTTTATTTTACCATCAATGTCATTATCTCCAGATACAAATCCAACTGTTCCTGGTCTCTGCATATGAACGATCCTGTGTTGGTGGCACACTGCTCTCCCTCATAAAATACGTGAGGTTCAGTGGTAAGACATCGCAGCTGAAGACGTCTATGACGAAATGCGTACGGCGTCACTACGCACATCACGTGACTTCCAGGAACCTGAGCGAGTGGGTGGAATGCAACCAGAGTGCACGCTGTCCACCTACAGCTCGGTTGCCTATGCTTTATACCGGCAAGTGCAACCCCTATGGGACTAGGCATTACGCTGCATGAACTGAATTTTTTTTGTCTGTTTGCTTTTATACATCTTTTTAAAATAATCTTTTAATAAACTGAAGTTTTGGTTATACTGCACTACGGGAGCCAATTTCTCTTTTTTATGAGGATTATGAAAATTACATCTATCACAACCCGGATATCCCAGGGCTGCTCGAGGAACTGCAGAGGCTGACACCAGTGGTTACCTGCCAACCTAAGGAGCTACATGCGCATTACCCCTGTAGGAGTAGTAGGATCTGGTGAGTGGGGACCCTTGAGGGGGAGCACGCAAGTCACCTGTCAAGATTCTGTGAGCACTAAAGTCACCTGCTACAATTCCTCTAAACACAAACAGTCACCTTCATTGGGATGAATGCACCTATGTGTTTTTTGTACATGGTACGATAAACTGCATCTTGGTGGAATTTTAAATTTTGGTGCGATTTTTGCATTTTTTCTGTTTTTTGGTGCGATTTTTGCATTTTTCTGTTTCTTGGTGCAATTTTTTGCATTTTTTTTTTGCATCTGGGGTTTATATACACTTTGATTTTATGATTGGGGACACTATATGTACACACTTATATGTTTTTGTATATGGTGCGATAATTGCATATTGGTGCGACTTTGGTGCGATTTTTTAATAACTTTTTTGTTTTTTGGTGCGATTCTTTGCATTATGATTTAGATTTGGTTTTTGGGTTCACTCACTTTTGCGTTTGGACACTATACGCACTGTTATAAGCAGAGGATCGCTATACTATCATGATATTCATGTCTGGATGTTTTATACACTAATTTGTAAGCCATTACATTTTTGGTGATAACTTCTCCCGTGGAGGATTGGTGTCCACACCTAGAGGGTTTTAGTACTCACCTACTGGGGTAGGTGAGGTGTGATAACTATCATACTATCACCTTTATGGAAACTGTTTTGCTATAATTTATTCCACAATAACACCGTGTCTTTTAATACTTAGCCACTATACAGTGATTTGATAGAGCACTATTTGACATATAGGTAGCGCCACTCGCCCCGTCACATCTTCTTTCTTTTTATATTCTAGAGCCCTCTTACGGGTTATTTTTTGGGGGAGGCTGCAACCTTCACACACGTCCTAAGCGCAGACCTTCCAACTGTTCCTTGTGTCTGCATATGAACGATCCTGTGTTCGTGGCACACCTTTCGTTTTTTTTTTTTGGGACTGATTCATTTGGGACTTAGCAGTAGTCCTTTCATTTTCACTTGGTTGGGACTCATTTATGCACATATTCTAATTTTTATTTGGCTATTCATGTATCCACACAGTTTATTAGCATTGTCCTGGTTACTTATGTATTTACACAGTCCACTAGCACTGTTTATTCATTAGCGCTACATTTCCACTCCCTTTCAAATTTACCAATTTACAATCTTTTGGAATTTCTGATTTTCGAATTTACGAATTTTCAAATTTACGAATTTGCACATGTCTATCACCTATGCTAATGACTAAGTTGTTCTATTGATTCTATGCATCACGTGAGTTAGTGCCACACTTTTTCTTCTTGCTACTTATACTATTTAAATGTTTTTTTTTTTTTTTAATCAGCCATGACTAAGGACTGATGTCCGAAACGCGTAGGCTGTTTTACAGCTTTGTACATGTACTTAATAAGGAAATACTATTTTGGATGTCATCCTGAGTGACGACCATCCCTTTCCTTATTCTAAAAAATTTTGGCATCTAAAGGTGACTGTTGCCCATCTGTACACATTGCTCCACCATTGCTGAGGATTACACCCAGAGGTGAAGTGCAAGCCCACCCGGTCTCTGGAGGTCCCATTGGCCTTTGGGAATAAAGGGTGGATCTATAGAGGTAACTGTTTTGGGAACTTGTCTAAACTTGAGATTGTGAGTCATATTTCCATACAAATGTTTTGGTCCCCGTGTTACAAAGTAGACGGTTTTGAAGGACGAAGCAGCTGAGAACATTTGCTTTGGTAAGTTTTTTTGTTTTAACCACAGTCTACATTTCAAAACCAATGCTTAACAAATACAGCGATAACTTTGATGAAGAGAAACATATTGAAATGATAAAGATTTCCATTGAAAGCAATGTTTTTGAATTGACTTCTCTATTGTAGCACCTCTGCCTTGGGCTGGCCAAATTTAGTACTGTCAAGGCACCAATAGCAAGAGGACCTCTGCTTTGGGCTGGCCAAATTTAGTACTGTCAGGGCACCAATAGCAGGAGGACTCTAGGACCCAGCTTCTGTCAGAGCAGGAGGACTTTATGACCCAGCATCTGTCAGAGCAGGAGAAGGGCTCTAGGAGCCAGCATCTCTGCCACCACATAACATGGGCCTTTATAAGGCAGCCAGCCCATGGCTGAAGTGCTGTTTGATCCTTAGCTGTTACTAACGTTCCTGTGTTTCCTGTGATTCTTGATTACCGACCCAACTTACTCCAGACCGATCTCCTGCCTGCTTCCTGACCTTGACCTTGGATTGTTTAATGGATCTCCTCTGCTTGCTAGCTATCTTGACCTCGGCTTCCACCTGACCTTGTCTCATCTGCTACCCACCTGGCACCGAAACCCTGGCTTGTACCGACTACCCTCTGACCCTAGTTACCTTCTACATCTCACAGGCGCCATCTGCCTGCAGTAGCCCTGCAGCTCTTCAGCGGTGTTCCTGAGCCCTCTCTGCATGCAACATCTACAGGCGACCTATGTAACTTTGGGCCTGACTCTTCCTGTCTCATCTCCAGGGGAGTCTGGAACTTAGCTGCAAGGGATGCCCTCTCTCCATTGGCCTCCAGAACATAAGGTACCTGATAAGTATATAACTCTGCTGTAGCTAGACATTTTTCAGGTCTGATCAGGGTTTCCCTAAACTGGTGGCGGACTACTTTTGTCTGCTTTTGTCCCGGAAAAAGGGTGGGAGGATCAGTCACTGGGTTATGAATAGTTATCTGACCTCATCCAATCTCTGAGAGACTGTTCCAGAAGGTGTGATTGGGGAGAACAATAAAATGTGGGAGAACCCGATCAGTCTTTCTCTTCCCCTGGGACTTGTCCCCTTGAGAGGGCCTGTGTAGGTGTTTCAGAGAACTACTGCTACTGTTCTGCAGCATGTGCTATGAAGGATGGAACACTGAAGATAACCGGCCTATAGAAGTTGGGAGGAGAGATGGGTGCCTTTCGCCTGTAGCTCCAGCTATAGAAGTATTTCATGAGGATAAGTCACCAGAAGTTGCTGCAAGGACTGTGATTGCTCCCATAGGGTCCCAGATTTGCTTGCTGTCCCCTTGTTTTTCATCATCATTTTGAGGCGACTACTTACTATAGGGCCTAATGCTGCTGAAACAAGGATATCTCTGCAAGCTGTTCTCCAAGATTAGCGAGTTCCTTGGGTGTCCTGCACACTCAACCCCCCTCCTCTCTGTATTTTGTTCAAGATCTGCAATAAATCCTAAAAAAGACTCCTAGGCTTAGCCTGAATTGGTTGGTGTGCTTCGGAAAACCAAACAGGCAGCCTTTGGACTGGTAAGGGAGACCCAACTCTTAACGGCTTATTATTATTGCTACACTATCAATGAACCATATTGTAAACAGTATGAGCAGCCATTGTAGGCCATATTGTAATCTGTGAGAAGGTTAAATGAGGATGTGAAGACTCATCTCCATATTGTAATTTCATAGTCAGTTCAATAGGTGGGTTTGTTAAAGCGGCTCTTCACCCTCAGGGAAGACGTCCCTCATCTACAACCTCCCCTCCACTGCCAGACTGGGGATTTTTTTTTATGTTGGCTGTATTTTTTTTAAATAATAAAGTGTAGACTCGCCCCCCTTGCACACTATTTGCCTAGGCGAATGCTGTGCAAAGTCCTTAGAAAGGAGAAATCAGCAGGTCTTGAGATGACGTCACACAAGACAATGGTGGCACGGGACCAAGAGGTGACGGAATACAAAGGGAACTTGGCGGGGCAACGCTGGGTCCTCTGGGTGGGCGCGTATCAGAAATGCGCCATCTGGACCACCTAGTAAGATTAACAGAATTTTGCAATCCTTCATCCCTATTGTTGCATCACGCTCATAATCTTGAGCTACTGTGATTGTGTAGATTGACACTACAATGTTTTTTACCCTTTGTTCAATTCTTTGTATTTTAAGTAGCAACACGTTTATTTTGTTTGTTTCGTTTATTTAGTTTAATAGCGCAGTGCTTATATGAGAATAAGCTCATAATCAAGTAGAAAAAAATTAAGAGATTTGACATCAGTCTCAGTGTTTTCTGTGTTGAACTGATAGACCTTTCTTCTTCCCCCAGCTATTCCATAAATTGCTCCTGATCCCCTCCATCCGTAGACCATAGATTAATGGATTGAGCGTTGCTGAGAATAGAAAGTAGATGGCACTGCTGATATTCTGAAGGTCGTAGGAAGTGGAGTTCCCCGGCAGGTACAGAACAGAGATTAAGAATCCAGATGAATAGATGAGGATGACCACCACCAGGTGGGTGCTACAGGTGTGAAGGGCTTTATTCCGAGCCATTCCCACCGCAATCCTAAGAACAGTTTGAAGAACTTTCAGATAGGAAATTAGGATGATGGGGATGTCACAAAACATCATGAGGGTCCTCATTACCAATCCTGCAATCTGGACTCTGGACTCTTCACACCCCAGGCTGAAGAGCATCATGCTTTCACAATGGAAGTGAGGGATAATATTGGACCTGCAATAACGGAGTCGGGCCCCTATAATGACCAGAGGAAGGACAACAAAGCTATAACGAATCACTCCATTGACTGCCGAGTGAACAATGACATGCTTGACTACAATCTCCTGGTAATGTAGTGGCTGGTTGATGGCTAGATACCTGTCTATAGCCATGAGCAGCACAATTGTGGACTCGGCCATGATGCTGGAATATACAGTAAATATCTGCACCAAACAGCCAGCCAAGGTGATCTGGTTAAGGCCAAACAGTCCTAGAAGCATCTTGGGTGTGATGGCCGTGGTGTACACAACATTGGTGGCCAAGAGAGAAAAGATGAGTGTGTACATCGGAGTTTGAAGACTTTTCTCCAACACAATGACCAACATAACCACAGAATTACCACTTAGTATCACTGCGTATATGAAGGAGAAGGGAAGAGCGAGGAGAGGTCGGTACTTTGTGACTCCGGGAAACCCAAAGAGTATAAATTCCATGTGAGAGAAGGACGAGGTCTTATTATATCCCGGATGTTCCATTTCTGTTCTGGAAAGCAGAAATGAAAAATCACATCAATGACAAACAGCAATCATTTATGGACAATCCGATTTAAAATGGAAGAATTTCACCCTGGCCATTTATTTCATTATAAGTCAATTCATTTTTCTGAAACGGGAAACTGAATTAAAATATTTTTTTTTCTTTTGTGGCTCTCTATGTTGTGTGAGTCCAGTGATGGTGGAGAGTGACATCCAAGGAATGCCAGATTATTGTGCTCTCTCCAGCCAATATCTTGCTCTTATCTCTCCTGATGCCAACCATATCTTTGCTACCACTCATTACTGACTTTTGGCTTGTTCCTTGTCTATGGTTCTGCTTAATCCCAACCTGCAACCACTTGTTAACAACCTTTGGCTTGTTTACTGACTACGTTTCTGCTTGATCCCTACCTGCTATATCTGCTAGTGACCCCACACCTCGGATGAGCCCGTGTCATCCGTCCGGGTGACCTGCTCTGCACTTATTCAGCTGCCTCTCTACTAATATAGCTACTGATCTCCGAGTCTGACCCCCGACCATGACAAGCGTTGGAAAGAAATTTAAACCAAATCTACATTTCGGGTTGAACTAATGACTTGTCACTTGAATTTAACAGAACCACCTCCTGATTGGTTCTCTGAAGCCAGGGCTGTCTTCAATGCAGGGCAAAAGGGGCAGCTGACCCTGGCCCAGTCATTGTTGTGGAGCCCAAATCAGCTGGCCCTTGAGCACACACTGCCAGAAAATAGTTGATAAGTGGACCAAGAAAATGTTTGCCCAGGGTCCAATCAATATTAAAGATGGTGTAGCATCACATATGGAGACCAATCACATTTTGCTACCCGCTGGAGTGCACATGCGTGACGCTGCCATATGCGTTCCAACACTTTTACGTCAAAACTCTACACCCCTCGCGGGCTCGCTTAGCTCGCCACGCTTCGGGCACGGCCTCGCTTCGCTCGGCATAATTATAATCTGACTGTGATGGCCACTTGGATGGTGGGGCTTGAACCTGGACTCAGGGGTGGAGTTTTGTTGTAAAAGTGTTGGGACGCATATGGCGGCGTCATGCATGCGCACTCCAGCGAGTAGCGAAATGTGATGGGTCACCATATTTGACGCTACAATGGCCCTCTACGGAGCCAAAAAACTCATGGCACTCATTGCTTTATCCTAGCATGCCTTACTTTTGATCAGAGGGCAGCGAATAGGAAGACAGAAGAACAATGAAGGGGGGAGGAGTCAAGTAACATAGAGACTATTTCCACACAAATTTGGGATGAGAGTCCTAAAAATATTGCGCTCAGGCTGAGCATGCAATGAAAATATCTCTACTAACATGTGAAGAATGAAAACATTTGTTTCGGATAGATTCGTTATGTTACTAACTTTGCTTCATTATGGAATTCATTTAGTTTGGTTTCGGGAATTTGTTTCGTTTCATTTTGTTTTTGTTAAATTTCGTTTCGGTTAAATTTGTTTTGTTAATTAATTTTCTGAGGAATTCTAACTTCTCAGAACGATTAAAATTCGGTTCGGTCAAAAAACGATCAACCAATTCAAATTCCGTGTGAAGAATAGCTGGTTGTTAAGCAGCGGGCAGGGAAGTCGGGCGCCTGAATCCTTAACAACCGAGGAGTCATCATCTACCAATGGGCTTCCCCACTGACAGATCAATGTAAAAACAAAGCATGTCGCCAATAGAAAAATGTTTAGGAAACTTCTAAAAAAAACAAAAAAACGATGTGGGGTCCCCCCAAAATCCATGACAGACCCTTTTCCAAGCATGCAGGTCAGGAAAGGGGGGGAACGAGCGAGCGCCCCCCCTCCTGAATCATACCAGGCCACATGCCCTCAAAATGAGGGGGTGGGTGCTTTGGGGCGGGGGGGGGCTCTGCCCTCTCACCCCAAAGCACCTTGTTCATATGTTAATGGGGCAAGACTCTTATCCCCACAACCATGGTTGGTGGTTGTGGAGGCCTGCAGATGGTAGGTTTATCTGAATCTGGAAGCCCACTTTAGCAGGGGGGCCCCCAGATCCCACCTCCCATGTGAATCAATATTGGGTACATAGTAGCCCTACCCATTCACCGAAAAAGTGCCAAAAAGTAAAATAAAAACCACAGAGACAATTTTTGACAAATCCATTATTAAAAAATAGAAAAACAGTATCCCCCCAATGTGGATCCATCATCAATTACGCCGCCCGCTGCACCCCCCCCCCCCAAAAAAAAGATGCTCTTGTTTTGGTGAATAGGTAGGGGTACTATGTACCCGATACTCATTCACATGGGGGGGCTGGGATCTGGGTTCCCTCTTGTTAAAGGAGCTTCCAGATCCTGATATGTCCGCAGACCCACATAACCACAGGCCACGGTTGTGGGGATGAGGCCCTTGTCCCCAATAACATGGGGACAAGGTGCTTCGGGGTGGGGAGGTCAGAGTCCCCCTGCCTCAAAGCACCCACCCCCTATGTTGAGGGGGCATGTGGCCTGGTTCAGGAGGGGGGTCTTTCACTTATCCCCCTTTCCTGACCTTCCAGACTGAATGCTTGGATAAGGGTCTGTTATGAATTTTGGGGGGACCCCACGCTGTTTTTTTTAAATTTTGGCATGGGGTTCAACTTAAAATTCATACCAGATCCGACACCCTCATCCCATCTGTTTCTGCATGCATACACCCCCATCCCATCTCTTTCTGCAAGAAGACACCCTCATTTCATCTGTTTCTGCATGCATATACCCCCATCCCATCTCTTTCTGCATGCATACACCCCCATCCCATCTCTTTCTGCATGCAGACACCTCCATCCCAACTCTTTCTGCAAGAAGACACCTCCATCCCATCTCTTTCTGCATGCAGACACTCCCATCCCATCTCTTTCTGCATGCAGACACCTCGATCCCATCTCTTTCTGCAAGAAGACACCTCCATCCCATCTTTTTCTGCATGCAGACACTCCCATCCCATCTCTTTATGCATGCAGACACTCCTATCCCATCTCTTTCTGCATGCAGACACTCCCATCCCATCTCTTTCTGCATGCAGACACCTCCATCCCATCTCTTTCTGCAAGAAGACACCTCCATCCCATCTCTTTCTGCATGCAGACACTCCCATCCCATCTCTTTCTGCATGCAGACACCTCCATCCCATCTCTTTCTGCAAGAAGACACCTCCATCCCATCTTTTTCTGCATGCAGACACTCCTATCCCATCTCTTTCTGCATGCAGACAGTCCCATCCCATCTCTTTCTGCATGCAGACACTTCCATCCCATCTCTTTCTGCATGCAGACACTCCCATCCCATCTCTTTCTGCATGCAGACACCTCCATCCCATCTCTTTCTGCAAGAAGACACCTCCATCCCATCTTTTTCTGCATGCAGACACTCCCATCCCATCTCTTTCTGCATGCAGACACTCCTATCCCATCTCTTTCTGCATGCAGACAGTCCCATCCCATCTCTTTCTGCATGCAGACAGTCCCATCCCATCTCTTTCTGCATGCAGACTCTTCCATCCCATCTCTTTCTGCATGCACAGTTGCAGACACCTCCATCCCATCTCTTTCTGCGTGCGGACACCTCCATCCCATAAGTTTCTGCATGCAGACACACTCATCTCATCTCTTTCTGCATGCAGACACCCCTATCCCATCTCTTTGTGCATGCAGACACCCTCATCCCATCTCTTTCTTCATGCATACACCCCCATTTGATCTGCTTCTGCATGCAGACACCTCCATCCCATCTCTTTCTGCAAGAAGACACCTCCATCCCATCTTTTTCTGCATGCAGACACTCCCATCCCATCTCTTTCTGCATGCAGGCACTCCTATCCCATCTCTTTCTGCATGCAGACAGTCCCATCCCATCTCTTTCTGCATGCAGACACTTCCATCCCATCTCTTTCTGCATGCACAGTTGCAGACACCTCCATCCCATCTCTTTCTGCATGCGGACACCTTCATCCCATAAGTTTCTGCATGCAGACACTCTCATCTCATCTCTTTCTGCATGCAGACACCCCTATCCCATCTCTTTGTGCATGCAGACACTCTCATCCCATCTCTTTCTGCATGCATACACCCCCATTTGATCTGTTTCTGCATGCAGACACCCTCATCCCATCTCTTTCTGCATGCAGACACCTCCATCCCATCTCTTTCTGCAAGAAGACACCTCCATCCCATCTCTTTCTACAAGAAGACACCTCCATCCCATCTCTTTCTGCATGCAGACACTCCCATCCCATCTCTTTCTGCATGCAGACACCTCCATCCTATCTCTTTCTGCAAGAAGATACATCCATCCCATCTTTTTCTGCATGCAGACACTTCCATCCCATCTCTTTCTGCTAGCAGATACCTCTATCCCATCTCTTTCTGCATGCAGATACCCCGATTCCATCTCTTTTTGCATGCAGACACCCCCATTCCATCTCTTTCTGAATGCAGGCACCCCTATCCCATCTCTTTCTGCAAGAAGACACCCTCATTGCATCTTTTTCTGCATGCAGACACCCCCATCCCATCTCTTTCTGCATGCAGACACCTCCATCCCATCTCTTTCTACATGCAGACACCCCTCATCCCATCTCATTCTGCATTCAGACACCCCCATCCCATCTCTTTCTGCATGCAGACACCCTCATTCCATCTCTTTCTGAATGCAGACACCCCTCATCTCATCTCTTTCTGCATGCAGACAGTCCCATCCCATCTCTTTCTGCATGCAGACACTTCCATCCCATCTCTTTCTGCATGCAGACACTCCCATCCCATCTCTTTCTGCATGCAGACACCCCCATCTCATCTCTTTCTGCAAGAAGACACCACCATCCCATCTTTTTCTGCATGCAGACACTCCCATCCCATCTCTTTCTGCATGCAGACACTCCTATCCCATCTCTTTCTGCATGCAGAGAGTCCCATCCCATCTCTTTCTGCATGCAGACAGTCCCATCCCATCTCTTTCTGCATGCAGACACTTCCATCCCATCTCTTTCTGCTAGCAGATACCTCTATCCCATCTCTTTCTGCATGCAGATACCCCGATTCCATCTCTTTTTGCACGCAGACACCCCCATTCCATCTCTTTCTGAATGCAGGCACCCCTATCCCGTCTCTTTCTGCAAGAAGACACCCTCATCGCATCTTTTTCTGCATGCAGACACCCCTATCCCATCGCTTTCTGCATGCAGACACCCCCATCCCATCTCTTTCTGAATGCAGACACCCCCATCCCATCTCTTTCTGCATGCAGACACCCTCATCCTATCTCATTCTGCATGCAGACACCCTCACCCCATCACTTTCTGCATGCATACACCCCCATCCCATCTCTTTCTGCAAGAAGACACCCTCATTTCATCTGTTTCTGCATGCATATACCCCCATCCCATCTCTTTCTGCATGCATACACCCCCATCCCATCTCTTTCTGCATGCAGACACCTCCATCCCATCTCTTTCTGCAAGAAGACACCTCCATCCCATCTCTTTCTGCATGCAGACACTCCCATCCCATCTCTTTCTGCATGCAGACACCTCCATCCCATCTCTTTCTGCAAGAAGACACCTCCATCCCATCTTTTTCTGCATGCAGACACTCCTATCCCATCTCTTTCTGCATGCAGACAGTCCCATCCCATCTCTTTCTGCATGCAGACACTTCCATCCCATCTCTTTCTGCATGCAGACACTCCCATCCCATCTCTTTCTGCATGCAGACACCTCCATCCCATCTCTTTCTGCAAGAAGACACCTCCATCCCATCTTTTTCTGCATGCAGACACTCCCATCCCATCTCTTTCTGCATGCAGACACTCCTATCCCATCTCTTTCTGCATGCAGACAGTCCCATCCCATCTCTTTCTGCATGCAGACAGTCCCATCCCATCTCTTTCTGCATGCAGACTCTTCCATCCCATCTCTTTCTGCATGCACAGTTGCAGACACCTCCATCCCATCTCTTTCTGCGTGCGGACACCTCCATCCCATAAGTTTCTGCATGCAGACACACTCATCTCATCTCTTTCTGCATGCAGACACCCCTATCCCATCTCTTTGTGCATGCAGACACCCTCATCCCATCTCTTTCTTCATGCATACACCCCCATTTGATCTGTTTCTGCATGCAGACACCTCCATCCCATCTCTTTCTGCAAGAAGACACCTCCATCCCATCTTTTTCTGCATGCAGACACTCCCATCCCATCTCTTTCTGCATGCAGGCACTCCTATCCCATCTCTTTCTGCATGCAGACAGTCCCATCCCATCTCTTTCTGCATGCAGACACTTCCATCCCATCTCTTTCTGCATGCACAGTTGCAGACACCTCCATCCCATCTCTTTCTGCATGCGGACACCTTCATCCCATAAGTTTCTGCATGCAGACACTCTCATCTCATCTCTTTCTGCATGCAGACACCCCTATCCCATCTCTTTGTGCATGCAGACACTCTCATCCCATCTCTTTCTGCATGCATACACCCCCATTTTATCTGTTTCTGCATGCAGACACCCTCATCCCATCTCTTTCTGCATGCAGACACCTCCATCCCATCTCTTTCTGCAAGAAGACACCTCCATCCCATCTCTTTCTACAAGAAGACACCTCCATCCCATCTCTTTCTGCATGCAGACACTCCCATCCCATCTCTTTCTGCATGCAGACACCTCCATCCTATCTCTTTCTGCAAGAAGATACATCCATCCCATCTTTTTCTGCATGCAGACACTTCCATCCCATCTCTTTCTGCTAGCAGATACCTCTATCCCATCTCTTTCTGCATGCAGATACCCCGATTCCATCTCTTTTTGCATGCAGACACCCCCATTCCATCTCTTTCTGAATGCAGGCACCCCTATCCCGTCTCTTTCTGCAAGAAGACACCCTCATTGCATCTTTTTCTGCATGCAGACACCCCCATCCCATCTCTTTCTGCATGCAGACACCTCCATCCCATCTCTTTCTACATGCAGACACCCCTCATCCCATCTCATTCTGCATTCAGACACCCCCATCCCATCTCTTTCTGCATGCAGACACCCTCATTCCATCTCTTTCTGAATGCAGACACCCCTCATCTCATCTCTTTCTGCATGCAGACAGTCCCATCCCATCTCTTTCTGCATGCAGACACTTCCATCCCATCTCTTTCTGCATGCAGACACTCCCATCCCATCTCTTTCTGCATGCAGACACCTCCATCCCATCTCTTTCTGCAAGAAGACACCTCCATCCCATCTTTTTCTGCATGCAGACAGTCCCATCCCATCTCTTTCTGCATGCAGACACTTCCATCCCATCTCTTTCTGCTAGCAGATACCTCTATCCCATCTCTTTCTGCATGCAGATACCCCGATTCCATCTCTTTTTGCATGCAGACACCCCCATTCCATCTCTTTCTGAATGCAGGCACCCCTATCCCGTCTCTTTCTGCAAGAAGACACCCTCATTGCATCTTTTTCTGCATGCAGACACCCCCATCCCATCGCTTTCTGCATGCAGACACCTCCATCCCATCTCTTCCTGCATGTAGTCACCCCCATCCCATCTCTTTCTGAATGCAGACACCCCCATCCCATCTCTTTCTGCATGCAGACACCCTCATCCTATCTCGTTCTGCATGCAGACACCCTCACCCCATCACTTTCTGCTTGCAAACACCCCCATCCCATCTCTTTCTGCATGCAGACACCCTCATCCCATCTCTTTCTGCATGCAGACACCCCAATCCCATCTCGTTCTGCATGCAGACACCCTCATTCCATCTCTTTCTCCATGCAGACACCCTCATCTCATCTCTTTCTGCTTGCAGACATCCTCATCCCATCTCGTTCTGCTTGCAAACACCCCCATCCCATCTCTTTCTTCATGCAAACACCCTCATCCCTTCTCTTTCTGCATGCAGACACCCTCATCCCATATCTTTTTTAATGCAAACACCCTGATCCGATCTCGTTCTGCTTGCAGACATCCTCATCCCATCTCTTTCTGCTTGCATACACCTCCATCCCATCTCTTTCTGCATGCAGACACCTCCATCCCATATTTTTCTGCATGCAGACACCTCCATCCCAACTCTTCCTGCATGCAGACACCCTCATCTCATCTCTTTCTGCATGCAGACACCATCATACCATCTCTTTATGCATGCAGACACCCTCATCTCATTTCTTTCTGCAGGCAGACACCCCGTCTCATCCTTTTCTGCATGCAGACACCTCCATCCCATATCTTTCTGCATGCAGACACTCCCATCCCATCTCTTTCTGCATGCAGACACCTCCATCCCATCTCTTTCTGCATGCAGACACCTCCATCCCATCTCTTTCTGCATGCAGACACCCTAATCTCATCTCTTTCTGCATGCAGACACCCCCATCCCATCTCTTTCTGCATGCAGACACCCTCATCTCATCTCTGTATGCATGCAAACACCCTGATCCCATCTCGTTCTGCTTGCAGACATCCTCATCCCATCTCTTTCTGCATGCAGACACCTCCATCCCATCTCTTTCTACATGCAGACACCCCTCATCCCATCTCATTCTGCATTCAGACACCCCCATCCCATCTCTTTCTGCATGCAGACACCCTCATTCCATCTCTTTCTGAATGCAGACACCCTCATCTCATCTCTTTCTGCATGCAGACACCATCATACCATCTCTTTATGCATGCAGACACCCTCATCTCATTTCTTTCTGCAGGCAGACACCCCGTCTCATCCTTTTCTGCATGCAGACACCTCCATCCCATATCTTTCTGCATGCAGACACTCCCATCCCATCTCTTTCTGCATGCAGACACCTCCATCCCATCTCTTTCTGCATGCAGACACCTCCATCCCATCTCTTTCTGCATGCAGACACCCTAATCTCATCTCTTTCTGCATGCAGACACCCCCATCCCATCTCTTTCTGCATGCAGACACCCTCATCTCATCTCTGTATGCATGCAAACACCCTGATCCCATCTCGTTCTGCTTGCAGACATCCTCATCCCATCTCTTTCTGCATGCAGACACCTCCATCCCATCTCTTTCTACATGCAGACACCCCTCATCCTATCTCATTCTGCATTCAGACACCCCCATCCCATCTCTTTCTGCATGCAGACACCCTCATTCCATCTCTTTCTGAATGCAGACACCCCTCATCTCATCTCTTTCTGCATGCAGACAGTCCCATCCCATCTCTTTCTGCATGCAGACACTTCCATCCCATCTCTTTCTGCATGCAGACACTCCCATCCCATCTCTTTCTGCATGCAGACACCTCCATCCCATCTCTTTCTGCAAGAAGACACCTCCATCCCATCTTTTTCTGCATGCAGACAGTCCCATCCCATCTCTTTCTGCATGCAGACACTTCCATCCCATCTCTTTCTGCTAGCAGATACCTCTATCCCATCTCTTTCTGCATGCAGATACCCCGATTCCATCTCTTTTTGCATGCAGACACCCCCATTCCATCTCTTTCTGAATGCAGGCACCCCTATCCCGTCTCTTTCTGCAAGAAGACACCCTCATTGCATCTTTTTCTGCATGCAGACACCCCCATCCCATCGCTTTCTGCATGCAGACACCTCCATCCCATCTCTTCCTGCATGTAGTCACCCCCATCCCATCTCTTTCTGAATGCAGACACCCCCATCCCATCTCTTTCTGCATGCAGACACCCTCATCCTATCTCGTTCTGCATGCAGACACCCTCACCCCATCACTTTCTGCTTGCAAACACCCCCATCCCATCTCTTTCTGCATGCAGACACCCTCATCCCATCTCTTTCTGCATGCAGACACCCCAATCCCATCTCGTTCTGCATGCAGACACCCTCATTCCATCTCTTTCTCCATGCAGACACCCTCATCTCATCTCTTTCTGCTTGCAGACATCCTCATCCCATCTCGTTCTGCTTGCAAACACCCCCATCCCATCTCTTTCTTCATGCAAACACCCTCATCCCTTCTCTTTCTGCATGCAGACACCCTCATCCCATATCTTTTTTAATGCAAACACCCTGATCCGATCTCGTTCTGCTTGCAGACATCCTCATCCCATCTCTTTCTGCTTGCATACACCTCCATCCCATCTCTTTCTGCATGCAGACACCTCCATCCCATATTTTTCTGCATGCAGACACCTCCATCCCAACTCTTCCTGCATGCAGACACCCTCATCTCATCTCTTTCTGCATGCAGACACCATCATACCATCTCTTTATGCATGCAGACACCCTCATCTCATTTCTTTCTGCAGGCAGACACCCCGTCTCATCCTTTTCTGCATGCAGACACCTCCATCCCATATCTTTCTGCATGCAGACACTCCCATCCCATCTCTTTCTGCATGCAGACACCTCCATCCCATCTCTTTCTGCATGCAGACACCTCCATCCCATCTCTTTCTGCATGCAGACACCCTAATCTCATCTCTTTCTGCATGCAGACACCCCCATCCCATCTCTTTCTGCATGCAGACACCCTCATCTCATCTCTGTATGCATGCAAACACCCTGATCCCATCTCGTTCTGCTTGCAGACATCCTCATCCCATCTCTTTCTGCATGCAGACACCTCCATCCCATCTCTTTCTACATGCAGACACCCCTCATCCCATCTCATTCTGCATTCAGACACCCCCATCCCATCTCTTTCTGCATGCAGACACCCTCATTCCATCTCTTTCTGAATGCAGACACCCTCATCTCATCTCTTTCTGCATGCAGACACCATCATACCATCTCTTTATGCATGCAGACACCCTCATCTCATTTCTTTCTGCAGGCAGACACCCCGTCTCATCCTTTTCTGCATGCAGACACCTCCATCCCATATCTTTCTGCATGCAGACACTCCCATCCCATCTCTTTCTGCATGCAGACACCTCCATCCCATCTCTTTCTGCATGCAGACACCTCCATCCCATCTCTTTCTGCATGCAGACACCCTAATCTCATCTCTTTCTGCATGCAGACACCCCCATCCCATCTCTTTCTGCATGCAGACACCCTCATCTCATCTCTGTATGCATGCAAACACCCTGATCCCATCTCGTTCTGCTTGCAGACATCCTCATCCCATCTCTTTCTGCATGCAGACACCTCCATCCCATCTCTTTCTACATGCAGACACCCCTCATCCTATCTCATTCTGCATTCAGACACCCCCATCCCATCTCTTTCTGCATGCAGACACCCTCATTCCATCTCTTTCTGAATGCAGACACCCCTCATCTCATCTCTTTCTGCATGCAGACTTCCCTATCCCATCTCTTTCTGCATGCAGACACCCCCCATCCCATCTCTTTCTGCATGCAGACACCCCCCATCCCATCTCTTTCTGTGTGCAGACACCCTCATCCCATCTCTTTCTGCATGCAGACACCTCCATCCCATCTCTTTCTGCATGCATACACCCCCATCTCATCCCTTTCTGCATGCAGACACCTCCATCTCATCTCTTTCTGCATGCATACACCCCATCTAATCTCTTTCTGCATGCAGACACCCCCATCTCATCTCTTTCTGCATGCAGACACCCCCATCTCATCTCTTTCTGCATGCATACACCCCCATCTCATCCCTTTCTGCGTGCAGACACCCCCATCTCATCTCTTTCTGCATGCATACACCCTCATCCTATCTCTTTCTGCATGCAGACACCCTCATCTCTTTCTGCATTTAGACACCCCTCATCCCATCTCATTCTGCATGCAGACACCCCCATCTCATCTCTTTATGCATGCAAACACCCTCATCCCATCTATTTCTGCATGCAGACACCCTCATCCCATCTATTTCTGCATGCAGACACCCCCATCCCATCTCTTTCTGCATGCAGACACCCCCATCTCATCTCTTTCTGCATGCATACACCCCATCTCATCTCTTTCTGCATGCAGACACCCTCATCCTATCTCTTTCTGCATGCAGACACTCTCATCCTATCTCTTTCTGCATGCAGACACCCCTCATCCCATCTCTTTCTGCATGCATACATCCCCATCCCATCTCTTTCTGCATGCAGGCACCTCCATTCCATCTCTTTACATTAAAGCCTCAAAAAGGAAACACTTTGCACATGCTATTTTCTGTTGCTGGTCACCATTGCACAGCAATTCTTCTTGTTGAGCTGAAGACACTGAACATCTACATCACAGAGACTCTTCCACTCTCCTCATCTCCCCCCACCTAAAGGACTCTGTGCACAATATCTGCACACTTAAAGGGGAACTCTACTACCTGGGGTCATAGGTCATTCCCTCCCCTTTTTTACATGGGGTCATAGGTCATATTCATATCTTTTATACCCGGGGTCATAGTTCACTCTCTTCCCTTTTATACCCAGGGTCATAGGTCATTCTCTTCCCTTTTATACCCGGGGTCATAGGTCACTCTCTTCTTTCTTGTACCTGGGGTCATAGGACACTATCTTCCCTTTTTTTTACCTGGGGTCATAGGTCACTCTCTTCCCTTTTATACCTGGGGTCATAGGTCACTCTCTTCCCTTTTATACCTGGGGTCATAGGTCAATCTTTTCCCTTTTATACCTGGGGTCATAGGTCATATCTTCCCTTTTACACCTGGGGTCATAGGTCATTCGCTTCCCCTTTATACCTGGGGTCATAGATCACTCTCTTCCCTTTTATACCTGGGGTCATAGGTCATCCTTTTCCCTTTTATACCTGGGGTCATAGGTCACTCTCTTCCCTTTTATACCCAGGGTCATAGGTCATTCTCTTCCCTTTTATACCCGGGTCATAGGTCACTCTCTTCTTTTTTGTACCTGGGGTCATAGGTCATTCTCTTCCCTTTTATACCCGGGGTCATAGGTCATTCTCTTCTTTTTTGTACCTGGGGTCATAGGTCACTATCTTCCCTTTTTTACCTGGGGTCATAGGTCATTCTCTTCCTTTTTATACCTGGGGTCATAGGTCACTCTTCCCTTTTATACCTGGGGTCATAGGTCATTCTCTTCCTTTTTATACCTGGGGTCATAGGTCACTCTTCCCTTTTATACCTGGGGTCATAGGTCATTCTCTTCCCTGTTATACCTGGGGTCATAGGTCAATCTTTTCCCTTTTATACCTAGGGTCATAGGTCACTCTCTTCCCTGTTATAGCTGAGGTCATAGGTAATTCTCTTCCTTTTTATACCTGGGGTCATAGGTCATTCTCTTCCCTTTTATACCTGGGGTCATAGGTCATTCTCTTCCTTTTTATACCTGGGGTCATAGGTCACTCTTCCCTTTTATACCTGGGGTCATAGGTCATTCTCTTCCCTGTTATACCTGGGGTCATAGGTCACTCTCTTCCCTGTTATACCTGGGGTCATAGGTAATTCTCTTCCCTTTTATACCGGGGTCATAGGTCATTCTCTTCTCTTTTATACCTGGGGGTCATAGGTCACTCTCTTCTTTTTTGTACCTGGGGTTATAGATCACTCTCTTCCCTTTTATACCTGGAGTCATAGGTCATTCTCTTCCCTTTTATACCTGGGGTCATAGGTCATTCCCTCCCCTTTTTTACATGGGGTCATAGGTCATATTCATATCTTTTATACCCGGGGTCATAGTTCACTCTCTTCCCTTTTATACCCAGGGTCATAGGTCATTCTCTTCCCTTTTATACCGGGGTCATAGGTCATTCTCTTCTCTTTTATACCTGGGGGTCATAGGTCACTCTCTTCTTTTTTGTACCTGGGGTTATAGATCACTCTCTTCCCTTTTATACCTGGAGTCATAGGTCATTCTCTTCCCTTTTATACCTGGGGTCATAGGTCATTCCCTCCCCTTTTATACCCAGGGTCATAGGTCATTCTCTTCCCTTTTATACCCGGGGTCATAGGTCATTCTCATCTTTCTTGTACCTGGGGTCATAGGACACTATCTTCCCTTTTTTTTACCTGGGGTCATAGGTCACTCACTTCCCTTTTATACCTGGGGTCATAGGTCATTTATTTCCCTTCTATACCTGGGGTCATAGTTTCTTTCAGGAACTACAGGTTACTACTGTTTTACTTATTGTGATTTTCTTTGCATATTTACTAGGAGACCGAGTCTAACACTGAGAGATATCTGTCTAAGTCATTTTTCTTCTTATCTGCTTCAAGAATCTGAAGTAAAATACTTTGCTACAGTCTGGTGTCTGTGTGATTGCATTATCACTTCAAAATATATGTGAAACCAGGGTGTCAGAGGTGTCGGGGTGTCAGAGGTGTCGGGGTGTCAGAAGTGTCGGGGTGTCAGAGGTGTCAGAGGTGTCAGAAGTGTCGGGGTGTCAGAGGTGTCGGGGTGTCAGAGGTGTCGGGGTGTCAGAGGTATCGGGGTGTCAGAGGTGTCGGGGTGTCAGAGGTGTCGGGGTGTCAGAAGTGTCGGGGTGTCAGAGGTGTCGGGGTGTCAGAGGTGTCGGGGTGTCAGAAGTGTCGGGTTGTCAGAGGTATCGGGGTGTCAGAGGTATCGGGGTGTCAGAGGTGTCGGGGTGTCAGAGGTGTCGGGGTGTCAGAGGTGTCGGGGTGTCAGAGGTGTCGGGGTGTCAGAAGTGTCGGGTTGTCAGAGGTGTTGGGGTGTCAGAGGTGTCGGGAGGCTTGCAAGGTCAGGGCAACCTTTGGGATTGGGTCAGTCATCTTTCTGCAGCCCTCTCACAGGGGTGGTGCTACACAGGCATGGACTCCACTAGCCCTCTGAAGGTATGATGTGATATCTGGCAACCAGCTGTCAGTAGCAGATCCTATAAGTCCTGTAATATTTTTCCAGAACATCCCACATGCTCCACTGGACTGAGATCTGGAGAATTAGGAGGCCAAATCAACCCCTCAAACTCGTTGTTGTGTTCTGCAAACCATTCTTGGATTCATCAGACCAGGCCACCTTCTTCTGTAGCGCTGTGCTCCAGTTCTGTTGCTCATCTGACCATTGTAGGCTCTTATGGCTGTGGACACGGGTCAGAATGGGCACCCTGACTGGTCTCTGGCTACACAGCCCCATACTCAACAAACTGCGATGATTATCAAATTCAGGCACAACATGTTCCCAGACATCCCAGTCTTAGTCCGGAGGGTTCAATATTGAGTTGGCTCCGCCCTTTGCAGCTATAACAGCTTCACTTCTTCTGGGAAGGCCATCCACAAGGTTTAGGAGGGTGTCTATGGGAATGTTGGACCATACTTCCAGAAGAGCATTTGTGAGGTGTGCAGTCTCCACTCTAATTCTTCTAAAAGGCATTCTATCGGTTTGAGGTCAGGACTCTGTGCAGGCCAGTCAAGTTCCTGAACCCCAAACTCGCTCATCCATGTCGTTATGGACCTTGCTTTGTGCACTGGTCCAAATCATTTGGTGGAGGGGGGATTATGATGTGGGGGTTGTTTTTCAGGGGTTTGGCTTGGCTCCTTAGTTCCAGTGAAGGGAACTCTTAAGGCATCAGCATACCAAGACATTTTATACAATTTCATGATCCCAAATTTGTGAGAACAGTTTGGGGACGGCCCCTTCCTGTTCCAACATGACTGCCCACCAGTGCACAAAGCAAGGTCCATAAAGACATGGATGAGCGAGTTTGGGTTGAACAAACTTGACTGGTCTGCACAGAGTCCTGACCTCAACCCTGACCTCAACACCTTTGGTATGAATTAGAGCGGAGACTGCGAGCCGGGCCTTCTCATCCAACATCAGTGCCTGACCTCACAAATGTTCTTCTGGAAGAATGGTCAGACTCAGACATTCCCATAGACACCCTCCTAAACCTTGTGGACGGCCTTCCCAGAAGAGTTGAAGCTGTTATAGCTGGAAAGGGCGGAGCCAACTCAATATTGAACCCTCCGGACTAAGACTGGGATGCCATTTACACCCGCTTACAACCTATCCGATTCACTAAAAACAGACGACGGGGATCATTCCCTTCTGGCTACCAGATCGGTCCATTCACATGTAACTGCCCATAGAAGAGTGTGGGCTGTGTCTGTGTCTGCACTGCAATGGTGGAGCGGACATGGACCAGCCATCTACCTGCTCATTGGAGATCAGTGGACAGATCCCCCCTGAACAAGTGGATGCCTAGCAGAGCCCACCTCGTGTGACATGGGCCTCACTTGTCCTGTTTTAAATGACACCAAGGGGTGTGTTTATAATGAATTAAAATTAAATATTCAGTTTACCCCCCCAAAAAATGAAGACATGAAGCATTCCTGTACATACCTGTGCACAGGTGAGGTGTGGCAATATTCAGTGTCCCCCTATCCCCCCCACAAGAATTGAGCATTAAAGGATCCCTTTGTGTACCTGGTGAGGTGTAATAATGTCTAGTTCCACCCCTCCTCATAATTGAGACATGAATGATCCCTGTATGTATCTGTGTACAGGTGAGGTGTGAGGGCTCTGTACATACCTGTGTACAGGTGAGGTGTGAGGGCTCTGTGTGTACCTGTGTATAGGTGAGGTGTGATGTCTCTGTACATACCTGTGTACAGGTGAGGTGTGAGGGCTCTGTATGTACCTGTGTACAGGTGAGGTGTGAGGGGTCTGTATGTACCTGTGTACAGGTGAGGTGTGATGTCTCTGTACATACCTGTGTACAGGTGAGGTGTGAGGGCTCTGTACATACCTGTGTACAGGTGAGGTGTGAGGGCTCTGTATGTACCTGTGTACAGGTGAGGTGTGATGTCTCTGTACATACCTGTGTACAGGTGAGGTGTGATGTCTCTGTATGTACCTGTGTACAGGTGAGGTGTGATGTCTCTGTACATACCTGTGTACAGGTGAGGTGTGATGTCTCTCTATGTACCTGTGTACAGGTGAGGTGTGATGTCTCTGTATGTACCTGTGTACAGGTGAGGTGTGATGTCTCTGTATGTACCTGTGTACAGGTGAGGGGTGATGTCTCTGTATGTACCTGTGTACAGGCGAGGTGTGATGTCTCTGTACGTACCTGTGTACAGGCGAGGTGTGATGTCTCTGTATGTACCTGTGTACAGGTGAGGGGTGATGTCTCTGTATGTACCTGTGTACAGGTGAGGTGTGATGTCTCTGTACATACCTGTGTACAGGTGAGGTGTGATGTCTCTGTACATACCTGTGTACAGGTGAGGTGTCATGTCTCTGTACGTACCTGTGTACAGGTGAGGTGTGATGTCTCTCTAGGTACCTGTGTACAGGTGAGGTGTGATGTCTCTCTATGTACCTGTGTACAGGTGAGGTGTGATGTCTCTGTATGTACCTGTGTACAGGTGCGGTGTGATGTCTCTGTATGTACCTGTGTACAGGTGAGGTGTGATGTCTCTGTACATACCTGTGTACAGGTGAGGTGTGATGTCTCTGTATGTACCTGTGTACAGGTGAGGTGTGATGTCTCTGTATGTACCTGTGTATAGGTGAAATGTGATGTCTCTGTATGTACCCGTGTACAGGTGAGGTGTGATGTTTCTCTATGTACCTGTGTACAGGTGAGGTGTGATGTCTCTCTATGTACCTGTGTACAGGTGAGGTGTGATGTCTCTCTATGTTCCTGTGTACAGGTGAGGTGTGATGTCTCTCTATGTACCTGTGTACAGGTGAGGTGTGATGTCTCTCTATGTACCTGTGTACAGGTGAGGTGTGATGTCTCTCTATGTACCTGTGTACAGGTGAGATGTGATGTCTCTGTATGTACCTGTGTACAGGTGAGGTGTGATGTCTCTGTATGTACCTGTGTACAGGTAAGGTGTGATGTCTCTGTATGTACCTGTGTACAGGTGAGGTGTGATGTCTCTGTACATACCTGTGTACAGGTGAGGTGTGATGTCTCTGTATGAACCTGTGTACAGGTGAGGTGTGATGTCTCTCTATGTACCTGTGTACAGGTGAGGTGTGATGTCTCTCTATGTACCTGTGTACAGGTGAGGTGTGATGTCTCTGTATGTACCTGTGTACAGGTGAGGTGTGATGTCTCTGTACATACCTGTGTACAGGTGAGGTGTGATGTCTCTGTATGTACCTGTGTACAGGTGAGGTGTGATGTCTCTGTACATACCTGTGTACAGGTGAGGTGTGATGTCTCTGTACATACCTGTGTACAGGTGAGGTGTGATGTCTCTGTACATACCTGTGTACAGGTGAGGTGTGATGTCTCTGTACATACCTGTGTACAGGTGAGGTGTGATGTCTCTGTATGTACCTGTGTACAGGTGAGGTGTGATGTCTCTGTACATACCTGTGTACAGGTGAGGTGTGATGTCTCTGTACATACCTGTGTACAGGTGAGGTGTGATGTCTCTGTACATACCTGTGTACAGGTGAGGTGTGATGTCTCTGTACATACCTGTGTACAGGTGAGGTGTGATGTCTCTGTATGTACCTGTGTACAGGTGAGGTGTGATGTCTCTGTACATACCTGTGTACAGGTGAGGTGTGATGTCTCTGTACATACCTGTGTACAGGTGAGGTGTGATGTCTCTGTACATACCTGTGTACAGGTGAGATGTGATGTCTCTGTACATACCTGTGTACAGGTGAGATGTGATGTCTCTGTACATACCTGTGTACGGGTGAGGTGTGATGTCTCTGTACATACCTATGTACAGGTGAGGTGTGATGTCTCTGTATGTACCTGTGTACAGGTGAGGTGTGATGTCTCTGTACATACCTGTGTACAGGTGAGGTGTGATGTCTCTGTACATACCTGTGTACAGGTGAGGTGTGATGTCTCTGTACATACCTGTGTACAGGTGAGGTGTGATGTCTCTGTATGTACCTGTGTACAGGTGAGGTGTGATGTCTCTGTACATACCTGTGTACAGGTGAGGTGTGATGTCTCTGTACATACCTGTGTACAGGTGAGGTGTGAGGGCTTTGTATGTACCTGTGTACAGGTGAGGTGTGATGTCTCTGTACATACCTGTGTACAGGTGAGGTGTGATGTCTCTGTACATACCTGTGTATAGGTGAGGTGTGATGTCTCTGTACATACCTGTGTATAGGCGAGGTGTGAGGGCTCTGTACATACCTGTGTACAGGTGAGGTGTGATGTCTCTGTACATTCCTGTGTACAGGTGAGGTGTGATGCCTCTGTACATACCTGTGTATAGGCGAGGTGTGATGTCTCTGTACATACCTGTGTATAGGTGAGGTGTGTTGTCTCTGTACATACCTGTGTATAGGTGAGGTGTGATGTCTCTGTACATACCTGTGTACAGGTGAGGTGTGATGTCTCGGTATGTACCTGTGTACAGGTGAGGTGTGATGTCTCTGTACATACCTGTGTACAGGTGAGGTGTGATGTCTCTGTACATACCTGTGTACAGGTGAGGTGTGATGTCTCTGTACATACCTGTGTATAGGTGAGGTGTGAGGGCTCTGTACATACCTGTGTATAGGTGAGGTGTGATGTCTCTGTACATACCTGTGTACAGGTGAGGTGTGATGTCTCTCTATGTACCTGTGTACAGGTGAGGTGTGATGTCTCTGTACATACCTGTGTATAGGTGAGGTGTGAGGGCTCTGTACATACCTGTGTATAGGTGAGGTGTGATGTCTCTGTACATACCTGTGTACAGGTGAGGTGTGATGTCTCTCTATGTTCCTGTGTACAGGTGAGGTGTGATGTCTCTGTATGTACCTGTGTACAGGTGAGGTGTGATGTCTCTGTATATACCTGTGTACGGGTGAGGTGTGATGTCTCTGTACATACCTGTGTACAGGTGAGGTGTGATGTCTCTGTATGTACCTGTGTACAGGTGAGATGTGATATCTTTCTATGTACCTCTGTACAGGTGACCTGTGATGTCTCTGTATGTACCTGTGTACAGGTGAGGTGTGATGTCTCTGTATGTACCTGTGTACAGGTGAGGTGTCATGTCTCTGTATGTACCTGTGTACAGGTGAGATGTGATGTCTCTGTACATACCTGTGTATAGGCGAGGTGTGATGTCTCTGTACATACCTGTGTACAGGTGAGATGTGATGTCTCTGTACATACCTGTGTATAGGTGAGGTGTGATGTCTCTGTATGTACCTGTGTACAGGTGAGGTGTGAGGGCTCTGTACATACCTGTGTACAGGTGAGGTGTGAGGGCTCTGTATGTATCTGTGTACAGGTGAGGTGTGATGTCTCTGTACATACCTGTGTACAGGTGAGGTGTGATGTCTCTGTACATACCTGTGTACAGGTGAGGTGTGATGTCTCTGTACATACCTGTGTACAGGTGAGGTGTGATGTCTCTGTACATACCTGTGTATAGGCGAGGTGTGAGGGCTCTGTACATACCTGTGTATAGGTGAGGTGTGATGTCTCTGTACATACCTGTGTATAGGCGAGGTGTGAGGGCTCTGTACATACCTGTGTATAGGTGAGGTGTGATGTCTCTGTACATACCTGTGTATAGGCGAGGTGTGAGGGCTCTGTACATACCTGTGTATAGGTGAGGTGTGATGTCTCTGTACATACCTGTGTATAGGTGAGGTGTGATGTCTCTGTACATACCTGTGTATAGGTGAGGTGTGAGGGCTCCGTCCCTCTGCTCTGTGTCTCTTGATATATCTCTATTTATCCATCACTGACACCCCCTGGGAATAATTCCTATACCTGCCCATATCTAACAGCTCTGGACTTCTGTCCTCCCCGACCTTATTACTCTCAGAGCAGCTGGAAAATGTTAATCCCCCGGGATAAAAAATACAATAAAAAATAAAAACCGGCACTATCAAATTCTAATACCCAAATATCAATTTCTTCCAAAAAATGTGGCATTATAATTACCATTAGTAAAAAGCAGAAATCCAAAAAATAAAATAAAAAACATCTTATTTCTAAGATGGTAGGAAGATGAGGTTAAACCCCCCCTGACCCCTCTGCTCCTAGCTCTCCCTCCAGTCACGATCCTTCACCATCCAGCCCTCAGCTCTTCGCGTCAAATAAAAGGAAACAATCGTTATAGCAGTTGTAGCATTTAAGATACTTTTATTAACATGTTTAAATTATAAAACATAGAAAAACACCCCAATGCTTCGGGGCTCCTCTCAGTGTCTCACATCACATCTGCCTCAATGCACAAGGACTTCCTCAGGATTCGTGTAAAATCCTTGCGATGAAACGCGTCAATATGGATGTGACCTCAAACTAGGTTATAATTATTGATCATGGAATTTTTGTATTCTTTATGTGATGGGTTAAAACATTAAAATTCATTTTGTTTCCATTCGTTTATTCGTTTTCTAACGAATTCCACATTTTTTAGAAAGATTTGACTTTGAGTCGGTCAAAAAAGTATTCAAATTCTGTTTTTTTTTTTTTAAATAAAAGGCTTGTCAAAAACTGCACCTGACCTGCATGCTTTGGCCAATCACAGCGCACTCTGCTGTGAGAGCCATAATTGGTCAAAGGCACCCTGCCTTTGACCAATCATGGCTCAGGGGGACTAAGAAAATGCCCCACATTATATAATTCTGCTTCCAATGGTGGCCGTGTGTAGTGTTGGCGAGGATGGAGAGAGAGTTTGAGCTAAATTAGGCTGGTTATTTAGTGCAGGCAGTGTATATCTAAGTGTGCCCAGAAGGCCACCAAGGAGAGGCAGACACTCACAGGCCAATAAAAGAGGGCAAGCAGCCTCTGTGTCTACAGTGAACAATGGTGGTCACGGACATGGTGCATCCTCTGCAGGTGGCTGTGGGGCACCCTTTTTTCTGCTGCTGGCTGTGTTATTGAGCCACAACATGCAGAAGAGTTTGTGGAGTGGATAACTAAGACGTCCTCTTCATCCTCTGTCACCCAGGCTCAGAGTAGTTTGCCTTCCAACGCAGCTGTCAAAGCAGCCTATTCCACCGGCTGCTTGTCCGCAGTTACTCCTTCAGTAGCCCCACCATCGTGCATGGAGGAGTCCCCCGAACTATTCGACCAAAGGGCCTGCTATGGACTGGGTGGGAACCCACACTGGTTTTTTCAATGATTTTTTATGTATATTGTCGGGATCCAACAATACATTACAGCCACGAGCAATTTTGAATTAAATTGTTTCTAGAAATGTCATTTTGCTGTGGCACTGTTACAAACACGGGAAAGATGCACTACTTTACAGGCAAACTAAGGGGCCCCCAGGCACGATATTTAAAGGAATATTTAATTTTTATTGTTTCACTTTAAGCATTATTAAAATCACTGCTCTTGAAAAAACTGCCATTTTAAAAAGTTTTTTTTGCATTGATTCATGTCCACTGGGGCAGGCCCCGGTCCCCAAAGACTTTTTATGGCAATAACTTTGCATATAAGCCTTTAAAATGAACACTGGATTTTTCACGTTCATGTCCCATAGACATAATGGAGTTTGCATGTTCTGGCGCAAACCGAACCGAGAGGTGTTCGGCTCATCCCTAAACCTCAGTTATGAGAGATGGAGGAGCTTAGTTATGGGAGATGGAGGACCTCAGTTATAGGGGATAGAGGACCTCAGTTATGGGGAATGGAGAGCCTCATTTTTGGGGGATGGTGAACCTTAGTTAAAGGGAATTGAGAACCTCAGTTTTGAGAGCTAGAAAATGTCAGTTATAGGGAATGGAGGTGCTCATTTATGGGGGATGGAGGACCTCATCTATGGGGGATGGAGAACCTCAGATATGGGGTTGGAGAATCTCAGTTGTGGGGGCTGGAAGACCTCAGTTATAGGAGAGGGAGAACTTCAGTTATGGGGGATAGAGGACCTCAGTTATGGGGGCTGGAGGTCATCAGTCATGGGGGATGGAGGACCTCAATTTTGGGGGCTGGAAAACCTCAGTTATAGGGGATAGATGACCTTGGTCATGGAGGATAAAGAACCTCAGTTATGACGGATAGAGAACCTTAATTATGGGGGATGGAGGACCTCAGTTATGGGTGATGAAGAACCTCACTTATGGGGGATGGAGAACCTCAATTATGGGAGATGGAGGACCTTAGTTATGGGGGATAGAGAACCTCAGTTTTGGGGGCTGGAAAACCTCAGTTATAGGGGATAGACAACCTTAGTCATGGAGGATAAAGGACCTCAGTTAATGGGGACAGAGAACCTTAATTATGGGGGATGGAGGACCTCAGTTATGGGTGATGGAAAACTTCACTTATGTGTGATGGAGAACCTCAATTATGGGAGATAGAGGACCTCAGTTATGGGGGATAGGGAACATCAGTTATGGGGCATGGAGAACCTCAATTATGGGGGATGGAGGACATCAGTTATGGGTGATGGAGAACCTCACTTATGGGGGGTGGAGAACCTCAATTATGGGAGATGGAGGACCTCAGTTATGGGGGATAGAGAACCTCAGTTTTGGGGGCTGGAAAACCTCAGTTATAGGGGATAGATGACCTTGGTCATGGAGGATAAAGGACCTCAGTTATGAGGGATGGAGATCCTCAATTATGGGGGATGGAGGACACCAGTTATGGGGGATGGAGAACCTCAGTTATGCGGGATGGAGAACCTCAATAATGTGGGATGGAGGACCCAAGTTATGGGGTATGGAGAACTCCAGTTATAGAGGATGGAGGGGCTCAGTTATGGGGGATTTGGGACCTCGGTTATAGGGGATGGAGGACCTTAGTTTTGAGGGATGGAGAACCTCAATTATGTGGGATGAAGGATCCCAGTTATGGGGTATGTAGAACTCCAGGTATAGAGGATGGAGGAGCTCAGTTATGGGGGATTAGGGACCTCAGTTATAGGGGATGGAGGACCTCAGTTATGGGGGGATGGAGAACTTCAGTTTTGGGCATGGAGGAACTCAGTTTTGAGGGATGGAGAACCTCAGTTATGCGGGATGGAGAACCTGAATTATGTGGGATGGAGGACCCCAGTTATGGGCTATGGATAACTCCAGTTATAGAGGATGGAGGAGCTCAGTTATGGGGTACTAGGGACCTCAGTTATAGGGTATGGAGGACCTCAGTTATGAGAGTTGGGGAACCTCAGTTATGAGGGATGGGGGACGTCAGTTATGTGGAACGACTTCAAAGATTAAATGTATTCTCCCTGGAGAAGAAACGCTTATCCTTGAATGGTGACTATATATCAATTCTCTCTCTGCAACATTGTATCCATTCTGTATATCAGATCACTCTCTGCAGTATCTGATTGATTACACTGTCAGTGGTGAGGATGTGAATCTCCATACACTTTGTACACAGCGGTCTCCCTTATATTATTTCCTTTTCTGCTCAAATGTTTTTAGTCCATAGAGTTAGATTATTTCCCCATTGATTGAGTGTTTTTAGCACCAAGAATCGAATGTTAGGTAATTGTTTCTCTTTTTCAGCCACTCTTAAAAAGTATGCAAAAATGTGGGGCACCACAGTTTGAATTGTAAAAAACATAAATGTTACTTACCAATAGGAAACGAGAGGGCTCTGACCGTAAGTAGTAAACAAAGGAAGGTATGCCACATCCCATAGTAGAGAAAAAGAACAGAGGGTTCCCCTTGGGTGGGATTTTGAGGGCATTACCATGAATAATACATCATAAGTAAAAAAGGTAATTTTATTACAAAGTACAAAAAAATGACAAAAAATACACCATAAAAAATTATTAAATCAAACACAAATGATACATACAAACAATTGCATCAAGGGCAACATGTATGAAATAGAGAATACCACAACATGCCAAAAAGAACAGACCAATGGTATGGAATGGAGTAAGTCTCACTAAACCGACGCGTTTCGGAAAGTCCTTCATCAAGATTTGACAAGTGAGAATTATCATCCAATGCAAATGTTATAGAGGCATCCAAGACATACAATCAGCTCTGCTGCGGTCTCCCAGGCCGTGTGCACATAGCGAAAATCCAATTGTGGGTAGGTGAAATACTATAGGTGATTCATATAAGGAATGCAATCCCCATAGGTGCTGAAAAACGCCACGTCCAAGAATTTGGCGTGGCGCCTGTGCGTGGACTGGGGTCCAAAAGGATCTTCGGACCTGGGAACTAGAACCAAAGATGACACCTACAAGTTGTAACGTAGGGGAGGGGAGGAGGGCTCACAAAACACCATGCTGGCAGCCAAACAGCTGACACTAAAGAGGAGACTTTAGCAGCCAAGAGCACAGCGTGAGTGCATCATCCTCCTCCGATCACAAACAACGTGGGGCACCACAGTTTGAATTGTAAAAAACATAAATGTTACTTACCAATGGGAAAGGGGAGCCTGGGAAGATGCACGCAAAAATGCACGCCACTGCCTTGATAAAATTAACTGCACATCAGAAGCCCCCCTTCATATAAGAAGCTCCACTTCACATCAGAAGCCCCCCTTCACATCAGAAGCCCCCCTTCACATCAGAAGCCCCCCTTCATATTAGAAGCCCCCCTTCATATCAGAGGTCCCCCTTCATATCAGAAGCCCCCCTTCATATCAGAAGCCCCCCTCATATCAGAGGTCCCCCTTCATATAAGAAGCCCCCCTTCATATCAGAAGCCCCTTTCATATAAGAAGCCTCCCTTCATATCAGAAGCCCCCCTTCACATCAGAAGCCCCCTTCATATCAGAAGCCCCCCTTTATATCATAGGTCCCCCTTCAGTTAAGAAGCCCCCCTTCATATCAGAGGTCCCCTTCATATAAGAAGCCCCCCTTCATATAAGAAGCCCCCCTTCATATCAGAAGCCCCCCTTCATATAAGAAGCCTCCCTTCATATCAGAAGCCTCCCTTCACATCAGAAGCCCCCTTCATATCAGAAGCCCCCCTTTATATCATAGGTCCCCCTTCAGTTAAGAAGCCCCCCTTCATATCAGAGGTCCCCTTCATATAAGAAGCCCCCCATTCATATAAGAAGCCCCCCTTCATATCAGAAGCCCCCCTTCATATAAGAAGCCCCCCTTCATATCAGAAGCCCCCCTTCATATAAGAAGCCTCCCTTCATATCAGAAGCCCCCCTTCACATCAGAAGCCCCCTTCATATCAGAAGCCCCCCTTTATATCATAGGTCCCCCTTCAGTTAAGAAGCCCCCCTTCATATCAGAGGTCCCCTTCATATAAGAAGCCCCCCTTCATATCAGAAGCCCCCCTTCATATAAGAAGCCCCCCTTCATATCAGAGGTCCCCTTCATATAAGAAGCCCCCCTTCATATCAGAAGCCCCCCTTCATATCAGAAGCCTCCCTTCATATCAGAGGTCCCCTTCATATAAGAAGCCTCCCTTCATATCAGAAGCCCACCTTCATATAAGAAGCCCCCCTTCATATCAGAAGCCCCCCTTCATATCAGAAGCCTCCCTTCATATCAGAGGTCCCCTTCATATAAGAAGCCTCCCTTCATATCAGAAGCCCCCCTTCATATCAGAAGCCTCCCTTCATATCAGAGGTCCCCTTCATATAAGAAGCCTCCCTTCATATCAGAAGCCCCCCTTCACATCAGAAGCCCCTTCATATTAAAGTAGCAGAATATCGGTAATGACTGCTGGACAAAGAACTCTGGTATGAGAGATTTTATTCCATCTTTCTGGCCAGAAAAGAATGGAAGCTCCTGACCCGACTCGTGTCTACACATCAAGAGTGTCAGATACAGTGACTACAGTGTAGATATATATTTTCAGCATATTACGTCACAAGCGAACAGGCGGTACACTTCCGTTATACCAGACATTCTAACCTTTTAAAAATCAATGTATGCATCCTAACCCAGACAAGTTCTGCAAAAATATATATTTTTAGCTTTTTTTTTTACTAAACTTTCGTTTCTCTGCAGTATGCTATTGCGGTTCCTTCATCTGTCTTAAATGATGTCAGCAAGCAAGCTTTTTGCTCAGAAAGAGGAATGTAGCAGATTGATGGGGAAGTCACAAGTAGCTTCAATCATGAAATACAAGAAATATGATTCTTAGCTGAAATTCTAAATCAGTCTTACTACACACATACCTATGGCCATATAAACTGACCCCTGTTCCTACTTCATTATAAGAAGCCTCCCTTCACATCAGAAGCCCCCCTTCATATAAGAAGTCCCCTCATCACATCAGATTCTGCCCTATACATCAAACCCCTTGTACATGAAAGCCCCCTCATCACATTTACATCAGAGGTCCCCTATACATGACAGAGTTTCTTCATTGCCATAATGCCCCCTCAATTACACATCCCCTTATTCACATCAGAGCCCCACCTTTTGGCTCCAACACTTGGCAGTGAGGTATTGGAGGTCTGGGGGGGGGGGTCGGTGGGGGGGGGGTCGGTGGACTTTCTTCCGCTCCTGAATGCTGAGGGTGGTCCTACATGCCACCTGCCCTAGATCAGCGTCATTGCACGGCAAGCTTGCCGCCATCGCTATTGATAAGAAAGCCATAAATTTCTGATATTATTATAGAATAATAAATATTATAGACCATAACAAGGCTGATGTTTCAGACAATGTTGTGAAGGTTTGTCATGGCGACTTGCACTGAAACGTCCCGTAGTGTTGGTAACCACCTCAATGTTGTGTAAATTCATCGCTTTATCAATCTACGTCCTCAATGCTTACTGAAAAGAAGAAGATAAATTGATTTAACCACCTCACCTCCAGAAGGTTTTACCCCCCCCCTTCATGACCAGGCCATGTTTTGCTATTCAGAAATGCGCTAGTTTGACTGGTAACTGCGCGGTCATGTGACACAAATAAAATGTATATAATTTTATTCACATAAATAGAGCTTAGTTTTGGTGTTATTTGATCACCTCTGGGGTTTTTATTTTTTGCAAAATAAACGAAAATCACCAATTTTTAAATTTTTTTTACTTTTTGCTATAAAACATATCCATCTAAAAAAAAATTTGGTCAAAATGTATTCTGCTACACGTCTTTTATTAAAATCCCAATCAGTCTATATTAATAGGTTTGTGTCTACAAAGATGGGATATATACTGTATACTGGAGTTTTTATTTATTTCATTTTTTATTCTAGTGATGGCGGTGATCAGCTTATATTGGGACTGCGATAGTGCGGCGGGCAATCTAAAACGAACTGACGTTGGATGGGAACTAACTAACTGCCACTGACATCACCAGTGACACTAATACAGTGATGAGTGATAATAATATGCACTGTCACTGTACTAAGGACACTGGCAGGGAAGGGATTATCGTCTAGGATGATCAAGGGGGTTATATGTGTGATGTGTGCTGCTTTTTACTAAAGATCTCTTTGTTTCTTATCCCTGATTTGCAGAGACAGGAAACAGAGAGATCTTTGTTTCCTATGTAATGAGCTCTGTGTTGATTGTCAACACAGAGCTCTGGGCTGTGATTGGACACAGCCGATCAGCAGGTCCCGACCATGAATCATTGACTAGGACTTGCTGACAGACTCCCGCTTTATACAATCACATTAGGTGTCAGCGGGGGGACTCCAAACCTGAAAGCAGGCTGACATACGGGTACATCACTTTGCCTGTGCGGCCCGCCCATCCGCAGTACATTGAAGGTGGGGGGTCCACAAGCAGTTAATAAACCAGTACAGCCTCAGAACCTTTGTGAAGTCTGTCCTCTGTGACGTCACATAATGTCACGTCACACACGCCTTACACCACCTGATACTTTCCTTATCACCATAGAAACAAAGCTGAGTGCTGGCCCTAGATCATTATTAGTTCTTATGGTGCTGTCTGCCCCCACCCTAATCCTAACCCCCTAATCCTAACCCCCTGACCTTAGCCCTAACCTTATCCGCCTAACCCTAACCCTAATCCTAACCCCCTAACCCTAACCCCCTAATCCTAATCCTAACCCCCTAACCCTAATACTAACACCCTAACCCCCTAATCCTAATTCTAACCCCCTGACCCAAACCCCCTAACCCTAATCCTAACACCCTAACCCCCTAATCCTAATCCTAACCCCCTGACCTTAACCCTAACCCCCTAACCCTAATCCTAATCCTAACCCCCTGACCTTAGCCCTAACCTTATCCCCCTAACCCTAATCCTAACCCCCTAACCCTAATCCTAACACTAATCCTAATTCTAACCCCCTAACCCTAACCCCCTAACCCTAATCCTAACACCCTAACCCCCTAATCCTAATCCTAACCCCCTGACCTTAACCCTAACCCCCTAATCCTAACACCCTAACCCTCTTACCCTAATCCTAATCCTAACCCCCTGACCTTAGCCCTAACCTTATCCCCCTAACCCTAACCCTAATCCTAACCCCCTAACCCTAACCCCCTTACACTAATCCTAACACCCTAACCCCCTTAATCCTAATCCTAACCCCCTGACCTTAACCCTAACCCCCTAATCCTAACCCCCTAATCCTAACCCCCTGACCTTGACTCTAACCCCCTAACCCAAACCCTGACCCCCTAACCCACTAATCCTAACCCCCTGACCTTAGCCCTAACCTTATCCCCCTAACCCTAACCCTAATTCTAACCCCCTGACCCAAACCCCCTAACCCTAATCCTAACACCCTAACCCCCTAATCCTAATCCTAACCCCCTGACCTTAACCCTAACCCCCTAATCCTAACCCCCTAACCCTAATCCTAATCCTAACCCCCTAACCCTAATCCTAATCCTAACCCCCTGACCTTAACCCTAACCCCCTAATCCTAACCCACTGACCTTAACCCTAACCCCCTAATCCTAACCCCCTAACCCTAATCCTAACACCCTAACCCCCTAACCCCAATCCTAATCCTAACCCCCTGACCTTAACCCTAACCCCCTAATCCTAACCCCCTAACCCTAATCCTAACACCCTAACCCCCTAACCCCAATCCTAATCCTAACCCCCTGACCTTAACCCTAACCCCCTAATCCTAACCCACTGACCTTGACTCTAACCCCCTAACCCAAACCCTAATCCCCTAACCCACTAATCCTAACCCTAATCCTAACCCCCTGGCCTTAACCCTAATCCTAACCCCCTGACCTTAACCCTGACCCTACCCCCCTAACCCTAATCCTAACCCCCTGACCTTAACCCTAACCCCCTAATCCTAACCCCCTGACCTTGACTCTAACCCCCTAACCCAAACCCTGACCCCCTAACCCTAATCCTAACCCCCTGACCTTAGCCCTAACCTTATCCCCCTAACCCTAATCCTAACCCCTGACCCAAACCCCCTAACCCTAATCCTAACACCCTAACCCCCTAACGCTAATCCTAATCCTAACCCCCTGACTTTAACCCTAATCCCCTAATCCTAACCCTAAAGCACTGACCTTGACTCTAACCCCCTAACCCAAACCCTAACCCCCTAACCCTAATCCTAACACCCTAACCCCCTAATCCTAACCCTAATCCTAACCCCCTGACCTTAACCCTAATCCCCAAACCGTAACCCCCTAATCCTAATCCTAACCCCCTGACCTTAACCCTAACCCCCAATCCTAAATCTAACCCCTGATCTTAACCCTAACCCTACCCCCTAACCCTAATCCTAACCCCCTGGCCTTAACCCTAATCTTAACCCCCTGACCTTAACCCTAAACCTATCCCCCTATCCCTAATCCTAACCCCCTAATCCTAATTCTAATCCTAACCCCCTGACCTTAACCCTAACCCTAACCCCCAATCCTAAATCTAACCCCTGATCTTAACCCTAACTCTACCCCCAACCCTAATCCTAACCCCTTAAACCTAAGCTCTAAACCCTTACCCTCTAACCCTAATCCTAACCCCCTAACGCTAACCCTATTCCTAACCCCCTGACCTTAACCCTAACCCTATCTCCCTAACCCTAATCCTCACCCCCTGACCTTAACCCTAACCCCCAAACCACAACCCCCTAACCCTAATCCTAACCCCCTGACCTTAACCATAACCCCCTAACCCTAATCTTAACCTCCTGACCTCAACCCTAATCCTAACCCCCTAACCCTAAACCTAATCCTAACCCCCTGAACTTAACAATAAGCCCCTAACCCCCTAACCCCCTAACCCTAATCCTAACCCCCTGACCTTAACCCTAACCCTACCCCCTAACCCTAATCCTAACCCCCTACCCTAAACCTAATCCTAACCCCTGTAACCCTAATCCTAACCCCCTGACCTTAACCCTAACCCTATCCCCCTAACCCTAATCCTAAAACACCTAACCCCCTAACCCTAACCCCCTAATCCTGAATCTAATCCTAACCCCCTGACCTTAACCCTAACCCTACCCCTTAACCCTAATCCTAACCTTCTGACCTTAACCCTATGACCTTAACCCCTAACCCTAATCCTACCCCCTAACCCTAACACCCTAATCCTAACCCCCTAACCCTACTCCTCACGCCCTAACCCTAATCATAACCCCCTAACTCTATTCCTAACCCCCTATCCCTAACCCCATAACCCCCTAGCCCTAACTCATGATGCTGATGTAAGGCAAATGGGTCCTGGGCTTGTAGGATCCAGGAGTGGTTTTTAGATACTTTATGTTTTAATAAATCTTGTTTTTTGTTTCTTTATTAGAAAGGTTAGGAGCACAATTGGTCATCTCATATATACATTAATATACATATCCATGATTTATCATATAGTTACATTGGGTCCTTCACAACCGTCAATGTCTTGATTAATATCCAACAATCCCATCATCAGAGTGAAAATGTACAACAGAAAGTAATGCCAGCCAGCAATTGGTGCAATTATGTTTTAAACTAGAGAAGGTTATGAGGAAGGGTCAAGGGGGGAGGGTATGGGGAGATGAGTGCCTTACATTATACAATTATCTTGTACAATTTTCCCTTAGATTGTGATTCCAGATCTTATCAGTAGGTGAAGGATAAACGTCACTAATCTACCAGGCACCCATTAAAGTCTGTTGGTTGGAAAGGTGAGATCCATGGGGTCCAGGTTTTTATTTTTTTTTATTTTGGCCATTGAGTCTGTTAGATTTAATGTCAACTTTTTGTTGGAAAATGTATTGTGAAGTTTGCTTTTGACTTCGGTGATCAGAAGAGAAGCCAGGCTTGTTAGCTTAGAGGTCTAAATTGGTGCTTCATGAGGCCGGCTGGCTTAAGGTTGAGTAGGGCTTCACCTTGGGTGCGTGGAGATAGAGGTATCTCACAATATAGCCAAAACGTCAGAGACCTGCTTACACAGGGATTGTTCTTTTGGGCAGGTCGTTTGTGTAAATAGGTTAACCGGTTCAGGGCAGCCACAGAAATTATTTCATTTGCAGCCTTGAGTGAAATGGGCTAGTTGGGTGGGAACCAAGTGTAGCCACCCAGCCAAGAGTGGGTGTGTCTATTTATATTTAGTGGTGCTAGGCTATGGTTAGCTTAGCTGAACTGATAGCTTAGCTTCCTTAGCCCCCTGGCTATTGCCAGTTTCTGTCTGCTGCCAGTAGGTGTCCCTGGTACCCTTGGTATTTTCTTGTCTATTATTATAAGAGACCACACCAAGCAGAACAATGAATATTTATCTCTCCCTGGCCAGCCTCAAGGAGGTTTATTGCCCACGGTGCATGTTGAAAGAAGGTATGAATATTCAGGGAGTGAACTTTGGAAATCAGTTCTCCCTAAGCCTAGGGTGGATTTGTTTAGTTGTTGAATCCTCTTTGGTGAGAGTGACCATGTGGCTGGGGAAAGGCCTGGGTTTGAGGCCTAGCTTGTGTAACCTGGAGTTTGAGGAGCCATGGAGGGCCTCCAGATGTCTTGAGTGGCCTGAGAAGCTTGGATCGGAAGCTTGGACCTCACTAGAGTATGGTGCCTTTCCTGCAGGGTGCTGGAAGCTGAACCGACAAGTACTTTTCAGTCAGGAGCTATAGTCACAAAGTGCCAGGTCCGCTTAACGGTTCTCCATCTGTAAAGACTGTAAGTGCTTTTATTCCTCTTTTCTGGAGTCTTTAACTCCATGGGAACCCTTATACTCTCTCCATGGAGTATTGGGCATGGGTCAATAACTTCCTATTATTTGGCATCTAAAAGTGACTGGTGCCCATCTGTACACATTGCCCCACCATTGCTGAGGATTACACCCAGAGGTGAAGTGCAAGCCCACCCTGTCTCTGGGGGTCCCATTAGCCTTTGGGGATCAATGTGGGATCTACAAAGGTAATTGTTTTGTTTTTAACACCGGGAACTTGACTAAACTTGAGTTTGTTAATTATACTGCCACATACATTTTTTGGTCACCATGTAATAAAGTTTTGATAGATGAAGCAGCTGAGAGCGTTTACTTTGGTATGGTAGTTTTTTTTTTTGTATTAACTTTATAAAACCACAGTCTGCATTCTGGGAAGACCCCTAACAAATACACCAATAACTGTAATGCAGAGAACAAAATAGCAATTTTGTAGATGTTCATTGAAGACAATTTTTATAAATGGACTTCTCTATCAATGGACAACATTGTAAACAGAGCGCACCGTGAGAAGGTGAGGATGTGGAGACTTATGCCATATTTCATTTTACATTTGGTCCAATAAGTGGGTTTGTTAATAAACCCATCATTGAGGCCAGCTTGGGGCGATCTTCAAAACAGCTAATTTTCTAGCAAAATCAAGTTTAAAAACATTTTGCATCCATCCCTACTGCTGAGACATCCTTGTAATGTAGTAGAAATAAATTAAGAGATGTAACATCAGTCTCAGCGTCTTATTTGCTTAACTGGTAGATCTTTCTTCTTCCCCCAGTATTTACGTATATTGCTCTTGATCCCCTCCATCCGTAGACCGTAGATAAATGGATTAACCATTGCTGAGAATAGAAAGTAGATGGCACTGCAGATATTCTGAAGGTCGTAGGAAGTGGAGTTCCCGGGCAGGTACAGAACAGAGATTAAGAATCCTGAGGAATAGATGAGGACGACCACCACCAGGTGGGTGCTACAGGTGTGAAGGGCTTTATTCCGAGCCATTCCCGCTGCAATCCTAAGAACAGTTTGAAGAACTTTCAGATAGGAAATTAGGATGATGGGGATGTCACAAAACATCATGAGGGTCCTCGCCACCAATCCTGCAATCTGGGCTCTGGACTCTTCACACCCCAGGCTGAAGAGCATCATGCTTTCACAATGGAAGTGAGGGATGATATTGGACCTGCAGTAACGGAGTCGGGCTGCTGTAATGACCAGAGGAAGGACAACAAAGCTATAACGCATCACTCCATTGACTGCCGAGTGAACAATGACATGCTTGACTACAATCTCCTGGTAATGTAGTGGCTGGTGGACGGCTAGATACCTGTCTATTGCCATGAGCAGCACAATTGTGGACTCGGCCATGATGCTGGAATATACAGTGAATATCTGCACCAAACAGCCAGCCAAGGTGATCTGGTTAAGGCCAAACAGTCCTAGAAGCATCTTGGGTGTGATGGCCGTGGTGTACACAACATTGGTGGCCAAGAGAGAAAAGATGAGTGTGTACATCGGAGTGTGAAGACTTTTCTCCAATACAATGACCAACATAACCAGAGAATTACCACTTAGTATCACTGCGTATATGAAGGAGAAGGGAAGAGCGAGGAGAGGTCGGTACTTTGTGACTCCGGGAAACCCAAAGAGTATAAATTCCATGTGAGAGAAGGACGAGGTCTTATTATATCCCGGATGTTCCATTTTTGTTCTGGAAAGCAGAAATGAAAAATCACATCAATGACAAACAGCAATCATTTATGGACAATCCGATTTAAAATGGAAGAACTTCACCCTGGCCATTTATTTCATTATGCAGTACCTTGAAAAAGTATTCATACCCCTTGACATTTTCCACATTTTGTCATGTTACAACCAAAAACGTAAATGTATTTTATTGGGATTTTATGTGATAGACCAAAACAAAGTGTGAAGTGGAAGGAAAATGATAAATGATACAAATAAATATGTGAAAAGTGTGGGGGGGGGGACATTTGTATGGCGCCCCCCGGAGTCAATACTTTTTAGAACCCCCTTTCTCTACAAGTCTTTTTGGGGATGTCTCTACCAGCTTTGCACATCTAGAGAGGACATTTCTGCCCATTCTTCTTTGTAAAATATCTCAAGCTCTGTCAGATTGGATGGAGAGCGTCTGTGAACAGCAATTTTCAAGTCTTGCCACAGATTCTCAATGTTATTTAGGTCTGGACTGTGACTGGGCCATTCTAACACATGAATATGCTTTGATCTAAACCATTCCATTGTAGCTCTGGCTGGATGTTTCGGGTCGTTGTCCTGCTGGAAGGTGAACCTCCGCCCGGTCTCAAGTCTTTTGTAGACTCTAACAGGTTTTCTTCTAAGATTGTCCTGTATTTGTCTCCATCCATCTTCCCATCAACTCTGACCAGCTTCCCTGTCCCTGCTGAAGAAAACCATCCCCACCACATGATGCTGCCACCACCATGTTTCACGGTGGGGATGGTGTGTTCAGGGTTAGGGATGAGCCGAACACCCCCCGGTTCGGTTCGCACCAGAACCTGCGAACGGACCGAAAGTTCGCACGAACGTTAGAACCCCATTGACGTCTATGGGACTCGAACGTTCGAAATCAAAAGTGCTCATTTTAAAGGCTAATTTGCATGTTATTGTCTTAAAAAGGGTTTGGGAACCTGGGTCCTACCCCAGGGGACATGTATCAATGCAAAAAAAACTTTTAAAAATGGCCGTTTTTTCGGGAGCAGTGATTTTAATGATGCTTAAAGTAAAAAAAAAAAAAGTGAAATATTCCTTTAAATATGGTACCTGGGGGGTGTCTATAGTATGCCTGTAAAGTGACGCGTGTTTCCCGTGTTTAGAACAGTCCCTGCACCAAATGTCATTTTTAAAGGAAAAAATCTCATTTAAAACTGCTTGCGGGTTTAATGTAATGTTGGGTCATGGCAATATGGATGAAAATCAGTGAGACAAACGGCATGGGTACCCCCCAGTCCATTACCAGGCCCTTTGGGTCTTATATGGATATTAAGGGGAACCCCGCACCCAAATTAAAATAAGGAAAGGTGTGGGGCCCCCAGGCCCTATATACTCTGAACAGCAGTATACAGGCGGTGCAAACAAGACAGGGACTGTAGGTTTGCTGTTAAGTAGAATCTGTTTGTAATTTTGAACGGGTACATTTTTAACGTGTTTAGCTCCAGCCAAAAAATCTTTTTTAAGCTTTTTGGAAAACATAGGGAAGGGTTATCACCCCTGTGACATTTGTTTTGCTGTCTTTCCACCTCTTCAGAAGATTTCACCTCACTTTTTGTCCCAATGAAAAATGTTTTTTGAAAATTTGGGTTTTTTTGTGGAACAAGGATTGGAAAGCATCAGTGGAAAGGAGAATTTTTTTCCCCATATTAACTCTTACAGGAGAGAATTTCCCTTCCTAGGGGTAGATTTCATCTCACTTCCTGTTGTCTCCTTCCGTTTGCAAGTAGGAGTCGTTTGTAAGTTAGATGTTTGAAAGTAGGATCCTGCCCTATATACTCAGCAGAAATTTGGGCCTTAGGTGTTGCTGTGGCCACAACACTGTAAGCCCTCACAGGGCCCTGCTGTGAAATATTAGATCAAGAATTGTAATTACATGCCCCTGTTGAACAGGAGCTGAAAAATTAGGCCTTAGGCACTGGTGCTGGTGCCACAACACTGCAACCCCTTACAGACACTCTAGTTGGAACGCAGGAACGAGCCCTGCTGCAAAGTATTGCATCAAAAATTGTAATTACACGCCCCTGTTAGACAGGGGCAGAAAAATTGGGCCTTAGGCACTGGTGCTGGTGCCACAACACTGCAACCCCTCACAGACACTCTAGTTGGAACGCAGGAACGAGCCCTGCTGCAAAGTATTGCATCAAAAATTGTAATTACACGCCCCTGTTAGACAGGAGCAGAAAAATTGGGCCTTGGGCACTGGTGCTGGTGCCACAACACTGCAACCCCTCACAGACACTCTAGTTGGAATGCAGGAACGAGCCCTGCTGCAAAGTATTGCATCAAAAATTGTAATTACACGCCCCTGTTAGACAGGAGCAGAAAAATTGGGCCTTGGGCACTGGTGCTGGTGCCACAACACTGCAACCCCTCACAGACACTCTAGTTGGAATGCAGGAACGAGCCCTGCTGCAAAGTATTACATCAAAAATTGTAATTACACGCCCCTGTTAAACAGGGGCTGAAAAATTGTGCCTTAGGCACTGGTGGTGGCGCCCAGAACCAAAAATGTTCTTACAAGCTATCAGCGTAATGATTGAGGAGGAAGAGGATAATTACTCAGGGATAGTCACTCAGCATCAGCATAGGCAGTCTTTGAAGGGATCTGAGATTTCAAAAAAAATTATTCAGTTACATCAGCATCAGGTGCTTGGTAGCTGGTGGTGATCCAAGACTGATTCATTTTTATGAAGGTCAGTCGATCGACCGAGTCGGTGGACAGACGCACCCTGTGATCGGTTACCACGCCTCCAGCAGCACTGAATGTGCGTTCCGAAAGAACGCTGGATGCAGGACAGGCCAGTAGCTCAATTGAATACTGTGCAAGCTCTGGCCAGTGATACATCCTCAAGACCCAGTAACCCAGAGGATTTTCGGTGGGAAAGGTGTCCAAGTCTGATCTTGCCCCTAGGTATTCCTGCACCATGTAAAACAGACGCTGGCGATGGTTGCTGGAACCGATCATACCTTGGGGCTGCGGACCAAAAAATTGTCTGAACGCATCGGTCAGACGGCCACCTTCTCCACCGCTCCTTCTTTGACTGACCGAAGCCTCAGCAACACGTTGTTCAGAAACAGGAGTTTGTAACCTCCCAGTCTCTGGGAACGCGTTGCACAGACCTTTCTGCAAGGCCTCCCGAAGATGTTTCATCCTCTGCTCCCTCTGCGATGGCAAGATAAGGTCCGCAACCTTACCCTTGTAACGTGGATCAAGGAGGGTTGCCAGCCAGTATTGGTCCTTCTCCTTGATACCACGAATACGAGGATCCTTACGGAGGCTTTGCAGGATTAGGGAGGCCATGCAGCGTAGGTTTGCTGAGGCATTCGGTCCGGAGTCCTCTGGGTCACTAAGGACGACATGGTCCGCAGCCACCTCCTCCCAGCCACGTACAAGTCCATGTGTTTCTTGGGACTGATCCCTTAAAGACTGCTGCTGATGCTGAGTGCCAGGCTCCACCTCCATACTGACACAATCTTCCTCCTCCTCCTCCTCCTCGTCCTCTTCCTGTGTGATCGGCGGGCACGCAGGAACACTGTCTGGATAAAGGGGGCCTTGAGAGCTAAGGAAGTCCTCCTCTTCCTGCCTCTGTTCTGCCTCAAGTGCCCTGTCCATTATTCCACGCAGCGTGTGCTCCAACAGGTGGACAAGGGGGACAGTGTCACTGATGCATGCACTGTCACTGCTCACCATCCTCGTGGCCTCCTCAAATGGTGACAGGACAGTGCATGCATCCCTGATCATGGCCCACTGGCGTGGGGAAAAAAAACCAAGCTCCCCTGACCCTGTCCTGGTGCCATAGTCGCACAGGTACTCATTGATGGCCCTCTGCTGCGTGTGCAGCCGCTGCAGCATGGCCAACGTTGAGTTCCACCTGGTGGGCATGTCACAGATTAGGCGGTTCTTGGGCAGGTTAAACTCCTTTTGGAGGTCCGTCAGCCGAGCACTGGCATTATATGACTGGCGGAAATGCACACAGACTTTCCTGGCCTGCCTCAGGACATCCTGTAAGCCCGGGTACCTGCCCAAGAACCGCTGCACCACCAAGTTAAGGACGTGAGCCAAACAGGGCACATGGGTCATTTGTCCCTGTCGGAGGGCAGAGGGGAGGTTGGTGCCATTGTCGCAAACCACCATTCCTGCCTTAAGTTGGCGTGGCGTCAACCACCTCTGAACCTGCCCCTGCAGAGCTGACAGAACCTCTGCCCCAGTGTGGCTCCTGTCCCCCAAGCACACCAGCTCAAGCACCGCATGGCATCTTTTGGCCTGCGTACTTGCGTAGCCCCTTGAATGACTACGGAGCACCGCTGGTTCCGAGGAAGAGGCCATGGAAGGAAGAAGAAGAGGAGGGGGTGGAGGAGAGAGGTGTGTCACAATCATTAGCATTTTGGAGGCGTGGTGGCGGAACAACCTCCAACACTATTGCACCTTGTCCTGCATCCTTCCCAGCTGCCAGCAGAGTCACCCAATGCGCCGTGAAACTTAGGTAACGTCCCTGTCCATGCCTGCTGGACCATGAGTCAGCGGTAATATGCACCTTACCGCTGACTGCCCTGTCCAGCGAGGCATGGACATAGCCTTCCACATGCCGGTAGAGAGCCGGAATCGCCTTCCGTGAGAAAAAGTGGCGTTTGGGTACCTGCCACTGAGGAACCGCACATTCCACAAACTCACGGAAGGGGGCAGAGTCTACCAACTGAAAAGGCAGCAGTTGATGGCTGGGAGCAAACTTCTTTCGGCGGTGCAGCAGCTGGGGCAGGGAAATTTGCCTGGTACAATCTGACGTCGGTGTACCAAAAGCAGATTGCCCACAAGTACTTGGCTGTGACACACCTAATTCTACACCTTCATTCCTCTCAGTGCAGGTCTCAGAGAGGACTGAAGGTCTAGTGGGGTTGGAAATCTCAGCTGATGAGGAGCAAGGAGAGGTCCTCTTTGTTCTTTGGTGTTGGTCTTTTAGATGCGCTTGCCAACGAACTGCATGGCAGGTCAACATATGTCTGGTCAAGCATGTGGTACCCAAGCGGGAGATGTTTTGGCCATGTGAGATACGCTTGAGACATATGTTGCAAAGAGCAGCGGTGCGATCTGATGCACTCGTCTCAAAAAAGGCCCACACCAAAGAACTTTTTGAATAACGCGCAGAGACTGCAGCGCCCTGCACATGTGATGCAGTCAATGTGCTGCCCTTAGGCTGGCCCCTGGAGGGCATACTGCCTCGTTGGTGATGTGCCACCTCCTCCTCCTCCTCTCTCCTATCAGGCACCCACGTTGAGTCAATGACCTCATCATCCCCTCCCTCCTCATCACTGGAGCAAACCTGGCAGTATGCTGCAGCAGGGGGAGCATGACTGCCAGATTGCTGTCCTTCTTGGGCACCCCTCTGTCCGTGCTCATGTTACTGCCTTCATCGAGCTCAGTATCATCATCAGAGCCTTCCAAACGCTGGGCATCCTCCTGGAGCATGTACCCAACACTGTGGTCAAACAGTTCGAGGGACTCCTCAGGAGGACATGGTGGGGCTAGGGAAGGAGTCACTGATGACATTGAGCCGAGGGAAGAGGCCGCTGCTTTGCCAGACAAAGTACCCTGGGCATGGGTGAGAGAGGATGAGGAGGATGAGAACGGCTTGGTCATCCACTCGACCAAGTCTTCCGCATGTTGCGGCTCAACATGGCCAGCTGCCGAAAAAAAGGCCAAGCGTGTCCCATGGCCACGTGCTGATGAGGATGCACCGTCTCCACGACCAACACTAGACACAGAGCCTGCTTGCCCTCTCTTATTGGCTTGTGACTGTCTGCCTCTCCTTCTTGGCCTTCCAGACATACTAATGGCCTGTAGCTGCACTAAGCTGGGATATATATATATATATATATATATATATATATATATATATATATATATATATATATATACTGCAGCTAGCAAAATCAACTGCCTGCCTGTAGTATGAGAACACCACCAACCTTCTACAGGTAGCTTTAGCTGAACACTGTGAGGTGGACGCACCCCACTAACTTGTAGGTTTAGCTGAACACTGTGAGCAGGACGCACTGCACTAACTGTAAATAGTCTAGCTGCCTGACCGTGCTACTAATAGGATCAAAAGAACACCAGTAATTTTCTTCAGGTAGCTTTATATACTGTAACAAGACAAGCCTGCCTGTCAGTAGGAAGATAACAGGAACGGATCTAGCTGAACACTGTGAGCAGGACGCACTGCACTAAATGTAAATAGTCTAGAAGATAACAGGAACGGATCTAGCTAAACTGAATACAGTGTATATATATATATGCAACACCTGGGATGCATATATATACACAATACACTGTAAGTGCAGCTAACTGACTGACTGTTCTGCCTAATCTATCTAACTCAAATCAAATGACACTGTCTGTCTCTCTGTCTATCTCTTTCAACGCCGGAACACACTACACAGGGCCGCCGTGCAGGCGGCCTGATATAGTGTGGGGCATGTACTAAATCCCCTGAGCCATAATTGGCTGATGAGTGATGAGGCCCTTGTCCCCATCATGTCATGGGGACAAGATGCTTTGGTTGGCTACTCCAAAGCACCCTCCCCATGTTCATGTGGCCCGGTACGGTTCAGGAGGGGGGGTGCTCTCTCTTCCTCCCCTCTTTTCCTGCAGCCTGCTAGGTTGCGTGCTCGGATAAGGGTCTGGTATGGATTTTGGGGGATCCCTGCGCCATTTTTTTAAAATTTTGCACAGGGTTCCCCTTAAAATCTATATCAGACCTGAAGGGTCTGGTAGGGATTTTAGGGGGACCCCCACTCAATTTTTAAAAAATATTTTGGTTCGGGGTTCCCCTTAATATTCATACCAGACCCAAAGGGCCTGATAATGGACTGGGGGGACCAATGCCATTTTTTTTCAATGAGTTTTATCTATATTGCTTAGACCCGACAATTCATTACAGCAGCAAGTAGTTTTAAATGATATTTTTTTCCTTTAGAAATGTAATTTTGCTGTGGTATTGTTCTAAACACAGGGAAAATGCGCCACTTTACAGGCAGACTAAGGACACCCCCAAGGCACAATAGTTAAAGGAATATTTCATTTTTATTGTTTCACATTAATAAAATTACGGCTCCCAAAAAAAGGACGTTTTTGCATTGATCCATGTCCGCTGGGACGGGACCCGGGTCCCCAAACACTTTTTATGACAATAACTTGCATATTAGCCTTTAAAATGAGCACTCTTGGTTTTTCATGTTCGTGTCCCATAGACTTTAACGGTGTTCGTGTGTTCGTCTGAATCTTTTGCCTGTTCGCATGATCTGGTGCGAACCAAACCGGGGGTGTTCGGCTCATCCTTAGTCATGAGGAGGGGATCGGGGAGGCGGAAATATTACAAGCTCAGTTTTAGAAAGATTGAGTTTGAGGAAGTCATGAGAAAGTGGTGTGACGTCCATACTGATATGTCGCTCAGTAAGTTTGTGATGCGTGAGGAAATTGAAGCGGTGAGTTGAGGAGTGAAGAGATAGATCTGGGTGTCATCAGCATAGAGGTGGTATTGGAATCCATGGAAGGTTATCAACTGGCCCAGGGAAGAGGTAAAGAGAGAGAATAGGAGGGGTCCAAGGACAGAGTATGGGGTACCCCAACAGAAAGAGGAAGAGGAGCAGAGGAGATGTTCTATGTGACACTGAAAGTACGCTGAGATAGGTAGGAGAACCAGGAAAGAGCAGAGTCATGGAGCCCAAGGGAGTGGAGTTTATTAAGGAGGAGGTGGTCAACTGTGACAAAGACAACAGAGAGGTCTAAGAGTATGAGTATGGAATACTGGTCATTGGTTTTAGCAGTTAGTAGATCATTGGTGAGTTTTAGTAGGGCAGTTTCAGTGGAATGCTGTGAGTGTAAGCCAGACTGTAGGAGATTGAGAAGGTTGTTGTCAGTGAGGTAGGAACTCATAGGGTTGTGGACAAGGCATTCAAGAAGCTTGGAGGCAAACTGGAGCAGAGAGATGAGTCTTAAGTTATTTAAGGTTTTTTAAGTATGGGGGTAACCAGTGCATGTTTGAATGAAGAGGGAAAGGTGCCAGAAGAGAGGGAGAGGTGGAAGATGTGGGTTAGAGAGTTTAGGAAAGAGCAGGAAGGGGATTTCAGTAGTTGCGAGGGAACAGGGGACAGGTGGTGAGGTGGGCTGTGGAAAGGAAATTGGCAACTTCCTCAGTGGTAACAGGGTTGAAGGAGGAAAGTGTTGAGGGTTTTGTTGGACCTTGTGTGTTTGCTGGTGGAGGAAGCTGGACGCTGGATATCTCATCACAAATTGTGTCGACTGCTTTTTAAGTGATTGGTAATCTCCTGGGCAGTAATCAAGTTGGTGGTTGGAGGGGGTGGGGGGGGGTGAAGTAAGGAATTAAGGGTGGAAAACAGTTCATGAGGTTTGGATGAGACAGTTTTAATGAGAGTGGTGTAGTATTAGGTTTTTTTAGTGGAGTAGAGGCAGAAGTTGTATTTGAGAAGAGCAAATTTGTAGAGAGTGAAGTTGTAGGTTGTAGCAGGTGAGGCCTTGTTCTGCATGTAGGAGAAGTGAGTGCATCCAGGGAGGATGAGAGTATGTTGTTGTAGGCAGAAGTGGCCAGGTCAGGGCAGGACAGGGGTATGATTTCATCATAAGGGCAATCAGTAGCAGAATTAAGAAGGTAAGGGTTGAGGTGGCAAAGGTTTCTGTGGTTAACTGTTTGCAGGTTGGCAGCATGGGAGGAGACAGGGAGAGTGTGAAACTGATAAGGTTGTGATCAGAGAGAGGAAAGAGGGTGCTGGAGAGGTTGCAGGGAGTGCAGTGGTGGAAGAATACAAGGTCAAGAGTATTGCAATTGGAGTAAGTGGTGGTTTGTGTCCATTGTGTTAGGTTAAGTTGAGTAGGTGAGAAATGGCTGAGATGTTACCATTGATTGGAATATTAAAGTGACCAAGGATGATGGCAGGTACCTCAGAGGAGAGAAAAAATGGTAGCCAAACGAAGAAGCCGTCAAGAAAACGTGACACAGGGTCGGGGGGACAGTAAATGGCTGCAATCCTCAGACTAACCTGACTAAAAAGACAAAATCAGTGCATTGTGAAAAAACAGAGAATAAGAGAGGGAAGAGGGAAGTGTAGGAAGAACCTGGAAGGTGCTTCATGGGGAGAGGAGAAGTCCAACTCTGCCTCCTTTTCATCCACCGGATCTGGGCGAGTGAGTCCAGAGGAGGCCACCATGGAAGAGGGCAGCTGGAGAGGCAGTGCCAGATTCCTAGAGCCAGGTTTCGGTAATAGCAAGTAGATTGAGGGAGTTGGAGAGGAAAAGGTAATTGACAGAGCTACAGTAAGTTTGTTAGAGACTGAGCAGGCATTCCAGAGGGCACACATATGGAGATGCGACTCGGTGTACATCTTGCGGCCTGTATGCATTCCTTGATCATCCGATCGAGGGCGAATACTGCTGTGTAAAATGTAAGCACATTGTTTCCCTGGAAGCCCAGGTTCTGAATCTGGGGAAGCAACTGTCAGCACTGAGAAGTCCCTCCATACTAAAGGAGAGCCAGGAACATACACAACAGGTGCCGACAGGGGCCAGCACAGAGGGGGGTGAAGACAAAGAGGTGCAGGTACTAGGAAAGAGTAGATGGGTGACAGTCAGGAAGGGTAGAGGGGGAAGTGCCAGGGAGGCCTATCCAGGGCTGGAGCATCTCAATAAGTACGCTCCATTGAGTGACATTCATGAAATCAGTCAGGGACCAGCACTGCTGGAGCTGGGGGACTCTCCTAGCTGCCGGGGGAAGAACTCCTCCAGTGAGAGTGGGGGGTAAGCGAAGGGAAAGGAAAGGCAGATTCTGGTGGTAGGGGACTCAATTCTTAGAAGGACAGAGAGGGAAATCTGTAACAAAGACCTGAAGTGCCAAACTGTATGTTGTCTACCGGGCACTTGGGTTCGGCACATCACGGATCTTGTGGACAGATTACTGGGAGGGGCTGGGGAAGACCCGGCTGTCATGGTGCACGTTGACACCAATAAAAAAGTCAGAGGAAGATGGAGTGTCTTAAAAACGATTTTGGGACTTGGGAGCTAAATGAAGGAAAAGGACCTGAGGTGATCAAATACCACCAAAATAAAGCTCTATTTGTGGGGAAAAAAATGATAAAAATGTCATTTGTGTACAGTGTTGTATGGCCGCGCAATTGTCATTCAAAGTGCGTCAGCGCTGAAAGCTAAAAATTGGTCTGGATAGGAGGGGGGTTTGAGTGCCCAGTAAGCAAGTGGTTAAAAATGGCCCAAAATACATCCCTGGGAATTACAGACCAGTTAGCCTAACATCAATAGTATGTAAACTCTTGGAGGGGATGATAAGGGACTATATACAAGATTTTAGTAACGAGAATGGTATCATTAGCAGTAATCAGCATGGATTCATGAAGAATCGTTCTTTCCAAACCAATCTACTAACCTTCTATGAGGAGGTGAGTTGCCATCTAGAATTGTAACAGCTAACTGGCTTTTCTCCAATGTGGCACCAATATTTAAAAAAGGGCCGAGACATATCCCTGGGAATTACAGTCCATTCAGCCTAACATTGATAGTATGTAAGCTATTGGTGGCGATGATAAGAGATTATATCCAAGATCTCAGTAATAAATATGGTATCATTAGCAGTAATCAGCATGGATTCATGAAGAATCGTTCTTGCCAAACCAATCTATTAACCTTCTATGAGGAGGTGAGTTGCCATCTAGATAAAGGAAGGCCCGTAGACGTGGTGTATCTGGATTTTGCAAAAGCATTTGACACAGTTCCCCATAAACGTTTACTGTACAAAATAAGGTGCGTTGGCATGGACCATAGGGTGAGTACATGGATTGAAAACTGGCTACAAGGGCGAGTTCAGAGGGTGGTGATAAATGGGGAGTACTCAGAATGGTCAGGGGTGAGTAGTGGGGTTCCCCAGGGTTCTGTGCTGGGACCAATCCTATTTAATTTGTTTATAAACGATCTGGAGGATGGGATAAACAGTTCAATCTCTGTATTTGTGGACGATACTAAGCTAAGCAGGGCAATAACTTCTCCGCAGGATGTGGAAACCTTGCAAGAAGATCTGACCAAATGAATGGGGTGGGCGACTACATGGCAAATGAGGTTCAATGTAGAAAAATGTAAAATAATGCATTTGGGTGGCAAAAATCTGAATGCAATCTATAGACTGGGGGGAGAACCTCTGGGGGAATCTAGGATGGAAAAGGACCTGGGGGTCCTAGTAGATGATAGGCTTAGCAATGGCATGCAATGCCAAGCTGCTGCTAATAAAGCAAACAGAATATTGGCATGCATTAAAAAGGGGATCAACTCCAGAGATAAAACTCTGGTCCGGCTGCACCTGGAGTATGCTGTCCAGTTCTGGGCAACAGTCATCAGGAGGGATGTACTGGAAATGGAGCGAGTACACCTACTATGTAACATAAGGGAGGCCTGAATCTTGGAATCAGGAGAGTTGAGATAAGAGAGTGGGAGACGACTGTCAGAGAAGGTAAACTGCCAGTTTTGGGGGTGAGAGTTAGCTGGAGGAGGTCCAGGGTTTGGGGAGTTATCCCCAGAAGTTAGGAGGCTTTTTGAGCCTACCTTTTAGGACAGCTTTATGTCTTGGTCAGTATATATGCCCTCCGGGCTGCCCCTAGCTCCTTAAGAGGTGTGCTTTAACATTATGGTGATGTACCTTTTGCATTTAAACATGTTACACATGTCTTTTGGACCTTCTATTCTTGCATTTGTGGAAATGTTCAATGTGACATGTTATTTTGTTTTAAATAAAGATACAAAAAAGACACTAAGAGGTGTATTTATAGTTAATTAAAATGTAATATTCAGTTTACCCCCCTACCCCAAAAAAATGAAGATATGAAGCATTCCTGTACATACCTGTGCACAGATGAGGTGTGGTAATATCCAGTGTCCCCCTATCCCCTAAAAATTGACCATTGAAGGACTCCTTTGTGTACCTGTGCAGGTGAGGTGTAATAACATCCAGTGCCCCCTCTCCACAGAATTGAGACATGAATGATCCCTGTATGTACCTGTGTACAGGTGAGGTGTGATGCCTCTGTATGTACCTGTGTACAGGTGAGGTGTGATGTCTCTGTGTGTACCTGTGTACAGGTGAGATGTGATGTCTCTGTATTTACCTGTGTACAGGTGAGGTGTGATGTCTTTGTATTTACCTGTGTACAGGTGAGGTGTGATGTCTCTGTGTGTACCTGTGTACAGGTGAGGTGTGTTTTGTCTCTGTATGTACCTATGTGGTGTGTTGTCTCTGTGTGTACCTGTGTACAGGTGAGATGTGATGTCTCTCTATGTACATGTGTACAGGTGAGGTGTGATGTCTCTGTATGTGGCCGGTGTACAGGTGAGATGTGATGTCTCTGTATGTACCTGTGTACAGGTGAGATGTGATGTCTCTGTATGTACCTGTGTACAGGTGAGGTGTGATGTCTCTGTATGTACCTGTGTACAGGTGAGATGTGATGTCTCTGTATGTACCTGTGTACAGGTGAGATGTGATGTCTCTGTATGTACCTGTGTACAGGTGAGGTGTGATGTCTCTGTATGTACCTGTGTACAGGTGAGGTGTGATGTCTCTGTATGTACCTGTGTACAGGTGAGATGTGATGTCTCTGTATGTACCTGTGTACAGGTGAGGTGTGTTGTCTCTGTGTGTACCTGTGTAAAGGTGAGGTGTGTTTTGTCTCTGTATGTACCTATGTGGTGTGTTGTCTCTGTGTGTACCTGTGTACAGGTGAGATGTGATGTCTCTCTATGTACATGTGTACAGGTGAGGTGTGATGTCTCTGTATGTGGCCGGTGTACAGGTGAGATGTGATGTCTCTGTATGTACCTGTGTACAGGTGAGATGTGATGTCTCTGTATGTACCTGTGTACAGGTGAGGTGTGATGTCTCTGTATGTACCTGTGTACAGGTGAGGTGTGATGTCTCTGTATGTACCTGTGTACAGGTGAGATGTGATGTCTCTGTATGTACCTGTGTACAGGTGAGGTGTGATGTCTCTCTATGTACCTGTGTACAGGTGAGGTGTGATGGCTCTGTATGTACTTGTGTACATGTGAGGTGTGATGTCTCTGTATGTACCTGTGTACAGGTGAGATGTGATGTCTCTCTATGTACCTGTGTACAGCTGAGATGTTATGTCTCTGTATGTACCTGTGTACAGGTGAGGTGTGATGTCTCTCTATGTACCTGTGTACAGGTGAGATGTGATGTCTCTGTATGTACCTGTGTACAGGTGAGGAGTGATGTCTCTGTATGCACCCATGTACAGGTGAAGTGTGATGTCTCTGTATGTACCTGTGTACAGGTGAGATGTGATGTCTCTCTATGTACCCGAGTACAGGTGAGATGTGATGTCTCTCTATGTACCTGTGTACAGGTGAGATGTAATGTCTCTGTACATACCTGTGTATAGGCAAGGTGTGAGGGCTCTGTACATACCTGTGTACAGGTGAGGTGTGATGTCTCTGTACATACCTGTGTACAGGTGAGGTGTGAGGGCTCTGTACATACCTGTGTACAGGTGAGGTGTGATGTCTCTGTACATACCTGTGTACAGGTGAGGTGTGATGTCTCTGTACATACCTGTGTACAGGTGAGGTGTGATGTCTCTCTATGTACCTGTGTACAGGTGAGGTGTGATGTCCCTGTACATACCTGTGTACAGGTGAGGTGTGATGTCTCTCTATGTACCTGTGTACAGGTGAGGTGTGATGTCTCTGTATGTACCTGTGTACAGGTGAGGTGTGATGTCTCTCTATGTACCTGTGTACAGGTGAGGTGTGATGTCTCTCTATGTACCTGTGTACAGGTGAGATGTGATGTCTCTCTATGTACCAGTGTACAGGTGAGATGTGATGTCTCTCTATGTACCTGTGTACAGCTGAGATGTTATGTCTCTGTATGTACCTGTGTACAGGCGAGGTGTGATGTCTCTCTATGTACCTGTGTACAGGTGAGATGTGATGTCTCTGTATGTATCTGTGTACAGGTGAGGTGTGATGTCTCTGTATGTACCTGTGTACAGGTGAGATGTGATGTCTCTGTACGTACCTGTGTGCAGGTGAGGTGTGATGTCTCTGTATGTACCTGTGTACAGGTGAGGTGTGATATCTCTCTATGTACCTGTGTACAGGTGAGGTGTGAGGGCTCTGTATGTACCTGTGTACAGGTGAGGTGTGATGTCTCTGTATGCACCCATGTACAGGTGAAGTGTGATGTCTCTGTATGTACCTGTGTACAGGTGAGATGTGATGTCTCTCTATGTACCTGTGTACAGGTGAGATGTGATGTCTCTCTATGTACCTGTGTACAGGTGAGATGTAATGTCTCTGTACATACCTGTGTATAGGCAAGGTGTGAGGGCTCTGTACATACCTGTGTACAGGTGAGGTGTGATGTCTCTGTACATACCTGTGTACAGGTGAGGTGTGAGGGCTCTGTACATACCTGTGTACAGGTGAGGTGTGATGTCTCTGTACATACCTGTGTACAGGTGAGGTGTGATGTCTCTCTATGTACCTGTGTACAGGTGAGGTGTGATGTCTCTCTATGTACCTGTGTACAGGTGAGATGTGATGTCTCTCTATGTACCAGTGTACAGGTGAGATGTGATGTCTCTCTATGTACCTGTGTACAGCTGAGATGTTATGTCTCTGTATGTACCTGTGTACAGGCGAGGTGTGATGTCTCTCTATGTACCTGTGTACAGGTGAGATGTGATGTCTCTGTATGTATCTGTGTACAGGTGAGGTGTGATGTCTCTGTATGTACCTGTGTACAGGTGAGATGTGATGTCTCTGTACGTACCTGTGTGCAGGTGAGGTGTGATGTCTCTGTATGTACCTGTGTACAGGTGAGGTGTGATATCTCTCTATGTACCTGTGTACAGGTGAGGTGTGAGGGCTCTGTATGTACCTGTGTACAGGTGAGGTGTGATGTCTCTGTATGCACCCATGTACAGGTGAAGTGTGATGTCTCTGTATGTACCTGTGTACAGGTGAGATGTGATGTCTCTCTATGTACCTGTGTACAGGTGAGATGTGATGTCTCTCTATGTACCTGTGTACAGGTGAGATGTAATGTCTCTGTACATACCTGTGTATAGGCAAGGTGTGAGGGCTCTGTACATACCTGTGTACAGGTGAGGTGTGATGTCTCTGTACATACCTGTGTACAGGTGAGGTGTGAGGGCTCTGTACATACCTGTGTACAGGTGAGGTGTGATGTCTCTGTACATACCTGTGTACAGGTGAGGTGTGATGTCTCTGTACATACCTGTGTACAGGTGAGGTGTGATGTCTCTCTATGTACCTGTGTACAGGTGAGGTGTGATGTCTCTGTACATACCTGTGTACAGGTGAGGTGTGATGTCTCTCTATGTACCTGTGTACAGGTGAGGTGTGATGTCTCTGTATGTACCTGTGTACAGGTGATGTGTGATGTCTCTCTATGTACCTGTGTACAGGTGAGGTGTGATGTCTCTCTATGTACCTGTGTACAGGTGAGATGTGATGTCTCTCTATGTACCTGTGTACAGGTGAGATGTGATGTCTCTCTATGTACCAGTGTACAGGTGAGATGTGATGTCTCTCTATGTACCTGTGTACAGGTGATGTGTGATGTCTCTCTATGTACCTGTGTACAGGTGAGGTGTGATGTCTCTCTATGTACCTGTGTACAGGTGAGATGTGATGTCTCTCTATGTACCAGTGTACAGGTGAGATGTGATGTCTCTCTATGTACCTGTGTACAGGTTAGGTGTGATGTCTCTCTATGTAGCTGTGTACAGGTGAGGTGTGAGGGCCCTGTACACACCTGTGTACAGGTGAGATGTGATGTCTCTGTATGTACCTGTGTACAGGTGCAATGTAATATCTCTCTATGTACCTGTGTACAGGTGAGGTGTGATGTCTCTCTATGTACCTGTGTACAGGTGAGATGCGATGTCTCTCTATGTACCTGTGTACAGGTGAGGTGTGATGTCTCTCTATGTACCTGTGTACAGGTGAGGTGTGATGTCTCTGTATGTACTTGTGTACAGGTGAGGAGTGATGTCTCTGTATGCACCCATGTACAGGTGAGGTGTGATGTCTCTGTATGTACCTGTGTACAGGTGAGATGTGATGTCTCTCTATGTACCCGTGTACAGGTGAGATGTGATGTCTCTCTATGTACCTGTGTATAGGCAAGGTGTGAGGGCTCTGTACATACCTGTGTACAGGTGAGGTGTGATGTCTCTGTACATACCTGTGTACAGGTGAGGAGTGAGTGCTCTGAACATACCTGTGTACAGGTGAGGTGTGATGTATCTGTACATACCTGTGTACAGGTGAGGTGTGATGTCTCTGTACATACCTGTGTACAGGTGAGGTGTGATGTCTCTCTATGTACCTGTGTACAGGTGAGGTGTGATGTCTCTGTACATACCTGTGCACAGGTGAGGTGTGATGTCTCTGTACATACCTGTGTGTAGGGGAGGTGTGAGGGCTCCGTCCCTCTGCTCTGTGTCTCTTAATATATCTGTATTTATACATCACTGACACCCCCTGGGAGTAATTCTTATACCTGCTCATATCTAACAGCTCTGGACTTCTGTCCTCCCCGACCTTATTACTCTCAGAGCAGCTGGAAAATGTTATCCCCCGGGATAAATAATACAATAAAAAATAAAACCCAGCGCTATCAAATTCTTATACCCAAATGTCAATTTTTTCCAAAAACCGTATATGTGGCATAATAATTACCACTAGTAAAAAGCAACAATCCCCAAAAAAAAACATCCAATAATACGATAAATCATCACAATTCCAGGTATAATGGCGCTTAAATCATGTAATAAAAATGGCCCACATCAACAGTGCTGTACATTCACTCAACATACAGAACAGCTTCCTTCCCTCGATCGATCACCTCTGTGAACAAACACTCATAAGTACAAAGTGCTCACCAAATTTACCACCTATTTCTAAGATGGTAGGAAGATGAGGTTATACACCCCAGGACTCCTCTGCTCCCAGCTCTCCCTCCCTAGTCACAATCCTTTACCATCCATCTCTCGGCCCACCACAAATAAAAGGAAACAATCTCTGTAGCAGTTGTAGCATTCAAAATACTTTTATTAAAGTGTTAAAATGACAAAACATAGAAAAACACCCCAATGCTTCTGGGCTCCCCTCAGTGTCTGACATCACACCTGCCTCAATGGATTTCGTCACAAGGACTTCCTCAGGACCTGTGTAAAATCTGTGCGATGAAACGCGTCAATATGGATGTGACAAACTGATAAAACTAGGTTAAAATTATTGATTGTGGAATTGTTTATTCTTTATGTGATGGATTAAAACATTAAAATTCTTTTTTTTTTTCATTTTGTGTATTCATTTTCTAATGAATTCCATATTGTTTACTTGAATTCGGTTCGGTCGAAAAATGATTCCAATTCAGTTTTTTTTTTTTGGACTAGTCAAAAACTGTTGTGTTTTTGCACACTTATGTACCCCTACTCATTCACATAGTTAAAGGGGTCTTCAGGATTCCGATAAGTCACCCCCCACACCCCCACATCCACTGGGCCAGAGTTTTGGGGAAGAGGCCCTTGTTCTCTCTTCCGGGGGGATCCAAAGCTCCCCCCTATGTTGAGGGCATGTGGCATGGTATCGTTCAGGAGGGGGGGCGCGCTCACCCCCCCTTTCCTGGCCTGCCAGGCTGCATGCTTTGGTAAGGGTCTCGTATGGATTTTATGGGGGTCCAAATAAAATTTTGGCATGGGATTACCCTTAAAAATTCTTACCAGACCTGAAGGGCCTGGTATGGATTGGGGGGACCCCATGCTGTTTTTTTTAATTCTGTTTACATTCAGCTGTCAGCAGGGGAAGTCAACTACTTGCGGTGAGTACGGTCCTGGGAGGGCCCACGAGTGGTGATAGGAGGAATATCACATCATCTTCAGCACGGAGCGCAGTCATTTTTTATTATAAACAGCATTTCATGTTAAATCAGCTTGCACCTTATTTTGGGCTTTTAGCACTTCATGGAATATATTGCACTGATGATATATGATGGTTTGTATAATATAATGGCTAGTGCAGCTCTCCTAATTTACTGGTAGAAGTTTATTTTGAAGTATGAAAAAATAATAAACAAAGGTTACCCCCCCCCCCAGTCTGTAGTAGTTCATTCCCATGTGCGATGCCATGGAGATGGAAACATTGATTACCAAAACTTACCATCATTTCCCTTTCCTGATGTATCTCCATGGCATCACACAAGCCCATCTGAAGAGGGAGTGTTTAGCTACGGAACGCCCCTTCTGGGGCTCTAATTCTAAAATAGACATACCGGAGGGGTTGTACAAGGGACAGAGCCAACCCATGTGTGATACCTTTGACATACAGTATACCAGGAAACAGGAATTATTGTATTGGTCATCTATTTTTCTATTTTTTCTAGGGTTGCACCGATCCCGGTATCGGTCCCGATACTAAGCATTTGGCTCGGTTCTTTCAGCTTACAGCATGATTCCCCGCTGACAGCTGAAATGTAAACAAAAGAATAATGGCGATTATCAGTTGTTAAGGAGTGAGGCCACTGCTGATGACATTTCACCTGTCATTGGGATTCCCCTACCCCTTCCCAGCCTCTTCCTTCCCTCCCACCAGCTGTCACCTCTGCCTGATGCCTTCCCCATCTCCGCCTCCCCTCCCACCAGCTGTCACCTCTGCTTGGAGCCTTCCCCGCCTCCTCCTCCCCTCCCACCAGCTGTCACCTCTGCTTGGTGCCTTCCCAGCCTCCTCCTCCCCTCCCACCAGCTGTCACCTCTGCCTGATGCCTTCCCCGCCTCCTCCTCCCCTCCCACCAGATGTCACCTCTGCCTGATGCCTTCCCCGCCTCCTCCTCCCCTCCCACCAGCTGTCACCTCTGCCTGATGCCTTCCCCGCCTCCTCCTCCCCTCCCACCAGCTGTCACCTCTGCTTGGTGCCTTCCCCATCTCCTCCTCCCCTCCCACCAGCTGTCACCTCTGCTTGGTGCCTTCCCCGCCTCCTCCTCCCCTCCCACCAGCTGTCACCTCTGCCTGATGCCTTCCCTGCCTCCTCCTCCCCTCCCACCAGATGTCACCTCTGCCTGATGCCTTCCCCGCTTCCTCCTCCCCTCCCACCAGCTGTCACCTCTGCTTGGTGCCTTCCCCACCTCCTCCTCCCCTCCCACCAGCTGTCACCTCTGCCTGGTGCCTTCCCCGCCTCCTCCTCCAATCCCACCAGATGTCACCTCTGCCTGATGCCTTCCCCGCTTCCTCCTCCCCTCCCACCAGCTGTCACCTCTGCTTGGTGCCTTCCCCACCTCCTCCTCCCCTCCCACCAGCTGTCACCTCTGCTTGGTGCCTTCCCCGCCTCCTCCTCCCCTCCCACCAGATGTCACCTCTGCCTGATGCCTTCCCCGCCTCCTCCTCCTCCCCTCCCACCAGCTGTCACCTCTGCCTGATGCCTTCCCCATCTCCTCCTCCCCTCCCACCAGCTGTCACCTCTGCCTGGTGCCTTCCCCGCCTCCTCCTCCCCTCCCACCAGCTGTCACCTCTGCCTGATGCCTTCCCCAACTCCTCCTCCCCTCCCACCAGCTGTCACCTCTGCCTGATGCCTTCCCCGCCTCCTCCTCCCCTCCCACCAGCCGTCACCTCTGCTTGTGCCTTCCCCGCCTCCTCCTACCCTCCCACCAGCTGTCACCTCTGCCTGATGCCTTCCCCGCCTCCTCCTCCCCTCGCACCAGTTGTCACCTCTGCTTGGTGCCTTCCCCATCTCCTCCTCCCCTCCCACCAGATGTCACCTCTGCTTGGTGCCTTCCCCATCTCCTCCTCCCCTCCCACCAGATGTCACCTCTGCTTGGTGCCTTCCCCACCTCCTCCTCCCCTCCCACCAGCTGTCACCTCTGCCTGGTGCCTTCCCCGCCTCCTCCTCCCCTCCCACCAGCTGTCACCTCTGCCTGATGCCTTCCCCGCCTCCTCCTCCCCTCCCACCAGCTGTCACCTCTGCCTGATGCCTTCCCCATCTCCTCCTCCCCTCCCACCAGCTGTCACCTCTGCTTGGTGCCTTCCCCGCCTCCTCCTCCCACCAGCTGTCACCTCTGCCTGATGCCTTCCCTGCCTCCTCCTCCCCTCCCACCAGCTGTCACCTCTGCTTGGTGCCTTCCCCACCTCTTCCTCTCCTCCCACCAGCTGTCACCTCTGCCTGATGCCTTCCCCGCCTCCTCCTCCCCTCCCACCAGCTGTCACCTCTGCCTGATGCCTTCCCCGCCTCCTCCTCCCCTCCCACCAGATGTCACCTCTGCTTGATGCCTTCCCCATCTCCTCCTCCCCTCCCACCAGCTGTCACCTCTGCCTGATGCCTTCCCCGCCTCCTCCTCCCCTCCCACCAGCTGTCACCTCTGCCTGATGCCTTCCCCGCCTCCTCCTCCCCTCCCACCAGATGTCACCTCTGCTTGGTGCCTTCCCCACCTCCTCCTCCCCTCCCACCAGCTGTCACCTCTGCCTGGTGCCTTCCCAGCCTCCTCCTCCCCTCCCACCAGATGTCACCTCTGCTTGGTGCCTTCCCCACCTCCTCCTCCCCTCCCACCAGCTGTCACCTCTGCCTGGTGCCTTCCCAGCCTCCTCCTCCCCTCCCACCAGATGTCACCTCTGCTTGGTGCCTTCCCCACCTCCTCCTCCCCTCCCACCAGCTGTCACCTCTGCTTGGTGCCTTCCCCACCTCTTCCTCTCCTCCCACCAGATGTCACCTCTGCCTGGTGCCTTCCCAGCCTCCTCCTCCCCTCCCACCAGATGTCACCTCTGCCTGGTGCCTTCCCAGCCTCCTCCTCCCCTCCCACCAGATGTCACCTCTGCTTGGTGCCTTCCCCACCTCCTCCTTCCCTCCCACCAGATGTCACCTCTGCCTGATGCCTTCCCCGCCTCCTCCTCCCCTCCCACCAGCTGTCACCTCTGCCTGGTGCCTTCCCAGCCTCCTCCTCCCCTCCCACCAGATGTCACCTCTGCCTGATGCCTTCCCCGCCTCCTCCTCCCCTCCCACCAGCTGTCACCTTTGCTTGGTGCCTTCCCAGCCTCCTCCTCCCCTCCCACCAGCTGTCACCTCTGCCTGATGCCTTCCCCACCTCCTCCTCCCCTCCCACCAGATGTCACCTCTGCCTGATGCCTTCCCCGCCTCCTCCTCCCCTCCCACCAGCTGTCACCTCTGCTTGGTGCCTTCCCCGCCTCCTCCTCCCCTCCCACCAGCTGTCACCTCTGCTTGGTGCCTTCCCCGCCTCTTCCTCCCCTCCCACCAGATGTCACCTCTGCCTGATGCCTTCCCCGCCTCCTCCTCCCCTCCCACCAGATGTCACCTCTGCCTGATGCCTTCACCGCCTCCTCCTCCCCTCCCACCAGCTGTCACCTCTGCTTGGTGCCTTCCCCGCCTCCTCCTCCCCTCCCACCAGATCTCACCTCTGCCTGATGCCTTCCCCGCCTCCTCCTCCCCTCCCACCAGCTGTCACCTCTGCTTGGTGCCTTCCCCACCTCCTCCTCCCCTCCCACCAGCTGTCACCTCTGCTTGGTGCCTTCCCCACCTCCTCCTCCCCTCCCACCAGCTGTCACTTCTGCTTGGTGCCTTCCCCACCTCCTCCTCCCCTCCCACCAGCTGTCACCTCTGCCTGATGCCTTCCCCGCCTCCTCCTCCCCTCCCACCAGATGTCACCTCTGCCTGATGCCTTCCCCGCCTCCTCCTCCCCTCCCACCAGCTGTCACCTCTGCTTGGTGCCTTCCCCGCCTCCTCCTCCCCTCCCACCAGCTGTCACCTCTGCCTGATGCCTTCCCTGCCTCCTCCTCCCCTCCCACCAGATGTCACCTCTGCCTGATGCCTTCCCCGCTTCCTCCTCCCCTCCCACCAGCTGTCACCTCTGCTTGGTGCCTTCCCCACCTCCTCCTCCCCTCCCACCAGCTGTCACCTCTGCCTGATGCCTTCCCCGCCTCCTCCTCCCCTCCCACCAGCTGTCACCTCTGCTTGGTGCCTTCCCTGCCTCCTCCTCCCCTCCCACCAGCTGTCACCTCTGCCTGATGCCTTCCACGCTTCCTCCTCCCCTCCCACCAGCTGTCACCTCTGCTTGATGCCTTCCCCGCCTCCTCCTCCCCTCCCACCAGATGTCACCTCTGCCTGATGCCTTCCCCGCCTCCTCCTCCCCTCCCACCAGCTGTCACCTCTGCTTGGTGCCTTCCCCGCCTCCTCCTCCCCTCCCACCAGCTGTCACCTCTGCCTGATGCCTTCCCTGCCTCCTCCTCCCCTCCCACCAGATGTCACCTCTGCCTGATGCCTTCCCCGCTTCCTCCTCCCCTCCCACCAGCTGTCACCTCTGCTTGGTGCCTTCCCCACCTCCTCCTCCCCTCCCACCAGCTGTCACCTCTGCCTGATGCCTTCCCCGCCTCCTCCTCCCCTCCCACCAGCTGTCACCTCTGCTTGGTGCCTTCCCTGCCTCCTCCTCCCCTCCCACCAGCTGTCACCTCTGCCTGATGCCTTCCCCGCTTCCTCCTCCCCTCCCACCAGCTGTCACCTCTGCTTGGTGCCTTCCCCGCCTCCTCCTCCCCTCCCACCAGCTGTCACCTCTGCCTGATGCCTTCCCTGCCTCCTCCTCCCCTCCCACCAGATGTCACCTCTGCCTGATGCCTTCCCCGCCTCCTCCTCCCCTCCCACCAGCTGTCACCTCTGCCTGATGCCTTCCCCACCTCCTCCTCCCCTCCCACCAGCTGTCACCTCTGCCTGATGCCTTCCCCGCCTCTTCCTCCCACCAGCTGTCACCTCTGCCTGATGCCTTCCCCATCTCCTCCTCCCCTCCCACCAGCTGTCACCTCTGCTTGGTACCTTCCCTGCCTCTTCCTCCCCTCCCACCAACTGTCACTAACCCCTAACATAAAATATTTATGGTTAAATGTTGACTTGAATTCTCAGTTTTTTGAATAGTGGAACAATTTCCGGGCTCGGTCACGGATCTGGCTGGTCCTCACCCCGTACACCAATGGGTTCATTATAGGGGGCATTAGGAGGTAGGTGAGGGAAAGGAAGGAATGGATGGAGGGTGGGATGTTTTTCCAAAACCTGTACGCCAGAAGAGTGAAGCCACATGGGATATAGAAGAACAACATGACACAAACATGAGAGGAACATGTACCAAACGCCTTAGACCGGGCCTCTTTGGAGGACAATTTTAGCACAGAATTGATTATAAATATATAAGATAACATTATAATGGAAGTATCAAACAGAAGCGTCAAAATAATTTGAATGAGACCATAGTATCTGTTGATGGTGGTGTCGCCACATGAGACCTTCGCTATGGACATGTGATCGCAGTAAGATTTGCCAATCACTTCATGTCTGCAGTAGGGTAACCGGACCACTAGGAGGACACAAGGACTGACTATAAGCACCCCTCGTAAAGCCAGGGCTAGGCCAATCCGGGTGATCATTGGACCAGTAAGAATGGCAGAGTATCTTAGTGGTTGGCATATTGCTACATAACGATCAAACGCCATTGCCACCAGGACTCCAGTCTCCATATAGGTGAGGAAATGGACAAAGAACATCTGGATGACACATCTACTAAAATACACAACCCTAGCGTCCAGCCAAAGGATGACCAACATCTGTGGTGCTATAGTAAGCGAGAGCATGAGATCTGTGATGGCCAACATTGACAGGAACATGTACATGGGAGCATGGAGACCACGATCAGATAGAATGATGAAAACAATAAGAGGGTTTCCTATCACTGAACACATGAACATGATGAAGAACGGTGCTGAAATGATGGAATAGAACCTCTCCAGCCCAGGAACTCCGAGGAGGGTGAACCTCACCAATCTCAATTCTGTGATGTTTACAGACATTTCAATCTACAGGAGATTTCATTTCCCCAGTCTCTATAGAAAAATAAAAAATATAATTAATAATAATCCACAAACAATAATAATATTTTTTTCTTCTGGAATCTCTGATTGGACAGCGGTGGCATTTGCAATAGCTGGGGGGGGGGGGGATAAACACATTGATATTGTATTTCTAAATGTTGTAATTTGTCTGGAAATTTTATATGAAGGTAGAAAAATTCATTTTATATGCTCAGCCGCTGGCAACATTTTGCCGAAGTGGGAGTACTCTGTTTTGCCCTGTTAGCTAAGTAAGCAAGATTTTTCATTTGAAAAAAATGTACTTTTTTTCAAGGGTGTAGTGCATTTAGAGGTGTACTTAATTCAGTGTAGGTTATTTTCCTTCTTTTGCATACTCGGTTGCAGTGGCGGCCCGTCCATTAGGGGCGCACGGGAGCCGCCCCCCCCCATCCATGTGTCCAGGCCACTAAACTACATTCAGGGAGCCGGATGCATGGATTGCAATGGGGGGAGTGTTTTTTCTTAAGCACGTAATTAAATCCAGAGGCTCCAAGAAAGGGTTGGCACAGAGCGCAGTGAGCCCACCCAGTTGTGTGAGAATAGTGAATTAATATTCGCTATTCTCACACTAATTCTCCTTCCGGCCAATCAGTAACCCGATTGGTTGAAAGGACAGGCGATCTTATTGGATGCCTAGGAGGAGGAGGGACGAGACGCATGGTGGAAGCTGCCGTGATGCAGAGGAGATGACCGCCCATCACCCGTCGCCCGTCACAGCGCTGCCCACTCAACCGGGAGCGGGGGGTGCCACCAGCTGACCGGGGGGGGTGTTTGTTTGCCGCCCCCCCAAAAAATAACACCAGCCGCCACTGTTCAGTTGCTTTTGTGTACTTGTGTGTAGTTGTTTTAACCACTTGCCGCCAAATCACATACCCGGTGTGTGGTGTGACTTCAAGTGGTTGTACCAGGATGATATGCAGCTGCAGGCTTTAGAGACCATGGTTGGCTCTTTTGTAAAGACAACCGGAGCATTTAACCAGCCACTCAGTTGTTATTACGAGCAGTAGTAGGGGACGCCCTCCCCCCTTAGGAAGCCTTCTGCGGCTGGCTCGGGCTCTCCCATTCCACTGACTACTAGCCAGAATGTCTGCCTGCTAGTCAGAGACCTGAAGAAAGCCCAGCTCTTTGATTGGGTCTCCGCTATGGTAACCTGGAAGTGATGACCAACAAGAAACAATGCGTTACTAGACCTACTGATTACTAACAATCCAGACCTGATTGAGGATGTAGAAATACGGGGCAATTTAGGTAACAGCGATCACAGGTCAATTTGTTTCTGTATAAATCTCAGAATGAAGGGTAATACAAGGACACTGAATTTCAAAAGCGCCAACATCCCTAAACTGTGCTCTTTGCTAGATGATATTAAATGGGATAAAATCCTAGGAACAAATAACACGGAGGAAAAATGGGAGTGCTTTAAGAGATTATTAAATAATTGTATCGGCCAGTGCACTACTACGGGAAATAGGTTTAAAAGAGTTAAAAAAAATCCTGGGTGGCTAAACTCCAACATAAAAAATGCATATAAAAGCAAAAGAAAAGGCCTTCAAAATATACAAGGCGGAGGCATTGTCAGCATTCCAACATTACAAAGAATGCAAAAAAAAATATAAGAGTGCATTCAAGGCAGCTAAGATAGAACATGAAAGGCACATAGCGGAGGAAAGTAAAAAAAAAAAACTCAAGAAATTCTTTAAGTATATAAATAGTAAGAAAGGGAGGTCAGATCATATTGGCCTCATAAAGGACGATGAAGGGAATCTGGTTACAAAAGACGGAGAGATGGCAAAGGTTCTGAATATATTCTTCTCCTCAGTCTTCACAAAGGAAACGGGGAGGTACAGTAACTAGGGATGGGCCAAACACCCCTTGGCTCGGTTCGCAGCAGAGCATACCGAACAGGCAAAAACTTTGTGCGAACACGCAAACCCCATTAAAGTCTATGGGACAGGAACATGAATAATCAAAAGTGCTCATTTTAAAGGCTTATAATGTATGCAAGTTATTGTCATAAAAAAGTGTTTGGAGACCCGGGTCCTGCCCCAGGGGACATGGGTCAATGCAAAAAAAGTTTTAAAAACTGACGTTTTTTCAGGAGCAGTGATTTTAATAATGCCTAAAGTGAAACAATAAAAGTGAAATATTCCTTTAAATTTCGTACCTGGGTGGTGTCTATAGTATGCCTGTAAAGGGGCGCATGTTTCCTGTGTTTAGAACAGTCTGACAGCAAAATGACATTTCTAAAGAAAAAAAAGTCATTTAAAACTACTAATGAATTTTCGGGTCTCGGCAATACAGATAAAAGTAATTGAAAAAAATGTCATGGGATCCCCCCAGTCCATTACTAGGCCCTTTGGGTCTGGTATGAATATTATGGGGGACTCAGAACCAAAATGAAAAAAAAAATTGCATGGGTGTCCCCCCAAATTCCATACCAGGCCCTTCGGGTCTGGTATGGATATTAAGTGGAACCTTGCGCCAAAATTAAAAAAAATGGCGTAGGGTCCCCCCAAAAATCCATACCAGACCCTTATCCGAGCACACAACCTGGCAGGCCACAGGAAAAGAGGGGGGGTGAGAGAGCGGCCACCCTCCTTCTGAACTGTACCAGACCATGTGCCCTTAACATGGGGAGGGTACTTTGGGGTAGACCCCCAAAGCACCTTGTCCCCATGTTGATGGGGACAAGGGCCTCATCCCCACAACCCTTGCCTGGTGGTTGTGGGGGTCTGCGGGCAGGGGGCTTATCGGAATCTGGAAGCCTCCTTTAACAAGGGGACCCCCAGATCCCGGTCTCCCCCTGTGTGAAATGGTAAGGGGGTACAAATGTACAACTACCATTTCACCAAAAAAGTGTCAAAATAGTACAAAAGACAAGACACAGCTTGGGACAAGTCCTTTATTAAAAAATAAAAAAATAAAAATGTCCCAAGAAGTCCATTCATCTTCTTCTCTTGCTTCGCCGATGGACCGAAAAAGAGAAAAAAAAAGCCGCGACCGACCCGCCTCCATGGGAAGCACCCGCCGTATGACGCATCTTCGCTTTGACAGTTCTTATATAACTGAGGGCGGGGCCACGCGGTGACGTTCCCGGGTGACCCTGCCCCTCTCTAAAGCGCGGGGACTTCCCCATGGCTTTCCCGGGCAGTCAGAGGGGGCGGGCCAGCCGTTTTTTTATTATTTTGGTTCAGAGTTCCCCTTAATATTTATACCACACCCAAAGGGCCTGGTAATGGACTGGGGGGATCCCATGCCGTTTTTTTAAATGACTTTTATCTGTATTGCCGAGACCCGACAATTCATTATAGCCGCAAGCACTTTTAAATTACTTTTTTTCCTTTAGAAATGTCATTTTGCACTTGGACTGTTCTAAACACGGGAAACATGCGCCCCTTTACAGGCATACTATAGACACCCACCAGGTACGAAATTTAAAGGGATATTACACTTTTATTGTTTCACTTTAAGCATTATTAAAATCACTGCTCCCGAAAAAACATCCCTTTTTAAAACTTTTTTTTTGCATTGATCCATGTCCCCTGGGGCAGGACCCGGGTCCCCAAACACTTTTTATGACAATAACTTGCATATGAGCCTTTAAAGTGAGCACTTTTGATTATTCATGTTCGTGTCCCATAGACTTTAATGGTGTTCCGGCGGCTTTCGAATTTGCCCCGAACACCGCATATTGTTCGCTGTTCTGCAGAACATCCGAACAACCAAAGTTCGGCCTGAACTTATGCTCGGGGGGAAGTGTTCGCCCATCCCTAACAGTAACCAGGACTGCAAAGTTAATCTTCATGACATGTCACAGGAAGCACCCTCATGGATAACAAAAGACAGAATCAGAAATAGACTTAAAAAACTTAACATTAATAAGTCACCAGAACCTTAAAGGGCTCAGCCAGGTGATTGCCAGACCATTGTTCTTAATTTGCATGGATATTTTACTGACTAGAATGGTACCAGCTGACTGGCTTTTCTCTAATGTGGCACCAATATTTAAATAAGGGCCGAGACATATCCCTGGGAATTACAGTCCATTCAGCCTAACATCAATAGTATGTAAACTCTTGGAGGGGATGATAAGGGACTATATACAGGATTTTAGTAATGAGAACGATATCATTAGCAGTAATCAGCATGGATTCATGAAGAATCGTTCTTGCCAAACCAATCTATTAACCTTCTATGAGGAGGTGAGTTGCCATCTAGATAAAGGAAGGCCCGTAGACGTGGTGTATCTGGATTTTGCAAAAGCATTTGACACAGTTCCCCATAAACGTTTACTGTACAAAATAAGGTGCGTTGGCATGGACCATAGGGTGAGTACATGGATTGAAAACTGGCTACAAGGGCGAGTTCAGAGGGTGGTGATAAATGGGGAGTACTCAGAATGGTCAGGGGTGGGTAGTGGGGTCCCCAAGGGTTCTGTGCTGGGACCAATCCTATTTAATTTGTTCATAAACGACCTGGAGGATGGGATAAACAGTTCAATCTCTGTATTTGTGGACGATACTAAGCTAAGCAGGGCAATAACTTCTCCGCAGGATGTGGAAACCTTGCAAAAAGACCTGAACAAATAAATGGGGGAGGGGCGACTACATGGCAAATGAGGTTCAATGTAGAAAAATGTGAAATAATGCATTTGGGTGGCAAAAATCTGAATGCAATCTATAGACTGGGGGGAGAACCTCTGTGGGGATCTAGGATGAAAAAGGACCTGGGGGTCCTAGTAGATGATAGGCTCAGCAATGGCATGCAATGCCAAGCTGCTGCTAACAAAGCAAACAGAATATTGGCATTAAAAAGGGATCAACTCCAGAGATAAAACGATAATTCTCCCGCTCTACAAGACTCTGGTCCGGCCGCACCTGGAGTATGCTGTCCAGTTCTGGGCACCAGTCCTCAGGAAGGATGTACTGGAAATGGAGCGACTACAAAGAAGGGCAACAAAGCTAATAAAGGGTCTGGAGGATCTTAGTTATGAGGAAAGGTTGTAAGCTCTGAACTTATTCTCTTTGGAGAAAAGACGCTTGAGAGGGGATATGATTTCAATGTATAAATACCGGACTGGTGACCCCACAATATATAAATACCGGACTGGTGACCCCACAATATATAAATACCGGACTGGTGACCCCACAATTTACAAATACCGGACTGGTGACCCCACAATTTACAAATACCGGACTGGTGACCCCACAATATACAAATACCGGACTGGTGACCCCACAATTTACAAATACCGGACTGGTGACCCCACAATATACAAATACCGGACTGGTGACCCCACAATTGGGAGAAACCTTTTTCGCAGAAAGGAGTTTAACAAGACTCGTGGCCACTCATTAAAATGAGAAGAAAAGAGGTTTAACCTTAAACTACGTAGAGGGTTCTTTACTGTAAGAGCGGCCAGGATGTGGAATTCCCTTCCACAGGTGGTGGTCTCAGCGGGGAGCATCGATAGCTTCAAGAAACTAAATAAGCACCTGAATGACCGCAACATACAGGGATATATAATGTAATACTGACATATAATCACACACATAGGTTGGACTTGATGGACTTGTTTCTATTTTCAACCTCACCTACTATGTAATTATGTAACACTTTGACACTTGTCTACAATGTAAAGTAGTGAGTGTACAGCTTGTATAACAGTGTAAATTTTCTGTTCCCTCAAAATAACTCAACACACAGGCATTAATGTCTAAACCACTGGCAACAAAAGTCAGTACACCCCTAAGTAAAAGTGTGCAAATTGGCCCAAAGTGTCAATATTTTGTGTGGCCTCCATTATTTTCCAGCACTGCCTTAACTCTCTTGGGCATGGAGGTCACCAGAGCTTCACAGGTTGTTACTGGAGTCCTCTTCTCCTCCTCCATGACGACATCACGGAGCTGGTGGATGTTAGAGACCTTGTGCTCCTCCACCTTCCATTTGAGGATGTCCCACAGATGATCAATAGGGTTTAGATCTGGAGACAAACCTCTGCAGCAATGCTGGCAGCACTCATACATCTATTTCCCAAAGACAACCTCTGGATATGACGCTGAGCACGTAACCTCAACTTCTTTGGTGGACCATGGCGAGGCCTGTTCTGAGTGGAACCTGTCCTGTTATACCGCTGTATGGTCTTGGCCACCGTGCTGCAGCTCAGTTTCAGGGTCTTGGCAATCTTCCTATAGCCTAGGCCATCTTTATGTAGAGCAACAATTATTTTTTTCAGATCCTCAGAGAGTTCTTTGCCATGAGGTGCCATGTCGTACTTCCAGTGACCAGTATGAGAGAGTGAGAGCGATAACACCAAATTTAACACACCTGCTCCCCATTCACACCTGAGACCTTGTAACACTAATGAGTCGCATGACACCGGGGAGGGAAAATGGCTAATTGGGCCCAATCTGGACATTTTCATCTAGGGGTGTACTTACTTTTGTTGCCAGCGGTTTAGACATTATTGGCTGTGTGTTGAGTTATTTTGAGGGGACAGTAAATTTACACTGTTATACAAGCTGTACACTTACTACTTTACATTGTAGACAAGTGTCATTTCTTCAATGTCTACTTAGGTATCTCCCAGTAGTCTGTTCCTACCCCCTAAAATGTCTACTTAGGTATCTCCCAGTAGTCTGTTCCTACCCCCTGAAATGTCTACTTAGGTATCTCCCAGTAGTGTGTTCCTACCCCCTGAAATGTCTACTTAGGTATCTCCCAGTAGTGTGTTCCTACCTCTGAAATGTCTACTTTTCTCCCAGTAGTGTGTTCCTACCCCTGAAATGTCTACTTTTCTCCCAGTAGTGTGTTCCTACCCCTGAAATGTCTACTTTTCTCCCAGTAGTGTGTTCCTACCCCTGAAATGTCTACTTAGGTATCTCCCAGTAGTGTGTTCCTACCCCCTGAAATGTCTACTTAGGTATCTCCCCGTAGTGTGTTCCTACCCCCTGAAATATCTACTTTTCTCCCAGTAGTGTGTTCCTACCTCCTGAAATGTCTACTTAGGTATCTCCAAGTAGTGTGTTCCTACCCCCTGAAATATCTACTTTTCTCCCAGTAGTGTGTCCCTACCCCCTGAAATGTCTACTTTTCTCCCAGTAGTGTGTTCCTACCCCCTGAAATGTCTACTTTTCTCCCAGTAGTGTGTTCCTACCCCCTGAAATGTCTACTTAGGTATCTCCAAGTAGTGTGTTCCTACCCCCTGAAATATCTACTTAGGTATCTCCAAGTAGTGTGTTCCTACCCCCTAAAATATCTACTTAGGTATCTCCAAGTAGTGTGTTCCTACCCCCTAAAATATCTACTTAGGTATCTCCAAGTAGTGTGTTCCTACCCCCTGAAATATCTACTTTTCTCCCAGTAGTGTGTTCCTACCCCCTGAAATGTCTACTTTTCTCCCAGTAGTGTGTTCCTACCCCCTGAAATGTCTACTTTTCTCCCAGTAGTGTGTTCCTACCCCCTGAAATGTTTACTTTTCTCCCAGTAGTGTGTTCCTACCCCCTGAAATGTCTACTTTTCTCCCAGTAGTGTGTTCCTACCCCCTGAAATGTCTACTTTTCTCCCAGTAGTGTGTTCCTACCCCCTGAAATGTCTACTTTTCTCCCAGTAGTGTGTTCCTACCCCCTGAAATGTCTACTTAGGTATCTCCCAGTAGTGTGTTCCTACCCCCTGAAATGTCTACTTAGGTATCTCCCAGTAGTGTGTTCCTACCCTATGCAATGTAAAATGTGTACCTAACCTACAGCAATGTGTACTTACCTTGCAGTGTTGTTGGGAAGAGGACAGGCTGAGGTCAGATTATCATCACTATACGGCAATAATGGAGAGTGCAGATCACAGTCACCTTACCTGTGTGCAGCTCATACAGCTCCTGCCAGGTTTTATTAACACAGATCAATGTGAATTGTCTCCCTGCAGGTTTTATGTACAGAAATACTCCACAGAGCACAGCACTGAGACTAAGAGAGGACGACACTCCACCTGGAATCCTCCCTAGATGGATCCAAATACAGTGCCTTGAAAAAGTATTCATACCCCTTGAGATTTCCCACATTTTGTCATGTTACAACCAAAAATGTAAATGTATTTTATTGGGATTTTATGTGATAGACCAACACAAAGTGGCACATAATTGTGGAGTGGAAGGAAAATGATAAACAATACAAATAAATATGTGAAAAGTGTGGGGGGGGGGCATTTGTATGGCGCCCCCCAGAGTCAATACAGTATTTACACCCCAAAAAACATTCTGTTACATTTCCTGAGTGAGGGCCCCTTAAAGATGACTGACCCCAAAGGTTGCCCTGACCCTGCAAGCCTCCTGACACCTCTGACGCCCTGGGTTCAGACATATTTCAAGTAGGGATGAGCCGAGCATCCCCCGGTTCGGTTTGCACCAGAACATGCAAACAGACAAAAAATTTGTGTGAACACGCAAACACCATTAAAGTCTATGGGACACGAACGTGAAAAATCAAAAGTGCTCATTTTAAAGGCTAATATGCAAGTTATTGTCATAAAAAGTGTTTGGGGACCCAGGTCCTGCCCCAGGGGACATGGATCAATGCAAAAAAAGTTTTTAAAACAACTGTTTTTTTCGGGAGCAGTGATTTTAATAATGCTTAAAGTGAAACAATAAAAGTGTAATATCCCTTTAAATATCATGCCTGGGGGGTGTCCTTAGTATGCCTGTAAAGGGGCACACTTTTCCCGCGTTTATTACACTGTTGCAGCAAAATGACATTTCTAAAGGAAAAAAATGTAATTTAAACCTGCTCGCAGCTGTGATGTATTGTCGGATCCCCGCAATATAGATAAAAATCAAGAAGAAAAAATGGCATGGGTCTCCCCCCCCAGTTCATACCAGGCCCTTCTATTTTTCGGGTCTGTCGGGCAGCGTGATTGAAGATGGATGGACACTTTTTTTTATTTTCTATTTTTAATAAAGCAATTGTCAAAAACTGTCTATTGTGGTTTTTACTTTTTGCCACTTTTTTTGGTGAATGGGTAGGGGTACAATGTACCCGTTACCCATTCACATAGGAGGGGGCCGGGATTTGGGGGCCCCCTTGTTGACAGGGTGCTTCTAGATTCCGATAAGCCCCCTGCCCACAGACCCCCACAACCAATATCCCCCCAAGCACCCTTCCCATGTTGAGGGCAAGCGGCCTGGTATGGTTCAGTAGGGGGAGGCACTTGCCCATCCCCCCCTTTCCTGGCCTGCCAGGCTGCTTGCTCGATAAGGGTCTGGTATGGATTGGGGGGGACCCCATGCCGTTTTTTTCCCCTTAATTCTGTCATTTTACCTTAACCACTTAAATGTACTGTATTATATACTCTGCACTATACTATATACCCTGCAATGTGTTATATATACTACACGGACTGCACTTTATACTCTGAACTGCAGTATATATACTACACGGACTGCACTATATACTCTGAACTGCAGTATATATACTACACAGACTGCACTATATACTCTGAACTGCAGTATATATACTACACGGACTGCACTATATACTCTGAACTGCAGTATATATACTACACGGACTGCACTATATACTCTGAACTGCAGTATATCTACTACACGGACTGCACAATATACTCTGAACTGCAGTATATATACTACACGGAGTGCACTATATACTCTGAACTGCATTATATATACCATACGGACTGCACTATATACTCTGAACTGCAGTATATATACTATACGGACTGCACTATATGCTCTGAACTGCAGTATATATACTATATGGATTGCACTATATACTCTGAAGAAAAATTGGGCCTTTGGTTTTGGTGGTGCCACAACACTGTAACCCCTCACAGTTACTCTTGTTGGGTGCAGGTACGGGCCCTGCTGTTAAATATGTGTTCAATAATTGTAATTACATGGCCCTGTTCAAGGGATTCCAGATCCATAGCAAATTCAGTCAGCTACATCAGCATCAGCTGCTTGATAGCTGCTGATCCAGGACTGATTTATTTTTATAAATGTGAGCCTATCAACAGAGTCTGTGGACAGGCGCACTCTTTGATCCATTACAAACCCTCCAGCAGCACTGAATGTGCGTTCAGAAAGAATGCTGGATGCAGGACAGGCCAGTAGTTCGATTGCATATTGAGCAAGTTCTGGCCAGTGGTCCATCCTCAAGACCCAGTAACCCAATGGTCTCCAAGTCTGCTCTTGCCCCTAGATATTTCTACACCATATAATGCAGATGCTGCCGATGGTTGCTTGAAACTGGAGGTGAAGCGGTTTAACCTTAAGCTGCGCATGGGGTTTTTCACTGTCAGGGCAATAGGAATGTGGAACTCTCTCCCACAATTGGTGGTGGCTGCGGGGAGTATGTATATTTTTTAAAAGACTCTTGGATGAACATCTTAAAAAACTCAACATACAGGGTTATGGGAAAATTTTATAGACACTGACACCTACACAGGTTGAACTGGATAAACTATTGTCTTTTTTCAGCCTTACCTACTATGTAACCATCAGCCCTGGACGCTGAGGACTAAAAAATTGTTTAAAGGACTTGGTCAGCTGGCCACCTTCTGCACCGCTCTTCCTCTGACTGAACAAAGCCTCAGAAACACATTGTCCAGCACCAGGAAATGGTAACCTCCAAGGGTCTGGAAAGGCGTTACACAAACTTTTATACAAAGGCCTCCTGAAGATGTTTCATCCTCTGCTCCCTCTGCGAAGGCAGGACGAGTTCTGCAACTTTACCCTTGTAACGTGGATCAAGAGGGTTGCCAACCAGTAATGATCCCTCTCCTTGATATCACGAATCCTAGGGTCCTTTTGCAGGCTTTGCAGAATCAGGGAGCCCATGCAGCGTAAGTTTGCAGAGGCATTCGATTCTGAGTCTTCTGTGTCACTAAGGATGACATTGTCAAGAACTACCTCCTCCCAGCCACATACAACTCCTTGGGTTCCTGGGGACAAAACACCTTTTTTTTTGTTTCTATTATAACATTTTGCAAATAAGTAATTTTTGTTCATAAATTTGAGCCCAAAATTGTACTGCTTCATATATTTGGTAAAAATAACCCAAATCAGTGGATATTATTTGGTCTGTGTGAAAGTTATGGAGTCTACAATCTATGGTACTAATCACTGAAAATTGATAACACCTGATGTACTGATGATGGTCTATCTTACTTCTTGAGACCCTAACAAGCCAGGACAGTACAAATACAAATACCCCCCAAACTCCCTTTTTTGTAAAGTAAACATTCAAAAGTATTTAGAAAGAGGTATAGTGAGTTTTTTGAAGTTGTATTTTTTTCCCACAATTCTTGGGAAAATGAAGAAATTATTATTATTATTTTTTGTACACAAAATTGTCATAATAAGAAGTTATTTCTCACACATGGCATATGCATACTTCCAATTACACCCCAAAATACATTCAGCTACACCTTCCGAGTATGGTGATACCACATGTGTGACATGGCCACATGTCACATACAGAGGCCCAACATGCAGGGAGCACCTTCAGGGGTTCTAGGAGCATAAATTACACATCTAATTTCCTGACAACCTATCACACTTTTGAAGGCTCTGGAGCACCAGGACGAAGGAATTACCCACAAAATGACCCCATTTTGGAAAGCAAACACCCCAAAGTATATTCCTTGAGGCATTATGGGTCTTTATAAATGTCAATTTTTTCCACAAGTGTTTAGAAAATATGGAAAGAAAATGAAAATGTTTTTTTTTTATACAAAGTTGTCAATGTATAAGATATTTCTAACACGTAGCATGTACATAGCAAAAATTACACCCCAAAATATATTCTGCTACTCCTCCTGAGTATGGCGATACCACATGTGTGAGACTTTTACACAGCCTGGCCTCATACAGAGGACCAACATGCAGGGAGCACCTTCAGGCATTCAAAGAGCATAAATTACACATCTAATTTCATTCCTACCTATCACATTTTTGAAGGCCCTGGAGCACAAGGACAATAAAAATGCCCAAAAAAGGACCACATTTTGGAAAGCAAACACCCCAACGGATATTCTATGAGGCATGGGCTGCAGATAGGTACTCAGGTACTCTGATGGGCTGCAGATAGGTACTCAGGTACTCTGATGGACTACAGATAGGTACTCGTATACTCTGATGGACTGCAGATGGATACTCACGTACTCTGATGGACTGCAGATAGGTACTCTGGTACTCTGATGGGATGAAGACAGGTACTCAGGTGATCAGATGGACTGTAGAAAGGTACTCGGGTACTCTAATGGACTGGAGATAGGTACTCAGCTTTGTTTACATTCGGTGACCGGCTGTGATTGGACACAGCAGATCATGTGGTAAAGAGACCATTTCAATGACTCTTTACCCTAATCAGGGAGGGACTTTGTCAGAGTGACACTCCTCATCCCCGATCGCCGCTGTGTGTGCCCCTGGGGGCGCACGAGCGGCATGCATGAGGACAGTGCATGTGACAGGCTGTGTTTGGACACAGCCGGTCACGTGGTAAAAAAACATTTTTATTGGCTCTTTACACTGATCTGGGATGGGCTGTGTCTCTCCTTGTTTAAACTTTATTGCCAAATAGAGGAACAAAGGTGTCTGTATGCAGTGTCTCTTGAGGGTGGAAAAACAATATAAAGATGAGACTTTAGAAGTGCTAAAAACCTCTCAGAATGAATATCACTACATATATATATATATATATATATAAATATATATATATATATATATATATATAAAGGTAAAAAAGTTTTTTATTAGAAAGACAGTATCTCACAAAAGTGAGTACACCCCTCACATTTTTGTAAAAATGTTTGTTCTATCTTTTCATGTGACAACACTGAAGAAATTACACTTTGCTACAATGTAAAGTAGCAAAAACACAAAAAAAAGCACATACATAGTGCATCTCCCTTGAGTTTTCTGTCTTCACGGCAATTGTAAGTCAGTGAACAGCGAACAATTTGGGGTGTTCGCGGCAAATTTGAAAGCCGCGGAACACCCTTTAAAAGTCTATGGGAGAAATCAAAAGTGCTAATTTTAAAGGCTTATATGCATGGTATTGTCATAAAAAGTGTTTGGAGACCTGGGTCCTGCCCCAGGGGACATGGATCAATGCAAAAAAAAAAGGTTTAAAAACGGCCGTTTTTTCAGGAGCAGTGATTTTAATAATGCTTAAAGTGAAACAATAAAAATGTAATATCCCTTTAAATTTCCTACCTGGGGGGTGTCTATAGTATGCCTGTAAAGGGGCGCATGTTTCCCGTGTTTAGAACAGTCTGACAGCAAAATGACATTCCAAAGGAAGAAAAGTCATTTAAAACTACTCGCGGCAATTAATGCATTGCCAGTCCGACAATACACATAAAAGTTCATTGATAAAAACGGCATGGGAATTCCCCACAGGGGAACCCCGAACCAAAATTTTGAAAAAAAAATGACGTGGAGGTCCCCCTAAATTCCATATCAGGCCCTTCAGGTCTGGTATGAATATCAAGGGGAACCCCGGCCAAAATTTTTTTTTAAAAATGGCGTGGGGTCCCCTCAAAATCTATACCAGACCCTCCAGGTCTGGTATGGATTTTAAGGGGAACCCCGTGCCAAAATTTTTTAAAAAAATGGCGTGGGGTCTCCCCAAAAATCCATACCAGACCCTTATCCGAGCACGCAACTGGGCAGGCCGCAGGAAAAGAGTGGGGGAGGAGACAGCGCCCCCCCTCCTGAACCGTACCAGGCCACATGCCCTCAACATTGGGAGGGTGCTTTGGGGTAGCTCCCCAAAACACCTTGACCCCATGTTGATTGGGACAAGGGCCTAATTCCCACAACCCTTGCCCGGTGGTTGTGGGGGGGGGGTCTGCGGGTGGGGGACTTATCGGAATCTGGAAGCCCCCCTTTAACAAGGGGACCCCCAGATCCCGGCCCTCCCCCCTGTGTGAAATGGTAAGGGGGTACAAAAGTACCCCTACCATTTCACAAAAAAAGTGTCAAAAATGTTAAAAATGACAAGAGACAGTTTTTGACAATTCCTTTATTTAAATGCTTCTTCTTTCTTCTTTCTTCTCTCTTCTATCTTCTATGTTCCTTCGGTTTCTTCCTCCATCTTCTTCTTCTTCTGGTTTTTCTGGTTCTTCTTCCGTTGTTCTCGTTCAGCATCTTCCTCCGCGGCGCCGGCGTCTTCTTCCCTTCCTCTTCTGGGCTGCTCCGCATCCAGCATGATAGGAGGCTCCCGCTCTGTGACGCTTCTCCTCTTCTGATGGTTCTTAAATAACGGAGGGTGGGGCCACCCCAGGGACCCCGCCCCCCTCTGACACACGGTGACTTTCCTGTCCGCCCCCCTCTGACGTCACGGGGAATGCCACAGGGAAGTCCCCGTGTGTCAGAGGGGGGCGGGGTCACCGGGTGGCCCCTGCCTTCTATCATTTAAGAACCGTTAGAAGAGGAGAAGCGTCACACAGCGGGAGCCTTCAATCATGCTGGATGCGGAGCAGCCCAGAAGACGAAGGGAAAAAGACGCCTGCGCCACGGAGGAAGATGCCGGATGAGAACACCGGAGGAAGAACCAGAAGAAGAAGATGGAGGAAGAAACCGAAGGAAGATAGAAGAAAGAAGAAGCATTTAAAGCGGAGTTCCACCCAAAAGTGGAACTTCCGCTCATCGGATTCCTCCCCCCCTCCGGTGTCACAGTTGGCACCTTTCAGGGGGGAGGGGGGTGCAGATACCTGTCTAAGACAGGTATCTGTACCCACTTCCGGGAATAGACTCCCGCGGGAGTCACGCCCCCTCCCGCACTCCCCTGCTGTCTCCTGGGAAAGACACAGGTCCCAGGAGATAACGGGGACCATTGAGAACGTGCAGTGCGACTCGCGCATGCGCAGTAGGGAATCGGGAAGTGAAGCCGCAACGCTTCACTTCCTGATTCCCTCACGGAGAATGGCGGCGGCAGCACCTGAGGATCGAGGGACGGTTCAGTCTCGGGTGCTGACATCGCTGGACCCCGGGACAGCTGCTGACATCTAAGAAAATTTTTTTTGCGGGACTCCCGCTTTAAATAAAGGAATTGTCAAAAACTGTCTCTTGTCATTTTTAACATTTTTGACACTTTTGTACCCTCTTACCATTTCACACAGGGGGGAGGGCTGGGATCTGGAGGTCCCCTTGTTAAAGGGGGCTTCCAGATTCCGATAAGCCCCCCCGCCCGCAGACCGCCACAACCACCGGGCAAGGGTTGTGGGGATGAGGCCCTTGTCCTCATCAACATGGGGACAAGGTGTTTTGGGGGCTACCCCAAAGCACCCTCCCAATGTTGAGGGTATGTGGCCTGGTACGGTTCAGGAGGGGGGGCGCTCTCTCGTCCCCCCTCTTTTTCTGTGGCCTGCCAGGTTGCGTGCTTGGATAAGGGTCTGGTATGGATTTTTGGGGGGAACCCACGCCATTTTTTTTTCAATTTTGGCGTGGGGTTCCCCTTAAAATCCATACCAGACCTGAAGGGTCTGGTATAGATTTTGAGGGGGACCCCACGCCATTTTTAAAAAAAAATTTTGCCGGGGTTTCCCTAATATTCATACCAGACCTGAAGGGCCTGGTATGGAATTTAGGGGGACCCCCACGTCATTTTAAAAAAAATTTTGCTTAGGGTTCCTGTGGGGAATTCCCATGCCGTTTTTATCAATGAACTTTTATGTGTATTGTCGGACCGGCAATTCATTAATAGCCGCGAGTAGTTTTAAATGACTTTTTTTCCTTTGAAATTTTTGATCATTTTGCTGTCAGACTGTTCTAAACACGGGAAACATGCACCCCTTTACAGGCATACTATAGACACCCCCCAGGTACGAAATTTAAAGGAATATTACACTTTTATTGTTTCACTTTAAGCATTATTAAAATCACTGCTCCTGAAAAAACTGCAGTTTTTAAAACTTTTTTTTGCATTGATACATGTCCCCTGGGGCAGGACCCGGGTCCCCAAACACTTTTTATGACAATAACTTGCATATAAGCCTTTAAAATGAGCACTTTTGATTATTTATGTTCGTGTCCCATAGACTTTAACAGTGTTCACGTGTTCGAACAAATTTTTTGCCTGTTCACATGTTCTGGTGCGAACCGAACAGGGGGGTGTTCGGCTCATCCCTATTAGTCAGGAAGTGAAATGAGGAAATAACGCCCTTTGAAGTCCTGAAGGTTGTCATTCGATTTTGGGCCCTTGGACATGGCTAGGCTTCCAAAAATTCTCCCCATATGTGTAAGAAAGTAATAACTTTGCGTAAAAAAAATAAATATTTTTTTCATTTTCCAAAAATTTGTGGCAAAAAAATACGATTTTCCAAAGACCCGTCATGCCTCTAAGCAAATACTTAGGGGTGTCTACTTTCCAAAAAAAGGACATGTGGGGAGGGGGTGTTTACACTGTCCTGGCATATTAGGGCCTCTAAAAACATTTCATGTAGGGCCAGCATTAGGAGTTTCTGCCACACATCCACCCACTCTTTTAATGTTGGGCATACGTGTCATGTTCTTCTTTTTTCATTCAGCCCATTTGATCGGTGTGGATGAAGAAATCTCTGCCAGAAAAAAGTGAAAAAAAAATATATGCCAAGAATAGGTGCTACTGCCCCTTAACCACCCCACATTCCTAATGCCAGGCCTTTTTTAACTGCAGATGGGGAAATCTCACCCTGCAGCGCTGCAGCCACTGATGTATGTATTTTGAGAGCTGAGTGCTGCTGTCAGAATGCACAAATCAGTGCTGCAGAGCAGATCAGTTTCTGCAAAGCAAACAACAATAGTTAACAATAACACACAGAAACAAAATAACATCAACTCATTAAAACTACAATCTTTTTTTTTTTCTGCTCTTTTTTTTTTTACTTTTTTTGCAACAACTTTTAACATTTCCATTTTTTAGGGTCTCTCAAAATGTGATAGGCATTTTCCTGACTATCTAACATCTTTGAGGACCCTTATGTGCCATGCTTTACCCTATACTAATACTCCACTAGTGTGTGGTAGCGACAGAAGTCCTTGATGCAGAGGCCAGACTGGCCAGGACAGGAGGGACAAAAAAATTGTTATTACATCTTATTCTGTGTCTCCCACAGACACAACATTTTTTTAAGTGTGACCTTTGGGCTGGGGTACCATCAAGCACATCTATAAAATTCCTGTCATGCAGCTGGCTAACTGCATCTGGACTTGAGGTTTGGGCCACAGCACCCTCTGGATACAAAAGGGCCATTGATGATCGCATCCTGAAATTTTAGGAAGGATCCAGGTGCTTTGTATATACGAGAGGGGAAGGCCAATAAGTTTTTACTCTCACCATGATCTAAATGTGTTTGGGATCTGAATTTTTGCAGGTTTAAAAGTGGATGTCTTAGTAATATGCCTGCCAATTTTCCTTTTTGTAGGTCGTGGTGAATTATAGTTAGAGTCAAGAGAAATTGAGTGTGCATCATGCTGGACAAAGTTGAACACCAAAGCATGTTGGACCTGTACCCCAAAGATAAGGAGGATTTTTGTAAACAGATTAGTGACCATGGATGAAAGCTGGGTATAGCTATATGATCCTGAGACTAAAGAAATGAGTAAAACATGGAAACATGCTTCGTCCCCCACCCCCAAAAAGGCTAACGTGCAACATTCATCCATTGATCACAGCTCGGTATTCAACTTTGTCCGGCATGACACCTACTCTATTTTCTTGGCTCTGACTATAATTCGCTACGACCTACAAAAAAAAGACATGCATGTTATTAAGATATTGCACAATTTCAGATCCCAAGCACATCTAGATCATGGTGAGGGTAAGAACTTCTTGGCCTCCCCTCGTACAATAGTGTAAGATAGAGCCAACTGAAATAAACATATATAGACACTTTTTTGTTTTAGCTTCTAGCTCTGCGGGATGCTAAATACAGCTTCATCATCTGGTCCTTGAAGTCTACACCTCCCATATAAAGATTATATTTGTGGACACAGAGAGGCTTCTCAACAACACCAGATGGCGTCTGAATGTGGACCATCGTGTCTGGGTGAATGGAAGACAGGAAGAATACACCCCATTGTCCTTCCACTTTATTGCGCAAGCAGGCTTTCTCCGTCTTTGTAAGTGGGGTTAGAAACGAGCCATTGGGGGAAGCCACAGCAGCCAATTTCTTTATTGAACAAATGTCAAAAAAGTGGCATGCTTGCGTAAAAGTTGTCCACGTACAAATGGTACCCCTTATGGTACAAGGGTGACACCAAGTCCCATAGTCACTGCTCCTCATGTAGTGTGGGCATCTGGGGGGGGAGGGGCTCCAGCTAAATGTCTTTTCTCTCTTAAATTCTAAAATGATATGTATAGCCTGTGGACCTCTCACAGGGCTTATACAGTTTGACCCCAGACCTGGCATGCTTGCTAGGGAGATATTGCTTGAATGCAAGGCGGCCAGTAAAATGTATGAGGGACTCCTTTACACAGATGTTTTGTTGGGGCAAATCCACATCTGAAAATTTTTGGAAAACATAATTTACAAGGGGCCGAATTTGGTGGAGCTGATCATAGTCTGGGCACCCTGAGGACGATGGAGGGTATTGTCATTGAAATGCATGAAACGCATTATATCCTCATATCTACACTTGGCCATTGCAGCAGAGGATGCGGGCATGTGATGATTCAGATCTGTTGACCAATATGACTGCAATTCATTCTTTTTTGTAAAGCCCATGTTAAGGGTTAGACTCCAAAATAAAAAAATGAATTCGGAAATCGCGTCAGGTTTCCACTGGATTGGTCTGGCTAGGAATGAATTTGGGTTGGCGACGATGTACTGGTTGGCATAAACATTAGTTTGGTCCACAATCAAATTGTAGAGGTCTTCAGTAAGAAAAAACAACTGTAAAAATCAAGGGGTGTTTTTAAGTTGGCTGTTACCACCTGAACCCCCAGGCTGGGCTGTAGGGGGGGGGATAATGGGTGCTGCTGAATCGGGGGGGCAGCCAATTCAGATTTTAAAGCACCTCTGAAAGCCTACTATAATCTCAATGGGACTGTGCTCAAATTCTTGGTGGCTGTGGCTTCATTCCTCTACTAGTGCCAGTCACCTGACCAGCTAGGACTTCACTGGTACTCGCCACTTCACCATGAGATACTGCAGTGCTGGTGTGTATAATGCCAGGATGTACTAGGCTGCTGGTGCTTGCCAGATCACCAAAAGCTAGTGCAACACTAGTACTGGGACTCTGCTCCATATGAGACAAGTCGTGTGTTCCTAGCACTTCATCTACCTGGGGTTGGGTTATGCCTGGTTTTAGCAGGGATCTCTTCTCCATCATCTGAGCTGCCTGTCAGGGTGCTGCTACTTTCTACAGGTTCATATTCCAAGCCGGATTCTGACAATGAGGCTTCCCCTTCGCTCCCATCTGACATGCTCAGAATCCTGGAGGCCACTTCAGTAGTGTTCCTTTCTTGGGACATTTTGGGCACCAAATTTACAGGTACCTAGCCTGATCTTGCTAACACTGCAGTTTTGTGTACAATGTATCAGAGGTGGCAGTGATCAGAAAAATTATACTGGCATCGCACTTGTTGGGGGCTAAACACAAATGCTGGCAGCGATTGGAGCTTATCCTGCTAACTCTGTGATTTTGGGGACATTATACTAATGGGGACATTCTACTAAAGGGGACACTAGTATATTTCTGATCTGATCAAAATACTAATCCATTAAAAGAGGAGTATGGGACTGTTTTTTAAAATCATACTTACCCAGGTGAATCCCCTGCCGGCTCTAGACTGAGAACCGAGTGATCAAACACTGCTGATCTCTCAGTTCTCAGAGCTCCCTGAGCAGAGAGCCAGGACTGTCAGGCACCACTCTCTGCTCTGCCCTCCCAGCATTCACTGGAGCGCTGGGATGTGGACAGGGCAGGATCAGCCAGCTCAGGCTCTCAGCGGCTCACTGAGAGTCTGAGCCAGGTGCCAGTCCAGGCATGTGGGCAGATCCCGACCATATGGTTGCTATCATTCCTGAGCCTGGATTGACACTGTGACGCCAGCTGACAGCTTATTTCAGCCAGCTGTCTGCTGAAAACAGGTCACAGGAGTGCGGAATTAACTCCACTCCTGTTATCCACAGGAGAAGTACAGCCAAACAAGTTTTCCGAGTACTTCTCCTTTATGATACTAAACTAGCAATGATGGTGGTCAGAGATTTATAGTGTGATTGTGATAATGAGCGGGCAATCTAATGCTAACTGACCCTGTATCAAAAACCATGAATCAGACTGAGACAGAAGTACAGTTAAATCACACTTGATTAATAATATAAAAAAAAGGTAAACGTAGTCAAAACATAGCCAGAGTTCAGGAACTGGAATGGATAGTCAGACAAGCGAAATGCCAGGGAGCCAGAGATGAGCGTAGTAAAACAGCAACCAGGATCTGGAGCCAGAAGGAATGTCAGCCAAGCAAGTCTTTAACAGGAATGCAGGAGATAGTCTCTGTGATGTTGACCAAGGCGAAGGCAGAGATCCTCTGGGCTGGACAGCTTAAGCAGGCAGGACTGACGAGCAGGATATCATCAACAGCTGAGTAACTGTGGAGAAATAGAAGCTGTCAATTAGCCGATAGCTGAGCAGCCAGCTCAGAGAAGGAAGGGCTGAGCCCAGCCCTGACAGTACCCCCTCCTCAATGACCCCTCCCCTTCGGAGGACCACCAGGCTTGAGGTGAAAACATCTATGGAAATCACCGAAGAGGACAGGGGCATGTGCGTCTGAGGATGAGACCCAGAAGCATTCCTCCAGACCGTACACCTTCAAATGCACCAGGTACTGTATGCGCCCACTGAACCTATGGGAGTCAACAATGGACTGTACTTCATACTGCTCATGGTTCTCAACCTGTACAGGGTGAGCACGTGGCACAGAGGTGGTAAAGCGGTTGCAGACCAAAGGTTTTAATAGGGAGACATTAAATACATTAATAATACGCATATTAGAAGGAAGGTCTAATGCATAAGCCACTGGGTTAATCCTGGGAAGAATACAGAAAGACCCAATAAACTGAGTTGCAAACTTCAGAGATGGAACACGAAGTCGGAAGTTGCGAGATGACAGCCAAACCCTGTCCCCAACCTGGTGTTAAGGTGCAGGCAGGCTTCTGCAGTCAGCATGGAGTCTGTACCTATCATTAGCATGTCACAAAGCCTCCTGGACTTGTGCCCAAGTGGAATGAAGACCATAGAGATGCTCCTCTAACGCAGGAATGCTCTGCAGAACAAGCGAGTCAGGCAACATGGAAGGTTGGAAACCATAATTCGCCATAAACAGAGACAATCGGGAAGCAGAATTCAAGGCACTATTGTGAGCAAACTCTGCCCACCGTAATAGGTCTGACCAGTTGTTATGATGGTCAGAAATATAGCAACGTAGGAATTGCTCCAAGGACTGATTGGCTTGTTCTGCAGCCCCATTAGACTGTGGGTAATACCCAGAGGAAAAAGCAAGCTGAATTCCCAACTGTGCACAAAAAGCTCACCAGAACCTGGACACAAACTGACTACCCCTGTCTGAGACAATCACCTTGGGTAGCCCATGTAAGTGAAAGATTTCCTGAGCAAAAATGGAAGCCAGTTCCTTAGAAGTGGGCAACTTCTTAAGTGAAATACAATGAGACATTTTTGAGAACCGGTCAATGCCATAAGGATAAATGTGTTGCTCTGGGAGTTGGGTAAGTCCACAATGAAATCCATAGACAGGTGGGTTCAGGGCCTCTCTCCATTGGGTATGGGTTGTAGAAGGCCCACTGGAAGATGTCGTGGAGTCTTACTCTGGGCACACACGGAACATGCAGCTACGAAGGCGGTTACATCAGCATGTAGACTAGGCCATCAGAATTGTTGGGAAATGGCCCAAAAGAGTTGATTCTTCCCAGGGTGGCCAGCAGCCTTGGGAGAATGGTAGGTCTGGAGCACAGCAATAGGGAGACTCTTTGGGACAAAGCAGCGGTCACAAAGTTTCTCAGAAGGAGCATGGACCTGAGCAGCAAGAATTTTGTCACCCAAAGGAGAAGTGAGACTGGTGCGAACCGTAGCCAGAATACAATCAGGTGGAATCACAGGAACTGAAACCGACTCCATCTTGGAAGTGGAGGAAAATTGTCGTGACAAAGTGTCAGCCCTTACATTCTTAGTACCGGGTAAGAATGAGACAATGTAGTTGAAACTAGACAAGAAAAGAGCCCATTGCGCCCCTTCTGGGAGAGAGGCGTTTAGCCTCAGACAAGAATGTAAGATTCTTATGGTCAGTAAGAATGAGAACCAGCACAGTAGTACCTTCGAGGAGATGTCTCCTTTCTTTCAGGGCTAACAGCTCTCTGTCACCAATCTCGTAATTGCACTTCACAGGTGACAATTCCTTGGAAAAGTAGCCACAAGGATGTATAGCGCTCTCAGAGGTAGGACGTTGAGACAGAAGGGCGCCAACACCAGTCTCAAAAGCATCAACCTCAAGGATAAAAGGTAAAGTAGGATAGGGATGTGCCAACACAGTAGCAGAAACAAAGGCAGCCTTGAGACTCTCAAAGGCCTTAACGGACTCTGGAGAACAGCTCTGTGGGTTACCGTCCTTTCTGGTCATATCAGTCAGGGGCTTGACCAGAGACAAGAAGTTATGAATAAACTTCCGTATAATAGTTGAATGAATGATTGACAAAGCCCAGGAAACGCTGCAGAGGAAGTAAACCCACCGGTCGGTGCCACTGTAGGACTGCCGAAAGTTTCTCTGGGTCCTTTGAAAAACCAGCAGTGGAAATGACATAACCCAGGAATTTAACCTGTTCACGACAGGACTCACACTTCTCCAGTTTACAATGGAGATTATTCACTGTCAGAAACCATGAATCAGACTGAGACAGAAGTACAGTTAAATCTCACTTGTTTAATAATATAAGAAAAAGGGAAAAAGAGTAAACGTAGTGAAAACATAGACAGAGTTCAGGAACCGGAACGGATAGTCAGACAAGCCCTAATGGGTTTTACTTCCTTTTTGTTTCCCTGCAAAGTTAAAGCATAATGGACTACTATGCATTGCATAGTAGCTCATAATGTGTCACTAACCCGACACAGAAGCCTGCAATGTCCCCGCTGGCTGGAAGCGTCCATCTTCACCCCTCTCCCTTTTTGGGGCCGCGAACTCTAGCTCTGTGACTGGCTGGAATCGAGTGACGTCACTCCCATGCACGCGCATGGGAGCCGCCAGTCACAGCATGACCCCAGCTAGAAACGGCACAGCGTGCCCTTTCTAAAGTGCACATGCGCCGAATACATTGGCGCATGCACAGAACAACTCATCGTACGGGGAATTGTAAATATCTCCTAAACTGTGTAGGTTTAGGAGATATTACCAGCACCTACTGGTAAGCCTTAAACTAGGCTTACCTGTAGGTGAAAGTGGTTGTAAAGGGTTTACAACCACTTTAAGTAGGCAGGACTGACAAGCAGGATATCATTGACAGCTGAGTAACTGTGGAGAGATAGGAGCTGACAGCTGAGCGGCCAGCTCAGAGAAGGAAGGGCTGAGCCCAGCCCTGACATCCTGACTGGGAGGGACACTAACTGACCCTGGCTGGGAGGGACACTAACTGACCCTGGCTGAGAGGGACACTAACTGACCCTGACTGGTAGGGACACTAACTGACCCTGACTGGGAGGGACACTAACTGACCCTGGCTGGGAGGGACACTAACTGACCCTGACTGGGAGGGACACTAACTGACCATGGCTGGAAGGGACACTAACTGACCCTGACTGGGAGGGACACTAACTGACCATGGCTGGAAGGGACACTAACTGACCCTGACTGGGAGGGACACTAACTGACCATGGCTGGAAGGGACACTAACTGACCCTGGCCGGGAGGGACGCTAACTGACCCTGACTGGGAGGGACCCTAACTGACCCTGATGCTATCTGACATCACTAGTGACACTAATACAGTGATCAGTGATAAATGATGTACACAGACACTGTACTAATGACACTGGCTGGGTGACTGAGGTGATCAAAGGGTTTATGGAAGGCAATCAAACGGTTAAATGTGCCTAACAAATGTGTGTGGGTGTGTATGTGCTGCTTTAACTCTTCTTGTCTCTATGTTTACAAGCAAGACACAGGATCGTTCTGTGATTGGCTACAGACAATTGGCAGGTCCCAACCATAAATCATTGGCTGGGGACCTGCTGACAAATTTGTGCTGTAATCAACAACATCACGGCTCACATGGGGGCACGTGCATGCAGGCCCGCAAACCCAGAAATGCCCGGCGACCTACGGGTACAATATTCGATGGGGCTTTGATACTCATCTGCAGTAAGACTACTGTGGGTGGGCGGCAACTGCAAGTAGGTAAGCAGAAGACAAAAATAATGTAGATAGTTTTTCCCCATTTTTTTTTCAATAATATGAAAGTTCAGAGGGAGAGAGAAGGAAGATTCAGTGTGGAAATACTAAAAAAAGGGTCTTTTTTTTCTTAAGCAGTAAAGAAAAAAAACTGTACAGATTTGCTGCACAAAATGTACTCCTTTTTGTTAGGAGATATTTCCAAGGGGAGAGAGCAGACAGATTTTATAATGCTTAAAAAAAATTACACTGTCTTTTTTCTAAGACTAAGGGCAAAAATGTCCTCAGATTTTCCCACAGAATGGAATACTTTTTAGCACTATGTTCAGAGGGAGAGAGCAAGCAGATTTCAATTTGGAAATGCAAAATTATACATTTTTTTCTGAGAAAAGAGACAGAAAATATGTACAGATTTGCTGCATGGTATGTACTCTTTTTTTTTGCTATGACTAACTTTCAAACAGAAATAGCAGGCAGATGTTATCATGAAATGCAATATTATATCATCTTTTTTCTGACACAATTTTTTTTTCCTGCACATTATGTTATCCTTTTTACTAGGATGCAGTTTCTAAGGAACGTAGCAGGCAGGTTTCATTACGAAAGCAAAAAATTATTGTGTTCTTTTTTTCTGAGACAGAAGACAGAAATATTGCACAGTTTTGAAGCACAGCATGTACTCCTTATTCCGAATTTTTGAAGTTTTGAGGAAGAGAGCAAGCAGATTTAATATTTTTTTCTTTGACTGAAAACAGAAAAAAAGATGCACGTTTGCTGCATGGAATGTTTTTCTACTTAATAGGATGCAATTTCAGAGGGATAGAGCAGGCAGATTTTATCATGAAATAAAAAAATAGAGTTTCTATTTTCTGGGACAATAGACAGAAAAATGATACAGATTTTCTGCACAGAATGTTATCTTTTTTATTAGGATGCAATTTCAGAGCAAGAGAGAAGGCAGTTTTAAAAAAAGAAAAAAAGGATCTCTGTGATCTATTCTCCTGGAGCTTGTGTGCTGACTTAGTTGCCTCACAATGTTTTGAAATTCGACATAATAAAGTTCTGATGGAAACAACCATTCTATAGGCGGAACATTCTAATAATTGTCAACCATCCAAACATATTTCACTTCTTAGATGTGTGTGCAGTGGCTTACTTTTTTTATTGTGGAGTTTTGCTTTTTCTTCTCACATCCTGTTCTGGTGACAACTGTAAAATTGTGGATATTCCATCTTTTTCGGTCATGAAAATAAGGGTCCCTAGGACACATGAGGCTGAATCTCGGAGAAAGAAATAGAAATCCAACATAGATTTAATCCTTTCCTACTTCATCTAAAACTAAAAGGAACAGTTTTTGGCTTATTGTTGACTTTAATTCTCAGTTTATTTCCTTTGGAGAGCAAATTCTGGGCTTGGTCACGGATTTGGCTGGTTCTTACCCCATACACCAGCGGGTTCATCATTGGGGTCATTTAGGGGTAGGTGAGGGAAAGGAGGGAATGGATGGAGGGTGGGATGTTTTTCCAAAACCTGTACGCCAGAAGAGTGAAGCAACCTGGGATATAGAAGAATGACATAACACACACATGAGAAGAACATGTGCCAAACGCCTTAGACCGGGCCTCTTTGAAGGGAAGTTTTAGCACAACTTTGATTATGAAGAAATAAGATAACATTATAGCGGAAATATCAAACACAAATGCCACAATGAATATTATGAGGCCATAGATGCTGTTGATGGTGGTGTCACCACAAGAGGCCTTCGCTATGGACATGTGATCACAGTAAGATTTGCCAATCACTTCATGTCCACAGTAGGGTAGCCGGATCACAAGGTAGATACATGGGGCAACCATGATTGCCCCCCGTAAAGTCAGGACTGAGCCAATCTGCGTGATCACCTGACCAGTAAGAATGGCAGAGTACCTTAACGGTTGACATATTGCTACATGGCGATCAAACGCCATCGCCACCAGGACTCCGGACTCCATACAGGTGAGTAAATGGACAAAATACATCTGGATGACACATCTACTAAAAAACACAACCCAAGAGTTCAGCCAAAGGATGGCCAACATCTGTGGTGCTATAGTAAGCGAGAGCATGAGATCTGTGATGGCCAACAATGACAGGAACATGCACATGGGGGTGTGGAGACCACTATCAGATAGAATGATGAAAACAATAAGAGGGTTTCCTTTCACTGAACACATGAACATGATGAAGAGTGGTGCTGAAATTAAGGAATGGAACCTCTCCAGCCCAGGAACTCCGAGGAGGGTGAACCTCACCAATCTCAATTCTGTAGTGTTTGCAAACATTTTTATTTAGAAGATATTTCAGTTCCCCGATTTACAAATCTTTACAGTCAATAGAATAATATCATTATTAATGAAATAATCACAATAATGATTGATTTGTATTCTGGAATCTCTCTCTGGCATTGGTAGGTTGAAGGGCCAAAGGGTTCGGAAAATGTCCTCACTACTTGGACAAATGTGACAACCTTGTGGTGGGGGGGATAAACATGATGGATATTGTAAGTCAAAGTAACAAAATAAATGCTAAAGGCTTTTGGCTTTTTTTAGTACAAAAACGGGTCCAAGAAAAATAAATGGCCCTTCTGTAATCCTCAGGAGACTTTTAGAGCCATCTAAACCCTTAAAAACACCCCAAACACTTTATTTTAAATCCATAATATTTCAACAAAATGCAAAATTTTGCAGAAATTTCCAGATTTTCACTGAGATTTTAGAGAATTGAAAACTCTCAGTTTGGCTCCTTCTACCTCTATCTGTCGTGTGTTATAAGACCTGCAAACCTCTAGTGGAATATCTTGGGTACTATACAGACAATGATGGGATGGATAGAAGCAGAGGTGACCAAACCAACTCACGAATGAGAAGATTAGGCCAATGAATTCTGATTTGTCAGACTTGTAGAGAAACATACGATTCCTAAATCTTGAAATCCTCCCTAGATGGAGCCATGTACAGAAATATCCCACAGAGCCAGCACTGAGACTAAGAGAGGGCGACACTCCACCTGGAATCCTCCCTAGATGGAGCCATGTACAGAAATATCCCACAGAGCCAACACTGAGACTAAGAGAGGGCGACACTCCACCTGGAATCCTCCCTAGATGGAGCCATGTACAGAAAACCCCACAGAGCCAGCACTGAGACTAAGAGAGGGCGACACTCCACCTGGAATCCTCCCTAGATGGAGCCATGTACAGAAAACCCCACAGAGCCAGCACTGAGACTAAGAGAAGACGACACTCCACCTGGAATCCTCCCTAGATGGAGCCATGTACAGAAAACCCCACAGAGCCAGCACTGAAGAGAAGAAATCACTCCACCTGGAATCCTCCCTAGATGGAGCCATGTACAGAAAACCCCACAGAGCCAGCACTGAGACTAAGAGAGGATGACACAACTCCTGGAATCCTCCCTAGATGGAGCCATGTACAGAAACCCCCACAGAGCCAACACTGAGACTAAGAGAGGATGACACTCCACCTGGAATCCTCCCTAGATGGAGCCATGTACAGAAATACCCCACAGAGCCAACACTGAGACTAAGAGAGGACCACATTCCACCTGCAATCCTCCCTAGATGGAGCCATGTACAGAAATATCCCACAGAGCCAGCACTGAGACTAAGAGAGGGCGACACTCCGCCTGGAATCCTCCCTAGATGGAGCCATGTACAGAAACCCCACAGAGCCAACACTGAGACTAAGAGAGGACAACACTACTCCTGGAATCCTCCCTAGATGGAGCCATGTACAGAAACCCCCACAGAGCCAACACTGAGACTAAGAGAGGACAACACTCCGCCTGGAATCCTCCCTAGATGGAGCCATGTACAGAAACCCCCACAGAGCCAGCACTGAGACTAAGAGAGGACAACACTCCACCTGGAATCCTCCCTAGATGGAGCCATGTACAGAAACCCCCACAGAGCCAACACTGAGACTAAGAGAGGACAACACTCCACCTGGAATCCTCCCTAGATGGAGCCATGTACAGAAACCCCCACAGAGCCAACACTGAGACTAAGAGAGGATGACACTCCACCTGGAATCCTCCCCAGATGGAGCCATGTACAGAAACCCCCACAGAGCCAGCAATGAGACTAATAGAGGATGACACTCGGCCTGGAATCCTCTACAGATATCAATCATCGTATTATATAATATTAGTATATGTAATATACACTATCTCACAAAAGTGAGTAGGACCCCTAAAATCTTTTCTTCTATCTTTTCATGTGACAACACTGAAGAAATGACACTTGTCTACAATGTAAAGTAGTGAGTGTACAGCTTGTATAACAGTGTAAATTTGCTGTCCCCTCAAAATTACTCAACACACAGCCATTAATGTCTAAACCGCTGGGAACAAAAGTCAGTACACCCCTAAGTAAAAATGTCCAACTTGGGCCCAAAGTGTCAATATTTTGTGTGGCCACCATTATTTTCCGGCACTGCCTTAACCCTCTTGGGCATGGAGGTCACCAGAGCTTCACAGGTTGTCACTGGAGTCCTCTTCCCCTCCTCCAAATTTACACTGTTACACAAGCTGTACACTCACTACTTTACATTGTAGCCAAGTGTCATTTCTTCAGTGTTGTCACATGAAAAGATAGAAGAAAAGATTTACACAAATGTGAATGAGGGGTGTACTCACTTTTTTCAGATACTGTGCAATGTATAGACATAGGGATCGTGTGTCTGCGGGGACGCGGGGTTGGCGCTGAGATTTTTTCTGTTCATAATTTGCAAACCTCCGGCTGCTGCAGAAATGAGGCATTCGTTTGGTGGTGTTACTGCAGGAGGGCTTATCACAATATGGAAACATACCTTTAAATTAAGGAAACCCCAAGGCGCCATTGGCCCCTTGAAGACACAAGTACACAAGGATCACAGTAGGAGACACAGGAGTCACTGGAGAAAAGCAAAGGGAACTGCAACAAGGCCTTGGCTAGGCATAGCGATGTATTGCTCAATTGCTGGGCAACATGTCCCCCCACCTTTGAATGAGACACCAGTCAGAAGAGTTGTCTCCTGATTGACTGTGACACCAGAACTCCAGGTGAAACCCAGAAGTCCCGGCAGCTCCACGCCGGAGTGAAGACCCAATGCTGGACCCCTGGAGTGTAAGATCTAGGATAGATGAAAGGGGCTTTGTAAACCATTTAAAGACAAACGCGTCCTTGTAGACAGCGAAAACTACCCTTGTTACATCTTCCTGTAGTGGTACCCCCGTAGGGGCTGCTGAGTGATGTGGTCCACCTCTCACCCTGCCCAGCCCGGCATTCACTTCCAGTCACTCCAAGACGATGAATCAGTCTGTCAGCTTTGTTTTTGTATTTTATTGAGGGTTTAGAACTTGGATGGGGTTAAGGAATTCATGGGATGCCCAGAAATTATTCTTGCATGGCTTGGGACAATTCAGATATATTCCTCCTGCACAACACTTGCGGCAGACTATCTCTCCTTCTCCCTCTAGCTCAATACTTCAGGTGCAGCTAGCACATAGTTAGGCCTAACTTTGCTTCAGCCAAGCCTTAGCAGAAATGCCTTATTATAGGCAGAGGCCGTGGGCTCCTATAGTGTAGCAAAGAAAGTTTTAGTGCTAGCTGCCCTCTTTGGTGGACTAGTGGTCACAGTCAGCCCCTTGCAGACCCTGACAGCCCTCCTGGCTGCAGCACCCTGACTTCAAAGTCAGTAACATCACAGTCTCTCCCGCTGGCTCTACATCCATCTCAGACTGCACATTCCTAGTCCGCTCCGGCATGCCTCCCCCAGCTCTCCGGACTTTGCCTGTCACTCACCGACACCTGGTGGATCCCTCCTGGAGACTTACCCGGCAGTATTCCCTGCTGTCCTCTCCTGTTCCCCTGCAGGACATCTCTTGGAGTATATGGGGTTCCTATTCAGCTCGGAGCCCCTGGCCCAAGGCCACCCCCCCGAGTTGGGGGTTTACGCAAAGACCCCGACAGCCTAATACTCCATCTCCTGTTCTTCCACCCATACAACTCCTCCCCAGCTGGGCTGACTCTAGGTATTTAAGGAGGTCTGCCAATCCAGCTTGGGGGTTAGTAAGGGCTCCTTAGAACACCCCAGGCAGCTCCACCTTTCTTCCCCACCTTCCTTCTAGAAGCCTCCAGAAGCAGAAAGGGGGTAACCAAAAGATGAGGCTAGCTGTGAGTCACCAGCCTACTCTAGGCCACTCCCAGCCCAACAGATCAAAACAAGCAGGCCTAGCTTTTAGCTAAGCCTGCCTAAATTTACCTGCACTACAGTGAAAAAGTGAAAAAGCCTATCTCTAGCACCTACCTAGGGTAGAGGGTGCAACCTTCCCAATTGACTCCAATGCAAAGCTGGCAAAATTTTGTTGAAATCTCCAAATTCTGGCAAAATATCAGGAGAAAGAATACAATTTTGCTCATCCTTAATGATAGAATGATAAGAAACATTCTAATAAATAGGAGGTCAGGTGGGTTTGCATTACACGTGGGTGGTGGTAAGGGTCTACAACCTGATAAGTATAAAGAAGGATCTCTCCAGCCAATAATTGAAAACTGTATTATGCAAATTCACATGATGCTAATTTTCTTACTCTAAGTTACTATGAATGGTGATCCTGCCTTTTCCCTAATGTTGATACTAGTTCCAGAGGTGGGCTGATAATGCTATTCAGCTGCTTTTTAATTGACTGACCCCCCCCCCATTGTTGTCGGCACGCAGAGGTGCGCATGAGCTGAACACCGACAACTTACGACAACACACACAGCTCCTCCTCTTCTCACTTTTGCAGGGTAAGTCAAGTCCGAGGTGATGACATAATTTCCTGTCCAAAGGAAAGTTCTCTCCACCCACATCTCATCAGGGAATAGATGCATGCCAAGCAGTGGTGTTGCTAGGGGGTGGCTTTTGGCGCTATAGCCCCGAATCTGGGGCCCATAGCTCCGAGTCTCTCAGAGATGGCCGGCGGCAGGCAGCACTGGAGAGCAGGCAGGCAGCACGGGAGAGCTGGGAGGGCGTGAGAGCAGAGAGATGACATCATCTCTCACCGCCCGCCCTGCATCACCGCTGATCCGCTCTCACTGTGCAGCCGTGGGCAGCAGAGAGATGACATCATCTCTCACTGCCCGCCCTCTCTCTGGTGACCCTGATGTAAGGAGCTGCTCTCTGGGCACTCTGAGGTAAGGAGGGGGTCTCTGGGGACCCTGATGTAAGTGGGGGGCTCTCTGGGGACCCTGATGTAAGAGAGGGCTCTCTGGGGACCCTGATGTAAGTGGGGAGGCTCTCTGGGGACCCTGATGTAAGGTGGAGGCTCCCTGGGGACCCTGATGTAAGGTGGAGGCTCTCTGGGGACCCTGATGTACGTGAGGGGCTCTCTGGGGACCCTGATGTAAGGGGGGCTCTCTGGGGACCCTGATGTAAGTGGGGAGGCTCCCTGGGGACCCTGATGTAAGGTGGAGGCTCTCTGGGGACCCTGATGTACGTGGGGGGCTCTCTGGGGACCCTGATGTAAGGGGGGCTCTCTGGGGACCCTGATGTAAGGGGGGATCTCTGGTGACCCTGATGTAATGATAATATATATATAATAGTGTATGACTTTCTTTACTTTACTGCTGTGGGCTCTAGCGCCAGATCTTTTGTAGACATAGCAACACCCCTGATGCCAAGGGTTAGTGGTCACATGACCTCAAATAAAACTTGCACAAAAAAAAACAAGACATTTATAATAGAAAAACATAATAGAGTAATAATGCGCTCTTATGCCGCGTACACACAAGTGGAATTTCCGACAGAAAAAGTCTGATGGGAGCTTTTGATCGTATATTCCGACCGTGTGTAGGCCCCATCTGACATTTTTTGTCGAAAATTCTGACGGACTTAGATAGAGAACATGTTTTATATTTTTCAGACGGAACAAATTACTATCAGAAAAACCTGATCCTCTGTATGCTGTTCCGATGTTCCAAAAACGACGCATGCTCTGAAGCAAGTACGAGACGGAAGCTGTTGGCTACTGGCTATTGCACTTCCATTTTCTAGTCCCGTTGTATGTGTTGTACGTCACCGCGTTCTGGACGGTCAGAATTTGGTGTGGCCATGTGTAGGCAAGACAGCTTTAGCGGAATTCTGTCGGAACTCCTTTCTAAAAACCTTCAGAGTTTATTCCAACAGCAAAACCGGTCGTGTGTACGGGGCATTGGAGGTATCATTTGGACCATCGGTGATGTGTTGGCTGTAACTTTGATACTTCAAAACAAAAACAACCAAATTGGGTTGTCCAAAGGGACATTGTGAGACACGTTGTGAGTTTAAAAGCTTCACGTTTTTATTAAGAAAACATTCTAAAAGTTTACATTGAAGTAAAAAAACTGTTCACAGATAGACATACATGTACATAATAACCGTTCCATAGATTGGTCATATCACAATTGGCTGATAACATACAAGTTCTTTCACAATTCTCTCAATTATAACCATGCATTTTGCAGGTCAGCGCTCACTTCATCAGGAGTGTGAGAACTCACAAGTGTCTGCAAGGAAGAGACCAAATCATTATGGAAAAAAAAAATCCCACCGCACATGATATACCTACAAATACACTATTGTAACGCAAAACAAAAAACTTGGCATACAGTGGGGGAAAAATACTGATCATCTCCCCTGCAGATGGTGTAAGTTTGCCCACTTACAAAGAAATGAAGGGTCAATAGAGACAGAATATCAACCAAAAATCCAGAAAAAACACACGATACAAATGTTATAAATGGAGTTGCAGTTCATTGAGTAAAATAAGTATTTGATGCCCTTCACAAAACATGACTTAGTAGTTTTTGGAGAAACCCTTGTTGGTGATCACAGAGGTCAGACGTTTCTTGTAGGTGGTGATCAGGTTTGCACACATCCCAGGAGGGATTTTGGTCCACTCTTCTCTACAGATCTTCTCTAAATTCTTAAGGTTCCTTGGCTGTCGCTTGGCAACTTGAAGTTTCAGCTCCCGCCATAAATTTTCTGTAGGATTAAGGCCTGGAGACTGGCTAGGCCACTCCATGACCTTAATGTGCTTCTTCTTGAGCCACTCCATTGTTGCCTTGGGGGTATGTTTTGGGTCATTGTCATGCTGGAAGACCCATCCACGATCCACCTTCAGTGTTCTGGCTGAGGGAAGAAGGTTCTCCTCCAAGATCTTACAATACATGGTCCCGTCCATTGGCCCCTCAATGCGTCAAAGTCGTCCTGTAACTTTTAGCAGAGGAACAGCCCCAAAGCATCATGTTTCCACCTCCGTGTGTAATTGTAGGGATGGTGTTCTTAGGGTCACAGTCACCATTTTTCTTCCTCCAAACACGGCGAGTTGAGTTAATGCCAAAAAGCTCAATTTTGGTCTCATCTGACCACAGCACTTTCTCCCAATCCGTCACTGAATCATTTATATGTTCATAGGTAGACTTCAGACGTTCCTCTACATGTGTCTTCTTGAGGAGGGGACCTTGTGGGCGCTGCAGGATTTCAATCCATGGCGGTGTATTGTGTTACCAATGGTTTTTTTTGGTGACAGTGGTCCCAACTGCCTTGAGTCCTCCCATGTATTTCTTGGCTGATCCCTCACTTTTCTCATGATCATCCTTTCCCCATGAGGAGAAATCTTCCATGGAGCTCCAGACCGAGGGAGATTGATGGTTAATTTGCATTTCTTCCATTTGCGAATAATCGCTCCAACAGTTGTCTCCTTCTCACCAAGCTTCTTGTTGATGGTCTTGTAGCCCATTCCAGCCTTGTGTAGGTCTACAATCTTGTCCATGACATCCCTTGGCAGGTCTTTGGTCTTGCCCATGATGGTGAGGTTTGACTGGAAGAAAGAGATTCTGTGGACAGGTGTCTTTTATACACATAACGAGTCGTTAGGAGAATCTTCTTACATTGGCAGGAATAATCTGTGTACCACATGAGCACCTACTGTAGCCAGTCTGTGGGAGCCATAATTATTGTTGGTTGGTAGGGGATCAAATACTTATTTTACTCACTGAACTGCAACTCCATTTATAACATTTGTATCATGTTTTTTTTCTGGATTTTTGGTTGATATTCTGTCTCTATCATATAAACTACACCTATGATAAAAATTATAGACCCTTCATTTTTTGTAAGTGGGCAAACTTACACAATCTGCACGGGAGCAAATCATTATTTTCCCCATTGTAGGCCCTGATATTGGGTAAGTGTGGTAAAATACATCTGATACTTCATTGTGTGGACCAATGGACATACTGTATACAGTATATGAATAATTTGTATATTTTTTATATACGTAATTTGTGACTATTTAAGAAAAAGATCAGTGTCACGGTCAGGGGTTAGGCTTGGAGACCAGTAGCTATAGCATAGCAGTAGAGAGGCTCCCACCGACCAGCAGGATAAGTACACAAGCAGGTCACCCTGGTGGATGACGCAAGCTCACCCAAGGTGCAGAGTCTAAGCACTAACTGGTGTTCACCAGAGCTCCTGATAGTGGGGATGGGTGTTGCTATGTTTTAGTACCCAGTCACAGTCCCCAGGATTGCCCCACCAAGAGGTGAACAAGCCAAGGGCAAAGTAGCAGATATAGCAAGTAGGGATCACGCAGAAGCTTAGTCAGTAAACAAGCCAAAGATTGGTAGCAAGTGGTTGGAGGTTGGGATCAATTGTAAGCGCAGTCAAAGAACAAGCCAAGGGTCGGTAACAAGTGGTTGCAGGTTGGAATCAAGTGGAAGCATAAATGAGGAACAGGCCAAAGGACGGTAACGAGTAGTTGCAGGTTGGCATAAAGTAGTAGTGTAGTCAAGGAAGGAGCCAAGGGTTGGTAGCAAGTGGTTGGAGGTTGGGATCAATTGTAAGCGCATTCAAGGAACAAGACAAGGGTCGGTAACAAGTGGTTGCAGGTTGGGATCAAGTAGAAGCATAGTCAATGAACAAGCCAAAGATCAGCAACAAGTGGTTGCAGGTTGGGATCAAGTGGAAGCATAAACGAGGAACAGGCCAAAGGACGGTAACGAGTAGTTGCAGGTTGGCATAAAGTAGTAGTGTAGTCAAGGAAGGAGCCAAGGGTTGGTAAAAAGTGGTTGCAGGTTGGGATCAAGTGGAAGCGTAGTCAAGGAACAAGTCAGATATCAGTAACAAGTTGTTGCAGGTTGGGATCAAGTACAAGCATAGACGAGGAACAAGCCAAAGGATGGTAACAAGTAGTTGCAGGTTGGGATCAAGTTGAAGCGTAGGCAAGTAACAAGCCAAGGGTCAGTAACAAGTGGTTGCAGGTTAGGCTCAAGTGGAAGCATGTTGGGGAACAAGCCAAAGGAGGGTAACGAGTGGTAGTGAGGATACAAATGACAGCAGGATTGACAATAGCAAGATATTGGCTGGAGAGAGCACAATAATCTGGCAAACAGAAAGTGCAAAGACATGGCTTAAATAGCACGTTCATGGGAAAAACAAGGTTCAAAGTTCAGAGTTCAAGGTTCACCAGAAACAAAGTTCAAGGCAAGATTGTTCAGGGAATCGTCCAGGCAGCTGTCCAACATCTCAGTTGGCTCAGCGAGAAGAAATACTGCCAGACACAGCAGAGGTTGCGGGTACAGATCTGGGTCTTGACAATCAGTTAGAATTGAAGAGCCGATTATCAAACTGTGTCCCCTTTCTCTGACTCAGTAAACCAGCTCTCACCTCCTTCATCCGAAATCCATAAATAATAGGATTAACGATAGCTGGAAGAAAAAGGGAGACCGAGTTGGCCATATTCTGCATGTCATAAGGAACGGAGGTTGCAGGTTGATATAAAACCGCAGAAATCATTCCAAGCACATACAAGAGAATCACCACGAACAGATGTGTGCTACACGTGTGCAAGGCCTTGTGTCTGGCCCCACCCGCAGCGGTCTTCATGGCGACCTTTAATATTGTCAGGTAAGAGAGGGAAATAATGGAAATGTCACAGACAGTCAACACGGTCCGGACTAGAAGGCCTACATTTTGGATTGTGGAGATGTCACCGCACGCCAAGTTGTGCAGCATCGGGCTTTCACAGTAGAAGTGTAGAATGATGTTTGACTGACAGAAATGGATCTGGGAGTCCAAAATGACAATGAGACAAGCAAACGAGCAGTTCCTAATGAAGCCTATGATAGAAAGAACCAGTAGATGTTTGTTCATGATGGTATAGTAGTGTAGAGGCTTGCAGATGGCTACGTACCTATCGAACGCCATTAACAGCAATATGAGAGACTCTGCCAGGAGGCCAGAGTAAACGGTGAACATCTGCATCAGGCAGGCAGTCCGCGATATTGTGTCCAACCCAAGGAAAGACACCAGCATCTTGGGTATAATGGCCGTATCATAGAAGACGCTGACCACAAGAATGCAGAAGATGAGTGAGTACATTGGTGTATGAAGACTTGGTTCCACCCAGATCCGGTAGATGATGGGAAAGTTACACACAAGGATCATGAGATAGACGTGTAGAAATGGGATGAACAGCAGATATCGATGTTTGACGACTCCGGGAAAACTTAACATTATAAACTCAGAGTGAGAAAATTCCAAAGTCTGGTTTATCAAAGACTCTGACATGGTGGGTCAGGATCAGGGACAACCTGTATTCCTCATCTTCATTGTTCTGCAGTGAAAGCACAGCAATTTAATAGACCATCATCTATGACCTAAAATGACCTGAAGTCACATATTTTCTTTAGTTTCTATGGATCTCCTTGCAGCTAAAATAACTTTTATGGGATGGAAACCGTACAGTACAGCTGGCATAAGTAAGACCATGACTTCTTATTACTGGGTAAACCTAAACTGATCAAAGTAAAGGACTTTAGAGGTGGGTGGTCAACTTCTCAAACCATGCTGCTTCCTGATGCATGCATGACAGCCATGATGCCACAGGGAAAGCAGCAGCCTTTTTGTAGTTTGAAGACCACGGTGAGCTGAGTCCCCTGGGAACTTACAATTGTTGACAGAGGGCTTTACAACAAACTTGTGGATGAAAGCAGTAAGGGTTGATCCTTATATTAAGCCTCAACTATATTTGTAATATAATTTCACAATGGGGGGACCCCTGACATGATTGGCTCAAACAGAACATAACCCCCACTTTTCCCCTGAGGAAGTCCTTCTTGGGTGAAACATGTTGGGATTTGCTCTGTAAGATTTATGGCTCTACCAACATGATTGGGACAATCATTCATTTGGTGCCAAATCATAAGTGTTGGGATTAAGCATTTGGTTTCTATGAAGGTTCATTCATCGTGGGGGTGATGTTCTGTATTGAATTCTGAACAATCATGTTATAAGTTTTAATCTGAAGAAACTTGGACATATATCCTGTAAGTGTCTTTTAAATGAAATATTTATGGAATAAAGTTAATTGGTTTTAAGCTGGTTGTTTGAATTCTTTTCTGTGAGATCACCCACCTCTAAAGTCCTTGTCAGGGGATAAGATGGATAAGGAAGGAACGGAGACCTGGCACATTTGCCAGTATCCAGCATGTCGGTGCAGGAATGTGTGCAAACATAAAGTCATGGAGCAGGCGCACGCACGTGCATGCTGGCACATGCTTATGCACATGCTGCTCATGAGAGCTTCTGGCTCTTTCTGGCCTTTATAAGGATGACAGATGCTCCCCGACTTTGCTGATTGGTCTTCATCTCCTTGTAACCTGTGTTCCTGTATGCTCAGTACTTCTCGGTTTCCTGTTACCGACCTGGCTTGCTTCTGGACTTATCCTTGGCCTCTCTCCTGGCTCTGACCTCGGCTTGATCCATGGACATGCCCCTGCCTGCTTCCTGTGTACAACCTTGACCTGCCCACTGACCACATTCCTGTCCATTTCTCTGCTTGACTAATGTGTTTCTACCTTGGCTCTCGCACCTGACTATGTCTCCTGTCTAAGGCCTGCCTGCTGTGGTCCACCTGCATGTTCCAGTGTGCCACCCTGGACCAGCTGCCATCACTAGCTCCATCTGAAGAGTTCTCGCCACTGCAGATCCACTTGCCCACAGTACAGTTGGCACACCATACTTCTGTGGGCTTAGAATTCCCCATTACCATTCTCAGGGGGGCACTGAGCTGTAAGGGGTGCCCTCTCATCACCTCAGCCTCAAAACCAGCTACTTCAGTCCCTCATTTTGATTGTTTACCCAATAACAAGAAGTTATGGTCTCCTTGCAGACCACCAAACTTGCTCAAAGCACTTATCTCACTCTCGGGACTGGGTACCTTCAAACCCCTTTGACTACTGCACCACTTTTACTTCCATCTCGTAGCCATGGGGAAGGGAAGGATCTGATTTCATGCAAATGCTCTAATTGACCACCTCTACCTGAAAAGACAATTGCCTCCTACATAACCCATCCATGGCCAATATACTAACAGACAGAAGTGAAGAAGGGAAGTGGCTGCAAAGTTTCATGATTCATAGACTCAATGTGTCACCTGTGGGTGCAAACTCTTTCCTGTGTGCAACCCCCAAAACAAGGTGCTACTTAGGTCTATAGTATTGGTTCAGATGTTATGCCACTTACCCCATCTCATGGAAGGTCCAGTGGTCACAACCAGCAAGCAGGCAGATGCTGGGGTTGTGAGGGATGGGTGATCGGAGTGTCCTGGCTACAGGCCGATCACCAGATGAGGGCAACATTTGGAGTTTCAGGGCTCACAAGGTCAGGAAGGTCAGACAGGCCAGTAAAACAGACCAGAATCTGATGGATCCTGTTAATCAGATCCAGTTTTAAAGGTCTGACCTCACCTTATAGGTGACTAATGGGGTCAGCTGCGAGAACCTGCAACCTAAAGACCACAAGAAGGTAAGTTAGGTGGTGGCAAGAGACATGATCCGGCAACTCTGGGACTCGCATATAATCCAGAAGAGAACATTTGCCATCTGAGCTCTGTGAGCTTGATGCAGTGGAGATTTGGATAGTGACTCAGGGACACTCCAGTAGAAAGATATGTGTGGGGGTGGGGAAGCAGAGCCAATGTTGGACTTTACCGTCTGGAATACCACACAATATTATAGGGCTTAAGAAAGATGGAAAGCTACTCTGCTCCTATTTAAAAAAAAAATAATTTAAGCCAATCCTGCAAACAAAGCAATGCTTACCTAAATACCTACCTGTCCCGTTGCCTGCACCCATGAACCTTGCTTCTCTGAAGATGCAAAGTCTGCTAAAGACGGGGCATCATCCAACACTTTTGGGATTGACTGATGCCCAACCTCCGACTGGGACCTGTGGTTTCCTCTGACGGCCCTACATCACCCCGGGTCACAGTAGTGACAAAGGGGCCGGTGGAAGTCATTACAGTACTAGAACATTCCTCGGCAGATCTTGGATCTTCTCAGAAGTGGATTTCAGTGTCATGGGCAGAGGGCCAGAGAAATGTCCTTTGCTTTGTTTGCACTGATTGTTCAATTTCTTTCCTTCTTTTTCAAGTATCTTATTAAGTTTTCTCAGAAATGATGGTACAAAGGGGGTCCAAAACAACAGTAACAAAGTGTTAATATGAGCAGGTTTTGCCTTCTACTGGGTAGCATGAGGATGAATGTAGTGACATGAAAAGGTGACATCGGTTACAGAAAGGTAGTGACGGCAAAGGGGCAGGTCATTTCGGGGGGACCTTGAGGACTGGTCTAAGTCCGGGTGGGGCCCAATGCGCGTTACTTATTTGAAGAAGTAAATATTTAAACACGTATATACATTATCTCACAAACGTAAGTACACCCCTCAGTCACATTTTTGTAAATCTTTCCTTCTATCTTTTCATGTGACAACACTGAAGAAATGACACTACAATGTAAAGTAGTGAGTGTACAGCTTGTATAACAGTGTAAATTTGCTGTCCCCTCAAAATAACTCAACACACAGCCATTAATGTCTAAATCGCTGGCAACAAAAGTGAGTACACCCCTAAGTGAAAATGTCCAAATTGGGCCCAAAGTGTCAATATTTTGTGTGGCCACCATTATTTTCCAGCACTGCCTTAACCCTCTTGGGCATGGAGGTCACCAGAGCTTCACAGGTTGTCACTGGAGTCCTCTTCCCCTCCTCCATGATGTCATCACGGAGCTGGTGGATGTTAGAGACCTTGCGCTCCTTCACCTTCCGTTTGAGGATGCCCCACAGATGATCAATAGGGTTTAGGTCTGGAGACATGCTTGGCCAGTCCATCACCTTTACCCTCAGCTTCTTTAGCAAGGCAGTGGTGGTCTTGGAGGTGTGTTTGGGGTGGTTATCATGTTGGAATACTGCCCTGCGGTCCAGTCTCTGAAGGGAGGGGATCATGCTCTGCTTCAGTAGGTCACAGTACATGTTGGCATTCATGGTTCCCTCAATGATCTGTAGCTCCCCAGTGCCGGCAGCACTCATGCAGCCCCAGACCATGACACTCCCACCACCATGCTTGACTGTAGACAAGACACACTTGTCTTTGTCCTCCTCACCAGGTTGCCCCCACACACGCTTGTCACCATCTGAACCAAATACGTTTATCTTGGTCTCATCAGACCACAGGACATGGTTCCAGTAATCCATGTCCTTAGTCTGCTTGTCTTCAGCAAACTGTTTGTGGTCTTTCTTGTACATCATCTTTAGAAGAGGCTTCCTTCTGGGATGACAGCCATGCAGACCAATTTGATGCAGTGTGCGGCATACCCCTTCCCCTTCAACCTCTGGATATGACGCTGAGCACGTGACCTCAACTTCTTTGGTGGACCATGGCCAGGCCTGTTCTGAGGGGAACCTGTCCTGTTATACCGCTGTATGGTCTTGGCCACCGTGCTGCAGCTCAGTTTCAGGGTCTTGGCAATCTTCTTATAGCCTAGGCCATCTTTATGTAGAGCAACAATTCTTTTTTTCAGGTCCTCAGAGAGTTCTTTGCCATGAGGTGCCATGTTGAATCTCCAGTGACCAGTATGAGAGAGTGAGAGCGATAACACCAAATTTAACACATTTAACTGCTCCCCATTCACACCTGAGACCTTGTAACACTAACGAGTCACATGACACCGGGGAGGGAAAATGGCTAATTGGGCCCAATTTGGAGATTTTCACTTAGGGGTGTACTGACTTTCGTTGCCAGCGGTTTAGACATTAATGGCTGTGTGTTGAGTTATTTTGAGGGGACAGCAAATTTACACTGTTATACAAGCTGTACACTCACTACTTTACATTGTAGCAAAGTGTCATTTCTTCAGTGTTGTCACATGAAAAGATAGAAGAAAAGATTTACACAAATGTCACTGAGGGGTGTACTTACTTTTGGGAGGCACTGTATGTACAATATACATAATACAACAGGAAGAGATGGTTATTTTTGTGTTTGCAATAAACAAAACAGTTCCTAAACATGAGAACAGGGCCGTAGCTAAAAACATTTCCTGGGAGGGGGGGTTTTAGGTCTTTCAAACTCAAAGGCATCATTTAGGTTATGAGAATTTGCAATGCAGCACAGAAGAAACACGATCCAATCTCCTTCCTGAGCTACATTTTTAGCTTGCATCCATACTGATTTTGTTCCTTTAACACTTTATGGATATCTAGTATTTAAAAAAGAATTATAATTGGTACTTACTTCATATTTTCATTGTGTAACAATATACCTGGTAAATATTTGATTTTAAATAAAAGAAACTGAGCCAACGTTACAAAGACCTTCTCAGGTTGCACACAGTGAGATTGCCTATTATCCAGCCTTAAGCCACCCAAAATCCATTGGTAGAGTAGAAAGTGACTGACGCTCGGCCCGTGTGTAGAGGTACTTATCCGACAGAAACCGATCTCACCGCCGGCTCTTGTCAGAGGAGCATGCTTGAAAACCAACAGACAACCAGATAAATTCAACATCACAGGTCGGAGATTTCACCACGTGCACCACCTCCTCAGAATTCAGAAACATCAACAAAGACACACTTGGAGTTTTGAAGGTGCAGGCAGTCAATAAAAATTGATATTTTGAAAAAAGTATATATTTTATTAAACAAATATAAAATGAAAAACAAATAGTATTAAAAAAGAGCACAATAGAGCTCAGTGGTCGCTATACGAAATAATAGGTGCCTCTACATGTGTCACCACAATGGTGGCTTCTTCTGGAGCTTTTGTAGGACCTTATTACATTACCACCCTTTTAAGAAGGTCACGGTTCCAAGGAGTCCTCAGAGCCCGTCAAGAGCTCTAATGAGGTACCGAAAATAACCCTGTATTCACACCTTATTGTATCGGGAAGTTTGACAAATCGATGGATGGACACGAGGATCCTCCCCAGGATGTACAATTCATATGCTGGCAACAAACTTCAGAAAAATGCCACCTGAACAATTCCTTTTCTGAAAGTGCCAATGTTCCTTTGTTCGGTATCAATCTATAGACCAGGGAGGGTCAAAACAGCTGCTCCGTCCCACAGGGAATAACCCTTCCAAACTTGATTTCATGAATATGCTGGTATCAGAGTGATCAGTAGACGTGTGCAATTAGTTTTGTTCCCAATTTGTTTTTTAACAAACTTTCGACAAATTCGTTAGTTCGGAAATATCCAAATTACCGAAAACCCGTTTAACAAAATTTTCCGAATATTCGAAAATTTGTAAATTCATACATTCTATAAATTCGTACATTCGTAAATTCGTACATTCGCACATTCGTAAATTCATACATTCGTAAATTCGTACATTTGCACATTCGTAAATGCGTACATTCGTAAATTCGTAAATTAGTAAATTTGTACATTTGGAAATTAGTAGATTCTTACATTCGTAAATTAGTAAATTAGTAAGTTTGTAAATTCGGAAATTTGAAAATCTGAAATAATAATTAACTAATAATAACTTAACTATTACTAACTATTAAATTATAGATATTGTAATTTCCTTTCAAATTTAGCTGTTAGTGAATGCAACAAATACAAATTTATCCGAAGTTACAAATTATCCGAAATAACGAATGCCGCATCCAAACGAATGTAACATAATGAATTAATAATAATAAACAATAATAATAATAATAAAAAACCTTTTTATTATTATTATTTATTATTAATTTGTTCCAGTCCATTTGTTTAGATGCGGCATTCACTATTTTGGGCATAATTTGTAACTTCGGATAAATTCGTATTCGTTACGTTCACCAACAGCCAAATTTGAAAGGAAATTACAATATCTATAATTTAATAGTTAGTTACTATTTCAGATTTTCTAATTTTTCGGGTTTTTGAATTTCCAAATTTCCAAATTTATGAATTTACGAATGTCCGAATTTACAAGTTGCAATCATAACAAATGACCCGAAAAGCTAAAAAAAAAACAAAAAAAAACGGATGAAACGAAAACAAATGAATTTTTTGGCAGTGCACATGTCTAGTGATCAGCTACAGCATCCGATCAGTACTCTCAGCAAACGGCTGCAAGCATTGACAGATGTCTTCTGGTGGGGGGAGGGTCCTCCTGTCAGAACACAGTAGCTTTTTTTCATTCAGCCCGTTGGATTGAACTCAAAAAAAAAAAAAGACGTACCGTGTGTTCCAGGCTTTAGATTTTATCTTATCATATATTCTAAATGGCAAATATACCATGAAGGCCTACAGCCAGGATCCAAGGTGTTCCACCACATTTTATTTGTAAACCTGAGTGATGGGATGAAAAGAGCCAAGGCCATCTACTGATGTTACCATGTACAATATCTGCACACTAAGTAGTCACCTGCTCTTAGGGACCAGTTTCTGACCCCGGATGCAGAGAGAATTCATCCAAGGGCAAAAATGTATCCCTACCTGCAGGTCACCCCTGGATGTGCGGATACAGGGGGATACAGGATTACAGCAGCAGACAGCCTTGGCTGTTTTCAGCCCGTCACTCAGGTGTACAGGCTGAGCTAGAGATAGGAACATCTGAGTTCCCGGGCGCAGGGATTTGTAGTATACTTGCCGCACCATGGTCATATAGGATGTATGAATGAGACTGGATTTTAGCTAAACTTACTGTGCAACCTGAGCAGGTGGAAGGGGCAACATATTGTGGTGGGCAGTAAAACAATGTCCTAAGAAATGTATTGAAATGTTTTAAGAAATTAAAAAAAAAAATAGTGCACTGCCTACCACAGGTGCACCTGGTCAATAAGGTTACCAGCACACCAGGATCTCCAAAATTGGGTCCCAAACTTGAATCACATAGTATCAAGAAAATAAATAGAAGTGATGTTTCAGAGCCATGCAGGACCCCTTCATCAGGCATGTTGCTTCTATGTATTTTTTTTGATACTATGGTGATTAAAGTTTTGGACCCAATTTCAGGGATCCTGGTGTGCTGGTGACACTTCCTTCTCATGATCGCAGTCAGTTCCAGCCGTTGGTCATTTCAGCACCCAACCTAAGATACAACCGTTTGTGCAGGAACATGTGCGTCGGGAGTATTGCGTTGGTGGTCATTAAGGTTGTCTCGTATTCAGTATTAAACTGTAGTAAATCCAGCATTTGAACTTGTACCTACAGGTATGCCTGTAATAAGGCTTACCTGTAGGTACAGTGAATATCTTCCAACCATGTGATGTTTCGGAGATATTAACATGGGAAGGAATCTCTCCTCTACAGCCCCAGTCTCCCCTCTACAACCCCAGTCTCCCTTCTGCACTCCCAGTCTCCCCTCTGCAGCCCCAGTCTCCCTTCTGCACTCCCAGTCTCCCCTCTGCAGCCCCAGACTCCCCTCTGCAGCCAAATCTCCCTTCTGCAGCCCCAGTCTAAACTCTGCAGCCCCAGTCTCCCCTCTGCAGCCCCAGTCTAAACTCTGCAGCCCCAGTCTCCCCTCTGCAGCCCCAGTCTAAACTCTGCAGCCCCAGTCTCCCCTCTGCAGCCCCAGTCTCTCCTCTGCAGCCCCAGTCTCCCCTCTGCAGCCCCAGTCTCCCCTCTGCAGCCCCAGTCTCCCTTCTGCAGCCCCAGTCTCCCCTCTGCAGCCCCAGTCTCCCTTCTGCAGCCCCAGTCTCCCTTCTGCAGCCCCAGTCTCCCCTCTGCAGCCCCAGTCTCCCCTCTGCAGCCCCAGTCTCCCCTCTGCAGCCCCAGTCTTCCCTCTGCAACCCCAGTCTCCCTTCCAGTCTCCCCTCTGCAGCCCCAGTCTTCCCTCTGCTGCCCCAGTCTCCCCTCTGCAACCCCAGTCTCCCTTCCAGTCTCCCCTCTGCAGCTCCAATCTCCCCTCTGCAGCCCCAGTCTCCCTTCTGCAGCCCTAGTCTCCCCTTTGCAGCCCCAGTCTCCCCTCTGCAGCCCCAGTCTCCCTTCTGCAGCCCTAGTCTCCCCTTTGCAGCCCCAGTCTCCCCTCTGCAGCCTCAGTCTCCCTTCTGCAGCCCCAGTCTCCCCTCTGCAGCTCCAGTCTCCCTTCTGCAGCCCCAGTCTCCCTTCTGCAGCCCCAGTCTCCCCTCTGCAGCTCCAGTCTCCCTTCTGCAGCCCCAGTCTACCCTCTGCAGCCCCAGTCTCCCCTCTGCAGCCCCAGTCTCTCCTCTGCAGCCCCAGTCTCCCATCTGCAGCCCCAGTCTCCCCTCTGCAGCCCCAGTCTCCCCTCTGCAGCCCCAGTCTCCCCTCTGCAGCCCCAGTCTCCCCTCTGCAGCCCCAGTCTTCCCTCTGCAGCCCCAGTCTCCCCTCTGCAACCCCAGTCTCCCTTCCAGTCTCCCCTCTGCAGCCCCAGTCTCCCTTCTGCAGCCCCAGTCTCCCCTCTGCAGCCCCAGTCTTCCCTCTGCAGCCCCAGTCTCCCCTCTGCAACCCCAGTCTCCCTTCCAGTCTCCCCTCTGCAGCCCCAGTCTCTCCTCTGCAGCCCCAGTCTCCCCTCTGCAGCCCCAGTCTCCCCTCTGCAGCCCCAGTCTCCCTTCTGCAGCCCCAGTCTCCCCTCTGCAGCCCCAGTCTCCCTTCCAGTCTCCCCTCTGCAGCCCCAGTCTCTCCTCTGCAGCCCCAGTCTTCCTTCTGCAGCCCCAGTCTCCCCTCTGCAGCCCCAGTCTCCCCTCTGCAGCCCCAGTCTTCCCTCTGCAACCCCAGTCTCCCTTCCAGTCTCCCCTCTGCAGCCCCAGTCTTCCCTCTGCAGCCCCAGTCTCCCCTCTGCAACCCCAGTCTCCCTTCCAGTCTCCCCTCTGCAGCTCCAATCTCCCCTCTGCAGCCCCAGTCTCCCTTCTGCAGCCCTAGTCTCCCCTTTGCAGCCCCAGTCTCCCCTCTGCAGCCCCAGTCTCCCTTCTGCAGCCCTAGTCTCCCCTTTGCAGCCCCAGTCTCCCCTCTGCAGCCTCAGTCTCCCTTCTGCAGCCCCAGTCTCCCCTCTGCAGCTCCAGTCTCCCTTCTGCAGCCCCAGTCTCCCTTCTGCAGCCCCAGTCTCCCCTCTGCAGCTCCAGTCTCCCTTCTGCAGCCCCAGTCTACCCTCTGCAGCCCCAGTCTCCCCTCTGCATCCCCAGTCTCTCCTCTGCAGCCCCAGTCTCCCATCTGCAGCCCCAGTCTCCCCTCTGCAGCCCCAGTCTCCCCTCTGCAGCCCCAGTCTTCCCTCTGCAGCCCCAGTCTCCCCTCTGCAACCCCAGTCTCCCTTCCAGTCTCCCCTCTGCAGCCCCAGTCTCCCTTCTGCAGCCCCAGTCTCCCCTCTGCACCCCCAGTCTTCCCTCTGCAGCCCCAGTCTCCCCTCTGCAACCCCAGTCTCCCTTCCAGTCTCCCCTCTGCAGCCCCAGTCTCCCTTCTGCAGCCCCAGTCTCCCCTCTGCAGCACCAGTCTCCCCTCTGCAGCCCCAGTCTCCCCTCTGCAGCCTCAGTCTCCCTTCTGCAGCCCCAGTCTCCCCTCTGCAGCTCCAGTCTCCCTTCTGCAGCCCCAGTCTCCCCTCTGCAGCTCCAGTCTCCCTTCTGCAGCCCCAGTCTACCCTCTGCAGCCCCAGTCTCCCCTCTGCAGCCCCAGTCTCTCCTCTGCAGCCCCAGTCTCCCATCTGCAGCTCCAGTCTCCCCTCTGCAGCCCCAGTCTCCCTTCTGCAGCCCTAGTCTCCCCTTTGCAGCCCCAGTCTCCCCTCTGCAGCCCCAGTCTCCCTTCTGCAGCCCTAGTCTCCCCTTTGCAGCCCCAGTCTCCCCTCTGCAGCCCCAGTCTCCCTTCTGCAGCCCCAGTCTCCCCTCTGCAGCCCCAGTCTCCCCTCTGCAGCCCCAGTCTCCTTTTGGGGGGACCCCTTATTTAACTGATGGGGATTGGGCACAATAGAAGGGGGACTGGCTGACTCTTGATTGCTTATACTGTGCTGTTGCTGTTGCTGAGCAGCGCTGCAGCAGGGACACTGCCTGGGCATTTTGCCAGGATGCTCTGGGGGGGTTTGAACACCCCTGACCCCCCCTTATCTACGCCCCTGCATGAGAGTATAAAATGTAGCAGGTTACGGGAAGCAAGGTCTGTGGTGTCTGATCTTTCTCTGATATTGTTGGTGTGTAGATGGGATTTTGGGGGTCTGCTCTGACACTCTATTGTGTATAGTAAAGGAGGGGGTGGTTTCATTTCATTTTCGAAAGTCACTTTAATTTATGAAGATGCATGCGTTCCCCTAACTTCATTTGTTATTTTATTTTAGAATATTTTTTTTTAATATATAAATTTATTTGTTATTTGATTTTAAAATAATTTTCTACATTCATAAGTTCATTTATTATTTTATTTTTTATAATAATTTGTTATTTTAAGGTTAAAGAAACTGCAAGGTTGTAGACATGAAGTAGATTTGCCGTTTTCTACCAAGGCATCATGATATTGCATGTACATGATTTCACAGCTACAGACCATATTCTGTCCAATGTCCCTAAGGATATAGTGCGCTGAAGAACAGATTCCCATTACTTTGTTCATTTGTTATCAATTGATATTTTATTTTCTACTAATTTGTTATTTTCATAACTTTACTTGGCATTTTATTTTTGTAATAATTTGTTACAGTGTCTTGAAAAAGTATTCATACCCCTTGAAATTTCGCACATTTTGTCATGTCACAACCAAAAACGTAAATGTATTTTATTGGTTTTTTTTGTGATAGACCAACACAAAGTGTCACATAATTGTGAAAATGATAAATGATACAAATAAATATGTGAAAAGTGTGTGTGTGGGGGGAGGGGCATTTGTATTCAGCCCCCTTTACTCTGATACCCCTAACTAAGATCTACTAGAACCAATTGCCTTCACAAGTCACCTAATTAGTAAATAGGGTCCACCTGTGTGTCATTTAATCTCAGTATAAATACAGCTGTTCTGTAAAGCCCTCAGAGGTTTGTTAGAGAACCTTAGTGAACAATCAGCATCATGAAGGCCAAGGAACCCACCAGACAGGTCAGGGATAAAGTTGTGGAGAAGTATAAAGCAGGGTTAGGTTATAAAAAAAATCTCCCAAGCTTTGAACATCTCACGGAGCTCTGTTCAATCCATCATCGGAAAATGGAAAGAGTATGGCACAACTGCAAGGTGTTCTATGGGGTTGAGGTCAGGACTCTGTGCAGACCAGTCAAGTTCCTCCACCCCAAACAGGCTCATCCATGTCTTTATGGACCTTGCTTTGTGCACTGGTCCAAATCATTTGGTGGAGGGGGGTATTATGGTGTGGGGGGAGGGGGGATTATGGTGTGGGGAGGTGGAGGGGGGTATTATGGTGTGGGGGGAAGGGGGGATTACGGTGTGGGGGGAGGGGGGAATATGGTGTGGGGGGAGGGGGGATTATGGTGGGGGGTTGTTTTTCAGGGGTTTGGCCCCTTAGTTCCAGTGAAGGGAACTTTTAAGGCATCAGCATACCAAGACATTTTGGACAATTTCATGTTCTCAACTTTGTGGGAGGAGTTTGGGGACGGCCCCTTCCTGTTCTAACATGACTGCCCACCAGTGCACAAAGAAAGGTCCATAAAGACATGGATGAGCAAGTTTGGGGTGGAGGAACGTGACTGCCCTGCACAGAGTCCTGACCTCAACCGCATAGAACACCTTTGGGATGAATTAGAGTGGAGACTGTGAGCCAAGCCTTCTCATCCAACATCAGTGCCTGACTTCACAAATGCTCTTCTGGAAGAACGGTCAAACAATCCCATAGACACCCTCCTAAACCTTGTGGACGGCCTTCCCAGAAGAGGTGAAGCTGTTATAGCTGCAAAGGGCGGAGCCAACTCAATATTGAACCCTCCGGACTAAGGCTGGGAGGCCATTAAAGTTCATGTGTGTGTAAAGGCAGGCGTCCCAATACTTTTGACAATATAAGGTAAGTCAGAGCTATATAAATATACATATAATAATACTATTATATGACAGAAACAAATAGTTTGAAATGTTTATTTTCTAGAAAAGTAAAGTGGACCTGTATTGATCTCCCCCTCCTAGACTATAATTCAGTATGTTGTGAGGTGTGAGGTGTATGGGTGTATACATATCTGTGTACAGGTGAGGTGTGAGGTGTGTAGGTGTATACATATCTGTGTACAAGTGAGGTGTGAGGTATGTAGGTGTGAAGTGTGAGATGTGAGGCGTGTAGGTGTATAATACATACCTGTGTACAGGTGAAGTGTGAGGTGTGAGGTGTGAGGTGTGTAGGTGTAAGGTGTGTAGGTGTATACATACCTGTGTACAGGTGAGGTGTGAAGTGTGAGGTGTGAGGTGTATACATACCTGTGTACAGGTGAAGTGGAAAGTGTGAGGTGTGTAGGTGTGTAGGTGTATACATACCTATGTACAGGTGAGGTGTGAAGTGTGAGGTGTGTAGGTGTATACATACCTGTGTACAGGTGAAGTGTGAGGTGTGTAGGTGTATACATACCTGTGTACAGGTGAGGTGTGAAGTGTAAGGTGTGTAGGTGTATACATACCTGTGTACAGGTGAAGTGTGAGGTGTGTAGGTGTATACATACCTGTGTACAGGTGAGGTGTGAAGTGTGAGGTGTGTAGGTGTGAGGTGTATACATACCTGTGTGCAGGTGAGGTGTGTAGGTGTGAGGTGTGAAGGTGTATACATACATGTGTACAGGTGAGGTGTGTAGGTGTGAGGTGTGTAGGTGTATACATACATGTGTACAGGTGAGGTGTGACGTGTGAGGTGTGTAGGTGTGAGGTGTGTAGGTGTATACATACATGTGTACAGGTGAGGTGTGAGGTGTGTAGGTGTGAGGTGTGTAGGTGTATACATACCTGTGTGCAGGTGAGGTGTGTAGGTGTGAGGTGTGTAGGTGTATACATACATGTGTACAGGTGAGGTGTGAGGTGTGTAGGTGTGAGGTGTGTAGGTGTATACATACATGTGTACAGGTGAGGTGTGACGTGTGAGGTGTGTAGGTGTGAGGTGTGTAGGTGTATACATACATGTGTACAGGTGAGGTGTGAGGTGTGTAGGTGTATACATACATGTGTACAGGTGAGGTGTGACGTGTGAGGTGTGTAGGTGTATACATACCTGTGTACAGGTGAGGTGTGAAGTGTAAGGTGTGTAGGTGTATGTGTACATGTGTACAGGTGAGGTGTGAAGTCTGAGGTGTGTAGGTGTATACATAACTGTGTACAGGTGAGGTGTGAAGTGTGAGGTATAAGGTGTGTAGGTGTGAGGTGTGTAGGTGTATACATACATGTGTACAGGTGAGGTGTGAGGTGTGAGGTGTGTAGGTGTATACATAACTGTGTACAGGTGAGGTGTGAAGTGTGAGGTATAAGGTGTGTAGGTGTGAGGTGTGTAGGTGTATACATACATGTGTACAGGTGAGGTGTGAGGTGTGTAGGTGTATACATACATGTGTACAGGTGAGGTGTGACGTGTGAGGTGTGTAGGTGTATACATACCTGTGTACAGGTGAGGTGTGAAGTGTAAGGTGTGTAGGTGTATGCGTACATGTGTACAGGTGAGGTGTGAAGTCTGAAGTGTGTAGGTGTATACATGTGTACAGGTGAGATGTGAAGTGTGAGGTGTGTAGGTGTATACATACCTGAGTACAGGTGAAGTGTGAGGTGTGTAGGTGTGAGATGTGTAGGTATGAGGTGTGTAGGTGTATACATACCTGTGTACAGGTGAGGTGTGAAGTGTGAGGTGTGTAGATGTAAGGTGTGTAGGTGTATACATACCTGAGTACAGGCGAAGTGTGAGGTGTGTAGGTGTAAGGTGTGTACGTGTATACATACCTGTGTACAGGTGAGGTGTGAGGTGCCAACCAAAACCTCCTCATCATTCCCAAATACCGCTACAAAGCAAAGGGAGAACGAAGATTCGCAGTCCAAGGACCCCGACTATGGAATGCTCTTCCTACCAACATCCGCATGGAAGAAAACCATCAAGCCTTCAGGAAAAAACTAAAGACCTTCCTCTTCTAACAAGCTGACAACAGAGATTGTTATCCTAGCGCCTTGAGGCGATTCAGTTCGCATTTGCTGCGCTTTACAAATCATTCATTCATTCATTCATTCATTGTGAGGTATGTAGGTGTATACATACCTGTGTACAGGTGAGGTGTGTAGGTGTATACATACCTGTGTACAGGTGAGATGTGAGGTATGTAGGTGTGAGGTGGAAGGTGTATACATACCTGTGTACTGATGAGATGTGTAGGTGTGAGGTGGAAGGTGTATACATACCTGTGTACAGGTGAGGTGTGAGGTGTGTAGATGTAAGGTATGTAGGTGTATACATACCTATGTACAAGTGAGGTGTGAGGTGTGTAGGTGTATACATACCTGAGTACAGGTGAAGTGTGAAGTGTGAGGTGTGTACCATACCTGTGTACAGGTGAGCTATGTAGGTGTGAGGTGGAAGGTGTATACATACCTGTGTACAGGTGAGGTGTGAGGTATGTAGGTGTGAGGTGTGTAGGTGTATACATACCTGTGTACAGGTGAGGTGTGAGGTATGTAGGTGTGAGGTGTGTAGGTGTATACATACCTGTGTACAGGTGAAGTGTGAGGTGTGTAGATGTATACATACCTGTGTACAGGTGAGGTGTGAGGTGTGTAGGTGTATACATACCTGTGTACAGGTGAGGTGTGAGGTGTGTAGGTGTATACATACCTGAGTACAGGTGAAGTGTGAAGTGTGAGGTGTGTACCATACCTGTGTACAGGTGAGGTGTGAGGTGTGTAGGTGTATACATACCTGAGTACAGGTAAAGTGTGAAGTGTGAGGTGTATACATACCTGTGTACAGGTGAGATGTGAGGTGTGTAGGTGTGAGGTGGAAGGTGTATACATACCTGTGTACAGGTGAGGTGAGGGCTGCATCTCTCTGCTCTGTGACTCTCTCCTATCTCTCTCTCTCTATATATATCGGTCTCGCTGTCCTCCGGGAATTCTGTCACTGCCTATCATACGTAGAGCCTTAATTACTGAATAATCTCTGCACTCAGTTTAGAAAGGGATTCTATCATATCCCAACACACCCCTCTCTTCCTCCAGATTCTACCCCCCCCAACCCCCCCCCAGTAACACCTGTATCTTTATTTGAGTCTTGATGTCTTCTGAGCAGTCATGTGATGCTCTGGGTTCTCTTCTTTGACTCTCCTATATGATGCCGTTCTCTGCCTCATTGTACTATGGGTGTAGGGTCCTGTGGTTATGCTCCCCCCAGGGGCGGGCCCATGATGCCCTCATTGGAGGTGGGTTAAATGACCCCAGGTCAGAGCTGAACCAGTAAATGGGGGAGTCTGTGGGGAATATCACCATACAGGATGCACGCATTATAGTGAGAGTTCCTTACTTTATTGTACCCTTGCTGGACACACTCCTGACCCCTGTACTCTGTACATTACACACTCCTGACCCCTGTACTCTGTACATTACATACTCCTGATCCCTGTACTCTGTACATTACACACTCCTGACCCCTGTACTCTGTACATTACACACTCCTGACCCCTGTACTCTGTACATTACACACTCCTGACCCCTGTACTCTGTACATTACATACTCCTGACCCCTGTACTCTGTACATTACACACTCCTGACCCCTGTACTCTGTACATTACACACTCCTGACCCCTGTACTCTGTACATTACATACTCCTGACCCCTGTACTCTGTACATTACACACTCCTGTCCCCTGTACTCTATACATTACACACTCCTGACTAGGGATGAGCTTCGACTTCGAGTCGAACTCATGTTTGACTCGAACATTGGCTGTTCGCAAGTTCGCCGAACAGCGAACAATTTGGGGTGTTCGCGGCAAATTCGTAAAGCCGCGGAACACCCTTTAAAAGTCTATGGGAGAAATCAAAAGTGCTCATTTTAAAGGCTAATATGCAAGTTATTGTCATAAAAAGTGTTTGGGGACCCGGGTCCTGCCCCAGGGGACATGGATCAATGCAAAAAATTTTTTAAAAAACGGCCGTTTTTTCAGGAGCAGTGATTTTAATAATGCTTAAAGTCAAACAATAAAAGTGTAATATCCCTTTAAATTTCGTACCTGGGGGGTGTCTATAGTATGCCTGTAAAGGGGCGCATGTTTCCTGTGTTTAGAACAGTCTGACAGCAAAATGACATTTTGAAGGAAAAAACTCATTTAAAACTACCGCGGCTATTGCATTGCCGACAATACACATAGAAGTTCATTGATAAAAACGGCATGGGAATTCCCCAAAGGGGAACCCCGAACCAGAATTAAAAAAAAAAAAAGACGTAGGAGTCCCCCTAAATTCCATACCAGGCCCTTCAGGTCTGATATGGATATTAAGGGGAACCCCGGCCAAAATTAAAAAAAAAAAAAATGACGTGGGGTTCCCCCTAAATTCCATACCAGACCCTTCAGGTATACCAGGCCCCCCCCCCCCTCCTGAACCGTACCAGGCCACATGCCCTCAACATTGGGAGGGTGCTTTGGGGTAGCCCCCCAAAACACCTTGTCCCCATGTTGATGAGGACAAGGGCCTCATCCCCACAACCCTGGCCGGTGGTTGTGGGGGTCTGCGGGCAGGGGGCTTATCGGAATCTGGAAGCCCCCTTTAACAAGGGGACCCCCAGATCCCGCCCCCCCCCGTGTGAAATGGTAAGGGGGTACAAAAGTACCCCTACCATTTCACTAAAAAACTGTCAAAAATGTTAAAAATGACAAGAGACAGTTTTTGACAATTCCTTTATTTAAATACTTCTTCTTTCTTCTATCTTCCTTCATCTTCTGGTTCTTCTGGTTCTTCCTCCGGCGTTCTCGTCCAGCATCTCCTCTGCGGCGTCTTCTATCTTCTTCTCCTCGGGCCGCTCCGCACCCATGGCATGGGGGGAGGCTCCCACTCTTCTCTTCATCTTCTTCTTTTCTTCTCTTCTTCTCTTCTTCTCTTCTTCATTTTCTTTTCCGGGCCGCTCCGCACCCATGCTGGCATGGAGGGAGGCTCCCGCTGTGTGACGGCGCTCCTCGTCTGACAGATCTTAAATAACGAGGGGCGGGGCCACCCGGTGATCCCGCCCCCCTCTGACGCACGGTGACTTGACGGGACTTCCCTGTGACGTCACGGGGAATGCCACAGGGAAGTCCCGTCATGTCCCGTGCGTCAGAGGGGGACGGGGTCACCGGGTGGCCCCGCCCCCCGTTATTTAAGAACTGTCAGACGAGGAGCGCCGTCACACAGCGGGAGCCTCCCTCCATGCCAGCATGGGTGCGGAGCGGCCCGGAGAAGAAAATGAAGAAGAGAAGAAGAGAAGAAGAGAAGAAAAGAAGAAGAGAAGAAGATGAAGAAGATGAAGAGAAGAGCGGGAGCCTCCCCCCATGCCATGGGTGCGGAGCGGCCCGAGGAGAAGAAGATAGAAGACGCCGCGGAGGAGATGCTGGACGAGAACGCCGGAGGAAGAACCAGAAGAGCAAGAAGAACCAGAAGAACCAGAAGATGAAGGAAGATAGAAGAAAGAAGAAGTATTTCAATAAAGGAATTGTCAAAAACTGTCTCTTGTCATTTTTAACATTTTTGACAGTTTTTTAGTGAAATGGTAGGGGTACTTTTGTACCCCCTTACCATTTCACACAGGGGGGGGCCGGGATCTGGGGGTCCCCTTGTTAAAGGGGGCTTCCAGATTCCGATAAGCCCCCCGCCCGCAGACCCCCACAACCACCGGCCAGGGTTGTGGGGATGAGGCCCTTGTCCTCATCAACATGGGGACAAGGTGTTTTGGGGGGCTACCCCAAAGCACCCTCCCAATGTTGAGGGCATGTGGCCTGGTACAGTTCAGGAGGGGGGGGGCCGCACTCTCGTCCCCCCCTCTTTTCCTGCGGCCTGCCAGGTTGCGTGCTCGGATAAGGGTCTGGTATGGATTTTTGGGGGGACCCCACGCCGTTTTTTTTTTTTTTTTTGGCACGGGGTTCCCCTTAAAATCCATACCAGACCTGAAGGGTCTGGTATGGAATTTAGGGGGAACCCCACGTCATTTTTTTTTAAAATTTTGGCTGGGGTTCCCCTTAATATCCATATCAGACCTGAAGTTCCTGGTATGGAATTTAGGGGGACTCCTACGTCTTTTTTTTTTTTTTTTAATTTTGGTTCGGGGTTCCCCTTTGGGGAATTCCCATGCCGTTTTTATCAATGAACTTCTATGTGTATTGTCAGCAATGCAATAGCCGCGGGTAGTTTTAAATGAGTTTTTTCCTTCAAAATGTCATTTTGCTGTCAGACTGTTCTAAACACAGGAAACATGCGCCCCTTTACAGGCGTACTATAGACACCCCCCAGGTACGAAATTTAAAGGGATATTACACTTTTATTGTTTGACTTTAAGCATTATTAAAATCACTGCTCCTGAAAAAACGGCCGTTTTAAAAAAATTTTTTTGCATTGATCCATGACCCCTGGGGCAGGACCCAGGTCCCCAAACACTTTTTATGACAATAACTTGCATATTAGCCTTTAAAATTAGCACTTTTGATTATTCATGTTCGTGTCCCATAGACTTTAACGGTGTTCGCGTGTTCGAACGAACTTTTTTCCTGTTCGCATGTTCTGGTGCAAACCGAACAGGGGGGTGTTCGGCTCATCCCTACTCCTGACCCCTGTACATTACACACTCCTGACCACTGTACTCTGTACATTACACACTCCTGTCCCCTGTACTCTGTACATTACATACTCCTGACCCCTGTACTCTGTACATTACACGCTCCTGACCCCTGTACTCTGTACATTACACGCTCCTGACCCCTGTACTCTGTACATTACACGCTCCTGACCCCTGTACTCTGTACATTACACGCTCCTGACCCCTGTACTCTGTACATTACACGCTCCTGACCCCTGTACTCTGTACATTACACACTCCTGACCCCTGTACTCTGTACATTACACACTCCTGACCCCTTTACTCTGTACATTACACACTCCTGTCCCCTGTACTCTGTACATTACACACTCCTGACCCCTGTACTCTGTACATTACACACTCCTGACCCCTGTACTCTGTACATTACACACTCCTGACCCCTGTACTCTGTATATTACACACTCCTGACCCCTGTACTCTGTACATTACACACTCCTGACCCCTGTACTCTGTACATTACACACTCCTGACCCCTGTACTCTGTACATTACACACTCCTGACCCCTGTACTCTGTACATTACACACTCCTGACCCCTGTACTCTGTACATTACACACTCCTGTCCCCTGTACTCTGTACATAACACACTCCTGACCCCTGTACTCTGTACATTACACACTCCTGACCCCTGTACTCTGTACATTACACACTCCTGACCCCTGTACTCTGTACATTACACACTCCTGACCCCTGTACTCTGTACATGACACACTCCTGACCCCTGTACTCTGTACATTACATACTCCTGACCCCTGTACTCTGTACATTACACACTCCTGACCCCTGTACTCTGTACATTACACACTCCTGTCCCCTGTACTCTGTACATAACACACTCCTGACCCCTGTACTCTGTACATTACACACTCCTGACCCCTGTACTCTGTACATTACACACTCCTGACCCCTGTACTCTGTACATTACACACTCCTGTCCCCTGTACTCTGTACATGACACACTCCTGACCCCTGTACTCTGTACATTACATACTCCTGACCCCTGTACTCATTACATTACACACTCCTGACCCCTGTACTCTGTACATTACACACTCCTGACCCCTGTACTCTGTACATTACAAACTCCTGATCCCTGTACTCTGTACATTACACGCTCCTGACTCCTGTACTCTGTACATTACACACTCCTGTCCCCTGTACTTTGTACATTACACACTCCTGACCCCTGTACTCTGTACATTACACGCTCCTGACTAGGGATGAGCCGAACATGCGAACACTGTTAAAGTCTATGGGACACAAACATGAATAATCAAAAGTGCTAATTTTAAAGGCTTATATGCAAGTTATTGTCATAAAAAGTGTTTGGGGACCCGGGTCCTGCCCCAGGGGACATGTATCAATACAAAAACAGTTTAAAAAGGCCATTTTTTTGGGAGCAATGATTTTAATAATGCTTAAAGTGAAACAATAAAAGTGAAATATTCCTTTAAATTTCGTACCTGGGGGGTGTCTATAGTATGCCTGTAAAGTAGCGCATGTATCCGTGTTTAGAACAGTCCGAGAGCAAAATGACATTTCTAAAGGAAAAAAAAGTCATCTAAAAGTGCTTGCGGCTATTAATGAATTGTCGGGTCTCTGCAATACACATAAAAGTCATTGAAAAAAACATGGGATTCCTCCACAAACCATTACCAGGCCCTTTGGGTCTGGTATGAATATTAAGGGGAACCCCGAACCAAAATCTAAAAAAAAAATGCATGGGGGTCCGCCAAATTCCACACCAGGCCCTTTAGGCCCTTCAGGTCTGGTATGGATATTAAGAGGAACCCTGCCCCAAAATGTAAAAAAAAATGGTGTGGGGGTACCCCTCAAAATCCATACCAGACCCTTATCCAAGCACGCAACCTGGCAGGCTGCAGAAAAAGAGGGGAGACGAGAGAGTGCCCCCCTCCTGAACTGTACCAGGCCACATGCCCTCAACAGGATATCCCCATGTTGATGGGGACAAGGGCCTCATCCCATGTTGATAGGGTCTTCCGGCGAGGGGTTTACCGGAATCTGGAAGCCCCCTTTAACAAGGAGACCCCCAGATCCCACCCCCCCTGTGTGAATTGGTAATGGGGTACAAATGTACCCCTACCATTTCACAAAAAAGTGTCAAAAATGTTAAAAAAGACAATAGCCGGTTTTTGACAATTCCTTTATTAATGTCTTCTTCTTTCCCCGCTTCTTCCATCTTCTTCTGCTCTTCCTTTGGTTTTCTTCCTCCATCTTGCTCTTCCCCCGCTTCTTCCTCTGCTTCTTCCTCTGCTTCTTCCTGCATTCCTCTGCTTTTTTCTCCGGTGTTCCCGCTGTGTGATGCTTCTGTTCTGGTGACAGTTCTTATATAACTGAGGGCGGGGCCACCCGGTGACCCTGCCCCCCTCTGACACACGGGGAAGAAGCGTCACACAGCGGGTACCCCATTACCAATTCACACAGGGGGGGCGGTAACTGGGGGTCCCCTTGTTAAAGGGGGCTTCCGGATTCTGATAAGCCCCCCGCCGCAGACCCCAACATAAGCCCCCCCACCCACAGACCCCCACAACCAACAGGCGAGGGTTGTGGGGATGAGGCCCTTGTCCTCATCAACATTGGGACATCCTCCCTATGTTGAGGGAATGTGGCCTGGTACGGTTCAGGAGGGCGGGGTGCTCTCTCACCCCCCCCTCTTTTCCTGCGGCCTGCCAGGTTGCGTGCTCGGATAAGGGTCTGGTATGGATTTTTAGGGGGACCCCCACGCCATTTTTAAAAAAATTTTTGGTGCGGGGTTCCCTTTAAAATCCATACCAGACCTGAAGGGCCTGGTATGGAATTTAGGGGGACCCCCACGCATTTTTTAAAAAAATTTGGGTTTGGGGTTCCCCTTAATATTCATACCAGACCCAAAAGGCCAGGTAATGCACTGTGGGGAAATGCCATGCCATTTTTTCATTTACTTTTATGTGTATTGCCCGGATCGACAATTCATTAATAGCCGCGAGTAGTTTTAAATGACTTTTTTCCTTTTGAAATGTCATTTTGCTGTCAGACTGTTCTAAACACGGGAAACATGCGCCCCTTTACAGGCATACTATAGACACCCCCCAGGTACGAAATTTAAAGGAATATTACACTTTTATTGTTTCACTTTAACCATTATTAAAATCACTGCTCCCAAAAAAACGTTAGTTTTTAAAACTTTTTTTTGCATTGATCCATGTCCCCTGGGGCAGGACCCGGGTCCCCAAACACTTTTTATGACAATAACTTGCATATTAACCTTTCAAACTAGCACTTTTGATTTCTCCCATAGACTTTTAAAGGGTCTTCCGCAGCTTTCAAATTTGCCGCAAACACCCCAAATTGTTCGCTATTCAGCGAACAGCCAATGTTCGAGTCAAACAGACAGCCCATCGCTACTCCTGACCACTGTACTCTGTACATTACACACTTCTGACCCCTGTACTCTGTACATTACACACTCCTGACCCCTGTACTCTGTACATTACACACTTCTGACCTCTGTACTCTGTACATTACACACTTCTGACCCCTGTACTCTGTACATTCCACACTCCTGACCCCTGTACTCGTTATATTCCACACTCCTGACCCCTGCACTCTGTACATTACACACTCCTGACCCTTTTACTCTGTACATTACACACTCCTGACCCCTGCACTCTGTACATTACTGTCAGGGATCTACCAGCACCAGACCGGGGCGCTTGCATACGCCTATGCGCCGGTGCGCCTCTGTTCAGACACGGCATCAAGCTGCTACTGTTGCTGTGCATCAGCGCGGCGCTCGGGCGCGCGCGGGTGCACGGCGCGGGTGCATACGCGCGTTCGCGTTAGCGCCGGTTTGGCGCCATTTAGCACATAAAACATCGCTGCTTCGTCTCAGCTCTGTGAATTTGCTTGAACCTGTATCCTGATTGTCTGCTACCTGATTTGACCCGGCTTGTTTGACCATCCGACCTGCTCCAACCCCGACCCGGCCTGTCTGACTACCCTACTGCCTGTATCTGCTACCGCTGCCGACCTCTGCCTGATCACCGACTCTGCCTTGCCTGCTGTTATTACCTGTGCCAGTTACCTGCCGACCCGGACTGTCTGACTCTGCTTGTGCCTGCCGCTTACTTGCTGTTGCACCTTCAGCTCAGCTCCAGTGATCTCTCCCTCCAGTGTGCCAAGCCTGCTGCCATTCCAGTCTCCTCTCACCTGCAACCCAGCCATCCAGTGTGTCAAGTCTTCACTCACCTGCAAGTCCTGCCATCCCAGGAGGGATCTCTGCCTCCACATCAGAGACTATACAGGCACTCCTACCCCACTGCGCTCAGGAGACCACTGTCCCCATTCCAGTGGCTCCTGAACCAGCGTTGTATAAGAGGTCTTCTCCTACAGTCAGGCTCTCCTACCAGGTACCTAACAATTACACACTTCTTACCAGTGGCGTCTCCAGCTTTCAAATTTAGGGGGGGCACATGGGGGGACAGGGACAAAAATAGGGGGCAACTATAAAATGCATATATATATATATATATATATATATCCTGGGGCCCTTTACTACGACCCCACAACGGGCCATTTCACATGTTCTGCAGTGAGCTCCCTTCCTACTGTATTAGGGTCCCCCAAGGTGGCAGAAAACAAGAGATATATGTCACCAGCATATCAAGAAAATATAAGGCTCCAAAGCAGTGGGAGAACTATCAGGGTTTCAAAGGTTGTCTTGCCACCGGGCCCTGGTGTTCTGCCACTGAGGGGTTCCCCAGCCTCCTCTTGCTGTCCTGCCCCTGCTATTGACAGCGCTGGTCTGGCATCTCTTGGAATTTACAGGCTGGTCCTCCTGTCCTAAGGACGGGAGAAATCAGTCTGTTTTTTCAGTAACTGAAAGTCCTGGTGGAGTCCTTCCTGCAACTCACTCTTCTCCCTGCCAATGAGGATGCAGGTAAAGGAGCAGATCGGGTGGCCGTAGTTGTGTGAACGCTCGCATTATGCAGTGTCAGTGAGCAGAGGGAGGGGGGAGGAATCACCCGCAGGAGCTGACTGGGGACTCTCTCCCTCTTAGACATTAATTTTTTGTAAAAAAAAAAAAAAAATTTTTTTTTGGGGGGGGGGGGCACATGGTGGGGCACAGCATAATGTTGGGGGGGTCAGGGTCAGGGCCCCCTCTGGCCCCCCCCCCCTAGGGCCAGACATTACACACTCCTGACCCCTGTACTCTGTACATTACACACTCCTGTCCCCTGTACTCTGTATATTACAAACTCCTGACCCCTGCACTCTGTACATTACACACTCCTGACCCCTGCACTGTGTATATTACATACTCCCTATACTATAGATGCTATATTGAACATTACATACTTCTCACACCTGTATTATGTACCCCATATTTCCGACTCCTGCACTATATACATTATGCTGTACATTATATACTCCTGACCCTTGCCCTATGTACTCTATGTTGTACATCTTATACTCCTGCTCCTGCACTATAAACTCTATATTGTATATTACATACTCCTGACTCCTGCACTATATACATTAACCCTTTCACTGCCACTGATATAATGCATATGGTGGAATAGGACTAGTCGTGGGCTGCGGCTGGCAAGCTATACATACATGGTCATTTCATCTCCACGTATGAGAAGACCCCCCAGAACTCCTCCTTTCCTGTGCTCTCCTTTCCCCTGCTGTATTTCACTGCAGGAGTGTTGATTGTCCACCTACCCTCAATGCTGCTCTCCTTCCAGCCTTGTGTGATCTCCCCTTCTGGCCTTCTGCCCTTTCCAGCAGCTAGTAGTATCTTACCCCCTCCAGGTAAGTATAATAGAGTGAACCAGAACCCAGCTCTCCTTTCCTAAAGCCAAAAATATACTATGAAGATTTTACCCAGTACACAGGAAGTGATGTCAGACACACAGGCCGGAACCCGGAGCTCAGGGGGTCCGCCATCTTTTGCCATTGCATGTAGTTTGTCTTCTGGACTAATGTAAGTGCATCTTATATTAATTAAACAGTGATTGTAATCTAACTACACCGTGAGATGTGATTTCCTGTACTATGCTCTGGAGTAATTTGAGGGATCTTTGGAACCTTTGGAGCAATTTTGGAGATGTGAGTAAGAAGGGGGTGGGGGGTTGTCCCTATTGAACCTGTTTGAACCCTATGAGAACCAGGGTTCATAGATTCTGGTGAGGATCCATCTGTATGGGGTTCCAACACTGTGGTGGTTGTGGAAAAGAACATGTTTTGGGAGCAAGTGACTAGGTGTCCCAGGAGCTGCACATCGAGTCAAGACCTGCTGTATGATAGTGAATGGCGGTCTCAGCCTGGACCCCTTCCATGCCCGATTGTCATTTCACTCCACCCACTAGAGCTTACTCCTGAGTAGCATCCAAATGGATTGTTTATTGAAGAATCACATCACAAGAACAGTGCAACGTTTCGGAGTCACGCAGGACCCCTTCGTCAGGCATGATCACGAAGGGGTCCTGCGTGACTGCGAGAAATGTTGCACTGTTCTTTAGATGTGATCATTCAATAAACAATCCGTTTGGACCCTGTCTTGTTGATCCATGGTGTGCTGGCAAATATCTCCTTTGTGACTTTCTGAACCAGTTTCCAACTGGTTGTTGCTGCAGCACCCAAAGTTTGGAGAGCTTATCCAGGAACGTGTGCGATGAGAACATGGAATCTTAATCCTGAGTAAGCACCGGTGGGCAGAGCGAAACACGTTGGGGTGTGTGTCCAGGCTGAGACTGCCATTCACTATTATGCAGGGGCGGACTGACCATTGAGCCACTCGGGCACTGCCCGAGGGCCCTGGGCCACTAGGGGACCCCATCAGGGTTGCCCGCCTCAGTAAAACCAGGGACAGTATGGACCAGGGACAGCCAATTGCCAGTATGGACCAGGGACAGCCAATAGAAACATATCTGTGTATACTGTGTGTACATGTATGTGTATACTGTGTGTGTGTATACTATGTGGCCCCATAATCTCTGATTGCCTGGGGGCCCCATAATCTCCTATTGCCCGGGGGCCCCATGATTTGTCAGTCCGCCCCTGCTATCATGCAGCAGGTCTTGACTTGATGTGCGGCTCCCGGGATACCTAGTCATTCTCCACCATTGCCTGGAGCATAGTCGAGCTCCCTTCCCCCCTCACAGCGGTGGGCACAGGACTTTATTCCCATACAGCCTGAGCAGCTCACACACGTATCCTTGGTTTGGGAGCACTGTGTTTATAAGTGTAGTGGTACCCGCATAGAAACCACTGGATAGGGCGGGTCCTCTGTTCTTTGCCTCAACCTTCTCCAGAACCTCAGCCCCTCAGACACACCGGGTTGGGCGTACAAACATACAATGTCATAAGAAATCCCTAGAACTAATTCTTATTACCCAGTAGTAGCGATATGTCCCAGAGAACAGACACTGAACCGGGTAGTAAAGGCAAACTTCATATAATGGCACCCAACAGGGTGGGTAACTAAAAATGGAGCAACACTAGGCATAAGATGACATTAGGTGTCCAGATCAGCATAAACAGTAGCAAGGCCACCTCAAGTGCAGCAGTGAGCAGTAGTAAAGTTTAATCTCCCGAGTGCTGGAACTATACAGTCAGAGCGCATTTATGGCGACTAGTCCTAGACCGACTGGGTGTGCACTGTCCCAAAGAAAAGGGGGATGGTAGCAGAGTGGGCAGGGCAACAAAAGGGGATTGCAGAATAATTATTATGGGAGGGGCAGTCCTTTGAGATGTTCTTCTGCAGGCTATTGTTGGGGCCTTTTAAGAGCATCTTTGCACACGATAGTCCCAGTTGGCCTGCATGCAGTATAGGTATGGTACAGTCTGGGCACAGGTAGTTGTGGTTCAGATGCTGTTAAGGTTCGGCATAATAAGGTATAAGGTTGGTATAGGGGCAGTCTAGGCTTGGAATAAGTGCAGTATAGAGTGCAGTATGGGTGCGGTATGGATTGGGTACACTTGGTGTCCTGCTCTCAGTGGCTTAGTCTTTGCTAGCAGTATCAGTATGCTGCGCTGACCTCTGGCTGTAGAAGGCGGGCCCCCCGGGTCTTTCTCAGAAAGCCTCCCGTGATCAGCAGCTGGAAGCAGGGGGTGAGTGGACAGTCTAGTCTCCCTGCAGGTGGAGGTGCTGTGATGTGGGCAGTAATGTGCTGCAACCAGATGTCCTCATTCCTAGTCTAAGGCTCAGATCTCCACTGGTATGGACTCTTGTGAATATCCAGACAGAGGTGCTCGCTCTCTAACTCCTTCAGTGCCATGAGGAAGGACTTTCCCGGGCAGTTTAATAAACATCATCTCCCCACTCCTCCTACTGCACAGTGCATATTGGGTTCTGTAGTGTAAAGAGTCTATCTGTCCCATTATATTGTCTGCCATCCCAAACTACAACTCCCAGGATTCTCAGCACTCTGAATAGAAGTCTAAGGGCTTCCAGCTGCTCCTTGCTGGCTGGAGGAGGATGGTGCAGCATAACATCAGTATCTCAGTAGAGGAAGAGAAGAATAAAGGGCAATGTCTCCTCCCCATATTGCCGTAGCCCGGCACCTGGCTACACACATATAAACAACGGTGAAGTGACTAAAGACTTTTATTAAATCTCAGAGACTTTACCAAGCATGCTTTGATCTCCCTCACCCTGTAGCCATAGATTAGTGGATGTACAGTTGCGGGAAGCAGAAAATAAATGGCACTGGTGAGGTTCTGAACATCCAGTGATATAGGCAACCTGTAAGCAATTGAGGAGAGAAGACCGCAGGAATAATTCAGAACCACCACTGAGAGGTGCGTTCCACACGTGTGCAGTGTCTTATGGCGTTCTTTCCCCGTAATAATCCTCATGGTGGCGTCAAGGATCCAGCCATAGGAAAGGAGGAGCAGTGTGATGTCCAGGGCCGTCACCACAACCCTCACCATGAGCCCCACAATCTGGATCCGATCAGTGTCTCCACAGGCAAGCTTCAGGAGGACCATATTCTCGCAGGCAAAGTCCAAGATGAGGTTAGAGGAGCAGAAGTAGACCTGGGCGGCCACAATAATAATCAGGGAGACAAACAGACTGCATTTAACGAGACCAATCATAGATAGCTGCACCAGTAAGCGGCTGGTCATGATGTCATGGTAGCGCAAGGGTCTACAGATGGCCACATAACGGTCCAGAGCCATCAAAAGCAGGACATCGGACTCAAACATTACCATCGTGTACATGAAAAACATCTGGAACAGGCATGTGACCAGCGAAACACGGTCCATCCCCAACAAGACGCTCAGGACCGCTTTGGGCGCAATAGCGGTGGTGCAGGCGATGTTGACGGAGAAGAGTAGAGCAATGAGGACGTACATAGGGGAGTGCAGGCTTTGCTCCACCCAGATTCTGTAGATGATCAGGGCATTTCCAGTCAAAATCACCAAATATATTATAAGAAACGGAATAGCCAGGAGATTTCGGGAACTTGAGATCCCAGGGAAGCCGAACAGGATAAATTCCGTGTGGGAGAAGGGCCAGGAGCGATTTTCTTCTAAAATTTCCATTCCCGGGAAGAGACTTTTATGTGTTTTCCTGAAAAAATAAAAATAAAAAGTCTAAAGTCAATATAATAATATCTTATGTTATCTAATTTATGTTGTAATTGAATCAAGAAGAATTCTGAAGAATAAAATGCCTTTTTTTAAATTGTACTGAGCTGAGCACTCTGGGGTTGGATTCGGGAAACGTTCACAAACCTTAGTAATGAGCCAAAGGTACCTAGGTTCAGGTCAAACACGGTTTGGGGAACGTGCAGGACCGGGACAAGGGTGGGCAGGAGGGGGCGGCTGCCCTGGGCACTGTGGTATCATGTAAGGTGGGGGGCACCGTGAGGAAATGAGGGATTTGTGTTGAGAGGGGCAATTTCAAGGATGGCGGGGGATAAGAATTGTTCTATGAGGGGAAATTGGTGATTTTGGGGGATTTATGTTGGAAGGGGGGATGAGGGAGGAGGATTTGTGCTAGGAGGGGGGATTGTGGGGAGAATTTGAGGTGAGAGGGGGATTTGGAGTGGGGGTAGAGGATTTGTGCTTGGATGGGAAATGTGGGGGATTAGGAGAAAGAGAGGATTTGAACTTGGAGGGGGGTAAAGATTTGCGCTGGAAGGGGGGATTTTAGCAGGGGAACAGATTTGTGCTGGGAGAAGGGGGCATTTAGGCATATAGCTTAGTGTCCAATTTGTGGGGGGAGGATTTTTGCTAACATATAACGCTCACACATTTTTTTGTAAAAAAACAAAACAAAAAAAAAATCAGTTTTGGCCATTTTCTGGGCTAATAGACAAGAGACTGTCCAACCAATGACATGGGGGAGCGGTTCTTTACCACGTGATCAGCTGTGTCCAATCACAGCTGATCACAATATAAACAGGATCAGTACCCATCAGTGACGCCTCATCAGTACCCATCAGTACCCATCAGTACCCATCAGTGCCCATCAGTGCCGCCTCATCAGTGCCCATCAGTGCCGCCTCATCAGTACCCATCAGTGCCCATCAGTGCCCATCAGTGCTGACACATCAGTGCTCATCAGTTTCGCCTATCAGTGCCCATGTGTGTCGCCTCATTAGTGCCCATCAGTGCCTCCTATCAGTGCCCATCAGGGCAGTCTATCAGTACCCTTCTGTGTCTCCTCATCAGTTCTCATCAGTGATGCCTCATCAGTGCTGCCTATCAAATCCCATCAGTGCCGCCTCATCAGAGGTCCATCAGTGCTATCTATCAGTGCCCATCAGTGCCACCTATCAGTACCCATCAGTGCCTCCTCATCAGTGCCCATAAGTGCTGTTTATCAGTACCCATCAGTGCCACCTCATCAGTTCCAATCACTGCAGCCGATCAGTGCCCATCAGTGCCGCCTATCAGTAGCCATTAATGTCTCCTAATCAGTACCCATCAGTGCCCATCAGTGCCATCTATCAGTACCCATCATGGCCTCCTCATCAGTGTCCATCAGTGCTACTTATCAGTACCCATCAGTGCCTCCTCATCAGTACCCATCAGTGCTGTCTATCAGTGCCCATCAGTGCCACCTCATCAGTTCCAAACACTTTAGCCTATCAGTACCCATTAATGCCTCCTACTCAGTACCCATCAGTGCTGCCTATTAGTACCCATCAGTGCTGCCTCATCAGTGCTGCCTATCAGTGCCCATCAGTGCCACCTATCAGTACCCATCAGTGCCTCCTAATCAGTACCCATCAGTGCCTCCTAATCAGTACTCATCAGTGCTGCCTCATCAGTGCTGCCTATCACTACCCATCAGTGCACATCAGTGGAGGAGAAAAATGACTTAGTTACAACATTTTATAACAGAAACTAAGAAAAACTTTTTTTTTTTCAAAATGTTCAGTCTTTTTTGTTTGTTTAGCAAAAATAAAACCCTACTGTGACAGAGAGAGGCTCTGTCGGTATAAGTTTATAGGAAAAGGTGACCCAGGAGTCTCATTAAGGGTGAATGCAAGGTTCAGGACTAGCATCTCTCCAGGTTCTGTAGTTCTAAATCAAAACATTCAATCCTGGGTCCAGGTTTTGCTAGACGCCTGCAACATGGCTCGCTACACAGGTGTGCGGGGTCATTATATAGTCAGGTCTGAGAATTGCTCAAGGCTCTCGTTTTGGAGACAGCTTCCAGTTTGGAGACAGAAGGTCTCACCCGGGGTCAGGGGGCCCCAGGAAGAAGCCACAAGATAGAGGTTAGAGGGACCCAGCCAGAAGCCACAAGATAGCAGGTCAGAGGGACCCAGCCAGAAGCCACAAGATAGCAGGTCAGAGGGACCCAGCCAGAAGCCAAGAGATAGCAGGTCAGTGGGACCCAGCCAGAAACCACAAGACAGCAGGTCAGAGGGACCCAGCCAGAAACCACAAGACAGCAGGTCAGAGGGACCCAGCCAGAAACCACAAGACAGCAGGTCAGAGGGACCCAGCCAGAAACCACAAGACAGCAGGTCAGAGGGACCCAGCCAGAAGCCACAAGATAGCAGGTCAGTGGGACCCAGCCAGAAACCACAAGACAGCAGGTCAGAGGGACCCAGCCAGAAACCACAAGACAGCAGGTCAGAGGGACCCAGCCAGAAGCCAAGAGATAGCAGGTCAGAGGGACCCAGCCAGAAACCACAAGACAGCAGGTCAGAGGGACGCAGCCAGAAACCACAAGACAGCAGGTCAGAGGGACCCAGTCAGAAACCACAAGACAGCAGGTCAGAGGGACCCAGCCAGAAGCCACAAGATAGCAGGTCAGAGGGACCCAGCCAGAAACCACAAGACAGCAGGTCAGAGCGACCCAGTCAGAAACCACAAGACAGCAGGTCAGAGGGACCCAGCCAGAAGCCACAAGATAGCAGGTCAGAGGGACCCAGCCAGAAACCACAAGACAGCAGGTCAGAGCGACCCAGCCAGAAACCACAAGACAGCAGGTCAGAGGGACCCAGCCAGAAACCACAAGACAGCAGGTCAGAGGGACCCAGCCAGAAACCACAAGACAGCAGGTCAGAGGGACCCAGCCAGAAACTACAAGACAGCAGGTCAGAGGGACCCAGCCAGAAACCACAAGACAGCAGGTCAGAGGGACACAGCCAGAAGCTACGAGACAGAGGTCAGAGGGACCCAGCCAGAAGCCACAAGACAGCAGGTCAGAGGGACCCAGCCAGAAACCACAAGACAGCAGGTCAGAGGGACCCAGCCAGAAACCACAAGACAGCAGGTCAGAGGGACCCAGCCAGAAGCCAAGAGATAGCAGGTCAGAGGGACCCAGCCAGAAACCACAAGACAGCAGGTCAGAGGGACGCAGCCAGAAACCACAAGACAGCAGGTCAGAGGGACCCAGTCAGAAACCACAAGACAGCAGGTCAGAGGGACCCAGCCAGAAACCACAAGACAGCAGGTCAGAGGGACCCAGCCAGAAGCCACAAGATAGCAGGTCAGTGGGACCCAGCCAGAAACCACAAGACAGCAGGTCAGAGGGACCCAGCCAGAAACCACAAGACAGCAGGTCAGAGGGACCCAGCCAGAAGCCAAGAGATAGCAGGTCAGAGGGACCCAGCCAGAAACCACAAGACAGCAGGTCAGAGGGACGCAGCCAGAAACCACAAGACAGCAGGTCAGAGGGACCCAGTCAGAAACCACAAGACAGCAGGTCAGAGGGACCCAGCCAGAAGCCACAAGATAGCAGGTCAGAGGGACCCAGCCAGAAACCACAAGACAGCAGGTCAGAGCGACCCAGTCAGAAACCACAAGACAGCAGGTCAGAGGGACCCAGCCAGAAGCCACAAGATAGCAGGTCAGAGGGACCCAGCCAGAAACCACAAGACAGCAGGTCAGAGGGACCCAGCCAGAAACCACAAGACAGCAGGTCAGAGGGACCCAGCCAGAAGCCACAAGATAGCAGGTCAGAGGGACCCAGCCAGAAACCACAAGACAGCAGGTCAGAGGGACCCAGCCAGAAGCCACAAGATAGCAGGTCAGAGGGACCCAGCCAGAAACCACAAGACAGCAGGTCAGAGCGACCCAGCCAGAAACCACAAGACAGCAGGTCAGAGGGACTCAGCCAGAAACCACGAGACAGCAGGTCTTGGTCTCAGGAGTCAGGTCAGCTCCTATCAGGGGTATCAGGAGAACCCCAATCCTTAGGCTAGCGGTGGGCCCCACAGCAGGGCACTGCAAATGAAGTCTAGAGAGCCAAGTGTTCTGGGAGAGCTGAATGACACAGTCAAAAGACTGGTAAGAGGAGCAGCCGTGCTGCCAACACGTAAGTCAGGTGGTTTGGTGTTTTCGTTAATTCATGGTATGTGGAGGAATCCCCTGCGTGGGCAACTGGTGTATAAGTGAACTTTCTTTTATTCAATAAAAGTGGGCTGCCATGCCCTAAAACTAGGGTTGCTACATCATCCCTTTAATCCAGGACACATATGAATTACTCGGGTTCTGGGGCTGATTTCATGCAGATAAGGCACCAAGTGAGTTTAATTACCACCCTAATCAGCCACAGAAACCGAGTAATTAATGTGTGTCCTGGATTAAAGGGATGATGTGGCAACCCTACCTAAAACTACAGTCTGGACCGGCGCAGCTCATTGCAAATGTACCTGTTACTTGAGTTTAATTCCTCGATCTCACATATTGGTGGAGAATGTGGGCACGACGGTGGAGTTCCAGATCCTCGCACGCCAGAACAGTGAATTGACCAGTAACTGTATATTCTCTGCAGTGTGTACAGCACTGTGTGTGTCTCAGCTCTTAAAGAAACAGTACTCCAGGTTGAACTGTGCAAGTGTGCTGTAGCTGTGCACCGGAGCGACTGTAAAGATGGGACGGTCAAAACGTAAATCAACGTTTGCTGACATAAAAGACAGAAGTTTGTGGCTGGAGGGGTTGTTACCGACAGAACAAGCCCCAGACTGGTGCAAGATGCATTTGGCTGCACTGGAGCAAAGAAAAATGGAACACAAACCATCACTCGGTGCAAGGAGTGAGCAGACGGGTGCGGTTGCCCGTGGCAACAAAGGAGAAATCTGTTCGGCTGACTTCATACGGCCTGTGTTGCCTTCTGAACATGCTGAAGACCTTTTTGGCTTATTTTGCGATGATTGCTTCTTCCCAAGGGTGGCCCAGAATCCGCCAGGCTGAATTGGTGCAACCTTTTCTGATGCAAGAGTACCGAGAGGTGTACCGCGGGATATGTCATAACCGAGATGACTACGACAATTATCTAGAAGCCATCCAGTCTATGGAGCGCTGGAAAAATTCAACAGGTAGAATGTGGTCTCCCATAGCAACCGGAGAAAGTCCATTTGCAGAAAGGAGGAGCTACAGCAGAGACGTGGCTCAAATTCTGAGTGAAGAGGTTCGTGCAAAAGTGTCTGTTGTCACCCCTGGCAACCGTGAAGGAAATGTTGTTCAGCCTGCAGGGGGTGATGGAGAGCACAAGAGACCAGAGGTTTCAAGGTATGGCTGCTTGTGTGAAGTGGTCATCCCAGAGAAGAGGGCACCATGTCCAGCATCCTGCAAGGGGTATGACCATGTGTGTGAGTCTGCTGTTACCCCTGGCAACAGGAAACCTGTTCAGCCTGTGGGGGATGTTGGAAAATCCAAGAAGGATGCGATGTTGCCCGTGTCTATGTGGGGGCATTGGCTTGTGAGAGCGCAGCAAAGAAGGGACAACGCCCTCAATTGAAGCTTTCCACACCTGTCAACTGGAATGGTAAGACTGTTACCAATGTGAGAGAGACGGGTCAGGGGACTATTCCCTGTGAAGTGGGAGTAAGTCCAGTGAGAAAATCTGCTTTCAGAGACTTTCTGCAAATGAATACCCTGCCTAGTAGCGAAGCACAGTTTGAAGCTGAACCTGCAGCAAGCTTGAGGACTGTTAAGGACTTGTCTCAATGCAATGCCCTTTGTAGCAGAGAGACAAGGATTAAAGCTAAACGTGTGGTATGTACTCAGAAGTCTGAAAATGGTGATATATTTTCCTTCTATGTTGGTGTTTAAAAGGGAAAACTGTTCTGTGCAAAGGACAGGGCTGATTCAGCAGAGGTCAGGGGTGACCACTGAGAGATGTGTGCCATTGCCCCTAGCAACCATGACAGGTGCAACAGGGTTGTCCCTGGAGACCTCCCAGGAGCTCATGGTGTCTGAGCCTGAGGTTTTCCAGGATGACTGTGTAGCCACCCCGACGGGTGAGACAATATCTTATAAAGTAAAAAGCGATTTAACAAATGTCCCACAGGCTCAAGCTGGTAATGAGCTGGGACAGCCTGTGAAAGTCAGGAATGATGATGAGGATTGTATTTCTGACAATGTTGATGATGGTTTTCCCATAGCAACCACAGGCAGTGCCGCAGAGTTGTCCCTGGAAGTCTCACTAGGACTCCCCATGTTGGAGCCGGTGGGGGCCAGGACAGCTCTGATACTGCTCAGGAGGAACAAAATGGGAAAATGGCTCAAATGATGGAGCATGAATTATCGCAGTCTAACGTGGTTAACAATGACTTGTGCCCGATGTCTGCTACCAAGCCACTCTGTCCGCCTGTGTCTCCTTGGGTAGATGGAGCAGTACTACGGAGTGCTGGTGACTGGAGCACAGACAGGATAGACTGGGATAGCTTGGCAAGAAAGTTAATGGTAGTATTGAAGGAAACCTTCATGTGTGCTAGTAAGGTAAGGACATTATTGCTGCTGTGACAAATGGAGAGGCTACAAAGCCAGTAGACACAGGCAGAACTGTTGCAGAACTTAACCCCCTCCAGGCGGAAGGATCAGAAAAGAGAGCTGTGACAGACCTAGCCGGGACAGAGGCTTTTGGAGGGGACTAAATGCTAGCCTCTTGCCTACCGATCATGGGCCCTGGCATTTGGGGGAACGGTGCTCTTTGTGAGCTGTATGCCTGGGGACCCTTGAGATGGTGTTGCTTTGGATTCAGGTCCATGTCACCCAAGACACACAGACTCTGGGAACTCTGTATATGCCATATTAGAAATAGTGACTGATTTATACTGTTGGGACACATACTGTTAGATGCTGATGTCATCAACTCCAGCCACCTGTCTGTTGTCTTCTATAATGTAAATGAGTCTAGTCTGGCTTGCCACAAATGAGTCTAGTCTGGCTTGTCAGAGGGACCCAGCCAGAAGCCACAAGATAGCAGGTCAGAGGACCCAGCCAGAAGCTACGAGACAGAGGTCAGAGGGACCCAGCCAGAAGCCACAAGATAGCAGGTCAGAGGGCCCAGCCAGAAGCTAGGAGACAGAGGTCAGAGGGACCCAGCCAGAAGCCAAAGGAGCAGGTCAGAGGACCCAGCCAGAGGCTAGGAGACAGAGTTCAGAGGGACCCAGCCAGAAGCCACAAGACAGCAGGTCAGAGGACCCAGCCAGAAGCTGCGAGACAGAGGTCAGAGGGACCCAGCCAGAAGCCACAAGACAGAGGTCAGAGGGACCCAGCCAGAAGCCACAAGACAGCGGTCAGAGGGACCAAGCCAGAAGCCACAAGACAGAGGTCAGAGGGACCAAGCCAGAAGCTAGGAGACAGAGGTCAGAGGGACCCAGCCAGAAGCCACAAGACAGAGGTCAGAGGACCCAGCCAGAAGCCACAAGATCCCAGGAATCAGGTCAGCTCCTATCAGGGATATCAGGAGAACCCCAATCCTTAGGCTAGTGGTGGGCCCCGCAGCAGGGCACTGAGATTGAAGTCTAGAGAGCCAAGTGTTCTGAGAGAGCTGAATGACACAGTCAAAGGACTGGTAAGAGGAGCAGCCGTGCTGCCAACACTTAAGCCAGGTGGTTTGGTGTTTTCGTTAATTCATGTTATGCGGAGGAATCCCCTGCGTGGGCAACTGATGTATAAGTGAACTTTCCTTTATTCAATTAAAGTGGGCTGCCACGCCCTAAAACTACAGTTTGGACTGGCGCAGCTCATTGCAAATACACCTACTACTTGAGTTTAGTTCCTCGATCTCTCACACTACCAAAAGAAAGCTCTATCTGTGTGAAGAAAATGATAAAAATGTCCTATGTGTACAGTGCTAGATGACCGCGTAATTGTCATTCAAAGTGTGAGAGCGCTGAAAGCTGAGAATTCTTCTGGGCAGGAAGAGGGGGAAGGGCCCGGTATTGGAGGGGTTAAATAACATGTCTGGGAGGTGCCCTGACCCTGCACTTTAGGCCCTTTAGATTGCATTTTAACCATTTTAAAGTGATTCTAAAGTCTTGTGTGTTTTTTTTTTTTTGCTATAAAAATAACAAACCTGTCATACTTCCCTCCTCTGTGCAGCCCCGATCCTCCTCTTCTCGGGTCCCTGGCTGGAGCTCCTGGCCCCTCCCTCCTGTAGAGTGCCCCCCACAGCAAGCAGCTTGCTATGGGGGCACCTGAGCCGAGCCATTGCTACGTGTGTCCAATCAGACGCAGAGCTGTCTTTAGTTCCTGCCCCCTCTCTCCAGATTGGCTAACTGAGTTTGATTGACAGCAATGGAAGCCAATGGCGCCAATCAGGAGAGAGAGTCCTGGACAGCCAAGGCACTTGTTGATTTTACTGGATAGAGAGATGGGGCTCAGGTAAGTATTAGGGGGGTTGGGGAGGGGCACACAGAAGGTTTTTTTATCTTAATGCATAGAATTCACCTTCTGCCTTTACAACCACTTGAAGACCCGGCTTTGTCTGGCACTTTTTGCTTTAAATCTGTATTTTGTGCTAGAAAATTACTTATAACCCCCAAACATTATACATTTTTCTTTTTTAGGGGAGACCCTAGGGAATAAAATGGTGATTGTTGCAATGTTTTTATGTCACACGGTATTTGTGCTCTGGTGGGCAGTCATGTTGGAACAGGAAGGGGCCGTCCCCAAACTGTTCCCTCAAAGTTGGGAGCATGAAATTGTCCAAAATGTCTTGAACATTTGGACAATTTTAAAGATAGGCAACTCCTATCCTCATATTGATTAGTGGTTCCAAATTAATAATAACTACTGCAGTAGGGAACAGACACCAAAGATACGCTCAGCATCTTTCCAAATAACTGTTCTGCTTTATTATGACGTAATTGAAGGTTTTTATACACATGATTACATAGGCATCACATTAATATTACAATTGTACTTTGTATGGTTACAAGGGGCGTAACATAGGCAGGCTAATTCTTATCAGGACTGGAAAGAATGTAAAAATGTACTGAAAACATTATTAGTGCCGTGTGCAATACATATAAAATAGAATACAATTATATACAGAACCTACAAATTTCCTTTACAGTATGCTGACGCCTTAAGAGTTCCCTTCACTGGAACTAAGGGGCCAAGCCCAACTGCTGAAAAACAACCCCCCACCATAATCCCCCCTCCATCCCCCCAACACCATAATCCCCCCTTTACCCCCCGACACCATAATCCCCCCTCCACCCCCCGACACCATAATCCCCCCTCCACACCCCCCAACACCATAATCTCCCCTCCACCCCCCCGACACCATAATCCCCCCTCCACACCCCCCGACACCATAATCTCCCCTCCACCCCCCCAACACCATAATCCCCACTTTACCCCCCGACACCATAATCCCCCCTCCACACCCCCCAACACCATAATCTCCCCTCCACCCCCCCAACACCATAATCCCCACTTTACCCCCCGACACCATAATCTCCCCTCCACCCCCCGACACCATAATCTCCCCTCCACCCCCCAACACCATAATCTCCCCTTTACCCCCCGACACCATAATCTCCCCTCCACCCCCCACCACCATAATCCCCCCTTTACCCCCCGACACCATAATCTCCCCTCCACCCCCCACCACCATAATCCCCCCTCCACACCCCCAACATCATACTACCCCCTCCACCCCCCCGACACCATAATCCCCCCTCCTCCCACACCATAATCCCCCCTCCTCCCACACCATAATCCCCCCTCCACACCCCCAACACCATAATCCCCCCTCCACCCCTCCGACACCATAATCCCCCCACACCATAATCCCCCCTCCACACCCCGACACCATAATCTTCCCTCCACACCCCCCAACACCATAATCCCCCCTCCAGAAAAATGATTTGGACCAGTGCACAAAGCAAGGTCCATAAAGACATAGATGAGGGAGTTTGGGGTGGAGGAACTTGACTGGCCTGCAACCCCATAGAACACCTTTGGGATGAATTGGAGCGGCGAGCCAGGCCTTCTCGTCCAACATCAGCGCCTGACCTCACATAGTTACATATTTACATAGTTACATGTAGGTGAGGTTGAAAAAAGACACAAGTCCATCAAGTCCAACCTATGTGTGTGATTATATGTCAGTATTTTCTCACAAATGCTTTTCTGGAAGAATGGTCGAACATTCCCATAGACACCCTCCTAAACCTTGTGGACGGCCTTCCCAGAAGAGGTGAAGCTGTTATAGCTGCAAAGGGCGGAGCCAACTCAATATTGAACCCTCCGGACTAAGACTGGGATGTCATTAAAGGTCATGTGTGTGTAAAGGGGGGGACCAATACTTTTGGTCATAGAGTGTACCGCCAAAAGAAATCTCTATGTGTTTGAAAAAAAATGATATAAATGTCATTTGGTGTACAATGTCACCTGACCGAGCAATTACCAGGTAAAGCAGCGCAGTGTTGAGTAGCAAAAAAAAATGGCCTGGTCATTAAGAGGGGTAAAACCTTCCAGAGGCCAAGTGGTGAACTTGGATTTTGGTGCGTTTCTAAACACGCATTGTGTCGCAGGTTATTTTAATGCAAATGTCGGTGCATTTTGACACTTCTTTAAACAATTTTTGTTTGGCACTTTTTTAACGTGCATTTTTATGTGTTTTTTATGTGAAGTCAGGAAAATGTGCGTCCTTTAGTCACACTTGGGGTGCCTTTAATCATTAAAAAAAAAAAAAAAAACGGGCAAATTTGGAGCCCCTGGACCCCACTGAGAGCTCCTGGGTCCCCCCGAGAGCCCCTGGGCCCAACTGAGAGCTCCTGGGCCCCACTGAGAGTCCCTGGGCCCCACTGAGAGCTCCTGGGCCCCACTGAGAGCCCCTGGGCCCCACCGAGAGCCCCTGGGCCCCACCGAGAGCTCCTGGGCCTCACTGAGAGCTCCTGGGCCCCAACAAGAGCTCCTGGGCCCCAACAAGAGCTCCTGAGCCCCACCGAGAGCCCCTGGGCCTCACTGAGAGCTCCTGGGCCACACCGAGAGCTCCTGAGCCCCACCGAGAGCCCCTGGGCACCACTGAGAGCTCCTAGACCCACTGAGAGCTCCTGGGCCCCACCAAGAGCCCCTGGGCCCCACCGAGAGCTCCTGGGCCACACCGAGAGCTCCTGAGCCCCACCGAGAACCCCTGGGCACCACTGAGAACTCCTGGGCTTTACTGAGAGCTCCTGGGCCACACCGAGAGCTCCTGAGCCCCACCGAGAGCCCCTGGGCACCACTGAGAACTCCTGGGCCCCACCGAGAGCTCCTGGGCCCCACCGAGAGCCCCTGGGCCTCACTGAGAGCTCTTGGGCCACACTGAGAGCTCCTGAGCCCCACCGATAGCTCCTGGGCCTCACTGAGAGCTCCTGGGCCCCACCGAGAGCTCCTGAGCCCCACCGAGAGCCCCTGGGCCTCACTGAGAGCTCCTGGGCCACACCGAGAGCTCCTGGGCCCCACCGAGAGCCCCTGGGCACCACTAAGAGCTCCTGGCCCCACTGAGAGCTCCTGGACCCCACCGAGAGATCCTAGGCCACACCGAGAGCTCCTGAGCCCCACCGAGAGCCCCTGGGCACCACTGAGAGCTCCTGGGCCCCACCAAGAGCCCCTAGGCTTTACTGAGAGCAACTGGGCTTTACTGAGAGCTCCTGGGCCACACCGAGAGCTCTTGAGCCCCACTGAGAGCCCCTGGGCACCACTGAGAACTCCTGGGCCCCACCGAGAGCCCCTGGGCCACACCGAGAGCTCCTGAGCCCCACCGAGAGCCCCTGGGCTTTACTGAGAGCTCCTGGGCCACACCGAGAGCTCCTGAGCCCCTCCGAGAGCCCCTGGGCCCCACTGAGAACTCCTGGGCCCCACCGAGAGCTCCTGGGCCCCACCAAGAGCTCCTGGGCCTCACTGAGAGCCCCTGGGCCCCACTGAGAGCTCCTGGGCCACATCGAGAGCTCCTGGGCCACACTGAGAGCTCCTGGGTCTCACTGAGAGCCCCTGGGCCCCACCGAGAGTGCATGGGCCCCACCAAGAGCTCCTGGGCCCCACTGAGAGCCCATGGACCCCTCTGAGAGCTCCTGGGCCACACCGAAAGCTCCTGGGCCCCACCGAGAGCTCCTGGGCCCCACTGAGAGCTCCTGGGCCATACCGAGAGCTCCTGGGCCCCAGAAACTTCCGATTCCAGGTCATCTGATCACTGTGATGGCCTCTGATTGGCTATCACAGTGATCAGTTAATGATGGAGAGGAAAGATACATTGTAGGGCTAATGGCTTGTGGCGGCCCATAGTGCAGGCCACAGACCACAGGGACGCCACCCCCCCACCTCCAATCCGTTGGGCTGGCCCCCTAATCTACATGCGAGGTGCCGGACGCATGGATTCCAATGTTTGTTTTTGTTTTTTTTCTAGAAGCACATGATTAGAGCCAGAGGCATTCTCCATTCTAGTTCATCCCAAAGGTGTTCTATGGGGTTGAGGTCAGGACCAGTCAAGTTCCTCCACCCCAAACTCGCTCATCCATGTCTTCATGGACCTTGCTTTGTGCACTGGTGGGCAGTCATGTTGGAACAGGAAGGGGCCGTCCCCAAACTCCTCCCACAAAGTTGGGAGCATGAAATTGTCCAAAATGTCTTGGTATGCCGACGCCTTCAGAGTTCCCTTCACTGAAACCAAGGGGCCAAGCCCAACCCCCGAATAACAACCCCCCCACCATAATCCCCCCTCCACCAAATGATTTGGACCAGTGCACAAAGCAAGGTCCATAAAGACATGGATGAGCGAGTTTGGGGTGGAGACATTTGACTGGCCTGACATAAACCCCACAGAACACATTTGGGATGAATTAGAGCTAAGACTGCGAGCCAGGCCTTCTCATCCAACATCAGTGCCTGACCTCACAAATGCACTTCTGGAAGAACGGTCAAACATTTCCATAGACACACTCCTAAACCTTGTGGACGGCCTTCCCAGAAGAGGTGAAGCTGTTATAGCTGCAAAGGGCGGAGCCAACTCAATATTGAACCCTCTGGACTAAGACTGGGATGTCATTAAAGTTCATGTGTGTGTAAAGGGGAGGGGGGAGAGCCAAATCGCGTGTTACAAAAACCCCCATCAAAATGCATATTAAAAATGTGCTAAAATGGTTACAAAAATGTCCCTTACCGTTGAATTCAGCCGATCCTGCACACGGTGTGTAGAGGATCTTCTCCATGGATCGGTTTCTCGGTACGTCTCCTCTCCATCTCTAATCTTTCCTTGGAGAGTTCCGTGCCATAGTTTGGACCCTGTGGATGGCGTCGGGCTGAGCGGATGTTTTCGGAAGATGTGAGAGTCTTCCAGTACAGTCAGACATATATACAGGAGATGATCCCCAGGGGGCGCTGCTCATTATCAGATCATACTGGAAGGATGTTCATCCCCCTAGAGACCCTGGCTCCATATCCATGGAAAATGATGTTTTGTATTCATTTATCTCCGGGGGGGAATGGACAAAACTCCCAGCTGGGGACTTTCTAGGACACCAAATTTATTTTATGCAATTATCCATATCGGAGAATGATCTGGTGCATTTATAAAATGGTAGAACTGTTACCAGGAAATATTTCTCGTTCTATGAGAACATTATTGCCTAGATGCCGAAGAGGATTTAAAAAATGTAAAGACCATGCCTGCCCGTAGCAAGTAGAGGGTTGCTTTTTCTGTCCCTCTAGGTCTTGTGCAATTTTTAATATCGCCCCTAGGTGTCTATAGATTTGGCCTTGCCTCGGAAGGAGTCGAGGGATATAAAAAAGGGGGTGTCGTTGGTTGCTTAGAAGAAATAGAGAAGAGTAGAGTGTCTGGTGGTGGAGAGGAGTGAGGACCGTTGATGCCCTAGTGCAGTGAAGGTGAACCTTGGCACCCCAGATATTTTGGAACTACATTTCCCATGATGCTCAGGCACTCTACAGTGTAGTTGAGCATCACTGGAAATATTGTTCCAAAACATCTGGCGTGCCAAGGTTCACCATCACTGCCCTAGTGCAATGGTCAGCACTCAAGTACCCCCAACAGGCCATATTTTGGGAATTTCCCTTTGATAAAACAGGTCTCATAAATACCAAGCCATCAACATTGATTTAAAGGTGAAAACTTGATATGCTGGGGGGGTATTGAGGAATGAGGTTGGAACCCTTAGCTAAGGTATAGTAGGGCCATCTTTTTGAAGCATCTAAAGGTCTACTGTATGACTGAACCCCTCCCCCCCCCCAAGGTGGAGGTGGAACTAATCCTCCAGAAGGGCCAAACCAAGTGAGCTAGCTGGAGAACCTTAGTAGAGAAGGCAATAGTTCCAGAACATGAAGGTCAAATAACCTATTGAAATGTAAAAAGATGCCCTTCCTTTCTATGGATACTTGGGCGAGCCTATACCTGGGGAGTAGAGACTTGGAGACCAGTTGCAGTTTTTTTGTCCCTCTAGGTCTTGTGCAATTTTTAATATCGCCACTAGGTGTCTCTATAGCTTTGGACTTACCTCAGGAGGAGGTGTCGTTGGTTGGTGAGAAGAAATAGAGAAGAGTAGAGTGCCTGGTGGTGGAGCGGAGTGATGACTGTTGATACCCTAGTGCAGTCATGGTGAACCTTGGTACCCCAGATGTTTTGGAACTACATTTCCCATGATGCTCAACTACACTGCAGAGTGCATGAGCATCATGGGAAATGTATTTCCAAAACATTTGGGGTGCCAAGGTTTGCCTTCCATTCTATTACTAGTGTAGGACCCACTAATTCGGGGTACTTTGTCGCAGTAAGTGGGCTTAGCACTATATGACCATATAGTGTGTCCAGACCCCCGTATTTTCTGAATATGTTCAGGTGTTTTTAACTAGCCCTGCAGGAAAAGTCATTCTTGTATGTGTGCGCTGTAAAATATTTTGTACTGTTTGTAGGTCTTATAGCAGCACCATCTTGAATTTAAACACATTGTACGGTGTGCCCCCCAAATATGTTCTTGTATATTGTAATAGGCCCTGACCAGGTTTTTTGGGCTGGAGCACCCCTCCCCCTCCTCATTACCCTCTATTTAGTGGCCACCAGTGTTTAGGATGTATCCCCTTCAGTTCTCCTACATAGAGGAGTTCAGCTCCCATGGTTGAGACAAAGGATCTTCCATTCTATTACTAGTGTAGGACCCACTAATTCGGGGTACTTTGTCGCAGTAAGTGGGCTTAGCACTATATGACCATATAGTGTGACCAAACCCCCGTATTTTTAGAATATGTTCAGGTGTTTTTAACTAGCCCTGCAGGAAATGTCATTCTTGTATGTGTGCGCTGTAAAATGTTTTTTACTGTACTTCTGTCTCGGTCTGGTTCATGGTTTCTGACAGTGAGACTTTTTCACAGCCTAACTACAAGGAGAGGCCCAAAATCCAAGGAGGTGTTCAGGCTTTCTAGGGGGAATAAATTACACACCTAATTTCCTAACATCTTTTTTGGAGACCCTGGAGAACAAGGACAGTGGAAACACCCACAAAATCACCACATTTTTTGTCACACGATTTTGGAAAATGCAGAAAAAAAAATGAAAATGTATTTTTGTCAATCAATAAGATATTTCTAATACACAGCATAGGCATACTTATGATTACAGCCCAAAACAGATTCTGCTTCTCCTCCTGAGTATGTGGATACCACATGTGTGTGAGACAGCCTAACCACACAGAGAGGCCCAAAATCCAAGGAGCACCTTCGGGCTTTCTAAGAACATAAATTACACATCTAATTTCCAGACTACCTACCACATTATTGGAGGTCCTGGAACACCAGGGCAGTGAAAACACCTATAAAATGACCCCATTTTTGAAGGTAAACACCCCAGTGTGTTTTTTTTTTTAAGAGGCATAGGGAGTCTTTTAAAGCCTTCATTTTTTCCCACTAGTTTTTTGAAAATTCTAAATAAATATAAACATGATTTTTTTTAACACAAAGTTGTCAATGTATAAGATTTTTCTCACACACAGCATGGACATATTTATGATTACACTCAAAAATACATTCTGCTACTCCTTCTGTGTATGGTGATACCACATGTGTGTGCTTCGCCATAGTACAGACGGTGCTCCGAGGCACATACATATGGCGCATGCCTATCACTGATACTGGCCCCAAATGACTTTTTTAAACAGGCCTTCTGCACTGGCTAATTGTTGTTTGGTCTACAGCATCCTGAGTGTGTTCCTGTTTCCTGTGCCTGCCCTCTGATCTTGACCCGGCTTGCTCCTGGCCATTTTTGCTCTCTGCCCCTGACCTCGGCTTTTCCCTGGGGTTCTGATGTAAAGGGGGGGCCATGGGGACCCTTAATTAAAAAGAGAGGAGACTCTTGGGACCCTGATGTAAAGGGAGATGACTGTGGGGACCGTGATGTAAGGGGGTGAACTCTGGGAACTCTAATGAAAGGGGTAAACTGTGATGTACGAGCAAAATCTGGGAACCCTGATGTAAGAGGGGACTCAGGGGACCCTTATTTAGGGAGTAGAGACTCTTGGGACCTTGATGTAAGGGGGGATGACTCTGGGGACACTGATGTATAGGTGGGGGAACTCTGGGGACTCTTATGAAAAGGGTAAACTCTGATGAAGGGGAAAATCTGGGAACCCTGATTTAAAGGGGGGGACTCTGGGGACCCTGATTTAGGGAGTGGAGACTCTTGAGACCCCGATGTAAGGGGGGATGACTCTGGGGACACTGATGTATAGGGGGGAACTCTGGGGAATTGAATGAAAGGGGTAAACTCTGATGTAAGGGAAAAATCTAGGAACCCTGATGTAAGGGGGGGGGGACTCTGGGGAAACTGATTTAAGAAGTTGAGACTCTTGGGACCCTGATGTAAGGGGGATGACTCTGGGGGCACTGATGTATAGGGGGGAACTCTGGGGACTCTAATGAAAGGGGTAAACTCTGATATAAGGGGTCAGGCATGGGGGCCTAGGCCTAAAGCTGTGTAAGGGGCCTCAAAATTTATGGCTGCCTTGTTCCCCACACACTGCACCAACGTTCTGCATACCGCTGCAGGATTGGATGATGTTAGCTAGAGGCGGAGCCCTCTCATGCAAACTTCAGCCACTCTGTGAAGAAGAGGTATCCAACCAATGAGGTGCTGCGCACAACATCACTTCCTCCCAGCTTCCCAGTCAGTCTCTACATGGAGTTAATGTTGGAAAGAAGGTGAGGAAATCATCCCAGCCTTTGGTGGGGGGGAGGGGGTGCAAGTAGTTAGTCTTGCCTCGGGTGCAAAATGGCCTAGCATCGGCCCTGACTGCACTATTCTGGGGGCTTCAAACCAGCGCCCACAATGGGAGGACACGAGGGTACGTCCTCCCATGACGAGGAGGCTACCACCCGGCTGTTTGTATTTAGTGGCTGGTTGGAGGGTGGGGGGAGGGGGAACCCAGGACACAGCTGTCACAGAGCACTAGGGATGAGCTTCGAGTTCGAGTCGAACTCATGTTCTACTCGAACATTGGCTGTTCGCAAGTTCGCCGAACAGCGAACAATTTGGGGTGTTCGCGGCAAATTCGAATGCCGCGGAACACCCTTTAAAAGTCTATGGGAGAAATCAAAAGTGCTAATTTTAAAGACTTATATGCAAGTTATTGTCATAAAAAGTGTTTGGGGACCCGGGTCCTGCCCCAGGGGACATGGATCAATGCAAAAAAAAGTTTTAAAAACGGACGTTTTTTCAGGAGCAGTGATTTTATTAATGCTTAAAGTCAAACAATAAAAGTGTAATATCCCTTTAAATTTCGTACCTGGGGGGTGTCTATAGTATGCCTGTAAAGGGGCGCATGTTTCCTGTGTTTAGAACAGTCTGACAGCAAAATGACATTTGGAAGGAAAAAACTCATTTAAAACTACCCGCGGCTATTGCATTGCCGACAATACACATAGAAGTTCATTGATAAAAACGGCATGGGAATTCCCCACAGGGGAACCCCGAACCAAAAAAAAAAAAAAAAAAATGATGTGGGGGTCCCCCTAAATTCCATACAAGGCCCTTCAGGTCTGGTATGGATATTAAGGGGAACCCCAGCCAAAATTAAAAAAAAAAATTGACGTGGGGTTCCCCCTAAATTCCATACCAGACCCTTCAGGTCTGGTATGGATTTTAAGGGGAACCCCGCGCCAAAAAAAAAAAAAAAAACGGCGTGGGGTCCCCCTAAAAATCCATACCAGACCCTTATCCGAGCACGCAACCTGGCAGGCCGCAGGAAAAGAGGGGGGGACGAGAGTGCGGCCCCCCCCCCCTCCTGAACCGTACCAGGCCACATGCCCTCAACATTGGGAGGGTGCTTTGGGGTAGCCCCCCAAAACACCTTGTCCCCATGTTGATGAGGACAAGGGCCTCATCCTCACAACCGTGGCCGGTGGTTGTGAGGGTCTGCGGGCGGGGGGCTTATCGGAATCTGGAAGCCCCCTTTAACAAGGGGACCCCCAGATCCCGGCCCCCCCCCTGTGTGAAATGGTAAGGGGGTACTTACCCCTACCATTTCACTAAAAAACTGTCAAAAATGTTAAAAATGACAAGAGACAGTTTTTGACAATTCCTTTATTTAAATGCTTCTTCTTTCTTCCTTCATCTTCTTCTTCTTCTGGTTCTTCTGGCTCTTCTGGTTCTTCCTCCGGCGTTCTCGTCCAGCATCTTCTCCGCGGCGTCTTCTATCTTCTTCTCCTCGGGCCGCTCCGCACCCATGGCATGAGGGGGAGGCTCCCGCTCTTCATCTTCTTCTCTTCTTCATCTTCTTCTTCATCTTCTTCTTCTTCTTCTTCTTCCTTCTTCTCTTCTTCCTGTCTTCTCCGGGCCGCTCCGCAGCCATGCTGTGGCATGGAGGGAGGCTCCCGCTGTGTGACGGCGTCTCTTCGTCTGACGGTTCTTAAATAACGGGGGGCGGGGCCACCCGGTGACCCCGCCCCCCTCTGACGCACACATGACGGGACTTCCCTGTGGCATTCCCCGTGACGTCACAGGGAAGTCCCTCAAGTCACCGTGCATCAGAGGGGGGCGGGGTCACCGGATGGCCCCGCCCCCCGTTATTTAAGAACCGTCAGACGAAGAGACGCCGTCACACAGCGGGAGCCTCCCACCATGCCAGCATGGCTGCGGAGCGGCCCGGAGAAGACAGGAAGAAGAGAAGAAGGAAGAAGAAGAAGAAGAAGAAGATGAAGAAGAAGATGAAGAAGAGAAGAAGATGAAGAGAAGAGCGGGAGCCTCCCCCCTCATGCCATGGGTGCGGAGCGGCCCGAGGAGAAGAAGATAGAAGACGCCGCGGAGAAGATGCTGGACGAGAACGCCGGAGGAAGAACCAGAAGAGCCAGAAGAACCAGAAGAAGAAGAAGATGAAGGAAGAAAGAAGAAGCATTTAAATAAAGGAATTGTCAAAAACTGTCTCTTGTCATTTTTAACATTTTTGACAGTTTTTTAGTGAAATGGTAGGGGTAAGTACCCCCTTACCATTTCACACAGGGGGGGGCCGGGATCTGGGGGTCCCCTTGTTAAAGGGGGCTTCCAGATTCCGATAAGCCCCCCGCCCGCAGACCCTCACAACCACCGGCCAGGGTTGTGGGGATGAGGCCCTTGTCTTCATCAACATGGGGACAAGGTGTTTTGGGGAGCTACCCCAAAGCACCCTCCCAATGTTGAGGGCATGTGGCCTGGTACGGTTCAGGAGGGGGGGGGGCGCACTCTCGTCCCCCCCTCTTTTCCTGCGGCCTGCCAGGTTGCGTGCTCGGATAAGGGTCTGGTATGGATTGTTAGGGGGACCCCACGCCGTTTTTTTTTTTTTTTTTGGCGCGGGGTTCCCCTTAAAATCCATACCAGACCTGAAGGGTCTGGTATGGAATTTAGGGGGAACCCCACGTCAATTTTTTTTTTAAATTTTGGCTGGGGTTCCCCTTAATATCCATACCAGACCTGAAGGGCCTTGTATGGAATTTAGGGGGACTCCCACATCATTTTTTTTTTTTAATTTTGGTTCGGGGTTGCCCTGTGGGGAATTCCCATGCCGTTTTTATCAATGAACTTCTATGTGTATTGTCGGCAATGCAATAGCCGCGGTAGTTTTAAATGTGTTTTTTCCTTCAAAATGTCACTTTGCTGTCAGACTGTTCTAAACACGGGAAACATGCGCCCCTTTACAGGCATACTATAGACACCCCCCAGGTATGAAATTTAAAGGGATATTACACTTTTATTGTTTGACTTTAAGCATTATTAAAATCACTGCTCCTGAAAAAACGGCCGTTTTTAAAACTTATTTTTGCATTGATCCATGTCCCCTGGGGCAGGACCCGGGTCCCCAAACACTTTTTATGACAATAACTTGCATATTAGCCTTTAAAATTAGCACTTTTGATTATTCATGTTCGTGTCCCATAGACTTTAACGGCGTTCGCGTGTTCGAACGAATTTTTTTCCTGTTCGCATGTTCTGGTGCGAACCGAACAGGGGGGTGTTCGGCTCATCCCTACAGAGCACTATGGGATAACTATAGTGAGAAGACAGCAGAAGATGATTACTTTGTGATTTGCACGCCTCTAACTCATTCAGCTGAGTGTGTAATTTGTGTTATTCCGCTCTGAAAATAGAAGGATGTTTCCAGGAAACCAGTTGGGTGACGTTCTGCACAGTCAAGTAGCTATATATGAAGGAGGACACCGGATATTCAGAGTGCCAGTGAACCTAATTTACAGAAACAAAGCTGTTTTGAAGAGAACCTGTATTTAAAAATTGCCGTATTACTGGGGGCATGGCCAAATCCCATCTAATAGACCTCAGGGCAATGGACATTCTATCCCTCACTTCCTCCCTGCACAGCCTGGGGTGGTAGATGGAACTAAGCACATGACATATACCGGTGAAGCATGGTGCTAGAACCTTCCTGGAAGGCGCTGTTTCAGGTCATGTGGGCTGTTGGGTAGGTACGGGGGGAGCACACTGTGTGTGGCCACAATTCTGCCCCCTCAGGAGGTACTAAAGTGTCATCGATGTTCTGAGAGTCTATTTAGAGGGAACTGAACCCCGGGGCAGCATTTAGACAGCGGAGAGGTCAATTGGAGCAGCTTTGTGCCATGTGATCGCTGTGATGGCCAATCACAGCAATCACAAAGGTAAATAGTATAGCAGTGTTTACATTGGGGGGTCCGCTACTACCTCTCAGGATGTTGAAAGGATAGAAGAATGATTTTGTTAATTGATCCGTTCAGTCCTCTGGATGCAGTATATAGCCGACAGTGGACTACAGTTACCTTGTTCCAAGGACCACCCCAGTTACTTTCCATCTATTCCTGTGTCCCTCTAGTGCTGGGCTCCAGTAACTGACATCATATCTTTAAGCCAAACAAGGAGGGGGGGTTGTGGGATTAGTAGTCTCTTGAGCAGCCGGTCTGATGTTGTGAAACTACTCCCCGGACTACACATCCCAGAAGCCTCAACACCAACAGACCTCTGGGAGGAGCTATGAAAGGGGCAGCAGATCCGCCCTGCGCTCTCTTCTTCCTGGGCCTTATCGAGTGAACACCTCTCTGCTGCTAGGTGACCACGCGGCAATCCAGTGACTTCAGCCCGGCCCCGGATGGCCCAACTCTGCTTGCCGTTCACGAGACATCACCGCAGTACCACTTCATCAGACGGATCAAACGATCGTCTGTGTCCAGCACCCAGTTGGCCATCACCGCTCGCTTACCAGAAGGACATCTCATCCAGGATTGCTGTTCGGGAGGTTCTTATACAGTTCTGCAGTTGGTGAGAGGGCAGTCGCCCATCGTTCACAATCCCTATCTGATCATCTTGTTTGAACACTGTGCACAGACACCTTGCCCATGGAGACACTTTATTGCACTACATAGGACACTGTACATAGACATCCATATCTGGAGCTACTCTAAGGATTATCACTAACCAGATTAAGTTGACCTGCTTATCATCACATCACTGTGCCATATCCTGGATACAATCTAATGAGCTCCAACAAAAAATGCCTGTTGCCACCAATGTTTTGGATTGTGCTGGGGCCAGGGAAGAGGATTAAAGTGCCACTGACCACCAAGGACAGGGTGGGTGGTGGTGGTGGGGAGTTTTGAAATGCCACCACCAAACGATTGTGGGATTGTTTTGGGAGGTGTAAAGTGTTGAAATTTCATCCTCCAGGGTCCACTGATAACAGAAGACTTTTCCTTGGCTTCAGTGGGCGACCTTTAAAGACAAAGCACACCATAACCACCTCCTCAGTACCAGCTGGTTTCCTAAAATTCCAAGAAACCGTAGCAACAACTATCTTAGGGTGTCCTTCCAAAAATAGGTTATTTTTGGGGGTGATCATTCTGTCTCGAACTTTTAAAATTTTCAATCTATTTTACTTAAAAAAAATAAATAAAAAAAAAAACCACAGTGCTTATTAAATACCACCAAAAAAGTTCTATCTGTCTCTAATGTAAGTCTCTGTCTCTCTTAGGTTGCTAAGTGATAGGAAAATTTCGTTTTTGGCTGGGTGGTAGTCATCCCAGTTGATTTGTATAGGTATGCATTTGGTTTCTCCCTAAGCTTAGTGGGGTGATGATTTCTCACTGTTGCCAGTAGGGATGGTCTGGATGTTCGAGTCGAACGTAAATTGGTCTCGAACATTCACTGTTCGTTTGTTCGCAGAACATATGGGGCGTTCGCAGCAATTTAGAGCCCCGCGGAGCGCCCCACAATGCACTGCAAGATCGCAGTGCATTGACGGCTGCTGGTTGGCCAAAGCATGCACCTGACCTGCATGCTTTGACCAATCAAAGCGCGATATGCTGTGAGAGCCATTAATGGCCAAAGGCCCAACACTATATAAGGCTGCCGACACGGTGGCTGTATGAAATGTGATAACTTGGAGATTGACAGAATTTGAGCTAGATTAGGCAGGTTAATATATATATATATATATATATATATACAGTGCATTCAGTGTAGACTATATATACAGTGCAGGCAGTCTAATATATATATATATATATATATATATATATATATATATATATATATATATATATATATATAGTATTATATATATATATACAGTGCAGTCAGTGTACAGTATATAATACAGTGCAGAGTATGGGGGACAAGAGCCTCTTCCCGACAACCCTGGCCATTGGTTGTCGGGGTCTGCAGGCAGGGGGCTTATCGCAATCTGGAAGACCCCTTTAACAAGAGGGCCCCCAGATCTTGCCCCCCCATGTAAAGTGGTAGGGGTACAATGTACCCCTACCTATTCACCAAAAAAGTGTCAAAAAGTAAAAACCACAAAAGACAGTTTTTGACAATTCCTTTATTAAAAAAAAAGAAAAATGTTCTGCAATGTCCATCTATCTTCAATAATGCCGCCTGATGGCCACAAACAAAATTAAAACATCAAAAACTCCACCTCCATGAGAGGTCTCCTGGCAACTGCTGTCTCTTGGCTGTGACAGCTGTTATATAGGCAAGGGCGGGGCCAGTGATGTAACCAAGTGACCCCACCCCCTTCTGACATCATGTGATGTCATGTGACATCAGACGGGGGCAGGGTTCCCCACCCTTGCCTATATAAGAGCTGTCAAAGGAAAAAGACAGCAGTCACCTGTGGGCCTCCCATGGAGGCGGAGTTTTTTCTTTTTTTTTCTTTCTATTTTTCGGGTTCGTCGGGCGGCGTGATTGAAGATGGATGGACCTCGCGGGACATTATTTTTAATTTTGAATTTTTTTAATAAAGGAATTGTCAAAAACTGTCTATTGTGGTTTTTAGGGTTTTGACACTTTTTTTTGGTTAATAAGTAGGGGTACAATGTACTCGCTACCCATTCACATGGGAGGGGTGGGATCTGGGGGTCTCCTTGGTAAACGGGGGCTTCCAGATTCTGATAAGCCCCCTGCCTGCAGACCCCAACAACAAATGGCAGACTTTTTTTGCATTGATCCCCTGGGGCAGGACCCAGGTCCCCAAACACTTTTTATGACAATAACTTGCATATAAGACTTTAAAATGAGCACTTTTGGTTTTTCATGTTCGTGTCCTATAGACTTTAATAGGGTTCACATGTTAGCTAGAACTTTTTGCCTGTTGGAGATGTTCTGGTGTGAACCGAATCGAGGGAGTGTTCAGCCCATCCCTAGTTTGCAGTAGGTGTTGCTGCACCTAGTATGAGGGTTTCCTGCCAGGCTGAGTTATGAATATGCAAATTTCTCCAAGCTATCCCAGTAGGAGGTTCAAGCCACTGGGGCGTGATGGGGGAGGGTGTAAATATTTGGAAGGGCCATGTGCTTGCTTTCTTGCCTCAGGCTGAAGCCTGAGAGGGTGCTGCTTTAATGTCCATGCTGCTGGGCCCAGGAGCCTGATTGTGGCCTAGCACGCACTGGGTCTAACTCTACACATTTGGCTTAAGGAGTTCACCAGTTGGGAAAACTGCCACCTCTGAAGGCCTTGATGCTGATCTGTTTTGCTGTTCATTAGGGTCCTGGCTGTGGCAGAGCCTGGGGGGGGGGCATACGTGCAATTACAGAGACACCCCTGAGACTTCAGCCTTGAGGATCCAGTCTACTAACACTTCACTTGAAGGCAACGGGAAGCTAAGTGGTTATACTTGGGGTTAGCTGCAGCTATCAGCCAAAACCCAGGTGTTATTTTATAGAGCTGGTAAAGCTCTATAAAGTAAAAGCAATCCTAGCGGCTTTTTTAGCCTCTAGATTGCTGTTACAAGCGCTGGAAAGAAGGTCCACCCCCCATCCTGGTGATTCTCCAAGCTCTCCTGTCTCAACGGGAGCTCAGCATCCGATCCGGCGGTTGTGCCGGCTTAAAATGGAGGTGATTGGAGACTGGATCATCTCTGTTCACCACTAGGGATGAGCCGAACACCCCCCTGTTCAGTTCGCACCAGAACATGTGAACAGGGAAAAAATTTGTTTGAACACGCGAACACCATTAAAGTCTATGGGACACGAACATGAATAATCAAAAGTGTTCATTTTAAAAGCTTATATGCAAGTTATTGTCACAAAAGTGTTTGGGGACCCGGGTCCTGCCCCAGGGGACATGGATCAATGCAAAAAAAGTATTAAAAACAAATGTTTTTTCGGGAGCAGTGAGTTTAATAATGCTTAAAGTATAACAATAAAAGTGTAATATCCCTTTAAATTTCGTACCTGGGGGGTGTCTATAGTATGCCTGTAAAGGGGCGCATGTTTCCTGTGTTTAGAACAGTCTGACAGCAACATGACATTTTTAAAGGAAAAAAAGTCATTTAAAACTACCCTCGGCTATTAATGAATTGCCAGTCCGACAATACACATAAAAGTTCATTGATAAAAACGGCAAGGGAATTCCCCACAGGGGAACCCCGAACCACAATTTAAAAAAAAAATGACGTAGGGGTCCCCCTAAATTCCATACCAGGCCCTTCAGGTCTGGTATGGATATTAAGGGGAACCCAGCGCCAAAATTAAAATAAAAAATGGCGTGGGTTCCCCCCAAAAATCCATACCAGACCCTTATCCAAGCACGCAACCTGGCAGGCCGCAGGAAAAGAGGGGGGACGAGAGAGTGCCCCCCCTCCTGAACCGTACCAGGCAACATGCCCTCAATGTTGGGAGGGTGCTTTGGGGTAGCCCCCAAAACACCTTGTCCCCATGTTGATGGGGGCAAGGGCCTCATCCACACAACCCTGGCTGGTGGTTGTGGGGGTCTGCGGGTGGGGGGCTTATTGGAATCAGGAAGCCCCCTTTAACAAGGGGACCCCCAGATCCCACCCCCTCTGTGTGAAATGGTAAGGGGGTACAAAAGTACCCCTACCATTTCACTAAAAAAGTGTCAAAAATGTTAAAAATTACAAGAGACAGTTTTTGACAATCCCTTTATTTAAATGCTTCTTCTTTCTTCTATCTTCTATCTTCTATCTTCCTTCGGTTTCTTCCTCCATCTTCTTCTTCTTCTGGTTATTCTAGTTCTTCCTCCGGTGTGCTCGTCCAGCATCTTCCTCCGTGGCGTCTTCTTCCCTTCTTCTTCTCGGGCCGCTCCACATTCACCATGATGGGAGGCTCCCGCTGTGTGACGCTTCTCTTCTGACGGTTCTTAAATAACGGAGGCCCACCCCCCCTCTGACGCACTTGCACTTGACGGGGACTTCCCTGTGGCATTCAGAGGGGGCGGGGTCACCTGGTGGCCCCACCCTCCATTATTTAACTGTCAGAAGAAGAGAAGCATCACACAGCGGGAGCCTCCAATCATGGTGGATGCGGAGCGGCCCGAGAAGAAGAAGGGAAGAAGATGCCGCGGAGGAAGATGCCGGACGAGAACACCGGAGGAAGAACCAAAAGAACCAGAAGAAGAAGAAGATGGAGGAAGAAACCGAAGGAAGATAGAAGATAGAAGATTTAAATTTAAATAAATTTAAATTTAAATAAATTTAAATAAAGGAATTGTCAAAAACTGTCTCTTGTCAATTTTAACATTTTTGACAGCTTTTTAGTGAAATGGTAGGGGTAAGTACCCCCTTACCATTTCACACAAGGGGGAGAGCCAGGATCTGGGGGTCCCCTTGTTAAAGGGGGCTTCCAGATTCCGATAAGCCCCCTGCCCGCAGACCCCCACAACCACCGGGCCAGGGTTGTGGGGATGAGGCCCTTGTACCCATCAACATGGGAACAAGGTGTTTTGGGGGCTACCCCAAAGCACCCTCCCAATGTTGACAGCATGTGGCCTGGTATGGTTCAGTGGGGGGGGTGCTCTCTCGTCCCCCCTCTTTTCCTGCGGACTTCGGATAAGGGTCCGGTATGGATTTTTGGGGGGACCCCACGCCATTTTCTTTGTAAATTTTGGCGCGTGGTTCCCCTTAAAATCCATACCAGACCTGAAGGGCCTGGTATGGAATTTAGGGGGACCCCCCCATCATTTTTTTTTTAAATTTTGGTTTGGGGTTCCCCTGTGGGGAATTCCCATGCCGTTTTTATCAGTGAACTTCTATGTGTATTGTCGGACCGGCAATTCATTAATAGCCGCGAGTAGTTTTAAATGACTTTTTTTCTTTTGAAATGTAATTTTGCTGTCAGACTGTTCTAAACACGGGAAACATGCGCCCTTTTACAGGCATACTATAGACACCCCCCAGGTACGATATTTAAAGAGATATTATACTTTTATTGTTTCACTTTAAGCATTATTAATATCACTGCTCCCGAAAAAACTGCCATTTTAAAAACTTTTTTTTTGCATTGATCCATGTCCCCTGGGGCAGGACCCGGGTCCCCAAACACTTTTTATGACAATAACTTGCATATAAGCCTTTAAAATTTGCACTTTTGATTTCTCCCATAGGCTTTTAAAGGGTGTTCCCCGGCTTTCTAATTTCCTGCGAACACCCCAAATTGTTCGCTGTTCAGCGAACTGGCGAACAGCCGATGTTCGAGTCGAAAATGAGTTCGACTCGAACTCAAAGCTCATCCCTATTCACCACTATGGTTTAGGAGACCGGAAAAGATGAGTATTTTTTTGTCACTTCTGGTTTCCCTGGATGTAAACAGAGCCATTTTAGTGAAAGCATCTAATCACACTGATCTTGGTGTGATTAGATGCTTTTAAGGACAGAGTAGATATCCCCTGGACTGGTTACTAGGCCAGTGTTCATGGCACTTCTTGGCCCAAGTTCAGAGGATGGTTCTCTCACGAGAGACTAGGGAAGGCCAGAGGTATGAACCCCTCAGGATAGGAATTACTTGGTCCAAGTTCAGGGGATGGTTCTCCTATGAGAGACTAGGGAAGGCCAGAGGCATGGACCCCTCAGGAGCGGAATTACTTGTCCCAAGTTTAGAGGAGGGTTCTCCCACAAGAGACTAGGGAAGGCCAGATGTATGAACTCCTCAGGAGAAGAATCACTCTGCCCAAGTTCAGAGGATGGTTCTCCCATGTGAGACTAGGGAAGACCAAACGTATGACTATGAACTCCTCAGAAGAGAAATTACATTGCCCAAGTTCAGAGGATGGTTCTCCTATGAGAGACTAGGGAAGACCAGAGGTATGAACCCCTCAGGATAGGAATTATTTGGTCCAAGTTTAGAGGATGGTTCTCCCATGAGAGACTAGGAAAGGCAAGAGGCATGAACCGCTTAGGAGTGGAATTACTTGGCCGAAGTTCAGAGGATGGTTCTCCCACGAGAGACTAGGGAAGGCCAGAGGTATAAACACTTCAGGAGAGGAATTACTTGGCCCAAGTTCAGAAGATTGGTTCTCCCATGAGAGACTAGGGAAGACCAGAGGTATGAACCCTACAAGAGAGGAACTACTTGGCCTAGCTATCCCAATAGTACACAGTCACCAGATTCTTGTAGTAGAGTAGTACTAACAAGGCCAGGAGAGTAGCTTCCTCCAGGTACCTTATAGTAATTCTGCGTGAACTGGATCTATAGAAGAAGCCTCAGAGTGTCAGAGAAACTTTTAAGGAGTGGCCCCCCACCCCAGCTCTGCCACAGCCAGGACCTCAATGAACAACAGCTTGAATGAGTGAAATGACTTAGGGAGGTAGGCCACCCCCACCCTGACTAGTGCAATCCTTTGAACAGGAAGACCCCTGCTTTTTTTTTTTTTTTTGCCTAACAATGCAGCAACCTAACCAGGAGGCTTCTACAAATATTATTCTAGCAAAAACAATTTTCCACAAATACATGGATCTAGCAATCCAGCTGGAAATCTTTAATCCTATGAATCTAAAATAATTCCACAAAAGTAGAAATGAATGTTGATAAAATTAAAAAGGGAAACCAAAATATTCTTCTTCTCCCCACCCCTCAGTCTTGGATGGAGCTATAGACTCTTTCAGTGTAAAATTCCAGTCTAGAGTTTGTACTTTTTCCCATGATTGCAAATATTTGCTTCGGTAGAAAACTCACTTGGCCTTAGTTGGGCTGAAAACAGAAACAGACATTGAATCATAAAAACAGCTATGGGGTGGACCAACAACTTTTCAGTTCTTTAGAATTTTCTTTGTTAACTCTCAGTCTTAGTCACTCTCTGACCAATAGTCACACGACAAGCGTCCTGTGCTTCAGTTATTCCAATGCAGAGTCCAGATGATTATCTCACCATCCAAGTGATAAACAGCACCCATCAAAACCTGGACAAGGTGTACCAATAACCAAGATAATAACTCCATATGAAGATGATAAAACCTGAAGGTGCGATGAGGGTTAACGAGACACGGTCTTGTTCTTCGAGGATTTAGTGAAGCTTCTTCTGATCTCTTTCACCCCCAATCCATAGACAAAGGCATTTAGAGAAACTGGGGTCATGTGGTAGATGGCGCTAATGATGTTCTGAGCATCAGGTGTCATTTGTGACTGTACTCTTGGTATAACAGATGATATCAGTGCAGTTAGGTAAATAATCAGGGCCACCGTAAGGTGGGCGCCACATGTGTTCAAGGCTTTATGACGAGCTTTCCCAACAGCAATCTTCAAGGCTGTGTAAAGAATGCAGGAGTAAGACAGCAGAATAAGGCTGACATCAGTCACCGTGACAAGGATTCGGACCATGAGGCCTACAACTTGCGGTTTGGAGGTATCTCCACAGGCAAGGCTCAGAAGCCCCGCGTTCTCACAGACGAAATTCAGAATGATGTTGGACCTACAGAAGCGGACACTAGCGGTCAGTATAACCATTGGAGAAATAAAGAGGGTACTCCTCGCAATCCCAGCGACAGACAACTGGACCAGAAATCTTGAGGTCATGATATTGTTGTATCTTAATGGTCTACAGACGGCTATGAACCTGTCCAGGGCCATTGACAGCATAACGCCAGACTCAAAAAGAGACATGAAGGAAATATAAAAAATCTGAATGAGGCAGCCAGCCAGAGTAATCTGGTTCAAATCAAATGTCAAACCTACTAGAAATTTCGGCAGGATGGAGGCTGTGTAGGAAACATTAATGGTCAAAAGAAGGGATATAAGGAAGTACATGGGTGAGTGGAGGCTCGGTATAACAAAGATCCGATGAATGACAAAGAGGTTAGCAGTCATGATTATTATATATATTACAGTAAATGGAATTATTAACAATTTCCTGTTTTTTATTATGCCTGGAAACCCAAAGAGGACAAATTCTGTGTAGGATACGATGGTCCCATTTTGGGTCACTCCTTCCATGGTGGAAAAAATGAAGGATTCAAATCAAGAACGATGTCTGAAGGAAACAGAAATACAGAGATATGAAATGAAATGTATTGATATTACATTTTTCAGCTAATTAATGGTTAATTTCTGGTCAAGTCTGAGTGAGGCTAGATTACAACCCAACCGCCCCGCCAACTGGTTCATTTTAAATTTCCAGCTTGTTACAGACTGTCATGTTCTCTACCAGTCACATACCAGTGTCTAATGGCTATTTCAAACCTCCCATGGATACATTCCCCAATAGGGATAAGCTAAATGCATCTGGGTTTGGTTTGAATCAGGTTCAGCAAACATCTAAATGTGCCTCAAACCAAACCCGGATATATTACTTTGAAAAGGGTGCGCTAAGGATGTCAAGGAAGACCCCCACATTGAAAGGAGCAAAAATAAATGGCATGGCCCACCCCTTAAATTCCATAATGGATCCTTGGGTTTGGTATTAAGTTTCAGAGGGGACACCATGCAAAAAACAAGAAAAAATGTATGAGGTCACCCCAAAATCCATACAAGACCCTTATCTGTGCACACATTCTGTCTGGCCAGGAAAGAAGGTAGTTGAGTATGTGCCCCAGCTTCAAACCATACCAGGCTGCATGTACTTAATATAGTGGGGGCACCTTGCCATGGGGGTATATTGATGATGATAATGTGGTTTTGGGGGTCTGAAAGAATGGAGGCCTTCAGAATCTGGAAGACACCTTTAACAAAGAGAAGGCCCCCAGATATGGCCTCCCCCACATATAAATGAGTAAGGGGTATATAGTACCCCTACTCTTTCTCCCAAAAAATGAACCGTAAATAAACACACCTTTTAACAAGTCTTTTAAAAAAATAAGAAAAAAAACACCATGTAAATCCATCATCAATCCAGATATGCAGATCAACATAAGTCACGAGTGACGCCCAGCGCCTGCCAAAAGAAAACAAATACAGCTGATAAAAAGTTTAACTTCCCGCTGCTGCCAGGAGGCTTGAACTCGACTGAAGACCATTTTCCGAACCGCTGAACTGACAGCCCATCTTTAGTCTCCAACATCGGGCAAAGAAGGCATTCTGTGGGCTCCTAAACCCTTTGGGTTTCCCAAGCTTGGAAGAAATTGAAGTCATTTTGACTACAGTTTTTGACGTTTTTAAACAAAGCAGTCTGGTGGGCAGCCATACACGAACCCATTGGAAGATAGGACCCCATTTTATCAGATTTTGTTTAGGTTAGAAGGAAAGGGAGACCACTACTGCCTAAAAAAACCTGGATACTGCATTCAGTAATATCTTCAAGTAATACTTCATATTCCCATCGCACATGTTCCTGGTATAAGCTCTCAAGATTTGGGTGCTACAGCAACAACCAGCTGGATACTGGTTCAAGTCACAACGTAGATATTTGCCAGCACACCACGGATCGGCACAAAGTGACGTCCAAACGGGTGGTTTATTGCATGATCACAATACAAAAAAGGTGCAACGTTTTGGAGTCAAGCAGGACCCCTTGATCACATGCCTGACGAAGGGGTCCTGTGTGACTCCGAAATGTTGCACCTTTCTTGTGTTGTGATCATGCAATAAACCACCCCTTTGGAGGCCACTTTGTGCCGATCCTTGGTGTGCTGGCAAATATTATTCTACGCAGTAATATCTTCAGGCACAAAGCTCCTCCTGTTTCTCATCAGTGCAATATACATAGAGGAGTGAAGAGGTGGTAGCAGGGAATGCTGTCCATTGCAGGTCCGTTACCCCAGAACAAGTTTTGTTTGTCAATCTTTAGCTCTGATGAAGGAGACCCTAAAAAACCCTGAAGCCAACTTCTTCTAAGTATCCTTTCTGGACTCTGTATTACTGTCTTGAGTCTTCCCTTCCTGTATACTTAGTTGAGTTGCGGTGACCTAGTGCCCTTGTCCATCTGGACATCATAAATCAGCATCCCTATACCCCTCGTCTCTTCTCCATAACCTCCATTCTGACTTTTCTGCGGCCAAACGACTGAAAGTCTGGCACTAATCTCCAGAAGGTGAGCGCTGGGGGTGCTAGTACAATTATACACATTTTTTTTTTAGTTTGGCCAAAGACATCTAAGAGGTTGGTTGTCTTGATCCCTTCAATATCAGGAACCATTAATTCATTATTTTTGCTCAGTAAAAGCCAAGGTAGAGAGACTGGAGAAAAAAAAGACCATCTTGGCTTCCCCCTACCTGCGGCAGCCATTTATGAACTCAGGCAATACCAAATCACACCAAAGGGGTTGCTGAACTCTATACATAAATCCACTGAGAAGAGCCGAAATACCGGGGCAAGGAATAATGTAAAGAAGAAGGGGACTGAACTGCCATGACCCCGGTGACATCTCATATACAATGTTTGAAGATTAAAAAAGTTCAAAGACAAAATGAATGTTAAAAAAGATAAGAAACCCATAGTGAGAAAAAAATGAATGCCGCCATAACTGAAGTTCCTTTTCCAGTTGGCACCCAGACATCTGGTATTTGCAGAAGGAGGTCAGCCATGGGAACCTATGCAGTTTCTCAGGATATATCTGCTTTAAAATAACCCTCATAGCTTAGTGAATTGACCTGAATGGCACTTACCCGTTATAATGACTTTGATCTTGGTAAATTGGATAATACCCCACACCATACTGACTATTATGAGACATATTGGACACCTATTGGCAACATGGACTCTGTTAACTGGAGTGGACTGAGAGAGTGCAGTCTGAGATGTTAATTGCCAGCTCCTACCTCTCCACAGTGACTCACCTGTTGATGATATCCTGCTCGTCAGTCCTGCCTACTTAAGCCCCCCAGCCCAAAGGATCTCTGCCTTCACCTTGGTTACATCTCTAGAGACGTTCTCCTGTGTTCCTGTTAAAGACTTGCTTGGCTGTCATTCCTTCTGGCTCCAGATCCTGCTTGCTGTTCTACTACGCTCATCTCCGGCTCCCTGACATTTTGGCTTGTCTGACTATCCGTTCCGGTTCCTGACCTCTGGCTATGTTTTGACTACATTTACTTTGTTTACCTTTTTATTATTATTATTAAACAAGTGAGATTTAACTGTACTTCTGTCTCAGTCTGATTCATTGTTTCTGACAGAAACATGTTGGGAACTCTATCAAATCTGCTGTATCCATAAGGACTGTACTATATGTACTTGTCGTGGAATTATTTTTAGAAAATGTTTTAATCATTGTTTAAATAAAATGTATATTTTTAATACATGCACCTTAAAAATCTCACAACTATTCCTATATCTATTCAATTTAGGGATGTGGTGCTAGTTTCAGTGGTTTGTCCGTGGTTAAGAATTTAGCCATGGATAGCAGTAAAACCTGACAGAGGGTTCTGGCTATGGCTGGATATAAACTTCACAGAAATAACCATTTCTTCTCCAAAACTCCATTTCCTTCATCTCACAAAGTGGACCATTTAACAATCTGCCAGCATAGAGGTGATCTGATAAGGAAATCATTCTGGACCCCTCAGCAGACCAAGGTCTTGTTCTCTTTAACTATCTGGAGGTAGTGCTATATTATATTTTTAGATGTAGGTTAAAACTATATCCGAGATATTATAGTAATATAATATATAAGAAACTAAATGCATTATTTACTTGTATAAACAAAACAGGAATAGATATGTCCCCCTGCGCAAAGCTGTTGGTATAAAATTAACACCCCCAAGTACTTATCAATCAAACCCAAAGGCGCATCCTTACTGCTGTATATTCAAATTAAAAATCTATAAACTATATATTATATAAATAATATTATATAAGTATTATATTAGAGAGTATTAATCCATATCTATACAGCACTGAGCTGTATTATGTGAAGAAGCAGCGTGTTCAAAGGACAATTCATTATTTTATATTTATCACATTAGATCAGTTGTAGGGGGAAACCCTGCCTCCACATTAGGCCTTGCTTAAACCTTAGGTCCTCTACATCTTGGCTCAACCTTATGTCCTGTACACCTTGGCCCAACATTAGGTACTCTACATCTTGGCCCAACCTTAGGTCCTGTGCATCTTGGCCCAACCTTAGGTCCTAAACAACTTGGCCCAACCTTAGATCCTCTACAGCTAGGCCCAACCTTAGGTCTTCTAAAGCTAGGCCCAACCTTAGGTCTTCTAAAGCTAGGCCCAACCTTAATTTCTCTACACCTTATCTCACTCAGTTTTAAGTCTTTTATACCTTGGCCCAACCTTAGGTCCTGTGCATCTTGGCCCAACCTTAGGTCCTGAACAACTTGACCCAACCTTAGGTCCTGAACAACTTGGCCCAACCTTAGATCCTCTACAGCTAGGCCCAACCTTAGGTCTTCTAAAGCTAGGCCCAACCTTAAGTTCTCTACACCTTATCTCACTCAGTTTTAAGTCTTTTATACCTTGGCCCAACCTTAGGTCCTGTGCATCTTGGCCCAACCTTAGGTCCTGAACAACTTGGCCCAACCTTAGGTCCTGAACAACTTGGCCCAACCTTAGATCCTCTACAGCTAGGCCCAACCTTAGGTCTTCTAAAGCTAGGCCCAACCTTAAGTTCTCTACATCTTATCTCAGCTTTAAGTCTTTTATAAGTTGGCCCAACCTTAGGTCCTGTGCATCTTGGCCCAACTTTAAAGTGATTGTAAGGGTTCGTTTTCTTTTTTTTAAATAACAAAAATACCATGCTTACCTCCACTGTGCAGCTAGTTTTGCACAGAGTGGCCCCAAAGCTCATCTTCTGGGGTCCCCCTTGCGGCTCCTCCCCACATCAGAGAAGCGCTCTCCTGGGGGGTTATCTTACAGGAGCGCTCCTGAGTCCAGCATTTGCGTCCATAGACACGAATGCCGGATTTGGTCCCCCGGCGCTCACGTCATTGGATTTGACTGACAGCAGTGGGAGCCAATGGCTGTGCTGCTATAAATTTAGCCAATCAAGAGCTGGGACCCTGTGGAGAGAGGGAGAGTTCGTCTCCGCCGACAGAAATACGGGGCTCAGGTAAGTAAAACGGGGGGGGGGCTGGGGGGCCGATCACTGATAGTTGTTTTTTCACCTTATAGCATAGGATGCACGAGGGTTTACAGCCCCTTTAAGTTCTGTACACCTTGGCCCAACATTAGGTACTCTACATCTTGGCCCAACCTTAGATCTCTTACACCTAGGCCCACCCTTAGGTCCTCTACAGCTATACCCAACCTTAGGTCCTCTGCACCTTGGCCCAAACTTAGGTCCTTTACATCTTGGCCCAACCTTAGATCCTCTACAGCTAGGCCCAACCTTAGGTTCTCTACACCTTATCTTAGCTTCAAGTCTTTTATACCTTAGCCCAACCTTAGGTCCTGTGCACATTGGTCCAACCTTTGGTCCTGTATACCTTGGCCCAGCCTTAGGTCCTGTATAAAGTGAAACAACATTATGCAAATTGTACAAGGTCATTTGTCTACAAATATCTCAGCTCTATTGCTATAAAAGTGTCTGGAATCATTTAAATTTCTTTGTAAATTTGCGCTGAATATGATACTCTCTAATAACTACTTCATCCATGTCTCTAAGGCTCCCTTCTACCATTTTGAATGTAGGTGGATTTATATTGAGGGTGAGGAAAGGAATTTAATTAGCATCCTCTCGGCATTGTGAGACCCGTCTCTGTGGGATGGAAACACCTACCTGTCTCTCAGCCATGATTCTGTCTCGTGTTGAGTTCATCCTGCGACCATTAAAATGACAGCTGTGATGTAGATGGACAGCAAACGCAGGCTGCTCTGAGTATATATCCACTCTGGAATCTCCGTGGGATTGTCAGACGATAATTGTTGTCACTCAGGAGGTCCCCAGATGAAAGGGAACCCTGCCTGACCCGCATGAATATCCATCACATTTTTCGTAGACAAACATTATAAATACACCAATATACTGATCTGTGTGATCTGAGATTTGAGCTGGACTGACCTGTGGATGGTAAATATCTAGAACATCGGTCTACCCAGATCCAGTTCATGAAACCCACAGAGCTTCATCAATCTAAAAAAAACGGTCCCATGCTGAAAACCACAAGACTAGTTCTCATTTATAGTGCACCAAAAAAAGAGGTACACGAGCACCCCGGGGGGAGGGGGGTTATGTACCGGTGCTAAATAATGGGAAAAGGGGTCCTCTGCTCTACTGACTTATACTCTATAAGTGGCCTCCAAACTGTGGTTTGTGGGCTGAATGCAGCACTTCGCTTGCCTTTATGTGGCCCTTGGGGAACTATTCCTCACACTAATATGAGGCACTACTCTTCCCACTGACACCAACAATGGGGCATCATTCCTTCTATTACCACCAACAGTGGGGCACTATTACTTCTACCAACACCAGCAATGGGACCCTAGTCCTACCACTGACACCAAATATGGGGCACCATTCTTTCTGCCAACACCAGCAATAGAACCCTAATCCTACCACTGACACCAAAGATGGGGCACTATTCCTTCTACCAACACCAGCAATGGGACCCTAGTCCTACCACTGACACCAAATATGGGGCACCATTCCTTCTACCAACACCAGCAATGGTACACTAGTCCTACCACTGACACCAAAGATGGGGCACTATTCCTTCTAGCAACACCAGCAATGGGACACTAATCCTACCACTGACATCAAATATGGGGCACTATTCCTTCTACCGACACCAGCAATGGGACACTAGTCCTACCACTGACATCAAAGATGGGGCACTATTCCTTCTACCGACACCAGCAATGGGACACTAGTCCTACCACTGACACCAAAGATGGGGCACTATTCCTTCTACCGACACCAGCAATGGGACACTAGTCCTACCACTGACACCAAAGATGGGGCACTATTCCTTCTACCGACACCAGCAATGGGACACTAGTCCTACCACTGACACCAAAGATGGGGCACTATTCCTTCTACCAACACCAGCAATGGGACACTAGTCCTACCACTGACATCAAAGATGGGGCACTATTCCTTCTACCGACACCAGCAATGGGACACTAGTCCTACCACTGACATCAAAGATGGGGCACTATTCCTTCTACCGACACCAGCAATGGGACACTAGTCCTACCACTGACACCAAAGATGGGGCACTATTCCTTCTACCAACACCAGCAATGGGACACTAGTCCTACCACTGACATCAAAGATGGGGCACTATTCCTTCTACCGACACCAGCAATGGGACACTAGTCCTACCACTGACACCAAAGATGGGGCACTATTCCTTCTACCAACACCAGCAATGGGACACTAGTCCTACCACTGACACCAAAGATGGGGCACTATTCCTTCTACCAACACCAGCAATGGGACACTAATCCTACCACTGACACCAAAGATGGGGCACCATTCCTTCTACCAACACCAGCAATGGGACACTAGTCCTACCACTGACACCAAAGATGGGGCACTATTCCTTCTACCAACACCAGCAATGGGACACTAGTCCTACCACTGACACCAAAGATGGGGCACTATTCCTTCTACCGACACCAGCAATGGGACACTAGTCCTACCACTAACACCAAAGATGGGGCACTATTCCTTCTAGCAACACCAGCAATGGGACACTAGTCCTACCACTGACACCAAAGATGGGGCACTATTCCTTCTACCAACACCAGCAATAGGACCCTAGTCCTACCACTAACACCAAAGATGGGGCACTATTCCTTCTACCGACACCAGCAATGGGACCCTAGTCCTACCACTGATACCAAAGATGGGGCACCATTCCTTCTACCAACACCAGATATAGGACCCTAGTCCTACCACTGACACCAAAGATGGGGCACTATTCCTCCTACTGACACTAAGGATGGGGAATAAATCCTCCCACTGACACCAATGATGGGGCACTATTATTTCCACTGACTTCAACCATGGGTTACTATTCCTTTCACTGACACCATTTATAGAGTGCTATTCCTTCTACTGACACCAGCGATGAGGCACTATTTCTTCCACTGACACCAATGATGGGACACTATTCCTTCCCAGTGACACTAATGATGGGGCACTGATCCTCCCAGTGACACCAATGATGGGGCACTATTCCTTCTCCTACTGACCACAGGTGCTATGTACTTTTTTTAGATCCCGCTGACCACCAAGCCTGAGACATTGTTTACTCCCACTGATGCCGGGGCATTTTCTACCTCCCCCCCCCACCGGTACACTAAGACAAGGAAACAGGAATAATATCTCACCAACATCTTTTAAAGGACACATCAAACAAGTACAATTGTATGTGGGGGGGGGGGGGGCTGTTTGGGCTCATTTATCAATAGACCGATATCAATCCAACAAATATATATCAAAACATTTACAACATTTCATAAAGCAAGAAAAAACATTTAAAGTCTGACCAAAGGTGGATACAGTATATATCAACACTCTGTGATCCACATGATATGATAAATACCAACAGATCCTGTATAGTACATAGCAACAGCTGTGTGGATAACCCAACGCATTTCAACAAACTCTTCCTTGGGAGATAGATTGGATATATAAGGAATGGGGGCACATGCTAAGGGATATCTAGAGGGTTCACCATTGGTCACTTACTTATAGCCCTCCTTTTTTTTATTTTTTTCTTGTTTTTTTTTCTTTTTTTTTTTTTTTTTTTGATTTAATGCCACATCAGTTAACTTTGTCAAGAGACTAACTTCAGCCTGGTGTTCATGAATGTCTCTAATCAAGTCGCATCATTGTGGCTTATCGCGATTGCCTTTTTTTTTTTTTTTTTTGTGAATCATCTGTGCAAATGTTGTATAGCAATATACATTACAAATTATGTGTAGTTGCGGTAGTGCCGTGTTACAAAGAGCATAACATACATCATACAGCGCTAAGCCAATTAACCGTATGTCCTCGCAATTACTATTATGCATTTTTATATATTTGGTACTTTTCTTTTTAGTGAACCCACCCACCCGCCCCCTGTGATACCCCCCCCTGTTGAATCCCTATATATTCAAGGCACGTCCAATGGCCGACATAGGATCCATGCATTATTCCAACTCGACTCTAGGCTCTGGGCTGCTCCTAGTATAGCCCACCCCATTAATAGGGAGTGGGTATTCTCGGTGCTAGAGTGTCACTGATGGCGGGCACGGCATTGTCTGAATCCACAGGTTCCACATTCTCGCAAATTTATTATAATTGCCTGACCTCGTATAGAATGTTCTTTCGCTCCTCACTGTGGAGTTAACAGTCCCTATCCAGGCTTCCGGGGTGGGAGGAGTACTAGATTGCCAGGACTGTGCAATTAGTTTTCTAGCTTGGAACAGGCATCTTACCACCGCCACCGCCGTGTTCCTATCTCTTAAACCGTTAGTAGCATGCCCCAGCACACAGGTCTTTGGATCTAGCTCTAAGTTAATTTTAAATGTGGTATTTATTTTCTTTAAAATCTCGGACCAATACCTAACTAATTTTGGGCACCTCCAGAACATATGAATCAGATCGCCTGTTCTTCTGCATCTGGGGCACTCATCGTTGGTCCGGCGGCCAATCATAAAGAGCTTTTTTGGTGTATAATAAGACCTGTGCAGTAGCATCAGGTGGGAGGCCTTTTGTGAGGGAGAGACCGACACCTCAGATCCCATTTCCAGGATCCTTTCCCGCTCTATGTCCGTTATCTCCCCCACATCTGCCGCCCACTTGTCCCTGCCCCCGGAAGAGCCCACATTCATGTTTGTTTTCTTAACTAGTTGGCTATATATTGCTGTGATTAGCCCCTTGGAGGTCTCTGAATTAAATATTGTTTGAAATAATGAAATCTTGCACCAAGTGGGGGGTTGCCTTCCAAACTGCTTTCTCAGGGAGTGTCTAATCTGCAAGTAACTATAGAATACACGATTTGGTAGCCCGTACTCATGCCTCAGCACCTCAAAGGGTTTCAGAGTGCCCCCCTCATATAACTGTATCAACCGGCGGACCCCGTTCCTCTCCCACAGCTTATTCCTGTCAACAGATAATAATTCCTGCAGGTTCTTGTTGTCCCAAATTGGTGAGTATTCTGAGGCTCCCCTATACCCCATTATTCGCTTGGCTGTCTGACAAACCCTGGTAATCATTTTAAGTGTCGGGGTCCCTCCTAGTAGTGAGTCTGCCTCCAGTGCTTCGACTAGTGAGTTATGTGGGCTGCCCTGTAGGATAATTTTGGCGTTCTTATTTCCCCCTCCATCAATGGCGCATCCCCCTGGTTGCTGCAGCTGGGCTGCCAGAAAGTAAGTACGCGGGTGGGGGACCCCCAGTCCCCCCTCCGTGGTGGGGCACTGTAATTTTTGTAAGCCTATTCTAGCCTGTCCTTTTTTCCAAATTAATTCCCTAAAAAGGGATTGGGTTCTTTGAAACCACTTCTCCCCGATCCATACTGGGGAGTTGTGGAACAGGTATAGCAGCTGGGGCAGCCATATCATCTTGATCAAGTTTGTCCGGCCCGCCACGGATAGAGGGAGTCTACACCAGGTATCGCATTTTTTCTTGAATTTTAATAGAAGAGGGACCAAGTTGTCCTCGATGAACGCACCGGGATCCTTGGACAACACTACACCAAGGTACTTCATTTTCCCCGTGACTTTCAGTTGGGGTAAGCTCGTTGGAATAGGGTTGGCCAATGGGTCGACCGGCAGGAGCGATGATTTCTCCCAATTGATTGTCAGTCCTGAGAATTTCCCAAAGTCCTCCACTAGGTGTATTACTTTCTCTAATGAGGAGGTCGTGTCCCCTAGGAAGAAAAGGACATCGTCCGCGAAAAGTGCAATTCTCTCTTCCTCGCCATTTCTGTGGAAGCCCTGCAGTTCAGATGATGATCTCGCCGCTCCCGCCAGCGGCTCCATGGCCAAGACAAACAGCAACGGGGATAGGGGACAGCCCTGTCTGGTCCCTCTTTCGAGGGGAAAGTTTTCTGAGTGGTCATTGTTTATTTTGAGTCTTGCCCTTGGTTGATTATAAAGGATTTTTAACCAGCTGATGAATACGGGGCCAAATCCGAACCTTTCCATCACCCGCCAAAGATATTCCCACTCCAGGCTGTCAAAGGCCTTGGCGGCGTCCAGAGACAGTATGGCTCTAGGCCCCGCATTCTCCGCTGGAACCTGGAGGTTCAAGTATACCCTTCTAATATTGGTGCTGGTGAACCGGTCGGGGATAAACCCCGATTGGTCTGGATGGACCAGTTTTGCGATGCACTTATTTAATCTAGATGCCAGCACCTTTGCTACAATCTTGACATCTGAACACAGTAGTGATATCGGTCTATATGAGGTGACTTCCAGTTGATCTTTCCCCTCTTTTGGTATCACCACTATGTCAGCCTCCAACATTGATGGGGGTAGCCTTCCGTCCTTAATCGTCTGCTCCAATACTTTTAAAAGCTCCGGGAGTAGAACCTCCCCATATTTTCTATAAATCTCCAGTGGCAGGCCATCCGGGCCAGGGGACTTCTGACCTGACAACTCTGCAACAGCCTTTTGCAGCTCCTCCAAGGTCAGGGGAGACTCCATCTCGCTCCTGTCCCCCTCCGATAGTACAGGCAGATCCACCCCTTTCAGAAACCCATCCATATCACGCCGGTCAAGCCCCCGGCGCGACCTGTACAGGTCCCTATAGAACGTAGTAAAGGTCTCTAGGACCTCGGCGGGGTCAGAAGTAATCTCTCCAACCGGTGTCCTAATTGAGAGGATGGCCGACGGGGATAGGTTGGACTTAGTTATTAGTGCCAACATCTGACCTACCCTCTCTCCTTCGCCATAGTAACTTTGCTTCTGGAATAGTCTTTTGTTTTCTGCTCTTCTATTAATTAATTCCCTATACTCTTGTTGCCTACTAAGCCATACCTCCTGTTTTGCAGGGGTTGGGTCCGCCACATATTGTGCTTCTGCTTCCGAAGCTTCACTTCTAGCTCTCGCCTCCCATTCCCTTGACGTTTTCTTTACTATAGCAACCTGCTGGTGTAGTAATCCCCTAAGAAACGCTTTTAAAGTGTCCCACACTAACGCCGTAGGGGCTGTGCCTGAGTTAAATATTACAAACTCTTTTAATTTAGATATAACTTCTGCTGGGCTGCCTATTAGATCCAGCCATAGCGGTTTTATTGACCACCTTTGCCGGCTGGTTCTGGCATTTAAGTTCAGAGTCAAGGTCAGGGGAGAGTGGTCCGATATGCCCCTCGGCTTATATTCTATAATCCCTATTAGTTGCAGGGCTTCGCTGTTGCCTACTGCCATGTCTATACGCGAAAGAGTCGAGTATGAACCTGAATAGCAGGAATACTGCCGGGTTTTTTTATAGCCCTCCTAATATGAATTCAGCATATGCATGGTCATTGAAAAGGAAGATGTACAATGGGGTGATATCACAATGGTCCCAAAGCTGTCTATGAATTCACCAACTATATAGTCATTTGGGGAGCTCTTAATCTACTGGGAGAGGTCTCAATGCCACCTGACTATGTATTTGGTGGACCCATGGACAGTTTTTTTTTATGGGACCGTTGGAGGAGTCGCTTGATTCTAAGAGAGGAGAACACCCTTCCCCTACAGGTGGAACTCATCCCTCGCTCCCTTACCTTCTAGGTTGTAGACATCCTTTAACCTTACACTTTTATATCTTCTTCCTTCTTTCATCCCTATCACTCTCACTACTCTTTTTTTTTCTATTGGAACTAATGTAAATGGATCTTTCATTAATAATAGTCCTTCGTTGGCTATTTTCAATCTTTTATTTGTATGACTGCATAACATTATTTATTCACTGTCTAGCACAGCCTTCCCCAAGCTTTTCAGGGAAAAAACCTTGAAATAGCTTTCCGATCTCAGGAAACCCCTGCTAAAAATTCCTAAATCTACAACTCATAATACATTATTAAGTGTGAAGAACGCTCCTTACACTTATGGACACTGGGAAGAATTCCCCCCTTACAGATAGATAAAAATATGAATGGTGTCAGAGGGAACTTATCTGAGAGGCAGAAATACTCATTGATCAAGGAAGCCCTGGAAACCACTGGAGTGACCCTGGGGTTCAGTTTAGGAAACCTGATCCAACCCTGAGTTGGAGACTGGGGACATGATCTAGGAGTTGTTGGAAACTGGGGACATGATCTAGGAGTTGTTGGAAACTGGGGACATGATCTAGGAGTTGTTGGAAACTGGGGACATGATCTAGGAGTTGTTGGAAACTGGGGATATGATCTAGGAGTTTTTGGAGACTGAGGATATAATATAGTTTTTTTTGGAGACTGTGGACATGATATTGGAATTGTTGGAGACTGAGGACATGATTTAGGAGTTGTTGGAGACAGAGGGCATGATATGGGGGTTTTCGGTGACTGAGGGCATGACCTGGGAGTTGTTGGAGATTGGGGACATGATCTAGGAGTTGTTGGAGACTGGGGACATAATATAGGAGATGTCGGAGACTGTGGACACAATATAGGAGTTATTGGAGACTGGGGACATGACCTAGGAGATATATTGGAGGCAGGGCCGTCTTTACCACTGGGGACGCTGGGCAATTTCCCGGGGGCCCCACCCAGTGCCGATCCTCAGCGCTGCAATCTGCTGCAGAAGACTTGACTGCACTGCAGTGGTTGCTTACTTGAAGTTGACTGCACTGCAGTGGTTGCTCACCTGCTAGAATAGCCGGCTGCCCGACGTCTAGCTAACAACCAGTGACGTCAGTCAGAGGCCGCGGCTGCCCCAGTAATAGGGATGGGCTATCTGTTCGAGTTGAACATGAGTTCAACTCGAACATTGGCTGCTCGCCCGTTCGCCGAACAGCGAACAATTTGGGGTGTTCACGGCAAATTCGAAAAGCCGCAGAACACCCTTAAAAATTCCTAAATTAAAACGGGAGAAATCTAAAGTGCTAATTTTAAAGGCTTATATGCAAGTTATTGTCATAAAAAGGGTTTGGGGACCCGGGTCCTGCCCCAGGGGACATGGATCAATGCAAAAAAAAAGTTTTAAAAATGTCAGTTTTTTCGGGAGCAGTGATTTTAATAATGCTTAAAGAGGAAGTAAATGCTGATGGGTTTTACTTCCTCTTTTGCTCGCTGCTGCAGCCTACAAATGAAAAGCATAATGGTTGTGCCACTTACCTGCAAAAGAATCCAGCGATGTCCCTTGTGTGGGCAGCGTCCATCTTCTGGCCCTCTTCCTTCTGGGCCGCGGACTCCGGCTCTGTGATTCGCCGGAGCCGATTGACGTCACAATTAACAGCATAGGCTAGGGAAGAAACGGCATTTAGTTTATTTTCTTCCCTGCGCATGCGCCGTAGGAATGTCCGGCGGACTACAAGTGAAATATCTCCTAAACGACGCACGTTTAGGAGATATTTCCACTACCTATAGGTAAGCCTTATTCTAGGCTTACCTATAGGTAGAAGTCCAAAAAGTTGGTTTACAACCACTTTAAAGTGAAACAATAAAAGTGAAATATTCCTTTAAATTTCGTAGCTGGGGGGTGTCTATAGTATGCCTGTAAAGGGGCGCATGTTTCCCGTGTCTAAAAAAGTCATTTAAAAGTGCTATCGCTAGTGCCGGCTATTAATGAATTGTCAGTCCCAACAATACACATAAAAGTAATTAAAAGTCATTAAAAAAAAAATGCGTGAGGTTCCCCCCAAAATACCATTAACAAAGGGGACACCCAGATCCCGGCCCCCTGTGCGTGCCCATCAAACAAAGCCACTGTGCCCATCAAAGCTGCCACTGTACCCATCAAAAGCTGCCACTGTGCCCATCAAACGCAGCCACTGTACCCATCAAAAGCTGCCACTGTGCCCATCAAACACTGCCAATTTCTTGTTTTTCAATTTCTTGCTTTTCAAGCTCGTGTTATATTGTTCAAACGTTGTGTTAATGTTTAAACACTGATTTTATTGGAAGTACCAATAAATATAGCCTTATTGATAATTTGCATTATTATTCTCGTGCGTGATACTGTAGACAGGGCCACAGTGCACTGTAATGCTCTTAAGATGGCCCTGATTGGAGGGAGGGGGCATGATAGACTGGGGAAATGATCTAGGAGATGTTGGGGACTGTGGACATGATCTAGGAGATGTTGGAAACTGTGGACATGATCTAGGAGTTGTTGGAGACTGGGGACATGGTATTGGAATTGTTGGAGACTGGGGACATGATCTAGGAGTTGTTGAAGACTGTGGGCATGATATAAGAGATGTTAGAGACTAAGGACATGATCTAGGGGATGTTGGAGACTGGGGACTTGATAAAGGAGTTGTTGGAAACTGGGAACATGATATAGGAGTTGTTGGAGACTGGGGACATGATCTAGGAGTTGTTGGAGACTGGGGACATGGTATAGTTTTTTGAGACTGGGGACATTATATAGGAGATGTTGGAGACAGAGGGTGTGATATGGGGGTTTTTGGAGACTGGGGACATAATATATGAGTTGTTAAAGACTGTGAACATGATATAGGGTTTTGTTGGAGACTGTTGGCATGATATTGGAGATGTTGAAGACTGTGGACATGATATAAAAGATATTGGAGACTGGGGATATGATTTAGGAGTTGTTGGAAACTGGGGACATGATATAGAGGTTTTTTGGAGACTGGGGACATGATATAGAGGTTTTTTGGAGACTGGGGACATGATATAGAGGTTTTTGGATACTGGGGACATGATCTAGCAGTTGTTGGAGACTGGGGACATGATCTAGGAGTTGTTGGAGACTGGGGACATGATATAGGAGTTGTTGGAAACTGGGGACATGATCTAGTAGTTGTTGGAAACTAGTGATATGATCTAGGAGTTTTTGGAGACTGAGGATATAATATAGTTTTTTTTGGAGACTGTGGACATGATATTGCAATTGTTGGAGACTGAGGACATGATCTAGGAGTTGTTGGAGACTGGGGACATGATATTGGAATTGTTGGAGACTGGGGACATAATACTGGAATTGTTGGAGACTGGGGACGTGATCTAGGAGTTGTTGGAGACTGGGGGCATGATATTGGAATTGTTGGAGACTAGGGACGTGATCTAGGAGTTGTTGGAGACTGGGGACATGATATTGGAATTGTTGGAGACTGGGGACATGATCGAGAAGTTGTTGGAGACTGGGGACATGATGTTTACATTTTTGGTTGTTGGAGACTGGGGACATGATCTAGGAGTAGTTGGAGACTGGGGACATGATCTAGGAGTTGTTGGAGACTGGGGACATGATCTAAGGGTTGTTGGAGGCTGGGGACATGATCTAGGAGTTGTTGGAGAATGGGGACATGATCTAGGGGTTATTGGAGACTGGGGACATGATCTAGGAGTTGTTGGTGACTGGGGACATGGTCTAGGGGTTGTTGGAGACTGGGGACATGATATAAGAGTTGTTTAAGACTGGCGACAGGATAATGGAATTGTTGGAGGGGGGGGGGGCATGATAGACTGGGGAAATGATCTAGGAGATGTTGGGGACTGTGGACATGATCTAGGAGATGTTGGAAACTGTGGACATGATATTGGAATTGTTGGAGACTGGGGACATGATCTAGGAGTTGTTGGAGACTGGGGACATGATATAGGAGTTGTTGGAGCCTGGGGACATGATATTGGAATTGTTGGAAACTGGGGACATGATATTGGAGTTGTTGGAAACTGGGGACATGATATTGGAATTGTTGGAGACTAGGGACGTGATCTAGGAGTTGTTGGAGACTGGGGACATGATATTGGAATTGTTGGAGACTGGGGACGTGATCTAGGAGTTGTTGGAGACTGGGGGCATGATATTGGAATTGTTGGAGACTAGGGACGTGATCTAGGAGTTGTTGGAGACTGGGGACATGATATTGGAATTGTTGGAGACTGGGGACATGATCGAGAAGTTGTTGGAGACTGGGGACATGATGTTTACATTTTTGGTTGTTGGAGACTGGGGACATGATCTAGGAGTAGTTGGAGACTGGGGACATGATCTAGGAGTTGTTGGAGACTGGGGACATGATCTAAGGGTTGTTGGAGGCTGGGGACATGATCTAGGAGTTGTTGGAGAATGGGGACATGATCTAGGGGTTATTGGAGACTGGGGACATGATCTAGAAGTTGTTGGTGACTGGGGACATGGTCTAGGGGTTGTTGGAGACTGGGGACATGATATAAGAGTTGTTTAAGACTGGCGACAGGATAATGGAATTGTTGGAGGGGGGGGGGGCATGATAGACTGGGGAAATGATCTAGGAGATGTTGGGGACTGTGGACATGATCTAGGAGATGTTGGAAACTGTGGACATGATATTGGAATTGTTGGAGACTGGGGACATGATCTAGGAGTTGTTGGAGACTGGGGACATGATATAGAAGTTGTTGGAGACTGGGGACATGATATAGGAGTTGTTGGAGACTGGGGACATGGTATAGGAGACGTTGGAAACTGTGGACATGATCTAGGAGTTGTTGGAGCCTGGGGACATGATATTGGAATTGTTGGAAACTGGGGACATGATATTGGAGTTGTTGGAAACTGGGGACATGATATAGGAGTTGTTGGAGACTGGGGACATGGTATAGTTTTTTGAGACTGGGGACATTATATAGGAGATGTTGGAGACAGAGGGTGTGATATGGGGGTTTTTGGAGACTGGGAACATATTATATGAGTTTTTAAAGACTGTGGACATGATGTAGGGTTTTGTTGGAGACTGTGGGCATGATCTAGTAGTAATTGGAGACTGGGGACATGATCTAGGAGTTGTTGGAGACAGGGGACATGATATAGGAGTTGTTTAAGACTTGCGACAGGATATTGGAATTGTTGAAGACTGGGGACATGATCTAGGAGATGTTGGAGACTGGGGACAAGATCTAGGGGTTGTTGGAGACTGGGGACATGATCTAGTAGTAATTGGAGACTGGGGACTTGATCTAGGAGTTGTTGGAGACAGGGGACATGATATAGGAGTTGTTTAAGACTTGCGACAGGATATTGGAATTGTTGAAGACTGGGGACATGATCTAGGAGATGTTGGAGACTGGGGACATGATCTGGGAGTTGTTGGAGACTGGGGACATGATCTGGGAGTTGTTGGAGACTGGGGACATGATCTGGGAGTTGTTGAAATTTTGAACAATTTGGGACTTTATGTGAGGCGATGACCTGGTAAGGTCTAGTGCCTCCATCCCTATATAGATGAAAATAGGAAAAGGGTGGGACTTTAAATGAAGCATATAGGTATACAGCAATAAAATGTCTTAATTATATCAGTATTAGATATATTATGGTAGTCATGATAAATTATAGAATCTCCAATACAGTTCATATATATATACATGTAATAAAGGCAAATTGTCACATAAAAGTGAGCCATTGTGGTCACATAATACACATATAGAGAGTATCTAATAAAACACATTAAACACGGCATTTAACATCTCTACGCGTTTCATGGATTGATCCAATCTTCAGGAGCATGCACGTGACTTGAAATATGTGATATATAGTAGTAGAGATATCTATAAGGTTTGACCTTGCCAAGGAAAAGGGATGATAATAAAAAATAAGAGCAAAAAATACTGAACCCATAGAAGCCCCCACATTTAAAAATACTTACAGACGTGACTGTATGATAAGGGTGTGGCATTAAGGATCGGAGGGCATCTCCACGGGGAGTTGAGGTGGTATAGGGCGGCCTGAGGCCCGGCAAGGGCAACATCCAAGGAGGGTAGATATCCAAGAGGTAAAAAAATAAACATGGGGGACCATGAGTGCTGAAACCAAACAAGGACTATTGTGAGAATAGTATAATACCTAAATAGTGTATGAAGTGTCCTGTACCAGATCGTATGACACACTGATCATGACATAACATGATATTTAGTCATCTGTATGTCATGATCAGTGTGTTATATGATCTGGTTCAGGAGCATTTGCCCCCATCTCTTCTGGGAGCTGCGATGCGTACCGCGGAGCCTCCTCCTCCCCTCTCTCAGAGTGGGTGGGTACTTTTGTGCCAGGCATCAATGTCATGTTCTCTGCGCCGAGATGCGGCATCACGCTGTGACGCTGTCTCATCGGCACTGTTGGTTCCATCTGGCCATTGATTGGAGGGTTTTTGGCGCGAATATTGGACAAATTATTTACCTGTCCGACCCTTTACCAGGTACAGGACACTTCATACATTATTTAGGTATTATACTATTCTCACAGTAGTCCTTGTTTGGTTTCAGCACTCATGGTCCCCCATGTTTATTTTTTACCTCTTGGATATCTACATCTGTAAGTATTTTTGAGTGTGGGGGCTTCTACGGGTTTAGTATTTTTTCTTATTTTTTATTATCATCCCTTTTCCTTGGCAGGGTCAGACCTTATAGCTATCTCTACTGCTATCGTGTTTCCCTGAAAATAGGACCTACCCTGATTTTCCAGGAGGGCTGCAATATAAGCCCTACCCCAAAAATAAGCCCTAGTGTGTGTGTTTCTGTAATCTAATCTGTAGTCAAATACCTTCAGTGTACAGCGCCACTCGGGGCTCAGCTGATCTCTTCCCCGTCCTGTCAGCGGGGGTTCTCACCCCTCCTCCCTCTGCAATGCTAGATCGCGGTGGGCTATGGAAGTGCCGAGGGGCGCTCAGCTGATCTTCCCTTCTCCTGCTTGTCAGCGGGGGATCTCGTCCCCCTCCCTCTGCAATGCTGGATTGCGGCGGTCTACTTCGGGCTACATTTTTCCATCACATGCTCAGTTTAATTTGCCTACATTTATGACAGTTTCACTTTAATGTAGAACCCTGGTCCTAAACAGGGCTGCTAATAAATCAAGTTGTGCTAGGTGGTAACTAGCCTGGCTAATTGGTAGTCTTTGATCCACTGATTTCTGGCCTAAGACTGAGTTTAATTTGTAGTTTCTCTCTTCTGTCAATAGGTGGCACTGTTGCTTGATGATTGATTACAGTGAATTCAGGTGATGGGTAAATAAGTTATCTCAGCCAATCAGCAGGAGTTTCTTTGGCTGCTGTGCATGCTGGGATAGGCTATTTATTCATAAGGAGTCAGGTGATCAGGGTTCTTCCCGCCCGGGGCTGCGGCCTGGGTGGATGTGTGTCAGATAGATCCTGGCTGCTAATCCTGAAGCCTGAGGCCTATCCAGGATTCCTACTGGCTGCTAGGTCTATGTGAGGCCTATCCAGTAATTCAGGGTTCCACAAAGGAGGAGCAGCAAAGGTTAAGCCTGGAGCCTGGGGCGGAACCACGTGTGTTAGAGGCTCAGCCTGTTCGTTGCCGGAGGTAGAGGAGAAGCAGTTGCAGGAGGGACGACCACTCCTGTTACCAGAGGCAAGTTTGGAAGGGATGAAGTTCTGAAGGTGTACCAGAGCAGACGCTTCACTAACCGGGGACGGTGAAGTAAGTGGGAAAGCTCCAGTGGAGACTCATCCAGGAATACAGCGGGTAGCTGTGAGTAAAGCTTGAAGGAGCACGGCGGCTAGCTGTAAGTAAGGCATGAAGATAAGTACAGCAGTTAGCTGTGGGTGAAGCTCGAGGGATCCAACAGGTAGCTGGGAGTCCAAGAAGTCTAGTGAGAAACGGCGAGCTGACTATGAGGATCTACAGTGGGATACTGTGAGTTGAGTTTGAGGATCTACAGTGGGATACTGTGAGCTGAGTTTGAGGATCTACAGTGGGATACTGTGAGTTGAGTTTGAGGATCTACAGTGGGATATTGTGAGTTGAGTTTGAGGATCTACAGTGGGATACTTTGAGTTAAACTGGAAGATCTACAGTAGGATACTGTGAGAGAATTTGTTGCTATAGGAGACAGCGGTTGCTCTGAGATACAGATTGCTGCATTCATCCTAAAGGCCCTCTATCTGTATGGCTGTCTGCCTAGTTCTTTTTTTTGTCTGGGGAGTTTGCCTAATTGCCATTGCATTTGTCTAAGGGTGTCCTGTGCCCTAACCCTCTCTCCCACCGTTCCTGTTAAGAGAAATTAAACTCTCTGTTCATTTTTACAAAAAGTGACCGGCGCCCAATCTTTCCACCTTGCACCACACCCACTATGCCTAGTAACCTGCACCCTGAGGAGGAATGTCAGTACTCCTTGGCTCTGGGGGTCAGGCCATTGGAAGTCGGGAAGACCGCTACAATAATAAGATTATAGGAACTGCTTTAGATATACTATTTGGTACTTTATGGGGAATGTAGTTTTAAAGATTGAAGATCTTCTTAAGTTTTCTCAAATCTGAGATTTAAGATGAAAATATAAATGTTTGAATTGACATTTTTATTGACAAAAAAAGCAGAAATTCGGCACCTCAGCCATCTAATAACTGTATTTTTTATTAGCAATAAATGTGCTCACAATGGTCTAATTATCATTACAGACTGTCATCATTGCTCTGCCTCCCTCCCCCGAGGATTGTGTCTCGCAATTATCCTAACGAGCTGGACATCTATTTCCAGCCTCAGTCAGTGTAATGAAGGCTGCGGGGAGGCCGCTGTTTCCTCTGGACGGTGCTCTGTCCCCCGCTCACAGCTTTGCATCATTAATTGTCTGATCGAGAGCTCTGCATCATTCAGGGACTCCTCGGGGGCCGGTCCTCTAAGGATCCTGTGCTTAGCAAACAGTCAGCGGTCAGGAGGCCTTTTAGACCTCGGACTTAATTAGGTTTCCCAATTAGAATTTTACCTGATTAGAGCTAATTGGAGAAGACATTGACCTTGGGAGACCTCCGCAGAGACTAAGCCACTCACTTCATTCATGTCTTAATGCAGAGAAAAAAAATGATCTTTTCTATGATCAGTGATGAGCCGTATTTTATTTAATCACAATAAATGAATGTCTACAATAATAACAATAATTACATAAACCACAATAAGTATAATACGTAGTATAATAATAATACTCTTTATTCTTCACTCAGCTAACAATGTGATTTTTTTTTTCATAAAGATAAAGAAAACTGTGTTAAATATTAATGTAGTTTTTTGGTTTGAGATCCTAAAGTGCCCATTGTTTGATTGTGTGGCCATGGATGGATGGAGAGGTGATGGTGGAGAATATGCCCCCCACAAAAAAAGGAGAGGATCATTCTTGATGCCTGCAGAAGCCCAATCATAGGTTCTCATGAGGGACACCCAGTAGGTGAAGATTAAAGCCCACCATTTGATTGTATATCAGAGGTGCCCATGACCATAGGTGGATAGAGAGATGTGGTTGAAGAATAGGACAGTTCCCAATCAGAAGAAGTAGGGGTTGCTCTCAAACGCCTAGGGAGCCCAATCCTAGGTTCTCATAAAGGACATCAGGAAAGTGTAGATAACTAGGTTGTTATTGAAACAAGCCCATCATTTGATTGTGTGGTAGAGGTGCCCATGGGTGGATAGAGAGATGGGGTGAAGAATAGGACAGTTCCAAATCAGAAGAAGTAGGGGTTGCTCTCAATGCCTGGGGAGCTCAATCCTAGGTTCTTATGAAGGACATCATTAAGGTGTAGATTACTAGGTTGCTATTTAAACAAGCCCACCATTTGACTGTGTGGTAGAGGTCCCTGTGGGTGGATGGAGAGGTGATGGTGGAGAAAAGGACAGTCTCCATTCAGAACAAGGAGGGGGTCATTCTTGATGCCTGGGGGAGCCCAATCCTAGGTTCTCATAAAGGACATCAGGAAGATGTAGATACTGTAACTAGGTTGCCAATGAAAAAAGCCCACCACTTGATTATGTGGCAGAAGTGCCCGTGGGTGGATGAAGAGATGAGAGTGAAAAATAGGACAGTCTTCACTCAGAAGAAGAAGAAGGAGCTCTCGATGTCTGGGGAGCCCAATCTTAGGTTCTCATGAAGGACATCAGGAAGGTGTAGATAACTAGGTTGCTATTGAAAAAAGCTCACCTTTTGATTGTGTGGCAGAGGTGCCCATGAGTGAATGAAGAGATGATGGTGATGACATTTCATACCTTTGGTAATAGGGATATGCCAAACTGCTGAACCTAAATCCCATTGAAATCAATGCAAACCAAATCTTACAAATCAAAAAATGCCCATTTTCTGGGCTAATAATTTGGGAGTTATCATTCTTAAAAAAATATAACCAAGAAATAGAAACTCAAAAGTTAAACAAGTCAAAAAATTGCCCAAAATGTCCCTCTTTGTAAATCCTTCATCAATCATGATGCCCACAGACTTTCCAAAATGAAAAGGCCGATGGACCTGGCACACACAATTGATCCTGACGGTACTGCTATGAGCCCAACCTCTAGTGAAGAGCCTGGCTTATACATTCATTCTTGGCTCTTGTGACTCTTCTGATCAGGGGCAAAGGCTCTGCACTCCATTATAATTTGTTCTAATTTCTGCTGGCCAATAAGCACAGTTTACAGCCCATAGCTGGTAATTCACAAACCCTCCAGAGATTCACCATGAACCTGAACCTCATCCCTACCCACTTACTGTCCCTGTGTCACCAAGCAGGGCCATCTTAATAGCATCATGGGCCCCTGGACAAACTAATGTACTGGGGTCCCCACCAGCCTGCCCCAATTTACGCACCTACTCTCAAAAATTAAAGTGTAAATAGTTGATAGAATGAAATACGTATTTATTAGTAGACAAGTGAACACCGCTTTAGGCAATTAACCCATAGTAATACCCAACCTGATGATGAAGAACAGGTACTGGCTCAGCACGTGATGAAGGATTGAGGGAAAAGCTGGACGGCTGTACTCCTTTGTAAGATCTTTATAGAAGATGGTAAAATCCATACGGTTACAAAGACATCAGAGGCACAGGGACAAAAATGCTGACGCGTTTCACACCACTATGGGGTGCTTAATCATAGCTGCCAGAAGATGAGCTAACTATCCATATATATAAACGGGTGGAAAAAATCAATCAGAAGGCTTTGTGTAAAGGACCATTGGGATTATATGCCTAATTTAGATTGAACATCCCATACACCTCCATGACTCCAGGTGCTTCCTACATGTGTCGGCACTTGAGCTGACGTGCCCATGTGGGTGGTTGTTGTGGAAATTTTATGAAGATGTATTTAATATGTATTGTCCCAGTGTTAGTTCTCCTGCAACCCGCTCTAAAGAGCGGACTGGGGCAGACTGACGCTGGTTGAGATCCATCTGGTAGTGGAAAACTTCCTGAGGTTGCAGAGAGGTGTTTGCAGAGTGGGGATATGTCCGCCAGCGAAGGGTCCCTGTGCAATGCCTGGGGGGGATGTGTTCACTCTGCAAGGACATTATCGGCTATGGGGAGACGTACGATTGTGTGTCTCTGTGTGTCTGATCAGCACATGGGAGGACTATGGCATGGTCTTTGAAGATAATCTCCCATCTTCAGGAATGGTAGTATAATCCGTGTATGGGTTGTTCTCTGAACAATGCAGAATAAGGATTCATGCCAATGGTAAAAACGGGAGTCTTTGTGTACGTTGTGGTCGGGGGCAGCGTCCAGGATTTCAAGGCGAGCCATGCGGCTTCTTTTGTCTTACAGGAGAGCACCGCTTAGAGGTACAGGGGGCGGGAAATCATACACCCTGCCCAGACACGCCCATAAACTCCCCAAGTCATTGTTCATTGGTTGAGATTTGTATAACTCCTCCTGTTTGCCTGTGCTTGATTGGATGATTGTGAAGCAACCGAGCTCCATTGTTATATAAATAAGCATCGCGCCCATGGTCAAAGGCTGGCTGTTGGTGGAGCTAGGGATGAGAAGATGGTGGTCATGTCTGTGGTACTTGGGAAGATACGGGTAGCACAGATGCAATATACCAAAAGGCTGAATTACGTGTAGCAAATAGTGGAATTTCCACGACAGTGGTCCTTTACACAAAGCCTAATGATTGATTTTTTCTAACCCTATATATATATATGGACAGTCAGCCCACCTTCTGGCAGCTATGATTAAGCACCCCATAGCGGTGTGAAACGCGTCAGCATTTTCGTCCCTGTGCCTCTGATGTCTTTGTAACCGTATGGATTTTACTGTCTTCAATAAAGATGTTATAAAGGAGTGCGGTATTCCAGCTTTTCCTTCAATCCTTCATCACGTATTTATTAGTACTTTCAATAAGATCAATTTTAAACAATTAGAAAATATCTTATAAATCAAAGACTAATCAACACAAAAGACACAGTACAGGGGGGGAGACAGGAGGGTACAGTACAGGGGGGAGGCAGGAGGGCACAGTACAGGGGGGGAGGCAGGAGGGCACAGTACAGGGGGGAGGCAGGAGGGCACAGTACAGAGGGGGGAGGCAGGAGGGCACAGTACAGAGGGGGAGGCAGGAGGGCACAGTACAGGGGGGAGACAGGAGGGCACAGTACAGAGGGGAGGCAGGAGGGCACAGTACAGGGGGGAGACAGGAGGGCACAGTACAGAGGGGAGGCAGGAGGGCAGGAGGGCACAGTACAGGGGGGGAGGCAGGAGGGCACAGTACAGGGGGGAGGCAGGAGGGCACAGTACAGGGGGGAGGCAGGAGGGCACAGTACAGGGGGAGACAGGAGGGCACAGTACAGAGGGGGGAGGCAGGAGGGCACAGTACAGGGGGGAGGCAGGAGGGCACAGTACAGGGGGGGAGGCAGGAGGGCACAGTACAGGGGGAGACAGGAGGGCACAGTACAGAGGGGGGAGGCAGGAGGGCACAGTAGAGGGGGGAGACAGGAGGGCACAGTACAGGGGGGAGGCAGGAGGGCACAGTACAGGGGGGAGGCAGGAGGGCACAGTACAGGGGGGGAGGCAGGAGGGCACAGTACAGGGGGAGACAGGAGGGCACAGTACAGAGGGGGGAGGCAGGAGGGCACAGTAGAGGGGGGAGACAGGAGGGCACAGTACAGGGGGGAGACAGGAGGGCACAGTACAGAGGGGAGGCAGGAGGGCAGGAGGGCACAGTACAGGGGGGAGACAGGAGGGCACAGTACAGAGGGGAGGCAGGAGGGCAGGAGGGCACAGTACAGGGGGGGAGGCAGGAGGGCACAGTACAGGGGGATAGGCAGGAGGGCACAGTACAGGGGGGGAGGCAGGAGGGCACAGTACAGGGGGAGACAGGAGGGCACAGTACAGAGGGGGGAGGCAGGAGGGCACAGTAGAGGGGGGAGACAGGAGGGCACAGTACAGGGGGGAGACAGGAGGGCACAGTACAGAGGGGAGGCAGGAGGGCACAGTACAGAGGGGAGACAGGAGGGCACAGTACAGAGGGGAGGCAGGAGGGCAGGAGGGCACAGTACAGGGGGGGAGGCAGGAGGGCAAAGTACAGGGGGGGAGGCAGGAGGGCACAGTACAGGGGGGGGAGGCAGGAGGGCACAGTACAGGGGGGGAGGCAGGAGGGCACAGTACAGGGGGGAGGAAGGAGGGCACAGTACAGGGGGGAAGCAGGAGGGCACAGTACAGGGGGAAGGCATGAGGGCACAGTACAGGGGGGAAGCAGGAGGGCACAGTACAGGGGGGAGGCAGGAGGGCACAGTACAGGGGGAAGGCAGGAGGGCACAGTACAGGGGGGAAGCAGGAGGGTACAGTACAGGGGGGAAGCAGGAGGGCACAGTATAGGGGGGAGGCAGGAGGTCACAGTACAGGAGGAAGGCAGGAGGGCACAGTACAGGGGGGAGGCAGGAGGGCACAGTACAGGGGGGAGGCAGGAGGGCACAGTACAGGGGGGGGAGGCAGGAGGGCACAGTACAGGGGAAAGACAGGAGGGCACTGTACAGGGGAGGCAGGAGGGAACAGTACAGGGGACCTGGAAAGCACTGTATGGAGGGGAGGCAGGAGGGCACAGTACGGGGGGGGCAAGCAGGAGGGCACAGTACAGGGGGGAAAGTAGGAGGGCACAGTACAGGGGGGAAGCAAGAGGGCACAGTACAGGGAAAAAGACAGGAGGGCACAGTACAGGAGGGAAGGCAGGAGGGCGCACATTATGAGTGAGGAGGCAGGAGAGCACTGTACGGGGGGAGCAGGAGGAAACAGTACAGGGGGCCTGGAGAGCACTGTATGGGGGGGAAGCAGGAGGGCACAGTACAGGGAAAAAGACAGGAGGGCACAGTAAAGGGGACCTGGAAAGCACTGTGCGGGGGGAAGCAGGAGGGCACAGTACAGGGGGAAGCAGGAGGTCACAGTACAGGGGGGAGGCAGGAGGTCACAGTACAGGGGGGAGGCAGGAGGGCACAGTACACGGGGGAGGCAGGAGGTCACAGTACACGGGGGAGGCAGGAGGGCACAGTACAGGGGGAGACAGGAGGGCACAGTACAGGGGGAGACAGGAGGGCTCAGTACAGGGGACCTGGAGAGCACTATATGGAGGGGTAGCAGGAGGGCTCAGTACAGGGGGGAGGCAGGAGGGCACAGTACAGGGGGGAGGCAGGAGGGCACAGTACAGGGGGGAGGCAGGAGGGCACAGTACAGGGGGGAGCTAGGAGGGCACAGTACAGGGGGAAGCAGGAGGTCACAGTACAGGGGGGAGGCAGGAGGTCACAGTACACGGGGGAGTCAGGAGGTCACAGTACAGGGGGGAGGCAGGAGGGCACAGTACAGGGGGGAGGCAGGAGGTCACAGTACAGGGGGGAGGCAGGAGGGCACAGTACAGGGGGGAGGCAGGAGGGCACAGTACAGGGGGGAGGCAGGAGGTAACAGTACAGGGGGGAGCTAGGAGGGCACAGTACAGGGGGAAGCAGGAGGTCACAGTACAGGGGGGAGGCAGGAGGGCACAGTACAGGGGGGAGGCAGGAGGGCACAGTACAGGGGGGAGGCAGGAGGGCACAGTACAGCGGGGAGCTAGGAGGGCACAGTACAGGGGGAAGCAGGAGGTCACAGGAGGCTATCAAAACCTGAAGTCCCTATATATACCCATGATCAAACTTTAATCATTCAGCTATGAATAAGCGCCATGATGGGGCGTGAAACATGTTAGCTATCTTTTCTGTTCCTCCCCGTACATGAGGTGACTGCATTTGGATTTTATTTCTTCATATCAATAAAGATGTCTTCTATGGTGTGCGGCCGTCCAGGATATTTTTCTCTTTCCACAGGAGGTCACAGTACAGGGGGGAGGCAGGAGGTCACAGTACAGGGGGGAGGCAGGAGGACACAATATAGGGGACCCGGAGAGCACAGTACAGGGGGGGAAGGCAGGAAAGCACAGTACAGGGGGGAGGCAGGAGGGCACAGTATAGGGGACTTGGAGAGCACAGTACAGGGGGGAGGCAGGAGGGCACAGTATAGGGGACTTGGAGAGCACAGTACAGGGGGGGGGAGGCAGGAGGGCACAGTATAGGGGACTTGGAGAGCACAGTACAGGGGGGAGGCAGGAGGGCACAGTATAGGGGACTTGGAGAGCACAGTACAGGGGGGGGGAGGCAGGAGGGCACAGTATAGGGGACTTGGAGAGCACAGTACAGGGGGGGAGGTAGGAGGGCACAGTATAGGAGACTTGGAGAGCACAGTACAGGGGGGAGGCAGGAGGGCACAGTATAGGGGACTTGGAGAGCACAGTACAGGGGGGGGGAGGCAGGAGGGCACAGTATAGGGGACTTGGAGAGCACAGTACAGGGGGGGAGGTAGGAGGGCACAGTATAGGAGACTTGGAGAGCACAGTACAGGGGGGGGGGGAGGCAGGAGGGCACAGTATACGGGACTTGGAGAGCACAGTACAGGGGGGGAGGCAGGAGAGCACAGTACAGGGGGGAAGGCAGGAGAGCACAGTACAGGGGGGAAGGCAGGAGAGCACAGTACAGGGGGAAAGGCAGGAGAGCACAGTACAGGGGGGGAGGCAGGAGGGCATTGTACAGGACAGTAAGGACAGCTTAGTAAAAAGCGTGACTGTCCTTTCAAATCCAGGACAGTTGGCAGGTATGATGTAATGCAAGATTATCATTAGGCCCCTTATGCACCTGTGGCCCCATGCCCATATGTTAAGATGGTCCTGACACCAAGATAAAGAAATTTGGGAACAGCTGTCACATGGATAGGAGGACCAAGGACGGCAATAAATCCTGACCTTTCCTCCCTCTTTCTGTTGCTGTTTCTGTCCCCCATTGGAGAAAATTTCATTCACTTCTTGGACTGGTGACGCTGTAAAATGAAGTACGGGGAATTTCCATAATAAAGACACTGACTGCAAATCAAACCCCACAGAGGTTCAAACCCTTCCTTGCTCTAACAAAAAATAAAAAAAAAGCCACCTGAGATTTTCTAATATCTCTGTTGGTGACCCTTAGTTGAGTTGAGCTATCAGGTCTGCATTTTGGAAGTCCTAATTCACCGTCAGCATCTGCCAAGCTTGCTAAAGGCACCACCCGCCTTCTTCTTCAGAGAGGGGGTGCACACACCTGTAAAGGGAGACACTCAGACATCTTATTACTTGCACTCTCCTGGCCTGGGGCCCTCCTCCATGAATAAAGGAAACTCTGCACAAATAGCTTTTTAATGGTTTTACTGTAAAAGACAATCTTCATAGTCTGCCTAGCAGCTTCTCCAATGCCACATTTCACTTATCTGGTACAAAGTAAAACAGGACACAGAGCTAGAACTCAGAAAATCCACCCAGATTCCCATGTTCTCCACAGTGAGTCCCCTTTACTGTGGGGCCCCATCTAAAGGTTCTCTAAAGGCTCTCTGGGTCTAGAACCAAAAGGCCTTCTCCTTTTCAGGCTAAAAACCTACATGACATACGTTGGGGGTAGCCTGTTCCCATACTCTTCTGTGCAGGACACCTCTCACACAAGATTATAAAGGGGCACAGACTCCATCCACAACTACACCCAGGGGAGGGGTCTCTCTAAAAAGGGTGTGGGCAGGGTCTACTGCTTCCGTGCATGTGGGGCAACACAGGCGTGCTCACCAATGCCTGGGACCAGGAGAAAGCGAAAAATCAGACATTAAGGCATTCCCCAATGTCAGAAACTATGAAATCAGACCGAGACAGAAGTACAGTTAAATCACACTTGTTTAATAATAAAGGTAAATAGAACAAACATAGTCCAAACATAGCCAAAGTTCAGTAACCGGAACAGATAGTCAGCCAAGCCAGAAAGTCAGGGATCAATGTAGTGAAACAGCAAGCAGGATCTGGAGCCAGAAGGGAAGTCAGCCAAGCAAGTCCTTAAACAGGAACGCCGGAGATAGTCTCTGTGATTTTGACCAAGGCGAAGGCAGAGATCCTCTGGGCTGGACGGCTTAAGTAGGCAGGACTGACGAGCAGGATATCATCAACAGGTGAGTAACTGTGGAGAGAGATGGGAGCTGGCAATTAGCTAACAGCTGAGCAGCCAGCTCAGAGAAGGAAGGGCTGAGCCCAGCCCTGACACCCGACTCAGAGATGCGCCACTTGTGTGCAGTAATAATATGCAGAGTTCCTCTGTGAGATGTTTTGCCCCATGTCACTACACACTTACATAGTTACATAGTTACACATAGTTACATAGTAGGTGAGGTTGAAAAAAGACAAAAGTCCATCAAGTCCAACCTATGTAAAGTCCACTTGTTTTAATGGGGGCTTCCAGATGCCTATAAACCCCCTGCCCACAGACCCTCACAACCACCAGGCTACGGTTGGGGGCAAGAAGCCCTTGCAAGGTGCTTCCCTCTCTTTAGAGGGCATCTGGCCCAGTATGGTACTGGAGGGATGAACCTCGACCCCCCCCCTTTCCTCGCCTGTCAGGCTGCATGCTCTGATAAGGTTCTTATGAAGATTTTTTGGGGGAACCATGCCACGTCACTTACATGCCCTTAAAATGGGGAGGGACCCCCCTGACAAAGCACCTTAACCTCAGGTTGATAAGGACAAGGGCCTCTTCTCAGCAACCCTGGCCCGGTGGTTATGGGGGTCTGCATGCATGGGGCTTTCTGGAATCTGGACGCTCCCTTTAACAAAAGGGAGTCATCCAAATATCAGAACCCCCCCCCCTACCCACACCCAGCTGTGTGAATAAGTATCTCGGCTCAATTGCAAAAAAAATGTACGCAGAAAAAAAAACAGTTTTTGACAAATCCTTTAATAAAAAGTCCCAGGATGTGCATCCATCATAAATTATGTTGTTCAGTGATCACTGAGACACGTCTGGTCCGTTTGCTTGCCTCCCACTGAATGACAGGTCCTGGTGATGACAGCTATTATATACAAGAGGGGCGGAGTCTCCCGGGTGACCTCATTGAATATATAAAGACGTGACCTTATTTGGTCGGTCAATGACATCATTGACCACATTCTTGCTGTAGGACGTGCTACAGCCAAAGTGACATTTATAAAGAAAAAAAAAAGTGATGCAGTTTAACCCCTTCAATAGCGGGCACTTTCACCCCCTTCCTGCCCAGCACAGTTGTTCAGCTTTCAGCGCTGTCACACTTTGAATGACAATTGCGCGGTCGTGTGGCGCTGTATTCAAACTAAATTTTTTATCATTTTCTTCCCACAAATACAGTTTTCCTTTAATGGTATTTAGTTACCACTGGGTTTTTTTATTGTTTGCTTTTAGCACCCTCTAGTAGTGCTAGCTAAGCCTAGCAGCTTCTCTGGTGTCTCCCCCTGTTCTCTGGGAGAATGTTCCAGACATAGTGGGTGGAGGTCAGGAGGTGCTGCTTGGAATATTTACAAGGGCCTTGGCCAATCCCAAGTAAAGGGCTGGCAGGGGCCACCTTATAAATAGGCATGAGTCAAGCCAGAGGGGGCAGCCAAGTGGAAAATTGAGTGCTGAGGTGGCTGAGGGTGCCCCCCCCCTGTCTGGGGGGAGGTGTCCTCAGGCTGGGGCTCGGGTTCTGGAAGGATCCTGCTATAACACACGGAGGAATCCCTTTCTGTAGGCACATGAGCAAGGAGCAAGGACTGCAGGAGCAGGTCATCACATCCGGGAGATCTCCTGAGAGTCAGTCGAGTGGGCTGGTGAGTGTCCGTCTGGAGGACTGTGGTGGAGAAATTAGCCAGGAGAGCCAGTGAAAGGGGCAGCTGCAGCCAGGTGGGTTGGCAGTGCCTGAAGAGGTGGTGCTGGGATCAGTAGCCACAGGAGTGATGCATTCTGGACACTGAAATTCTGCTACACAACCAAGGGGCCCTCAGGTTCCTGCCTGTATTGGGCCATTGCAGATATTCACAGGGTTCCTGCTGGGTTCTGCAAACATGTGAGTGCTGGAATGAGGAAGCTGTATATAGAGCCTGTATATAGAGACAGTGGCGTCTCCAGCTTTCATATTTAGGGGGGGGGGCACATGGGGAGACAGGCACATAAATAGGGGGCAACTATAAAATGCAATTATATATATGTATATATATATCCTGGGGCCCTTTACTACGATCCCACAATGGGCCCTTTCACATGTTCTGCAGTGAGCTCCCTTCCTACTGTATTGGGGTCCCCCAGGGTGGCAGAAAACAAGAGATATACGCCACCAGCATACCAAGAAAATATAAGGCTCCAAAGCAGTGGGAGAACTATCAGGGTTGCAAAGGTTGTCTTGACACCGGGCTCTGGTGTTCTGCCACTGTGGGGTCCCCCAGCCTCCTCTTGCTGTCCTGCTATTGACAGCTCTGGTCTGGCATCTCTTGGAATTTACAGGCTGGTTCTCCTGTCCTAAGGACGGGAGAAATCAGTCAGTTTTTTCAGTAACTGAGAGTCCTGGTGGAGTCCTTCCTGCAACTCGCACATGGAAGGTGCAGAGCATAAAGTTGGGGGGGTCAGGGCCCCCTCTGCCCCCCCCCCCCAGTGACGCCATTGTATAGAGACTGTACATAGAGACTGTATATAGAAACTGTATATAGACACTGTATATAGGGACTGTACATAGGAAGAGTTGTCCCTGAAGTTGTTGTTGAAGTCAATTGGGCATCCCATAACCTCCAATCCCTATCCAAGTTATTATCCCTTCAATAAAAACCTGTTCTCCGACTCTGGAGTGTCTGTAGATATTTGGGGTGCCTGGTTGTGCAGGGTGGAGGATCCCAGTCTCCTTAGGGGGTGCGCAAACAAATGAAGAAAGACAGAACATTTTGAAAAATAAACATTTCAGTTTCTGTTATCAAATGTTGCAAATGAATAATTTTTCTGTGCACTGATAGGTTATACTGATGACACGGCACTGATGAGGAGGCACTGATAGGCAGCACTGATGGGCACTGATGAGGCAGCATGGATGTTCACTGGTGAGGCTGCACTGATGACATTGCACTAATGAGGCAGCACTGATAAGGAGGCATAAATGGGCACTGATAGGCTGCACTGATAGGCTGCACTGATGGGCACTGATAGGGGTGCTGATAGGAGGCACTGATTGGCACTGTTGGGCTGCACTGATAATCAGGACACGGGTGATCAGTGCCCTGAGTATCAGTGTAGATGTCCCCTGTCACACTTGCTGGATCCCGTCTCTCCTCTCCTCACACTGTGACAGCACAGGAGGAAAGGAATGCCGATAACCGACAAGTCTGTTTACATGTGGCTAGTTGTGATTGGACACAGCTGATCACATGGTAAAGGAATGCTGTGATTGTCACTTTACCACGATCTGTGGAAGAAAGCGTGGTTCTGGGAGGACGTCCATGGATGCCCTCCCAGAACTCGATGGCTACTACTACACTGAACCGTCTTTTGGCTATAGCAAGGTTGGGAAGTGGTTCAGTTGCCAGCAAATGACATCGATTGCCATTTGTCAGGGTCAGACCTGCAGGACGGTCAGCTTGGATGGACTTCCAGCTCTCTCTGACCAGACTGGGTGTGAATTGGTCAAACGTTACCAAAGACTGATGACAACGGCTTCCTCTCAGCTTTCCCTAATTTGGGAGTCAGTCCAGAGGCTGGACCACCTTATTTAAAGGCCCCATTTACAGACCTGTGCACTCGTCATTAGACTGCGGAGAGCGGAGACAATCGGCTCTGTACTATGTGATCGCTGTGATGACCTCTCACAATGGAAAAACAAGGAGAAGAGGAGAAGTTCATTAATTATTCAATTTATTAAACCCCTGGCTTCAGCTGTGGGAGTTTTCTAGGTGGGGTCACTGACAACCACATTTGTAGGTTTTGTTTTTGAGGGGTGGGGGGAGTTAAAGTACCAATGACCACCAATAATGGGGTAGGGGATAGGGTTTTAAAATGCCACTGACCACCAATATTGTGGGATTGTGTTTTTAAAGTGCCGCTGACCACCAAGGATGGAGTGGTGGTGATTTTAAAGTGCCATAGGCCACCAACGATGGTGGGATTGTTTTGGGGGCTTAAAGTGTTTTGGGGGTGATTTATGATATCTAGTCATTGCACACAATGCAATTTCATCTTCCTGAGAACTTGATTCTACTGATAAAAGAAGACTTGCGCTGGACTGCAGTGGGCAATCATTAGGGACAAAGCACACCTGACCGTCTCAATACCAGCTGGTTTCCTATATTCCAAGAATCTCAGTCATTGGGGGACCTGGAACGTACAGCACAGCATAGTAATCCAGTTCCCCTGCTGCTTAGGTTCCAATGCAGGAATGCCAACATTCTATCACTGTGACAGTCCAGACCACCATTCACTGGATCACTGAAGGAAGGTGGTGGGCACCACCAACATACTAAAGGGTGGGGGGGGGGGTACTGCACAGTTTGCTGCTGAGAAAGACCACAGAGAGAACTGGTGAGTGGGTCTCTGGCCCACCATTGTTCTGTTTACTGACATTGAACTTACTCCTTGTAAAACCTGAGCCTCACTTGCATTCCCTACGTTGCCATTTTATTGCTACACAGCACTGGGCTTACCTTGATGTCCAGGCCCCTCTTATATCTATACCCTCAATATTTATTAGACTATCCCACTCTGTGCAGGACAATATACATATATATCAATAAGCGCGCCATCATCTTTAAGGGCCCCAACACGCTGTTTTGCTGATTGGGGTTAAGTCTAGTTCGGGTACCCTAATTACCAGAAGAAACCCTCAGTGTATTGTTTATTCTGTGTATTGTTTTCCACTATTATGCTCTGCCTTGTTTTACCTTCAATTGATAATACAGTCAGGTCCATAAATATTGGGACATGAACACAATTCTAATCTTTTTGGCTCTATACACCGCCATAATGGTTTTGGAATAAAACAAGATGTGCTTTAACTGCAGACTTTCAGCTTTAATTTGAGGGTATTTACATCCAAATCAGGTGAATGGTGTAGGAATTACAACAGTTTGTATATGTGCCTTCCACTTTTTAAGGGACCAAAAGTAATGGGACAGATTAACAATCATCCATCAAACTTTCACTTTTTAATACTTGGTTGCAAATCCTTTGCAGTCAATTACAGCCTGAAGTCTGGAACACATAGACATCACCAGACGTTGGGTTTCATCCCTGGTAAAGCTCTGCCAGGCCTCTACTACAACTGTCTTCAGTTCCTGCTTGTTCTTGGGGCATTTTCCCTTCAGTTTTGTCTTCAGCAAGTGAAATATATGCTCAATCGGATTCAGGTCAGGTGATTGACTTGGCCATTGCATAACATTCCACTTCTTTCCTTTAAAAAACTCTTTGGTTGCTTTCGCAGTATTCTTCGGGTCATTGTCCATCTGCACTGTGAAGCTCCGTCCAATGAGTTCTGAAGCATTTTGCTGAATATGAGCAGATAATATTGTCCGAAACACTTCAGAATTCATCCTGCTGCTTTTGTCAGCAGTCACATCATCAATAAATACAAGATAACCAGTTCCATTGGCAGCCATACATGCCCACGCCATGACACTACCACCACCATGCTTCACTGATGAGGTGGTATGCTTTGGATCATGAGCAGTTCCTTTCCTTCTCCATACTCTTCTCTTCCCATCACTCTGGTACAAGTTGATCTTGGTCTCATCTGTCCATAGGATGTTGTTCCAGAACTGTGAAGGCTTTTTTAGATGTTGTTTGGCAAACTCTAATCTGGCCTTCCTGTTTTTGAGGCTCACCAATGGTTTACATCTTGTGGTGAACCCTCTGTATTCACTCTGGTGAAGTCTTCTCTTGATTGTTGACTTTGACACACATACACCTACCTCCTGGAGAGTGTTCTTGATCTGGCCAACTGTTGTGAAGGGTGTTTTCTTCACCAGGGAAAGAATTCTTCGGTCATCCACCACAGTTGTTTTCCGTGGTCTTCCGGGTCTTTTGGTGTTGCTGAGCTCACTGGTGCATTCCTTCTTCTTAAGGATTAGGGATGAGCTTCGAGTTCGCGTCGAACTCATGTCATGTCATGTTGAACATCGCCAGTTCGCTGAACAGCGAACAATTTGGGGTGTTCACGGCAAATTCAAATGCCGCGGAACACCGGCACTATTAATAAATTGCCGGTCCGACAATACACATAAAAGTTCATTGATAAAAACGGCATGGGATTTCCCCACAGGGGAACCCCAAACCAAAATTTAAAAAAAAAAATGACGTGGGGGGGTCCCCCTAAATTCCATACCAGGCCCTTCAGGTCTAGTATAGATATTAAGGGGAACCCCACGCCAAAATTTAAAAAATTGAGAGTTGACAGCAACATACTCCAAATGCAAATAGCACACTTGAAATGAACTCTGGACCTTTTATCGGCTCCTTGTAAATGGGATAATGAGGGAATAACACACACCTGACCATGGAACAGCTGATCAGCCAATTGTCCCATTACTTTTGGTCCCTTAAAAAGTGGGAGGCACATATACAAACTGTTGTAATTCCTACACTGTTCACCTGATTTGGATGTAAATGCCCTCAAATTAAATCTGAAAGTCTGCAGTTAAAGCACATCTTGCTTGTTTCATTTCAAATCCATTGTGGTGGTGTATAGAGCCAAAAAGATTAGAATTGTGTCCATGTCCCAATATTTATGGACCTGACTGAACATTCAACTGTTTATCATAAACTCTTGAATCTAATTTCAGGGTGACCCTAAGGTATTGAGAAATTGTTAATCTATGTCTGCCAAAGTAGTGTAACTGGGGTGCCAGTGGTCAAGGTAAAAGCAGAGGACCCCATATAACCAGCAGCTCCTGCGGCAGGGGTGCTACATGTGCAATCTAAGATAAGAACTTAAAATAAAATTTATATTTTAATAGAATAAACTCATCCACATCAAATTCACTGAGCTAGCAGTTTTCCAGTTGGCAGTCTCTATTTTTATGAATCTAAAATCAATCCACAACATTAGAGATTCGTGCTGATAAAACCGAAAACCAAAAAGTTCTTCTTGGTCTTGGGTGGAGCTATAGGCTCTTTCAATGTTCAATTCCATTTTAATAGTACATACAAATATTTGCATCATTATAAAACTCGCTTGGCCTTGGCTGAAAACAAAAGAAGGACATCAAGACATAAAAATAGCTACAGTATGTGGTGGACTAGCAACATTTCAGTCCTTCTTTCGAATCTCCTTCAATGATACTCAGTCTTGGTCAGACACTAATGACCGTTTACTAGACAAGCGTTCTGTGCTTCGATCTTTCCAGAGTGCCATAAGCAGAGTCCAGATGGTAGTATTGCCATCCAGTTGACAAACACCTGGTGCTACACCAACGATCAAGATAATAACTTAACATGAAGATGATAAAACCTGAAGGCGTGATAAGGATTAGCGAGGCATAGCCTTGTTCTTCCGGGATTTGGTAAGGCACCTTCTGATCTCTTTCACTCCAAATCCATAGACAAAGGGATTTAGAGAAGCTGGGGTCATGTGGTAGATGGCACTAATCATGTTCTCAACATCAGGGGTAATTTGTGTGTGTACTCTCGGCATAACAGAAGAAAACAGTGCAGCAAGGTAAATAATCATGGCCACCGTAAGGTGGGTACCACACGTGTTCAAGGCTTTATGACGAGCCTTCCCAACAGCAATCTTCAAGGCCATGTAAAGAATGCAGGAGTAAGACAGTAGAATAAGGCTGACATCACTCACTGTGGCCAAGATTCGGACCACGAGGCCTACAGCTTGCGGTTTGGAGGTATCTCCACAGGCAAGGTTCAGAAGCCCCATGTTCTCACAGACAAAATTCAGAATGATGTTGGACCTACAGAAGCGGACACTAGCAGTCAATATTACTACTGGAGAAATAAAGAATGTACTCCTCGCGATCCCAGCGGCAGACAACTGGACCAGCAAGCGCGTGGTCATGATATCATTGTATCTTAATGGTCTACAGACAGCTATGAACCTGTCCAGGGCCATTGAAAGCATAACACTAGACTCATAAAGAGAAATGAAGGCAATATAAAAAATCTGGGTGAGGCAGCCAGCCAGAGTTATCTGGTTCAAATCAAAAGACAACCCAACTAGAAGTTTCGGCAGGATGGAGGCTGTGTAGGAAACATTATTGGTTAAAAGAAGGGATATAAGGAAGTACATGGGGGAGTGGAGGCTCGGTTCAACAAAGATCCGATAGATGACGAGGAGGTTTCCAGACAAGATTATTATATATATTACAGTAAATGGAATTATTAACAATTTCCTGTTTTTTAATATGCTGGGAAACCCAAAGAGGACAAATTCTGTGTAAGAAATCATGGTCTGGTTCTGGGTTAGTCCTTCCATGGTGGAAATAATGAGGCCTTCAAATCTTCAGCTATGTCTGAAAGAAATAATAATATGAGGGCATGAAATTAGATTCATTGACATACATTTCTCAGTTAATTAATGGTGAATTTGTGTTGGTGAGGCCAGAATCCAACCCAATGGCTCCAACTGGCATATTAAAGGGGTTGTAAACCCTCGTGTTTTTTCACCTTAATGCATCCTATGCAATAAGGTGAAAAAACACCTGGCAGTCACCGGCCCCCCAGCCCCCTGTTTAACTTACCTGAGCCCCTTCATTTCCTTGGTGGGGATGTGCTGTCCCTCTCTCCACGGGGTCCCGGCTCTTGATTGGATAGATTGATAGCAGCGCAGCCATTGGCTTCCACTGCTATCAATCAAATCCAATGACGCGGGCGCCGGGGGGCGTGGCCGAGTCCGGCATTCATGTCTGTGGATGCAAATGCTGGACTCGGTAGTGTGCCCGCAAGGGAACCCCCTTGGGGGGGGCGTTTCTCCTAGGGGGTTCACCGATACGAGGAGGAGCCGTGAGCGCTATTAGGGGACCTCAGAAGAGCAGGATCGGGGCCCCACCGTGCAAAACAAACTGCGCAGTGGTGGTAAGTATGATATGTTTGTTATTTTAAAAAAATAAAAAAACACCCTTTACAATCACTTTATAGAGATGAACAGATTGTTCTCCGGTTACTCTTTAAGATCATAACAGGTTGCCAAGGTCTTTGCAGGTCTCATAGAAGTGCTTAAGAGAAATTTCAAACCTCCTTTGGGTACAGCCATTCTCCAACAGCTTTGGGCAAAGTAGGCATTCTGTAAAGCCCTGAACCCTCTTGGAATCCCAAGAATGATAGAAACTGAAGTCATTTTGGCTGCAATTGCTGAAATAAAACTCCAAAATGCATAACTACTGTATGTGCCCTTTTACAGTCTGCTATATAGTTGCACAAGGGCCCACTAGAACATGAGGGTCTATTAGTAGATGTGAGTCATGTGAGAGGGAGAACACCCCTTTGTACCCCTGCCTAAAAGATCTGGATGATGGGGAAGGATAATAGAAGAGAATAGACGGAGTTATTCATCATGATGCCCTATCTAGTTTCCTGTCTGCAATATCTTCAGATAGGTACCCCCTTCTCTTTCTGCCCTACTGGGACTAAAACAGACACAAAGCTCCTCCCATTTCTGGTCAGTGCAATTTGGGTGGGGGGGAGGGGTAGCAGGGAGTGCTGTTCATTTCCGGACACAAGAGCGTTGTTAGGGTCCCAAAAGACTCCATGTACCATGAGGAATGGTCTTCGAATAATGTATGCATAGTGCGGTACCATGTGTTGCAGTGATCCACATGTTGCCCCAATGCAGAGGAGTGAAGAGGGCCTATCACTACTACAAGAGAGGTGCATTGCAGCTGGCAGATTATTTACACCCAAGGCAGGTTAATGCAGGGCAGATCTGGACAGTAGGGGTGATCTGAACGGACCCCTGATTCGGTTCGCACCAGAACTTTCAAACACCGCGAAAGTGAGGAACCAAATAATGAACCCCAATAAGTCAATGGGACCCGAACGTCAAAAATTAAAAGTGCCCATTTTGAAGGCTTCTATGCAAGTAATTGGGCATACAATGGTTATAGGGGTCCGGGTCCTGCCCTGAGGAACATGGATCAATAAAAAAAAAGTTTGGGAAAACGTCATTTTTAAATAAGCAGTGTATTTTTTATTTTTAAAGTGAAAGCATAAAAATGAAAAATTCCTTCCAATATAGTGCCTGGGGCGTCCCCTTAGTCTACCTGTAAAGTGTCAGATCTGTACCATGTCTAGAATCTGCTGCAGCAAAAATTGCATTTATAAAGCCCCAAAAAATGACATTTTCCCTATAAGCTGCCTTTATTTGGCTCAGCAACAGCTGGGGGGCCAGAAGTGTGTATGATGAGGCCACAATGTAGTGCACTGGGAACAAGATTAGGGATATTTTTTGGATACAGTCTGGTGTCATTTTGACCTTTGATAGAAGTAACAGCTGAAGCACTGCATGGGACCTTTTAGCCTGACTCTGGGAATAGCCCTTTGAACACTTAGGTGGTACCTGATGTTCATAGGACAATTCTGCAGAGGAGGGCATGGAGGTGGCAGAGGAGGAGGAGGAGGTAGAGCTCACAGGTCTGGCATCATCACCACCAGCTGTATGGAGACGTGGGGGCACAACAATCTGCAGCACCGAGCCCTGTCCTGCATCCTTTAAAGTTGCAAGCAGCGTTACCCAGTGTGCTGTGAACTAAATATATCGTCCCTGCCCATGCTTGCTGGACCACGTGTCAGCAGTAAGGTGGCTGACTGCCATGCCCAACAATGCCAGAACATTCCCTTCCAAGTGATGGTAGAGAGATGGAACGGCCTTACCTGAAAAGTAGTAGCGACTGGGAACCTGCCATTGTGGTACAGCACATTGTCCAATCATGACACTGACAGTGCTCTGTGCCCTGATTGGCTGAAGCTTTCACTGCTTCAGCCAATCAGGGCTTGCAATACACTGTTTAGTGCCACAATGCATTGTGGTCGGTTTGGGGGGGCAAACAAACGGTGGAACGTCCCATTTGTTCGGATGTTTGCTGAACGTCCAAACAACGAAAGTTCGCCCATCCCTACTGGACAATAGTGTTGTTGAGGTGAAGGCCAAGCCAAGGTCATGCACAGGTGAGCGATAGAGATTGGAGCCATGCCAGGGTCCTAGTAGGAGATGATAGAGAGGTCAAAAAGCCAAGCAAAGTCATACACAGAAAATCACTGAAAGCAAAGTCGTTCAACACACCAAGGTCACAATCAGGAGTCAAGCAAAGAGAATGTTTGGCAGTTGGCACCAGTTCTGGAATTGGATATAGACACACAAGTACCAGCACTTAGAGACGTCCATGCAGCACACCTATGCCCATTACTGTACAAACACGCATGCCCACGCAGGGTACTGGCTGAAGTTCCTAACCCGTGCTTTGGCGCATGCTTACCTCTGCGCCTGGTAGTGTCCTAACACCTGCACTTTTCTTCAGCAAGACAGAAAACCAGCAGTTTCAATGCAGGAGTGCTTTGTAGGGCGTTAAACCAAACAGAACATCTGCCCTTTTAGTGTTCTGCCAGCACTCAGCTTTTTCACCGGGCAGCAGGTGTGGGCCGGAAAGACCTGAGCATCAGTCAGCTCACATATTGAAATGCCTGCATACACCTGAAACCAATAATGAGGTCCAGGTACCGGATAAGACGTGGGAACGAAGGATTTATCCCAACAAAAACTCCACAAAGCCTCGAGCTCCAGGACCTGTGACCATTGTAACCATTCTGCCGTAAGTAGGGGTGATTATATACATTTAGTTTGCTAGGCGGTGGGAAGCCCAAAATAATATATAGCATTGCACTCATTTGTTCTTACTCTAAGTGTTGCTTCTGCCTATTGCCAGTAGGAATCATGGGCACCATTGGTATTAGAGAGAGAGGCCACAGTAATACTGGGTTATAAATATTTATGCTTCATCTGGCCAACAATTAGGAGGTTTATCGGCAGTGGTGCATGCTGGAGTAGGACATAAATACCTTGCAAGGATCTTTTCCTCTTGGCTTTGATAGGTGGGTTGTCTCTAGTCTGACCTGTTAGACTTGTAGCCAGTATGGGGCCTAACCTAACATGTGCTTTGCTATGATATGTAGAATGGAGCCAGAAGTGGTCCTGGGAAGTTGTCCTAGTAAATCAGGAGGAGAGACCCTGCTGGGAAGAAGCTGGATCATCAGAGGGACCTGGAGACCCTCTTAGAAGGACACACAGAGGAGCCAACTGGATTGTCCTATTTAGAGTGTTGCTTGTATCGGCTTGAAGGTTCTTTACATTGTACAATCGGTAAGTGTCGCTACGGGTATGGTATGTTATGGGTATCTGGGGGCCCTTAACCATACCCCCCAACTTTTTGACATGGGAATGAGGGACCCCTATCAGCAAAAGTATGTAGGTACAAGACACACCCCTTGCCACGCCCACTTAAAGGAGAATTGTACAAAAAAAACAAGATTGGTTAACCCCCCAAGTGCTTTTTTACCACTACTATTCCTTTATTTTGGCTTCTGTCATTTACAAATGCAGAAATTTAGAAACCAGATGAAAGGTTTATCTCTGGGAAACACTTTTTAACCGCTTGCCGACCAGCTGCTGTCATTATACTGCGGGAGGTCGGCGCGATCCTGCGATTCGTCGTAGCTATAGGTCGGCTCTCGGGTGCGCCCGCTGCAATGCGTAGATGCCGATGCTCGTGGCCGACGGTCGTGATGACCGCCGGCCACGAGAGATCGCGGCACGAGGGACAGAACACGGAAGGTGTGTGTGTAAACACAAAAATCCCTGTTCTGTGAGGAGTGACCGATCGTGAGTTCCTAATAACTAGGAACCACGATCTGTCAATTCCTCTAGTCGGTCCCCTCCCCCCTACAGTTAGAAACACACACTAGGGAACACACTTAACCCCTTGATCGCCCCCTAGTCTTAACCCCTTCCCTACCAGTGTCATTTACACAGGAATCAGTGCATTTTTATAGCTCTGATCACTGTATAAATGAAAATGGTCCCAAAAATGTGTCAAAATTGTCCGATGTGTCCGTCATAATGTCGCAGTCCTGATAAAAATCGCAGATTGCCGCCATTACTAGTAAAAAAATAATAATAATAAAAATGCCATAAATCTATCCCCTATTTTGTAGATGCGATAACTTTTGTGCAAACCAATCAATAAACGCTTATTGCAATTTTTTTTACAAAATATATGTAGAAGAATACGTATCGGCCTGAACTGAGGAAAAAAATTAGTTTTTTATATATATTTTTGGGGGATATTTATTATAGCAAAAAGTACAAAAGATATTGTGTTTTTTTCAAAATTGATGTTTTTTTCTGTTTATAGCGCAAAAAATAAAAACCGCAGAGGTGATCAAATACCACCAAAAGAAATCTCTATTTGTGAGAAAAAAAGGACGTCAGTTTTGTTTAGGTGCAACGTCGCACGACCACGCAATTGTCAGTTAAAGCGACGCAGCGCCGAATCGCAAAAAATGGCCTGGTCAGGAAAGGGCCAAATCTTCTGGGGCTGAAGCAGTTATTAGATAAAAAGTGTGTTTCATATACATCTCTATAGATCAGACGAAAACGAGGGACGAATGAGGAGGAATGAGGGACAGAGGGACATTGCTCCAAATCCGGGACAGTCCCTCGAAATCCGGGACAGTCCCTCGAAATCCGGGACAGTCCCTCGAAATCCGGGACAGTTGGGAGCTATGCCTTAACCACTTAAGGACCGAGCCTTTTTCTGAGATTTGGTGTTAACAAGTTAAAAACATTTTATTTTGCTAGAAAATGACTTAGAACCCCCCAAACATTATATATTTTTTTCTAACACCCTAGAGAATAAAATGGCGGTGGTTGCAATACTTTCTGTCACACCGTATTTGCGCAGCGGTCTTACAAAAGCTATTTTTTTGGAAAAAATACATTGTTTTGCATAATTTTTTACAACTGTAAAGTTAGCCCATTTTTTTTATATTGTGAAAGATGAAGTTACAGAGTTACAGTGAGTAAATTGATACTCAACATGTCACGTTTCAAAATTGCGCCTGCTCGTGAAATGGCGACAAACTTTTACCCTTAAAAACCTCCATAGGCGATGTTTAAAAAATTCTACAGGTTGGATGTTTTGAGTTACAGAGGAGGTCTGGGGCTAGAATTATTGCTCTCGCTCTACCAAACGCGGCGATACCTCACATGTGTGGTTTGAACACCGTTTTCATATGCGGGCGCTACTCACGTATGCGTTCGATTCTGCACGCGAGCTCGGTGGCACGGGGCGCGTTAACATTTTCATTTATTTTTTCTTATTTATTTTACTTTTTATTTTTTATTTTTACACTGTTATTTTAAATATAAAAATGATGTCACTTTTATTCCTATTACAATGTAAACATCCCTTATAATAGAAAAAAGCATGACAGGACCTCTTACATATGAGATCTGGGGGGTCAAAAGGACCTCACATCTCATATTTACACTAAAATGCAATAAAAAAACAAAATGTTGTTTTAAAAAAATTGTCCATTTAGGAGCTATGGGCGGAAGTTACGTTTTGACATCACTTCCGCCCTGCAATGATATGGAGACAGGTGGTGGCCATCTTCCCCTCACTCAGCTCCATACCACACATGGAAGAGGACTCGATCGCCTCCGCTGCTGCTCCGGTAAGAGGCGGAGGGCACCGGAGCGTGGTGGGAGAGGGCGATAAAAGTGATCTTGCGGCAAATCCGCCGCAGAGACCACTTTTATCTGAAAGCGGACCGCTCACTGAAGAAGAGGATACCGAGGTTATGGTAGATATCTGCTGCCATAACAATGATATCCCTCTTCGAAGTGCTGACGTATATCGGCGTGAACCGCTCCGGAAGTGGTTAACCTTCCCTCTCCAAGAATGTATAGAAATCTATAAAAGACACTAAATGACCGACACCAAATGTTACTCGATCCCCCATTACCGCCACTAGTCATATATTCATTCCTGGGATATGTTAGCGCATCCTGCAACTGGAGGTCTCTCACATGTCTGAGGAGGGAGGGGGGCATGGAGTGCTACATTAACGTTCAATTTTTTATATATGTATAATACAATGCAGACTTTGGGGGGGTGTAATTAAACAAGTGCTCTATATTAGGGATGAGCTTCGAGTTCGAGTCGAACTCATGTTCTACTCGAACATTGGCTGTTCGCAAGTTCGCCGAACAGCGAACAATTTGGGGTGTTCGCGGCAAATTCGAATGCCGCGGAACACCCTTTAAAAGTCTATGGGAGAAATCAAAAGTGCTAATTTTAAAGGCTTATATGCAAGTTATTGTCATAAAAAGTGTTTGGGGACCCGGGTCCTGCCCCAGGGGACATGGATCAATGCAAAAAAAAGTTTTAAAAACGGCCGTTTTTTCAGGAGCAGTGATTTTATTAATGCTTAAAGTCAAACAATAAAAGTGTAATATCCCTTTAAATTTCGTACCTGGGGGGTGTCTATAGTATGCCTGTAAAGGGGCGCATGTTTCCTGTGTTTAGAACAGTCTGACAGCAAAATGACATTTGGAAGGAAAAAACTCATTTAAAACTACCCGCGGCTATTGCATTGCCGACAATACACATAGAAGTTCATTGATAAAAACGGCATGGTAATTCCCCACAGGGGAACCCCGAACCAAAAAAAAAAAAAAAAAAAATGATGTGGGGGTCCCCCTAAATTCCATACAAGGCCCTTCAGGTCTGGTATGGATATTAAGGGGAACCCCAGCCAAAATTTAAAAAAAAAATTGACGTGGGGTTCCCCCTAAATTCCATACCAGACCCTTCAGGTCTGGTATGGATTTTAAGGGGAACCCCGCGCCAAAAAAAAAAAAAAAAAAAGGCGTGGGGTCCCCCTAAAAATCCATACCAGACCCTTATCCGAGCACGCAACCTGGCAGGCCGCAGGAAAAGAGGGGGGGACGAGAGTGCGGCCCCCCCCCCCTCCTGAACCGTACCAGGCCACATGCCCTCAACATTGGGAGGGTGCTTTGGGGTAGCCCCCCAAAACACCTTGTCCCCATGTTGATGAGGACAAGGGCCTCATCCTCACAACCGTGGCCGGTGGTTGTGAGGGTCTGCGGGCGGGGGGCTTATCGGAATCTGGAAGCCCCCTTTAACAAGGGGACCCCCAGATCCCGGCCCCCCCCCTGTGTGAAATGGTAAGGGGGTACTTACCCCTACCATTTCACTAAAAAACTGTCAAAAATGTTAAAAATGACAAGAGACAGTTTTTGACAATTCCTTTATTTAAATGCTTCTTCTTTCTTCTTTCTTCCTTCATCTTCTTCTTCTTCTGGTTCTTCTGGCTCTTCTGGTTCTTCCTCCGGCGTTCTCGTCCAGCATCTTCTCCGCGGCGTCTTCTATCTTCTTCTCCTCGGGCCGCTCCGCACCCATGGCATGAGGGGGAGGCTCCCGCTCTTCTCTTCATCTTCTTCTCTTCTTCATCTTCTTCTTCATCTTCTTCTTCTTCTTCTTCTTCCTTCTTCTCTTCTTCTCTTCTTCCTGTCTTCTGCGGGCCGCTCCGCAGCCATGCTGGCATGGTGGGAGGCTCCCGCTGTGTGACGGCGTCTCTTCGTCTGACGGTTCTTAAATAACTGGGGGCGGGGCCATCCGGTGACCCCGCCCCCCTCTGACGCACGGTGACTTGAGGGACTTCCCTGTGACGTCACGGGGAATGCCACAGGAAAGTCCCGTCATGTCACCGTGCGTCAGAGGGGGGCGGGGTCACCGGGTGGCCCCGCCCCCCGTTATTTAAGAACCGTCAGACGAAGAGACGCCGTCACACAGCGGGAGCCTCCCTCCATGCCACAGCATGGATTGCGGAGCGGCCCGGAGAAGACAGGAAGAAGAGAAGAAGAGAAGAAGGAAGAAGAAGAAAAAGAAGAAGAAGAAGATGAAGAAGAAGATGAAGAAGAGAAGAAGATGAAGAGAAGAGCGGGAGCCTCCCCCCAAATGCCATGGGTGCGGAGCGGCCCGAGGAGAAGAAGATAGAAGACGCCGCGGAGAAGATGCTGGACGAGAACGCCGGAGGAAGAACCAGAAGAGCCAGAAGAACCAGAAGAAGAAGAAGATGAAGGAAGAAAGAAGAAAGAAGAAGCATTTAAATAAAGGAATTGTCAAAAACTGTCTCTTGTCATTTTTAACATTTTTGACAGTTTTTTAGTGAAATGGTAGGGGTAAGTACCCCCTTACCATTTCACACAGGGGGGGGGCCGGGATCTGGGGGTCCCCTTGTTAAAGGGGGCTTCCAGATTCCGATAAGCCCCCCGCCCGCAGACCCTCACAACCACCGGCCACGGTTGTGAGGATGAGGCCCTTGTCCTCATCAACATGGGGACAAGGTGTTTTGGGGGGCTACCCCAAAGCACCCTCCCAATGTTGAGGGCATGTGGCCTGGTACGGTTCAGGAGGGGGGGGGGGCCGCACTCTCGTCCCCCCCTCTTTTCCTGCGGCCTGCCAGGTTGCGTGCTCGGATAAGGGTCTGGTATGGATTTTTAGGGGGACCCCACGCCTTTTTTTTTTTTTTTTTTTGGCGCGGGGTTCCCCTTAAAATCCATACCAGACCTGAAGGGTCTGGTATGGAATTTAGGGGGAACCCCACGTCAATTTTTTTTTTAAATTTTGGCTGGGGTTCCCCTTAATATCCATACCAGACCTGAAGGGCCTTGTATGGAATTTAGGGGGACCCCCACATCATTTTTTTTTTTTTTTTTTTTGGTTCGGGGTTCCCCTGTGGGGAATTCCCATGCCGTTTTTATCAATGAACTTCTATGTGTATTGTCGGCAATGCAATAGCCGCGGTAGTTTTAAATGTGTTTTTTCCTTCCAAATGTCACTTTGCTGTCAGACTGTTCTAAACACGGGAAACATGCGCCCCTTTACAGGCATACTATAGACACCCCCCAGGTATGAAATTTAAAGGGATATTACACTTTTATTGTTTGACTTTAAGCATTATTAAAATCACTGCTCCTGAAAAAACGGCCGTTTTTAAAACTTTTTTTTGCATTGATTCATGTCCCCTGGGGGAGGACCCGGGTCCCCAAACACTTTTTATGACAATAACTTGCATATTAGCCTTTAAAATTAGCACTTTTGATTATTCATGTTCGTGTCCCATAGACTTTAACGGCGTTCGCGTGTTCGAACGAATTTTTTTCCTGTTCGCATGTTCTGGTGCGAACCGAACAGGGGGGTGTTCGGCTCATCCCTACTCTATATCATGTCCCAATCTTAGGCCCTGTACGCCTTGTCCCAACCTAAGGCTCTGTACACCTTGTCCCAACCTTAGGCTCTGTACACCTTGTCCCAACCTTAGGCTCTGTACACCTTGCCCCAACCTTAAGCTCTGTAACCTAGTTCCAACCTTAGGCACTTTACGCCTTGTCCCAACCTTAGGCTCTGCACACCTTGTCCCAACTTTAAGCTCTGTACACCTTGTCCCAACCTTAGGCTCTGTACACCTTGCCCCAACCTTAGGCTCTGTAACCTAGTTCCAACCTTAGGCACTGTATGCCTTGTCCCAACCTTAGGCTCTGCACACCTTGTCCCAACCTTAAGCTCTGTACACCTTGTCCCAACCTTAAGCTCTGTACACCTTGTCCTAACCTTAGGCTCTGTACACCTTGTCCCAACCTTAGGCTCTGTACACCTTGTCCCAACTTTAGGCACTGTACGCCTTGTCCCAACCTTAGGCTCTGTAACCTTCTCCCAACCTTAGTCTCTGTACACCTTGTCCCAACCTTAGTCTCTATACACCTTGTCCCAACGTTAGGCTCTGTACACCTTGTCCCAACCTTAGGCCCTGTACACCTTGTCCCAACCTTAGGCTCTGTACACCTTGTCCCAACCTTAGGCTCTGTACACCTTGTCCCAACCTTAGGCCCTGTACACCTTGTCCCAACGTTAAGGGAGTCTCGGAGTAAAAGGAATAAAATGCATGTGTGGAGGGACGGCATGACAGAAACGGACAGCAGGACAGGCAGGGGTAATTTAAGTAGGTGCCCCATTAAGAAAAGGGGGGTGGTCAAGAGCCGGGAGGATCCTGGGGGAAGTTAGTGTAAAGGAGAAGCAGGAAGTGTGACGCCAGTCGAGAGCGGAGAGGGAGAAGATTCCCACCCTCCCAATGTTTGGTCAGTATTACAGTTGGGCTGTCAGGACAGCCCGGCAGTGGTGGGTCTTTGGAGGAAGAGAAGAAGGCTGGTATATAATGTGGTTGGGACCCATCTGTGGTATGGGATTCACGGGTACCTTTCGGTTAACGAGGGGTTTAACCAGGAAAGGGTTAAAAAAATGGTAGGTTACTGTGTATGTCAAGTACCGTCTTCGAGACGGTGGCTTGCGACTGGAGGCCTAAGTTTTAAAAGAAGTTGGTCGCAGTGACCAAGTTGTGTGTCAATGCCCTCAAAGACCACCAAGGTATAGAGAAGTTTTAGTTGATGGTTATTTTAAATGTTATTTATTTAAATTATGCTAATTGTTTAAATAAAAGGCCACAAGGCCATTTTACTCCAAAACCTTGTCATATTATTTATTGGGTAAATGGGTGGTTTGGAGGTTAGGGGATAACAGGTTGAGTAGGAAAAGTGGAGGTATATGCCCTTCGTATGTCATGCTTTGTACACCTTGTCCCAATGTTATGCTTTGTACACCTTGTCCCATTCTGAAACCTTATCCCATCCTTAGGCCCTGTAACCTTATCCCATCCTTAGGCTCTGTAACCTTATCCCATCCTTAGGCCCTGGACCCTTGTTCCAACCTTTGGCCTTGTACACCTTATCCCATCCTTAGGCTCTGTAACCTTATCCCAACCTTAGGCCCTGTAGTCTTTTCCCAACCTTAGGCCCTGTAGTCTTTTCCCAACCTTAGGCCCTGTAACCTTTTCCCACCCTTAGGCCCTGTAACCTTTTCCCAACCTTGGGCCTTGCATACCTTGTCCCAACCTTAGGCCCTGTAATCTTGTCTCAAACTTAGGCTCTGTAGCCTAGTTCCATCCTTAGGCCTTGTATCCTTGTCTCAACCTTATGTATCTCTGTACACCTTATCCCAAACTTAGGCTCTGTACACCTTATCCCAAACTTAGGCTCTGTACACCTTATCGCAACCTTAGGCTCTGTACACCTTATCGCAACCTTAGGCCCTGTATACCTTGTCCCATCCTCATATACTGTACACCTTGTCTCAACCTTATATTCTATACACCTTGTCCCAACCTTATTCTCTGTACACCTTGTCCCATCTTTAGGTCCTGTACACATTGTCCCATCTTTAGGTTCTGTACACCTTATCCCAACCTTAGGCCTTGCACACCTTGTCCCAACCTTAGGCCCTGTAAACTTTTCCAACCTTAGGCTCTGTAACCTTTTCTCAACCTTAGGCCTTGTACACCTTGCCCCAACCTTAGGCCCTGTAACCTTGTCCCAAACTTAGGCTCTGTAACCTAGTTCCAACCTTAGGCACTGTAACCTTGTCTCAAACTTATGCTCTGTACACCTTATCCAATCCTTGGACTCTCTAACCTTGCTCCAACCTTAGGTCCTGTACACCTTGTCCCATCTTTACCTCCTACACCTTGTCCCATCTTTAGGCCCTGTACACCTTATCCCAACCTTAGGCTCTGTAACCTTGCCCCAACCTTAGGTCCTGTACACCTTGTCCCATCTTTAGATCCTGTATACCTTGTCCCATCTTTAGGTCCTGTACACCTTGTCCCATCTTTAGGTCCTGTACACCTTCTCCCAACACCAGGCTCTGTATACCTTGTCCTAACCTTGGGCCCTGTACATCTTGTCCCAACTTTAGGTCACATACTCCTTGTCCCAGCCTTAGGCCCTGTATACCTTGTCCCATCCTCATATACTGTACACCTTGTCTCAACCTTATATTCTATACACCTTGTCCCAACCTTAGGTTCTGTACACCTTGTCCCATCTTTAGGTCCTGTACACATTGTCCCATCTTTAGGTTCTGTACACCTTATCCCAACCTTAGGCCTTGCACACCTTGTCCCAACCTTAGGCCCTATAACCTTTTCCAACCTTAGGCTCTGTAACCTTTTCTCAACCTTAGGCTTTGTACACCTTGTCCCAACCTTAGGCCCTGTAACCTATTTCCAACCTTAGGCACTGTAACCTTTTCTCAAACTTATGCTCTGTACACCTTATCCAAACCTTGGGCTCTCTAACCTTGCTCCAACCTTAGGTCCTGTACACCCTGTCCCATCTTTATGTCCTACACCTTGTCTCATCTTTAGGCCCTGTACACCTTATCCCAACCTTAGGTTCTGTAACCTAGTCCCAACCTTAGGTCCTGTACAGCTTGTCCGAACCATAGACCCTATATCTTGTCCCAACCATAGGTCCTGTACAACTTATACCACCTTGGAAATGGATATACATTCTTTTTAAATGATCATGGAGGTTGAAAGGATTAGATTAGCATCCTCTCAGCATTGTGTGACCCCTCTCTCTGGGATGCAAGCACCTACCTGTCTATCAATCTGTCCCGTGTTGAGTTCACTCTACGACCATTAAAATGCCAGCCGGTGATGTAGATGGACAGTACAGCTGGTGATATAGATGGACAGTACAGCTGGTGATACAGATGGACAGTGTAGCCGGTGATATAGATGGACAACACAGCCGGTGATAAAGATGGACAGTACAGCCGGTGATATAGATGGACAGTACAGCCGGTGATATAGATGGACAGTACAGCCGGTGATATAGATGGACAGTACAGCCGGTGAAATAGATGGACAGTGTAGCCGGTGATATAGATGGACAATACAGCCGGTGATATAGATGGACAGTACAGCTGGTGATATAGATGGACAGTGTAGCCGGTGATATAGATGGGCAGTATAGCCGGTGATATAGATGGACAGTATAGCCGGTGATATAGATGGACAGTACAGCCGGTGATATAGATGGACAATACAGCTGGTGATATAGATGGACAGTACAGTTGATGATATAGATGGACAGTATGGGCTGCCTTGAGAATTTATAGACTTTAGAACTCCTGTGGCATTATCAGACAATAATTGATGTCACTCAGCAGGTCCCCAGATGGGAAGGAGACCTCCCGCAGGACAATTGCAATTTCTCATTACATTTTTCTTAGATGTAAATTATTAATACACCAATATACTAATTCATGTGATTGACTGCCTTCTGGATGGTAAATATCTAGAACATCAGTCTATCCAGATCCAGTTCCTGCCAAGAAACCCACAGAATGCCATCACTCTGAAAACTGATACATTATGAAAGCCACCAGACTAGTTCTCATTTATCATGTGCCGATAAGGGGGTACAGGAGCATCTGGGGGATTATGTACAACACAACTGTGCTGGAGAATGGAAAAAAAAAGGTCCTCCACACTACTGACATACATTATGATAGGGGTCTTCAAACTGCATCCCACAGGCTTGCTTTTATCTGACCCTTAAATACAATTCCTTCTAGTAGTATAGGCAATATTCCTCCCACTGATACCAACAATGAGGAACCATTCCTCCCACTGATACCAATGATGGGACACTATTCCTCCCACTGATACCAGTAATGGGACACTATTCCTTCCACTGACACCAATGATGGGACAGTATTCCCCCCCACTGATACCAATGATGGGACATTATTCCTCCCACTGATTCCAATGACGGGACACTATTCCTCCCACTGATACCAATGATGGGACACTATTCCTCCCACTGATACCAATGATGGGGCACTATTCCTCCCACCGACACCAATGATGGGACACTATTCCCTCCACTGATACCAATGATGGGACACTATTCCCCCCACTGATACCAATGATGGGACACTATTCCTCCCACTGATACCAATGATGGGACACTATTCCTCCCACTGATACCATTGATGGGACTCTATTCCTCCCACTGATACCAATGATGGGACACTATTCCTCCCACTGATACCATTGATGGGACACTATTCCTCCCACTGATACCAATGATGGGACTCTATTCCTCCCACTGATACCAATAATGGGGCACTATTCCTCCCACTGATACCAATGATGGGACTCTATTCCTCCCACTGATACCAATGATGGGACACTATTCCTTCCACTGATACCATTGATGGGACACTATTCCTCCCACTGATACCAATTATGGGACACTATTCCTCCCACTGACAGCAACAATGGGGCACTATTCCCCCCCTACTGCCCGGTACCAATGATGCACCAGTCACTAGGAATGGGCGAACAGTTCGGCCTGAGCATAAGTTCGGGCCGAACTTTCGCTGTTCAGACGTTTGGAGAACAGCTGAACAAACGGGCCGTTCGACCATTGTTCACCCGCCTGAACTGACCACAATGCCTTGCAGCGCTAAACAGTGCATTGCAAGCCCTAATCGGCGGAAGCAGTGAAAGCTTCAGCCAATCAGGGCACAGAGCACTGTCAGAGTCATGACTGGACATTGTCATCATGACTTTATCCAATCATGGCTCATTCCCTCCCCACAGTATAAAAGTATTCTTTCAATGGCAGTCATTTCCAGTGTGATTTTGGGGTGGAGAGAGATAGAACAGGGCTCTGTTCAGTGCTACTAGTTAGTTAGTGTGCTATACTGTGCTATTTTGCTTCAATTGTCAGGTATAGTTTGAAAGTAGTGAGGAGGACCATCATTCAGCTTTTCATAGTGTGCAGCTAGAGTAAGGACAGCTCAGATAGTGTCAGTGTAGTGAGACCGTGTCATTCATACATACATTAGTGTATAGCTAGAGTAGGGACAGTTCAGATAGTGTCAGAGTAGTGACGGTTGAACACCGTCTATTTGATTGCGTTACTGCTAGTTTAACGCCATTTACTTATGTGTGCTTTACTGCCAGTTTAACGCCATATAGTTCTGTGTGCGTTACTGCCAGTTTAACGTCATTTACTACTGTGTGCATTACTGCCAGTTTATCGCCATTTACTTCTGTGTGCGTTACTGCCAGTTTAACGCCATTTACTACTGTGTGCATTACTGCCAGTTTAATGCCATATAGTTCTGTGTGCATTACTGCCAGTTTAACGCCATATAGTTTTGTGCATTACTGCCAGTTTAACGCCATATAGTTCTATGTGCGTTACTTCCAGTTTAACTCCATATAGTTCTGTGTGTATTACTGCCAGTTTAACGCCAAATAGTTCTGTGTGTATTACTGCCAGTTTAACGCCATATAGTTCTGTGTGCGTTACTGCCAGTTTAACGCCATTTACTTCTGTGTGCGTTACTTCCAGTTTAACGCCATTTACTACTGTGTGCATTACTGCCAGTTTAACGCCATATAGTTCTGTGTGCATTACTGCCAGTTTAACGCCATATAGTTCTGTGTGCGTTACTGCCAGTTTAACACCATATAGTTCTGTGTGCATTACTGCCTGTTTAACACCATATAGTTTTGTGCGTTACTGCCAATTTAACGCCATATAGTTCTGTGTGCATTACTTCCAGTTTAACGTCATATAGTTCTGTGTGCATTACTGCCAGTTTAACGCCATATAGTTCTGTGTTCATTACTGCCAGTTTAACGCCATATAGTTCTGTGTGCATTACTGCCAGTTTAACGCCATATAGTTCTGTGTGCGTTACTGCCAGTTTAACACCAAATAGTTCTGTGTGCATTACTGCCTGTTTAACACCATATAGTTTTGTGCGTTACTGCCAATTTAACGCCATATAGTTCTGTGTGCATTACTTCCAGTTTAACGTCATATAGTTCTGTGTGCATTACTGCCAGTTTAACGCCATATAGTTCTGTGTTCATTACTGCCAGTTTAACGCCATTTACTACTGTGTGCATTACTGCCAGTTTAACGCCATATAGTTTTGTGTGCGTTACTGCCAGTTTAACGCCATATAGTTATGTGTGTGTTACTGCCAGTTTAACGCCATATAGTTCTGTGTGCGTTACTGCCAGTTTAACGCCATATAGTTCTGTGTGCATTACTGCCAGTTTAATGCCATATAGTTTTGTGCGTTACTGCCAGTTTAACGCTATATAGTTCTGTGCACGTTACTGCCAGTTTAATGCCATTTACTACTGTGTGCATTACTGCCAGTTTAAGGCCATTTACTACTGTGTGCATTACTGCCAGTTTAACGCCATATAGTTCTGTGTGCATTACTGCCAGTTTAACGCCATATAGTTTTGTGCGTTACTGCCAGTTTAACGCCATATAGTTCTGTGTGCGTTACTTCCAGTTTAACGCCATATAGTTCTGTGTGTATTACTGCCAGTTTAACGCCATATAGTTCTGTGTGCGTTACTGCCAGTTTAATGCCATTTACTTCTGTGTGCGTTACTGCCAGTTTAACGCTATTTACTACTGTGTGCATTACTGCCAGTTTAACGCCATATAGTTCTGTGTGCATTACTGCCAGTTTAACGCCATATAGTTCTGTGTGCGTTACTGCCAGTTTAACGCCATATAGTTCTGTGTGCATTACTGCCAGTTTAACGCCATATAGTTTTGTGCGTTACTGCCAATTTAACGCCATATAGTTCTGTGTGCGTTACTTCCAGTTTAACGCCATATAGTTCTGTGTGCATTACTTTCAGTTTAACGTCATATAGTTCTGTGTGCATTACTGCCAGTTTAACGCCATATAGTTCTGTGTTCATTACTGCCAGTTTAACGCCATTTACTACTGTGTGCATTACTGCCAGTTTAACGCCATATAGTTTTGTGTGCGTTACTGCCAGTTTAATGCCATATAGTTATGTGTGCGTTACTGCCAGTTTAATGCCATATAGTTCTGTGTGCGTTACTGCCAGTTTAACGCCATATAGTTCTGTGTGCATTACTTCCAGTTTAACGCCATATAGTTTTGTGTGCGTTACTGCCAGTTTAACGCCATATACTTCTGTGTTCATTACTGCCAGTTTAGCCATTTACTACTGTGTGCATTACTGCCAATTTAACACCATATAGTTTTGTGTGCGTTACTGACATTATATATATATCCTGTATAATAATAATGAGGATGAAGCACTATTCCTTCCACTGATACCACAATGGGGCACTATTACTCCACCCAATATCATAGATGCATTGTTTAGTCCCACTGTCACCAGGACAATTTCTTTCCCCATTGGTCCTTTGTTTAGAAAGTGTGGAGATCCCTGATCTAGAAGATAAGAGGAAGTAACAGAACAGCACCATGTGAGACACTGAACAGCCCTAATTTTTCAATCCCTGATCCAATGATTACAGGGGAGCCAGAGGTTATTTACCTGCTCTACACCAGGAGGGTGCTATATATATATACAGTATCTGACAAAAGTGAGCACACCCCTCAGTGACATTTGTGTAAATCTTTTCTTCTATCTTTTCATGTGACAACACTGAAGAAATTACACTTTGCTACAATGTAAAGTAGTGAGTGTACAGCTTGTATAACAGTGTAAATTTGCTGTCCCCTCAAAATAACACAACACACAGCCATTAATGTCTAAACCGCTGGCAACAAAAGTCAGTACACCCCTAAGTGAAAATGTCCAAATTGGGCCCAATTAGCCATTTTCCCTCCCCGGTGTCATGTGACTCATTAGTGTTACAAGGTCTCAGGTCTGAATGGGGAGCAGGTGTGTTTGGTGTTATCGCTCTCACTCTCTCATACTGGTCACTGGAAGTACAACATGGCACCTCATGGCAAAGAACTCTCTGAGGATCTGAAAAAAAGAATTGTTGCTCTACATAAAGATGGCCTAGGCTATAAGAAGATTGCCAAGACCCTGAAACTGAGCTGCAGCACGGTGGCCAAGACCACACAGCGGTATAACAGGACAGGTTCCACTCAGAACAGGCCTCGCCATGGTCCACCAAAGAAGTTGAGGTCACGTGATCAGAGTCATATCCAGAGGTTGTCTTTGGGAAATAGACGTATGAGTGCTGCCAGCATTGCTGCAGAGGTTGTAGGGGTGGGGGGTCAGCCTGTCAGTGCTCAGACCATACGCCGCACACTGCATCAAATTGGTCTGCATGGCTGTCATCCCAGAAGGAAGCCTCTTCTAAAGAAGATGTACAAGAAAGACCACAAACAGATTGCTGAAGACAAGCAGACTAAGGACATGGATTACTGGAACCATGTCCTGTGGTCTGATGAGACCAAGATAAACGTATTTGGTTCAGATGGTGACAAGCGTGTGTGGGGGCAACCAGGTGAGGAGGACAAAGACAAGTGTGTCTTGTCTACAGTCAAGCATGGTGGTGGGGGTGTCATGGTCTGGGGCTGCATGAGTGCTACCGGCACTGGGGGGGCTACAGATCATTGAGGGAACCATGAATGCCAACATGTACTGTGACATACTGAAGCAGAGCATGATCCCCTCCCTTCAGAGACTGGACCGCAGGGCAGTATTCCAACATGATAACCACCCCAAACACACCTCCAAGACCACCACTGCCTTGCTAAAGAAGCTGAGGGTAAAGGTGATGGACTGGCCAAGCATGTCTCCAGACCTAAACCCTATTGATCATCTGTGGGATATCCTATTGCATTGTATTTATTGTATTGCATTTTATTTTACTTTATTTTATTTTTCATTGTTTCATTACATTCTTCCATCACACACTCAGTTTAATCTGCCCAGATTTATGACAGGTTCCCTTCAATGAGGTTATAGGAACTGCTTTATGTAAAGTCCCTCTATATATTATTTTATAAGGAATGTCATTTTAAAGATTGAAGATCTTCTATAGTTTTCTCAAATCTCAGATTTATGAAAATATAAATGTTTGGGTTCAATTTTTATTGACAAGAAATGCATAATGTTAACACCTCAGCCATCCGCTAACTGTATTTTTTATTAGCAATAAATGATCGTCTCTTGCAGGACATAATTGTCTAATTATCATTGCTCTGCCTCCCTCCCCCGAGGATCGTCCTCACAATTATCCTAACAAGCTGGAGATCTATTTCCAGCCTCGGTCAGTGTAATGAAGGCTGCGGGGAGGCCGCTGTTTCCTCTGGACAGTGCTCTGTCCCCCGCTCACAGCTTTGCATCATTAATTGTCTGATTAGCAGCTCTGCATTATTCTGGGACTCCTCGGGGGCCGGTCCCTAAGGATTCTTTGCTTAGTAAACAGTCTATAGCCAAGAGGTCCCTCAGAGATCTGACTTAATTAGGTTTCACAATTAGAACTTTTACCTGATTATCATCAGAGAGGACATTGACCTTGGAGGACCTCCACAGAGACTGAACCATTCACTGCACTTATGTCTTAATATAGAAAAGAAAAAAAAAATTCTATGATCAATGATGAACATTATTTTATTTTATCACTATGAATAAATGTCTACAATATAATTCCATAAACCACTATAAGTATAATAAATATAATATCTGTGCTTCACTCAGCTCTAAAAACCTAACATTGTGATTTTTTTATTTTTATTTTTTTATAAAAAGAAAAACTATAATAAATAGAATTAAAAATATATATTTTCTATGATTAGTGTTAAATATTAGTTTATTAAATCACTATGAATTAATGTCTACAATACAATTACATAAACCGCAATTATGTGCCATGAGTATAATAGTATAATAAAAATACCATACGTGCTTCACCCTGCTATAAAAAACTAACAATGTGATTTTTTTTTGATAAAAAGAAAAAAAAAAGAAAAACTGTAATACATATAATAAAAAATAATCTTTTTTATGATCAATGATGAGCATCATTTTATGCACTCACTATAAATTCCTATTTACAATAAAATTACATAAACTGCAATAATTGTAATAAAAATACTAGCTGTGCTTCACCCAGCCCCCCAAAAAAACTAACAATATTTTATTTATTTTTTTTATAGAAAGAAAAAAAAAAGAAAAACTGTAATAAATAGAATAAAAAATAATCTTTTCTATGGTCAATGATGTGCATTATTTCATTTAATCACTATGAACGGCCTACAATATAATTACATAAACCACAAGTGTGAGCCACATGTATAATAGTATAAAATACCGTAATAAAAATATTATTTGTGTTCCACCCTGCTCTGAAAAAACTAAAAAATGTGATTTTTTTTTAATAAAAAGAAAAACTGCTATAAATGGCACAGTGGTGTAGTGGGTAGCACAGTGGTGTAGTGGGTAGCACTCTCGCCGAGCAGTAAAAAGGGTCACTGGTTTGAATCCCAACTACGACACTACTTGCCTGGAGTTTGCATGTTCTCCCTGTGCCTGCGTGGGTTTCCTCCGGGTACTCCGGTTTCCTCCCACACTCCAAAGATATGCTGGTAGGTTAATTGGCTTCTGTCCAAAATTGGCCCTAGTATATGAATGTGAGTTGGGGACCTTGGATTGTGGGCTCCTTGAGGGTAGGGACCGATGTGAGTGTGCGATGTGTGGAGCACTGTGTAAATTGATGGCGGTATATGGGTACCTTAAATAATAATATAATAGATGAGCATCTTAATGAGACACAATGTACAGGGATAGGGACAATTGTAGACATGCCTATGAAAGGGGGGAGGGGAATTTTGGGACTTTAAATGAGGCGATGAATGTATAGGTTCATCCGCCTCCATCCCTAGTACTGTATATAATAAAACAAAGTGGGACTTTAATTGAAGCATAACTGCAAAGTAAATATGCAAGGACATGTCTGGTAATTCTTGATCTACATAGAAGATTGGGAGTAGAAAGTGTAGTAATATAGAAAATAATAATAACAATAGTAGTTAAATATCTTGTATTTCATGTATAAACACACATATGTTACAACATAATCCATGGGTAATGGATATATTGACATGAGGTACACAGTAATGCCCGGTACACACGGTCGGATTTTCCGATGGACATTGTCCGATCGGAGCGTGTTGTCGGAAATTCCGACCGTGTGTGGGCGCCATCGGACATTTTCCATCGGATTTTCCGACACACAAAGTTGGACAGCAGGAGATAAAATTTTCCGACAACAAAATCCGATCGCGTCAATTTCGACCGTGTGTGGCCTGTTCCGACGCACAAAGTGCCACGCATGCTCAGAAGAAATTCCGACACGGGACAGCTCGTTCTGGTAAACTTAGCGTTCGCAATGGATACAGCACTTTCGTCACGCTGCAATGTTAAAAATGGTTTAATACAGCGCACTCTCTTCTTCTTTATAATGTGACAAGAATGAAGTAGTTTTGCTGCTCATATTCACACACACTTCTCACAAAGTTTTATTTGTGTTTTTTTAGTGGGATTCCCTCAATATATTGTTATTAGTTGTCACATCTGACAGTTTTATATTTTTTATGTTTTTTTTTTTTGTTTTTAAGCCTTTTTTTTTCTTTAATGTTTGGATTTTTTCCAAGGCTGATCTTTGTTCAATGTTATTTTTATTTTTACTCCAGAATATTTTTGTGTGGGTTTTGTGTGGCAAGTTACCCCAACACCATTGATATCTTATATTATTTAATCTCCAGGAGATTTTTTGTTGTTGGTGTCCCTTGTTCATTTCACATTGTATATTAGAAATGTACCTGAATCCTCACAAACAAACCATCATTTTTGAAGTAAAACACATAGGAGAGTATAATTCAAAACAAAAATCCTTTATTAAGGGCTCAGAACCAAACAAAGAGGAAGGCAATACTGGATCAACAGGAGAAATTAGTGAAGCTTGGGACCCCCACGGCAGACATCAATTCTTAAACCTCAAAATTGGTGGCCTGAGGAGTCCATATGTAAGGGAGGGCAGTCTGGTCCGGGATTCACAGAGATCCGGATAGCAGCAGATGACATCAGTGTCCCCAGGCTGTGGTACCACAAGAGGCTGCATCTTTTGGCCGACCAGACTGGATCCAGGGCAATCACTCTCTGGTCTTCCTTTCACACTTCCTTCCCGGCTGTGGCTGTGCAGTTGGAGATGTGGCAGGAGGAGGAGTAGGACCTGGAGGAGGAGTAGGACCTGCAGGAGGAGGAGGAGGACCATCGCGAAGGTGTGTTTGAGGTGTAATTTGGCCCCTCATACCTTTCGCCAGAGCCTCTGATATGAGGGCCTCACACATGGCTTGTTGGCCCTCCTCCATCCTCTGCATTTTATAGGCTATGAATGCAGCAAGGTTCTCCTGCCTGGTGTGGGGTGCTCCCAGGACCTCTGTAGCCCTACAAAAAAATCTGATAGCAGCCTCCTCTAGGGTACTCCTCCTACTGCCACTTTCTGTTTTCAGGGGGGGGTGGAGGGACCTTGATATCAGCCAGCCGGCTCGGCCCGGCCACCTCCTGGCTGAGACTTCCCTGTGTATGAAAAAGGGACATGGTTTTAGTTTTTGCATCATCAATCACAATCATAAATTAGTACTCCCAACTAACATCTAGTTAACATCATTGATTGGACAAGCAGAAATATTTAGAGGAATGCTATACCTGGCTCAATCTGGGCTTTTCCACATGTGGCCTGGAAGGCCCAGGTTGGGCGTCAGAAGCCTCAGCCGGGGGGGAAGGAAGCGTGGAAGGAAGACTGGAGAGTGATGACCTGGGATCAGTCTGGCCTGCCAGAAAGTGCAGCCTGTCGTAGTACAACATCCTGGGGACATAGATGTCATCTGCTGCTCCGGATCTCTGTGAATCCAGGACTTTCTTGCGCTCCCTCAGATATGTGCTCCTCAGGCCACCAATGAAAATCTTTAAAAAAGTGATGTCTGCCGTGGGGATCACCTGCTTCACAATTTCACACAATTGCTCCAGTGCTGCTTTCCTCTTTGCTTGGTTCTTGTAATGGGGGTGTTTAATCTCCCACAGACAGGGCAGCTCCTTTAGCATCTCTATGAAGACTGAAATGAAGTCCAGATCTTTCAGTACCATATCCATGTTCACTCCAAGACACAACACAAGACAAAGCCTGATGTCACACCAAACTCTCCTAATCTTGTTACAATATAGGCCTCAATCTATAGAAGCAGTATAGGCCCAAGTTTGTCTCTTACCTTCGTTCTTACGATCGCCGCGTTCAATGCTCCTTCCTCCGCTCACAGATCAAACGTAATACGCACGCATGTTACGCTTTATATACACTGCGCATGCGTGTAACTCCGCCCACCCCTGACGTTCTTTCTAGTGTATTCCCCGCCCCTTTTCGTTCGGCGCAGTGGGGGAAGAGCATGATGGCGGACATACAGCAGGTGCGGGCTAATTGTAGCAACGAGGAGGAGGAGGAGGAGGAGGAAAGGGCGGATCCAGGCACGTCCCGATCCAGAAGGAGACGTTTTAAGGCCACAAATATGTCGCTTGGGGAGATGTTGGAGATGGTCGACATCATGAGGAAGTCCGACTATGACGGAAAATATGGGCCTTACCCCAACCCCAATATCCGAAAGGCCAAAATCATGGCAAAAGTGGTCAGGAGTCTAGAGCGGAATTTCGGGGTACGAAGGTCTAAAGATCAGCTCAGGAAGCGGTGGTCGGACCTGAAGTTGAGAGAGCCAGAGCAGTACCGAAAGATCCGGAGAGTGCTGCAAAAAAGTAAGTAGTTGTGCTGTGTTCCTATTCTTTCTGTCTTTATTCCGTTCGTTCTGCTCCATATGCTTTGATTAGTTGTAACGTTTCCAAAGGTCAACTTTAATGTTCATGGGCACATTATTCGTTCGTATCAAACATTTTTCTTTCGGCATCTAGAACAGTGTTTCTCAACTCCAGTCCTCAAGGCGCACCAACAGGTCATGTTTTCAGGATTTCCACTATTTTGCACAGGTGATTTGATCAGTTTCATTGCCTTAGTAATGACCACAGCCGTTTCATCTGAGGGAAATCCTGAAAACATGACCTGTTGGTGCGCCTTGAGGACTGGAGTTGAGAAACACTGATCTAGAACACCATTGTTTAGGTCATATGCATTTTCCCACATTTTTTTGGGGGGCCTACTTGGATGCCAAATATTTGTTTGTGTAGATGGGTTTGTTACTAGAATGAAATGCAAACTAGATTGTGTGTAAGGAGAGGACACTGAGCAGCTGTTTTCACATCTGGACACTGGAGCACTAGTGTGGGACACAAGAACACCATTTTTATTAGGGGGCCACACAGGTGCTCCAGTGTATACTATAGGGGGGTCTCCATCTGTGAAGCTTGTACCAAACAGGTAAAGTATTGCAGCTTGACAAAGGCCAATAAAAAATATACATCTTGGAACTCGGCTAAAATAAACAATTGTACCCCACTTCCAAGCAATGTTTCCTATTTCTATAGTTCTGCCATCAAATATCTGTGTGCTAATTATACCATTTTTGTTTTACATAGGGGAGAAAAGACTCGGACACCCCTCATCCCAGGAGACCAGAGACCCCCCTCTCTGGAAGAAGGGGAAATACCAACCCAAGAAGCTGAGCAGGAGGAAGAAGAAGACGTGGTGGAGATTGGCACCACAACAGGTGAGTGTCTGCGACCACAGACTCAGGTAAAAGAGATGGCTGGTGGCAGATTTTTGAGACCTTTTCTTTTGTTCTTTATCTCTTTTTAGGTGATCGTGATGTGAGGGAGAGAGAACGCTTTACATCTGAAAGTGCCCAGATACTGATAGGGGAGATCATGGGGTGTAATCTCCAATTGCAAAACATACATCAACAAATCAGTGATGTTATTAAAAAAAATAATAACATCATTGATGTTTTGGGGCAAATTTAAACCCCACAAAATCACCTGTTTTATCGTACCAAACCTTTTTCAATGTTTAGAAAAGCCAAATTTGGAGGATGCACACAGTGTGCCAACATGTGCTATCTGCCATCACGGGAGATCAATGGACGCGTTTTGGGGGGGCAACCCCTTCCTCAATTATAAAGTAGCGTTGAGGAAGGGCTTGCTCCCCCCAAACACGTCCCTTGATCCCCCATGATGGCAGATAGCACATGTTGACATTCGTAAATTGGTGTGCATCTTCCAAATTTGGCTTTTCCAGGGGTGATTTCCCCCCATCTGAACGCTATATCAAACCCAGTTCCTAAATACTGATGTCTGATATAGCCTTCAGGTTTTACCTAATGTGAACTTTGTAAGTTCAAGTTTTTTGGCTTTCTTGTTGGTTTTACACAGGCCTGTTTTATCTGAAATGGATATTTTGATTTTTCATAATGCTACTGCAAACATTGTTATACAACAAACATGTTGGTTTGTTTTAAAAACCTTTGGTAAATGCGCATGTGATTGTGCAGGTATAAAAAAGTGCCTTACTCAAGAATGTGTGGATTATTGTCTCAACACTACAACACTTTTGGGGTGATGTAATTGTTGTTTTATGCACAAATGGGGGTTATTTCCTAAGGGCAAATCCTCTTTGCACTACAAGTGCAGGTTCAGTGCAGTTGCAAGTGCACTTGTAGTGAAATGTGTTTTTGCATTTAGGAAGTACCAGCCAACACTGTTTTTTATAAGGTTACCCAATCACGACATTTTCTGCACTCAACACATTTCTGTCAGGGTCAGCTAAAACAAACACAAGCAGTAAATGTCCACCAAGAATTTCTTTTGGTTGTTTTTTATTTGAAAAAGGTGTCACATATTGTCTGGCATATTGATAGCCCCCCTACCCGCAAAGAACTCCAGGTATCGTAACCGGACATCACGGGCATTCAGGGAGGGCAAGCCAGGACGGCCGCTTTCAAGTGCCGTCATTGTTGATGTATTTGGGATTCCGGCCTCAGGCCCAACTGAGCCAGCATAGTTGGCTGAATGTTTTCGTAGAAAATTATGAAGAACACAGCAGGCAAGTATTATATGGTTCAGTTTATACTCCACCATATGGATGGGTGTCATAAATAATCGGAACCGGCTGGCCAGGATTCCAAATGTGTTCTCCACCACTCTTCGGGCTCTGGCCAGCCGGTAATTAAAAACCCTCTGTTCCGGGGTGAGGGTCCTCATCGGGAATGGCCGCATCAGGTGGTCCCCCAGCGCAAATGCTTCATCAGCAACGAACACAAATGGGAGACCTTCAACATTGTCCTCTGGAGGTGGCAAGTCCAAGCTGCCATTCTGGAGACGCCTGTAGAACTCCGTCTGGGCGATCACTCCACCATCGGACATCTGGCCATTCTTCCCCACGTCCACATACAAGAAGTCGTAATTAGCCGACACCACCGCCAACATCACTATACTATTAAACCCCTTGTAATTATAATAGTACGACCCCGAGTTGGGTGGTGGGACGATGTGGACGTGTTTCCCATCAATTGCCCCTCCGCAGTTAGGAAAGTCCCACCGCTGGGCAAAGTGGGAGGCCACAGTCTGCCATTCCTGTGGCGTGGAAGGAAACTGTTGAGGAAAAAACAATAAACATTACTATTTTTTCACAGAAACCTGGCAAGCAGATTAGACACAAACATTATGGGTCAACCTCCAGATAGCATTTATTAAGGGGAATTTAACAACAACAAAGTATAAGGTACACCTATCATATTCCCCCTCCCCTCCTCTCATGGGCCATTTCTAACATTATAGGGGGGGGGGAACTCTTGGACAGGTAACCCTCTTCACTTCATTGAGAGATGAATGCCTAAATACAGGATATTACTTGGAACAGCCCCTCCTTAGTTACACTATTGGCAGCCCACTGGACAGGTAAGAAGTGTCATAATACAAAGATATAAATACACATTGTACACATTTGAGCACATTTGGACATTCTGCTATTACCTATTAAGATCATAATAGGATACAAGAACTTTAAACAGTACCATTGGAAAGTATACAGGCAGGCCCTTGCACTACATGCTTTGGGGAATTCATCCATAAATCTGACCAGTAAAGAGGTGGGTATAGTGTGTATGGGTTTGGCAAAGTCAGCAGATAGATGATTGAGGATAGAGAATTGGGATCAGCTGACTTAGCAGTTGGGGGAGGGAGGGTTACAAAAAATTTGGGGACACCACAAAAAAAAGCCTCTGGCCCTCTGCCTGAATTTAAATCAAAAATAACATTCCCAAACATTTTAGGGGGTGTTTGGGGTAAAGCACTACTATGGAGCTGATAAAATACATTGTTAAGTAACTACATGAGGTGAATATAGGGCAGGAGACACCATGCTGGGGAGGTTATTGAAGGGCAAATATGTATGAAGGACCTAAAATAATAATTACATAAAAATCCAGCATGCATGAGGACAAAGGGGACATTCACAGCATATTACAATCATGGTAATTAGGGAATGAGGAAAGAAATACAATATATTATCAAACATTCAATACAATAAAATGTGATATAAAAGGATAAAAATCTTACCTTCATATACTCCTTCTGTAGGACCTGGATGATGGCAGAACAGGTCTCTGGGATAATGATCCCCAGAGCCTGGGGGGAGATGCCTGTCGAGAACTTGAGGTCCTGCAGACTTCTCCCTGTGGCCAAATACCGCAAGGTAGCGACCAACCTCTGCTCCGGAGTGATGGCTTGCCTCATGCAGGTATCCTGCCTGCTGATCTAGGGGGTCGGTGAAGCCAACAAACGGTGAAATACGGGGTCCGTCATCCTGAGAAAGTTCCTGAAATCATCAGGATTATTCTCACGGATCTCACGGAGCAAAGGCATATGACAGAACTGGTCACGCTGAAGCAACCAATTCTTGGTCCATGAACTCCTCCCCACCCTGTTCATGGACTGGGCTTGTGTCAAGGTCAGGACCCAAACACCAAGCCCCCGCACAGCACGAACTCTATGAGGAGTACGTATACGAAACATGGCTATAAAACGGTCGGCTGCTCAGAACGAAGTAACAGAACGCACTGAAGAACAGCAAGGCCTGTGAAGAGCGACCTGAAAAACAGCAACGAGCGGACAAGATTGCACAGAAACTCCAATACGAACTGACTGCACACACTGAAGAGCAGATACAAACCCACAAGCACAAACTGAACGGCAGAAAACGATCTGAAAGCCACGAGTCTGAAAAAGCGCAAATCGTCTCTCACCAAACTTTTACTAACACGAGATTAGCAAAAGGAGCCCAAAGGGTGCCTCGCTTGGTTCTGAACTGGCCTTTTCTAGTCTCGTCGTACGTGCTTGACGCCACCGCGTTCTTGGCGATCGGAAATTCCGACAACTTTGTGCGACCGTGTGTAGGCAAAACAAGTTTGAGCCAACATCCGTCGGAAAAAATCCGAGGATTTTGTTGTCGGAATGTCCGAACAAAGTCCGACCGTGTGTACGGGGCATTAGACTTTGTTCGGACATTCGGACAACAAAATCCTAAGATTTTTTCCGACGGATGTTGGCTCAAACTTGTCTTGCATACACACGGTCACACAAAGTTGTCGGAAAATCCGATCATTCTGAAACACGTACGTCGGGACTATAAACGGGGCAGTGGCTAATAGCTTTCATCTCTTTATTTATTCTGCGTGGCACTTTGTCCGTCGGATTTGTGTACACACGATCGGAATTTCCGACAACGGATTTTGTTGTCGGAAAATTTTATCTCCTGCTCTCTAACTTTGTGTGTCGGAAAATCCGATGGAAAATGTCCGATGGAGCCCACACACGGTCGGAATTTCCGACAACGCGCTCCGATCGGACATTTTCCATCGGAAAATCCGACCGTGTGTACGGGGCATTACAGTAATGATTAAATAACTTGTATTTCATATATATACACACATTTACAACATAGTCTATGGGTAATAAGCATATTGACATGAGGTACACATATTAAGAAAATACCATAGATCTTAAAATGATTAAGAAATAAAAACCTTCATCGCCTCATTTAAAGTCCCAAAATTCCCCTACCCCTTTTATAGTCATTGACTTAAGGGATGGAAGCATTTTTCTGCAGTAGCATTTATTTTACATTTTAGTTTCAATGACATTGTTGTGATTCAGCCGGCACCCTGAATATTATTTTATTTACTTTGTTTTCTTTATTGATCTGGCCCCTGTGGTTGTCTCCACTTCCGGAGCTGTGACGTGCTTGGGGGCCCTCCCTCCTCTCCTCGCCCTCGGATGCGGCGTCGTGGGCGGGTCTCCCTGCACGTCGACGCCACGCCTCGCTCGCCGATCGCATGACGTCCCCTTGTGACGCCGTGCGTGGGCGTGCTGTTTTTCCATCTGCATTTACCACGAGGGAGGTTTGAGCGCCAACTGCCGTGCGCCATTGGCGTTTCGGTCGTTGTTGCCGCTTCCCCTCCGATTGTGCAGCATGACGTTGGCGGTACCCTGTGGCCATCCACTGCTACATTAGTACACCCCTGTCTAGCTTTTTCCCTGGACTTCTGAGTTAACATCCACCTTGCTTGCTATGCACTCACCTCAATTTAGGTAATTTTAGGTTTTATTTGTTTTTCCTTTCTTTTCTCACTTCCCACACTGGTCTTATTTTTTACTATCATGTCCTTATTGCGCTCACTTAGCTTAGCCATCTGTCTTCCTCTACCCACCATCCATTTCCTCTACTCTACACTCCTAGGCTGTACTTCATTTATCTGCCCTTGTGCAGACATGTCTACATAGTTACATCATACATATTATATTCTTACACAGTTGTCCTTTGGAACACGCCATACATGTTACCCTGGAGTTTACAGTCCCATAGATGTGTTACCCTCAAGCTACTGTGGCGGTGTGTGGTCAAGGATACTTTTGCCTCAGCTCCGGTGGAGACCTAATTCCTACGGTGCCCTCAATTGTCAACATTTTACCTTTCATTACCAGTCCTGTTGTAGGTAAGAATATTTGGGGAAGTTATGTTTCTCCAGGACACTTACCTGTCCTGGAGTCCAGCGATGTCTGCATCGCTGCTGATGTTTCCATCAGCTATCGGGAGCTGCTGCCTCCATTGCGGGTAAGGGTAACCAGCAGTGTAGCCTTACAATGAAAATTGCTGGTGTTCTTCTGATCCTATTAGTCCTATTAGCTGCAGTATTTACAGTTAGTGTAGTGTGTCCTCTGCACAGTGTGCACCTAAAGCTACCTGAAGACAATTGTTGGTGTTCTCATACTAATAATACTACAGGCAGGCAGTTGATTTTGCTAGCTGCAGTATCAGTATATATATATATCCCAGCTTAGTGCAGCTTCATCTCACTGCAGGCCATTAGTATGTCTGGAAGGCCAAGAAGGAGAGGCAGACAGTCACAAGCCAATAAAAGAGGGCAAGCAGGCTCTGTGTCTAGAGGCAACAGTGCTGGTCGTGGAGACGGTGCATCCTCATCAGCACGTGGCCATGGGACACGCTTGGCCTTTTTTTCGGCAGCTGGCCGTGTTGAGCCGCAACATGTGGAAGACTTGGTCGAGTGGGTGACCAAGCCGTCCTCATCCTCCTCATCCTCTCTCACCCATGCTCAGGGTACTTTGTCTGGCAAAGCAGCGGCCTCTTCCCTCGGCTCAATGTCATCAGTGACTCCTTCCCTAGCCCCACCATGTCCTCCTGAGGAGTCCCTCGAACTGTTTGACCACAGTGTTGGGTACATGCTCCAGGAGGATGCCCAGCGTTTGGAAGGCTCTGACGATGGTACACATTCAGTGCTGCTGGAGACTTTGTAACCGATCACAGGGTGCGTCTGTCCACCGACTCGGTCGATTGACTGACCTTCATAAAAACGAATCAGTTTTGGATCACCACCAGCTACTAAGCACCTGATGCTGATGTAACCAAATAATTTTTTTTGAAATGTCAGATCCCTTCAAGACATCATGCTGATGCTGAATAATTATCCTCTTCCTCCTCAATGATCAAGCTGATAGCTTGTAAGAATATTTTTGGTTCTGGGCGCCGCCACCAGTGCCTAAGGCCCAATTTTTCAGCCCCTGTTTAACAGGGGCGTGTAATTACAATTTTTGATGCAATACTTTTCAGCAGGGCTCGTTTCTGCGTTCCAACTAGAGTATCTGTGAGGGGTTGCAGTGTTGTGGCACCAGCACCAGTGCCTAAGGCCCAATTTTTCAGCCCCTGTTCAACAGGGACATGTAATTACAATTCTTGATCTAATATTTCACAGCAGGGCCCATTTTTGCGTCCACCAAGAGCGAGTGAGGACTTACAGTGTTGTGGCACCAGCACCACCACCACCACCACCACCACCAAAGGCCCAATTTTTCTGCCCCTTTTTCAACAGGGACATGTAATTACAATTCTTGATCTAATATTTCACAGCAGGGCCCTGTGAGGGCTTACAGTGTTGTGGCCACAGCAACACCTAAGGCCCAAATTTCTGCTGAGTATATAGGGCAGGCCCCTACTTTCAAACATCCAACTTACAAACGACTCCTACTTGCAAACAGAAGGAGACAACAGGAAGTGAGATGAAATCTACCCCTAGGAAGGGAAATTCTCTCCTGTAAGAGTTAATATGGGAAAAACATTTCTCCTTTCCACTGATGCTTTATCACCAATCCTTGTTCCACAAAAAAAACCACATTTTCAAAAAACATTTGTCATTGGGACAAAAAGTGAGGTGAAATCTTCTGGAAAGGAGGACAGACAGCAAAACAAATGTCACAGGGGTGATAACCCTTCCCTATGTTTTCCAAAAAGCTTAAAATACATTTTTTGGCTGGAGCTAAACACGTTAAAAATGTACCAGTTCAAAATTACAAAGAGATTCTACTTAACAACAAACCTACAGTCCCTGTCTTGTTTGCACCGCCTGTATACTGCTGTTCAGAGTATATAGGGCCTGGGGGCCCCACACCTTTCCTTTTTTTAATTTGGGTGCGGGGTTCCCCTTAAATCCATACAAGACCCAAAGGGCCTGGTAATGGACTGGGGGGTACCCATGCCGTTTGTCTCACTGATTTTCATCCATATTGCCAGGACCCGACATTACATTAAAGCCGCAAGCAGTTTTAAATGAGATTTTTTCCTTTAAAAATGACATTTGGTGCAGGGACTGTTCTAAACATGGGAAACACGCGTCACTTTACAGGCATACTATAGACACCCCCCAGGTACGATATTTTAAGGAATATTTCACTTTTTTTCACTTTAAGCATCATTAAAATCACTGCTCCAGTAAAAGGCTCGTTATTAGAGGTGGGGAGGGAAGGCTCATTGATGGAGGTGGGGGGGGAAGGCTCATTGATGGAGGTGGGGAGGGAAGGATCATTGATGGAGGTGGGGGAGGGAAGGCTCATTGATGGAGTTGAGGGAGGGAAGGCTCATTGATAGAAGTGGGGAGGGAAGTCTCATTGATGGAGGTGGGAGGGGAGGCTTGCTTGTGTAGTCTGACTCAATAGAAGGGGTACTGGAGCTCCAATTACTGAAAAAATTGAATGCTGGTTCTGATAGAAAAGTGTCAGAACACACAGAGCATTGCAGTTTTTTATGTATGGGGCTACACACACCAGTCAGAGTGTTCATGCTGACCCATGTCCACAGCCAAAAGTGCCTAAAATGGGCACAAGAGCATCGGAGCTGGAGCACGTAGCAATGGAAGAAGGTGGCCTGGTCTGAGAAATTCATGAATGGTTTGAGGGACACAAGTTGGCCTCCAAATTCTCCAAATTTCAATGCAATCAAGCATCTGTGGTATATATAGTAAACTAAACCGATCTTTCTGATCTTTTTCACCCAAATCCATAGATGAAGGCCAGTGAAAGCAAACTGTGTCAGAAAATGTGTGGTCATGATATTGTGCATTAAATTAGCCAAGGATGGGTCTTTTTCTTGTTCAGAACAGATCCCTCCAGCCACACAAACGAGGTAGATGGACGAATTTCCCTCTCCTTTCCGCGCCGGGACATTGTATTCTGACAGAAGGATTCTCCACTATAATGCCCCGTAGGATTTTCCGACGGAAAATGTTCTATGGGAGCTTGTTGTCGGAAATTCCGTCCGCGTGTATACTCCATCGGACATTTTCCATCGGAATTTCCGTCACACAAAATTTGAGATCTGGTTCTCAAATTTTCCGACATCAAAATCCATCGTCGTAAATTCCGATCGTGTGTACACAATTCCAACGCACAAAGTTCCATGCATGCTCGGAATCAAGCAGAAGAGCCACACTGGCTATTGAATTTAATTTTTCTCGGCTCGCCGTACATTTTGTACCTCACCGCGTTCTTGACGTTCGGAATTTCCGACAAGATTTGTGTGACCGTGTGTATGCAAGACAAGTTTGAGCCAACATCTGTCAGAAAAAAAACATGGATTTTGTTGTCGGAAAATCCTATTGTGTGTACGGAGCATAAGCATGCAACCGATCTGCAGCTGTAGATGATTGGCTGAAGCTCCTCATCAACGAAAATTTTCCAACATTCCTGTTTTCAGAAGTTGAACAGGACTTCAGTTGAACATGGATTGAAATTCCGCCAGTCCCTTCTGAGCTGGTCGAATTTTGAACCATTTATCGCCAGCTTAGGATTTCACTTTTCAGATGTGAACTCGAAAATGAATGTCTTGTTGACTCGAATGTGTATTGACAATAAGATAATCATATTCTTGTTCTTCCGGGATCTGGTGAGGCAACCTCTCTATCTCCTCCAGTCCATATGTAAGGGGTAGGGTAGCAGGGAGGTCCATGTTTTCCAATTAATTCAATCCTGCCAAGTCTGGGAATAATCCGAGGCCTACCCCCAGGATGGGTTCTTCTGGGCTACGCTAGGAACCTCGCACATGGTCTCTCTAATTTAATCTGTGCCGTTTTCTCCAATGACCTGGGACAAGGCTGAGATTGTCATCAGGGAATACTCAACCTTAAGGTGGGCCTCTACTATCAGAGATGATCGTATACCATGTACATTTGCACAGCAACTCTTCTACAGTTAACTCTCGGGTCCCTGTGTAAATTCACATCTTCTCATTGTAGCTTGCAATTAGGCAGGCCGTGCTGAACACTGACCACAGCTACCTGTCCAACATTTCCCCACTACTGGTCCCAGTAGAAGCATGGAACCCTGCCAATGTGCACTCAACTTTAACTCTTGAACGTCCATGCCTCTGTACAGAATGGAGACCTCTGCAGTACACTTCCGTTTCGGTTGCTGTAGGAGATGGGAATGCAGTGTAAGGAGTGCCGATAACATCTATTTTACGAATAGAGGCAATTCCAGCTATAACAGGTACAAGTTACGACAGGTTGCTTGCTGGCTATACCTTCTTTGCTTGTGGCAGCCACATGTATAGCTTGCGCTGGAATGACTCCTAACGTGCGGACCCTTCATACCCTGTATGCTAGTGACCCAAGCTGTAGACTAAATGCAAAGTTGTACCAGTTACTTGCATTACACCCCTTTAAGTAACTTCAGACCAGGAGGATGACAAAGTTTCAAAAACTTTACTTGAATAAAGTGCAAAACAGCATACAGTTCAAGGAACACAAAGTCCATGAATAACAGAACTTTCCCAAGTACTTTCAACAACAGTCATTGTTCTTAGTTCCCTAGTCCCTAAACCTAGCTAGGCTATATGTTGCCCTGGCGTACTTGCAGAGGTGGAGTCCATACGGTCATGGCATCCAATGGAGGCATACTCTAGCAGCTGGTGTCTTCAAGGCGAACCCCAAGTTTTGATGACTTTACATCTTGATGGCAGGCTGTGTCATCCTTAGGCTCTTCTTTTGAGTATAGCTCTTCTCAGGGAACCGGGAAAATGGGCAAGACCATGGGACACAGTATAAGCAAGGCCAGGTCATCACCCCCAGTGTTGGTGGCTCCTGGACTCGGCCCACTGTCCTCTTTTAAATGTACAGATGCAGTGGGTCGGACCCAAGGATTCTGCCTAAAGCCAAAGAACTGGGAAAAACATTAACCCCCTACCCTCCCATCCGGGGCAGCACTTGTCTAGCTACTTTCAACCTGCCTCCACATAGATGGAGAAATTTGGAGAAGAAGGGATCATCATGAGATGGATTGTTTTAGACAGGTTCAAAATGTCGTAGGAAATATGCATATTGTGTTACATTCAAAAACAAAAAGAAACTGCGCTGTCAAATTTAGTGACAAACATATACAGTATGAAATATTAGCAAGTGAAAAAATGATAGCTGCAACTCTACCTTGAGGTTACCGTACACAGTGAATAAAAATTCTTATACAAACAGAGTCGCATCAACAAGTCCAAATGTGCAATGATTATCAAAGTCCAGCATACACCAAAAAGGGGTGATAAACAATTCCAGTTCCTCAGTGTCAAAATAACTTGTGTAGAAATTTCCAAATTCTTCCACTACCAGCAAAGATTATTTGCCCCGTGACACCACCACCATATAGAGGGAGTGCACGCTTACCAGATCCAATGTGACCCCCTAATTAAAGATGAGCCATAAGCGCTTTCATTAGGATATAGAGTAGAGTGGGCGCTCCTCCAATTACCCCACCACTAGATGGATGGTGATGGTTGATTCTCAGTTGGATATCTCCCCATAAAGTGTTCCGTATGAGCATAGAACAAAGAAAGGTGCTCCATCCGTACGAGCATAGAAGAAAAAAAGGTGCTCCATCTGTATGAGCATAGAACAAAGAAAGGTGCTTCATAAGAAAGGTGCTCCATCCATACGAGAATAGAAGAAAGAAAGGTGCTCCATCCATACGAGAATAGAAGAAAGAAAGGTGCTCCATCCATACGAGAATAGAAGAAAGAAAGGTGCTCCATCCATATGAGAATAGAAGAAGGAAAGGTGCTCCATCCATACGAGAATAGAAGAAAGAAAGGTGCTCCATCTGTTCACACCAGAACATGCGAATGGGCAAAAAATTTGTACGAACGCGCGAACCCTATTAAAGTCTATGGGACACGAACGTGAAAAGTCAAAAGTGCTCATTTTAAATGCTTGTATGCAAGTTATTGTCATAAAAAATGTTTGGGGACCCGGGTTCTGCCCCAGGGGACATGTATCAAACTGACGTTTTTTCAGGAGCAGTGATTAAAAAATGTAATTTAAAATTGCTTGTGGCTGTAATGTATTGTCGGATCCCGGCAATATAGATCAAAATCACTGAAGTTAAAAAAAAAATTGCGTGGGGGTCCCCCCCAAAATCCATACCAGACCCTTATCCAAGCACGTAACCTGGCAGGTTAAAAAAGAGGGGGCAAGAGAGCACCCCCTCCTGAACCATACCAGGCCACATGCCATCAACATGGGGAGGATGCTTTGGGGTCCCCCCAAAACACCTGGTCCCCATGTTGATGGGGACAAGGGCCTCATCCCCACAACCCTTGCCCAGTGGTTGTGGGGGTCTGTGGGTGGGGGGCTTATCGGAATTTGGAAGCCCCCTTTAACAATGGGGCCCCCAGATCCTGGCCTCCTCCCCTATGTGAATGGGTATCGGGTATATTGTACCTCTACACATTCACCAAAAAAAGTGTCAAAAAAGTAAAAATGACAAGAAACAGTTTTGGACAATTCCTTTATTTAAACAAAAATAAAAAAAATGTCCATTCATCTTCAATCACAGCGCCGATGGACCAAGAAAAAAAAAACTGGAAAAACTCCGCCTTGATGGAAGGTGTCCCACGATTGCTGTGTTTTTGCTTCGAAAGCTCTTATATAGGCAAGGGTGGGGCCACCTGGTGATGTAACCGGGTGACCCCTCCTCTTCTGACGTCATGTGATGTTATAGGGGGTGGGGTCACCCGTTTACATCACTGGGTGGCCTCGCCCTCAGCTATATAACAACTGTCATCATGAAAAAGGCTGCAGTCAGCGGGGATGCCTCCCATGGAAGCAGAGTTTTTCCCTTTTTTTTTTCTCTGGACCGTTGGATGCTGTAATTGAAGATGAATGGACATCGCGGGACACTTTCTTTAAAAAAAAAAAAAAAAAGGAATTGTACAAAACTGTCTCCTGTTATTTTTACTTTTTTGACACTCTTTTTGGTGAATAAGTAGGGGTACAATGTACCTGATACCCATTCACATAGGGGGAGCGGGATCTGGGGGTCCTCCTCCTCCGACTGCAGACCCCCACAACCAACGAGTAAGGGTTGTGGGGAAGAGGCCCTTGTCCCCATCAACATGGGGACAAGGTGTTTTGGGGGGGACCCCCAAAGCACCCTCCCCATTTTGAGGGTATTTGGCCTGGTACGGTTCAGAAGGGGGGGCGCTCCTTTTTCCCCCCCTTTTCCTGCGGCCTTCCAGGTTGCGTGCTTGGATAAGGGCCTGGTATGGATTTTGGGGGACCCCCACACCATTTATTTTATTTTTTTTGCGTGAGCTTCCCCTTAATATAATATGGACTGGGGGGGAAATGCACACAGTTTTTTTCAATGATTTGTATGTATATTGCTGGCATCCGACAATAAATTACAGCCGCGAGCAGATTTTAATGACATTTTTTCCTTTAGAAATTTCATTTTGCTGCTCTCATTTATTACACTACATACGGCCGCCGTGTAAGCAGCCTTGTATTATGTGAGGCGTGGACTTAGCCCCCTGAGCCCTGATTGGCTGAAGGCACCCTGCCTTCAGCCAATCATGGCTCTCACAGCAGAGCGTGCTGTGATTGGCCAAAGCATGCGGGTCAGGTGCATGCTTTGTACAATCAGCTGCCGCCAATGCACTGCAATCTCGCAGTTCATTATGGGACATTACACAGAGCTCAAATTTCCCGTTAACGCCCCGTAATGTTCTAAATTAGGCAAACAGGTAAACACCCGATGTTCGACTCGAACATCAGGATCATTTCTACATAGAAGAAAGAAAGGTGCTCCATCCGTACGAACATAGAAGAAAGGAAGGTGCTCCAATAGTGTAAAAAATCTTAATACACTTACAGATGTGACATCACTTATGACGTGATGTCATGCCCTGGACGACATCACATGTGACGAAATGGGTAGGGAGGAGCGATGTGCTGTTGTCATGGCGAGTTCCTAGGAAGTGTGGGCGCTGCTGTCTGTCCAAATTTAATCTGTTAAAAGCGCTTTTTATTCTACGGCACTGCAAGTGTATTTTTACTTATCAATAAAGCTGCATTAAGGTTTTTACACTATTGGAGCACCTTTCTTTTTCTATGCTCATACGGGTGGTGCACCTTTCTTTCTTCTATGCTCGTATGGATGGTGCACCTTTCTTTCTTCTATGCTCGTATGGATGGTGCACCTTTCCTTCTTCTATGCTCATACGGATCGATTTATGGGGCTATATCCAACTGAGAATCAGCCATCACCATCCATCTAGTGGTGGGGGAATCTGAGGAGTCGCCACTCAGCCACACTAGGCTGTGTTTCCTAAGGAAAGCACTCATGACTCCTCTTTAATTAGGGGGTCACATTGGATCTGGTAAGCGTGCACTCCCTCTATATGATGGTGGAGTCACAAGACCAATTGTCCTTTCTGGCGGTGGAAGAATTTTGACATTTCTATGGACCTTATTCTGACACTGAGGAGGAGGATTGTTTATCACCCCTTTGTGGCTCTGATAATCATTGCACATTTCAATTTTTTTTCTTCTTTGCACTTTGAACTTTAGTGTTGGTCATTGTTCACAGGGAATTCAATTAAGCATCTATTTACATGTTAACACAACTCTGTTTGTTTGGATATTGCGGTACATAATGGATGACAACAGAGCAGACAGGTAAATACTCATGGCCACTGTGAGATGTGTTCCTCAGGTGTGTAAGACTTTGTGATGGGCTTTTCCGATGACAATCTTCATGGCCTTGTTGGTGATGCTGGGGTAGGACTGTAGAAAAAGAATGACATCAATAACAGTGACCATGATCCTAACCACGAGACCTACAGCTTGCTGTTTGGAGGTATACCCATGGCTGAAAATTGTCATGTTCTTAGAGACATAATTCAGCATGATGTTGGATCTATGGAATAGAAGTTCATATTACAATCAAAGAAATAAGTATGCAAAACCGTGGTATAAGCCAACTAGACCCGCAAATGCGTGCCCATGATGTCATGATTACAATTAGAAAAAATGGGCAAATTTAACTTCCTCCGATTCCATCTCTGTGGATCTGGTGATCCCATTTCCTGTAAAAGCCCACTAAGATTTCAGTTCTCTTCTTCTTTTTCAGCTGAGACTCGGAAAAAAAAATGTCTTGTTAACCCGAATGTGCATTAATGATGAAAAAATTGTATTCTTGTTCCTCCAGGGCCTGGTGAGGCACCTTCTGATCTCTTTCACCCCTAGCCCATAGATGAAGAGATTAAGAGAAGCTGGTAACCCTAACCCTCATCCTAACCCTAACCGCCCACTAAGAGTTAATTTCTCTTCCCCTTTTTTTAGCTGAGAAATGGACAACTAATGTCTTGTTGACGTGAATGTGCATTGATAATGAGTTAATCATATTCTCCCCCCCCCCCCCCCCCGCACCTGGTAAGACAACATTCTGATCTCTTTCAGCTTCAACTCAGCTCAAAGATGAAGAAATTGGAAAAGCATTGACCATCATAAGATAGATTGCGTTAAAAAGGTTCTGAATGTCTTGGAAATATGCGTCTGCATGCGCTACATAATGAATGATATTAGTGTGGACAGGTAAATAATCACGACTACCATGAGATGAGCTTCTTGACTGGCTTTGCTGATGACAATGTAGACAACGCTCTATTTATCTGCAGAGAAAGACTGACATTGACAACAGTGACTAAAGATCCCAACCATGATACCTACAGCTTGCTGTTTGGAGATGTCTAAATGTGCAAGGCCGAAAATGTCCATGATCTCACAGACAACATTCAGATTGACATTGGATCTACAGAAGAGAAGTCAATATGACCATCGTAGAAATGAGCATAGCACTCTGCACCACCAGAGTAAAATCCAACTGGACCTGCAAACGTGTGGCCATGATATCGTGATCACAGTTATAAAATTGGGTCAATTTAACTTCATCTCTGGTGATCCCATTTACCTGCAATAGGCCTATAAGAGTTCAGTTCTCTTCGTTATTTTCACCTGTGTGCCGGAAAACAAATGTCTTATTTACCCGAATGTGCATGGATGATGAGACAATCATATTCTTATTCCTCCAGGACCTGGTGAGGCACCTTCTGATCTCTTTCACCCCCCAGTTCATAGCTGAAGATATTGAATAACAATAACCCTCACCATAACCCTAACCGCCCACTAAGATTTCAGTTCTCTTCTTTTTTTTTAGTGGAGACTCGGAAAACAAATGTCTTGTTAACCCGAATGTGCATGGATGATGATGAGACAATCATAGTCTTGTTCCTCCAGGACCTGGTGAGGCACCTTCTGATCTCTTTCACCCCCAGCCCATAGATAAAGGGATTAAGAGAAGCTGGTATCATGAGATAGAATGCGTTAAACAGGTTCTGAATGTCGTAGGAAACATGCGTATGCATGCGGTACACAATGGAGGATATCAACGCAGACAGGTAAATAATCATGGCCACTGTGAGATGTGCTCCACAGGTGTGTAAGGCTTTGTGACGGGCTTTCCCAACAGCAATCTTCATGGCTGTGTAGACAATGGTGGAGTAGGACAGCAGAAGAAGACTGACATCGACAACGGTGACCAGGATCCGAACCATGAGACCTACAGCTTGCTGTTGGGAGATATCTTCACAGGCAAGGCTCAGAAGCCCCATGTTCTCACAGACAAAATTCAGAATGACATTGGATCTACAGAAATGGACACTGGAAGTCAGTACCACCATTGGAGAAACAAGGAGGGCACTCCGCACCACCCCAATCAGAGCCAACTGGATTAGCAAACCCGTGGTCATGATATCGTTGTATCGTAAAGGTCGACAGATAGCTATAAACCTGTCCAGGGCCATCGAGAGGATAACGCCAGACTCAAAAATAGCCATGAAGTATATGTAGAACATTTGACTGAGACAACCAGACAATGTGATCTGGTTACTATTAAAAGACAAACCGAGGAGGAACTTTGGCAGAACGGCAGTTGTGGAGGAGATATTGACAGCGAAGAGGAGGGTCACGAGGAAGTACATGGGGGAGTGGAAGCTTGGTTCAACAAAAACCCGATGAATGATGAGGATGTTTCCAGACAAGATCATGACATAGATAAACATGAATGGAATTGTCAACAATTTCCGGTATTTTATCACGCCGGGAAACCCAAAGAGGATGAATTCTGTGTAAGAAATGGTGGTCTCATTTTGGGTTAGTCCTTCCATGGTGAAAATAATGAAGCCTTCAAATCAAGAAGTGAAGGAGATGGTTTTCCAAATTTTCTAGGAAACCCAGAAATGACATATTCTATGTGGGAAATGAATGCCTGGCTTTGGATCCATCCTTCCATTCTATAATCATGGAACTTTCATGTTGGCATCACTGGAGACCTTCAAGTTTGGTCCTTTATCATAGAAAACAGAAATATATAAATAAGACGGAATTTTGATACCATGAACAAATAATAGGGGATAAAGATGAGAGAGGAAAGTATAGTTAATATTTTATTGTTAGGTGGGTCCATTGGTGAGATCTCTGCACTGTGTTACTGACTCTGAACATCTGCTGTGTCTATTATGAGGGGTTCCCATCATCCCTCTGCTAAGTTTCCGGGTCTGTGCACCTGATGTGCCCATTATGAGAGGCTCCCACCATCCCTGTGCTGAGTTCCTGGGTCTGTACACCTGCTGTGTCCATTATGAGAGGCTCTCACCATCCCTGTGCTGAGTTCCTGGGCCTGTACACCCGCTGTGCCTATTATAAGGGGTTCCCACCATCCCTGTGCTGAGTTCCCCGGTCTGTACACCCGCTGTGCCCATTATGAGGGGTTCTCACCATCCCTGTGCTGAGTTCCCGGGTCTGTACACCCGCTGTGCCCATTATGAGGGGTTCCCACCATCCCTGTGCTGAGTTCCCGGGTCTGTACACCCGCTGTGCCCATTATGAGGGGTTCCCACCATCCCTGTGCTGAGTTCCCGGGTCTGTACACCCGCTGTGTCCATTATGAGGGGTTCCCACCATCCCTGTGCTGAGTTCCTGGGTCTGTACACCCGCTGTGCCCATTATGAGGGGTTTCCACCATCCCTGTGCTGAGTTCCCGGGTCTGTACACCCGCTGTGCCCATTATGAGGGGTTCTCACCATCCCTGTGCTGAGTTCCCAGGTCTGTACACCCGCTGTGCCCATTATGAGGGGTTCTCACCATCCCTGTGCTGAGTTCCTGGGTCTGTACACCCGCTGTGCCCATTATGAGGGGTTCTCACCATCCCTGTGCTGAGTTCCTGGGTCTGTACACCTGCTGTGCCCATTATGAGGGGTTCCCACCATCCCTGTGCTGAGTTCCCGGGTCTGTACACCCGCTGTGCCCCATTATGAGGGGTTCCCACCATCCCTGTGCTGAGTTCCCGGGTCTGTACACCCGCTGTACCCATTATGAGAGGTTCCCACCATCCCTGTGCTGAGTTCCCGGGTCTGTACACCCGCTGTGCCCATTATGAGGGGTTCCCCCCATCCCTGTGCTGAGTTCCCGAGTCTGTACACCCACTGTGCCCATTATGAGGGGTTCCCACCATCCCTGTGCTGAGTTCCCGGGTCTGTACACCCGCTGTGCCCATTATGAGGGGTTCCCACCATCCCTGTGCTGAGTTCCCGGGTCTGTACACCCACTGTGCCCATTATGAGGGGTTCCCACCATCCCTGTGCTGAGTTCCCGAGTCTGTACACCCACTGTGCCCATTATGAGGGGTTCCCACCATCCCTGTGCTGAGTTCCCGGGTCTGTACACCCGCTGTGCCCATTATGAGGGGTTCCCACCATCCCTGTGCTGAGTTCTCAGGTCTGTACACCCACTGTGCCCATTATGAGGGGTTTCCATCATTCCTTTGTGGAGTTCCTGGCCTTACAAATCTGCTGTTTTAAAATGTTATGTTATGTATAATGTACCAGGAGTCAGAACACGCAAAGTGGATGAGAACTCCCCATGGAGGATGTCAATACATGAAGAGGGTCGGAGCACCCAAAACTTCCTGGTCTGCAGAAACAAGTCTAGGAAGTTTTACTGCTGGGGTATCCAAGACATATCAGAAGCCAAGAGCCATTGCAGCTAACCAGGCTCCACCTATAACTAATAAACAAGCATAGACTTGGGCTAAAATCTTCCCACTGGTTGGCACAACATGTAAATCCTGATGACTAGATAGCAGTCTTTATGTTTCTATTATAACCAAAGGACCCTTACCCACTCTATCCAAATAGCTCTTTCCTATTATAACCAAAAGACCCTTCCCTTCCCTCTCCAAAGAACCCTTCCCTTCTCTATCCAAAGGACTCTTCCCTTCACTCTCCAAAAAACACTTTCCTTCTCTCTCCTAAGAACTCTTCCCTACTCTATCCAAATAACTCTTCCCTACTATAACAAAAGGATCCTTTCTTTTCTCTCCAAAGAATCCTTCCCTTCTCTATCAAAATCACTCTTCCCTATTATTTATTTTTAAATCTTTATTTAAGGTGTGCGGGTTACACAAAGTGGCATAATATCACACACATCGACCAACAACATCAAATGATAGGCCATAACAGTAGCCCGTCAAAAAATGCTAAGTACATTAATGATATAACAGTCAAGGTTCCAGTACTGTACAGTGTCATGGTAATTCAGGAAAATGTGGTCTGAAGACTCCACAACAGATATATCCTGTACATTAATCTGAACCGTGGTGGGAACCACCTAACTGTAAAGAGGGTTATTGTTATTGGACATATGTATATCATTGAATTAGAACAATAAGGAGAAAGATTGACAACCTGAGAGGCATAACCTGGCTAACAGCTACTAAGCCATTGTAATCCAGGGGACTAAAACTAAGCATTGTACCTGATATAGAGTGTGACTCTTAGTCCTGGATTCGCAGGAGCAGCACCAGTGGAACACCGCAAACCGAGAGAATTTTCTCTTTTTTTAGGGAAGGAAAGTGGACGACACCAGAGGTGTCAATGGGGAAAAGAAAGATAAGAAAGGCTAGAAGAATGAACAGTAAGGGGGTGGGATAGAAAGTTCTGGCAAGATCGACGGCCCAAGGCCTTCAGATTCTCTTATAACGAGTCAATCAAAAATAATACTTGTATTCTTCTGAGAATCGGAACAGATCCCAGTGTGTCCAGCGAGTGTTGTTTTCCTCTTCTCTATCCCCTAGGGCAGCTGTAAGATGCTCCATCCGCTGTATATCGCACACCCTGGCAAACCACTGTGACACCACTGGTGGAGTTTGTTGCTTCCACACGTTGGGTACCTGGCTGCATTCAGGAGGTGTTTCAGTAAAGATTTGCGATATCACTTACAAGACATGGGCGTCAGTTTTAGGAGTACTGCTGCCAGGTTATCCTGAAGAGAGATGTCGGTAATCTTGTGAATGATCTGTAGAACTTGTCTCCAGAAAAGGGACAACTCTGGACATTCCCAGAAGATGTGAAGAAGAGTGCCAGTTTGGACACCACATCTCCAGCACAGAGGGCTATGTCCTGGGAATATTGAAGCTAACACTGATGGAGCCCTATAGCAGCGCATCAGAATCTTGTAGGTGATCTCCTGATACTTGCTACACAAGGAAGACTTATGTGCAAAGAAGAGGATACGATTGTTTTGATCCTCAGTAAACGTAATGTTGAGATCTCGCTCCCATTTTTCCAGTTATGGGGGAATCATGTTGAGATGTGTGATTCTTCCCTATTATAACCAAAGGACCATTCTCATCTCTCTCCAAAGGCCCATTACCTTTTCTCTCCAAAGAACCCTTCCCTTCTCTCTCCAAAGGACCCTTCCCTTCTCTCCAAAGGGCCCTTCCATTCTCTCCCCAAAGGACCCTTCCCATCTCTCTCCAAAGGACCCTTCTCTACTTTATCCAAAGGACCCTTCCCTTCTTTATCCAAATAGCTCTTCCCTATAATAACTAAAGGAACCTTCCATTCTCTCTCCAAAAGACCCTTCCTTTCTCTCTCAAAAGGACCCTTCCCTTCTCTTTCCAAAGGACTCTTCGTTTCTCTCTCCAAAGGACCCTTCCCTTCTCGCTCCAAAGGACCCTTCCCTTCAATCTCCAAAGGACCCTTCCCATCTCTCTCCAAAGGACACTTCCCTTCTTTATCCAAATAGCTCCCCCCTTCTTTATCCAAATAGCTCTTCCCTATAATAACTAAAGGACCCTTCCCTCCTCTCTCCAAAGGATCCTTCCCTTCTCTTTCCAAAGGACCCTTCCCTTCTTTATCCAAATAGCTCTTCCCTATAATAACTAAAGGACCCTTCCTTTCTCTCTCCAAAGGATCCTTCCCTTCTCTCTCCAAAGGACCCTTCCCTTCTCTCTCCAAAGGACCCTTCCCATCTCTATCCAAAGGACCCTCCCCTTCTTTATCCAAATAGCTTTTCCCTATAATAGCTAAAGGAACCTTTTCTTCTCTCTCCAAAGGACCCTTCCCTTCTCTCTCCAAAGGATCCTTCCCTTATTGCTCCAAAGGACCCTTCCCTTCTCTAAAGAACTCTTCCCTACTCTATCTAAATAAGTCTTGGCTTTTATAACCAAAAGATCCTTCCCTTCTCTCTCCAAAGGATCGTTCCCTTCTCTCTCCAAAGAACCCTTCCCTTCTTTATTCAAATAGCTCTTCCCTATAATAACCAAAGGACCCTTCCCTTCTCTCTCCAAAAGACTCTTCCTTTCTCTCTCCAAAGGGTCTTTCCCTTCTCTCTCCAAATAACTCTTCCCTAATCTATCCAAATAAGTCTTCCCTATTATAACCAAAAGACCCTTCTTTTCTATCTCCAAAAGACCTTTCCCTTCTCTCTCCAAATGACCCTTCCAATCTCTCGCCAAAAGACCTTTCCCTTCTCTCTCCAAATGACCCTTCCAATCTCTCGCCAAAAGACCTTTCCCTTCTCTCTCCAAACAACTCTTTCCTATTATAACCAAAGAACACTTCCCTTCTCTGTGCAAAACCTCTTTTCTCATTCCACATCCTTAGCTCTCTAACAGTAAAGAACCCCTTACACAGGATGAACCGCTTCTCCTCCGATGTCATTGAGTGGTCACGTGTCTTCTTAAGCTCCCTGAAAGTGAATAGTTTCCCCCTGTTCTGGAATCACTAGTGAGGTATTTGTATATCACCATCATATCTCCTTCCATTGGTCTCCTGAGAGGAGATATGATAGGGCTGCTGCTTCTGGATAGGATGTCTATCAGATCTCTACCTTCATTTCTATTGGTTGAAGTGTGTCTCTTTTTTTAACCCGACTAACTATGTCATTATATAACAGTATAACAATGTAACAATGTAACTTATCACCTCTGATATCCCCCACACTCACCTGCTCAGTGTAGAATGTCAGTGCAGCGTCCTCTCTCCAATCAGAACAATGACACGGATGGACGGGTCGCTCTCCGTATTTATCCTCTGTGATGTTCCCACCGGATTTCCATCTGATAATTGGTGTCTCTGTTGGTCCCCAGGTATTCCCCAGCAGCATGGCAGTGACCATGATCCACCCCACCCCACCTCATACCTTCCCAGCATCCCCGGTGAGAATTGTCAGGATTAAAATAACAACCAGTTCAACTCCCGTACTGGTACACCCCTTATAGACCGGAGCAATTTTTATTATTCTATATGGGACTTTTTTTTGACAATTACACATGATAACAAAGTAATATTCAATTTTTTTTTTCTGTTAATAAAAAAAAATACATTTTATTTTCTTAATTTGTCCCAGATAAAATGACATTAAAATAATGTTTCTAAAAAAAAAAAAACATGGCAAAGTTATTTGCAAATGAAAAACATTTTTTTTAAATCTTTTTCCTTTTATGGAACACTGAACAAAATAAAAAACAAACAAATGAAAAGGAAAAAAATATATTATTGGTAGAAAAAGAAAGAAAAGAAAAAAAAAAACAAAACATTAAAATATACGTAAAATATAATAGCTAAAACATGATAATAATAATAATAATAATAATAATAATAATAATAATAATAATAATAATAATAACATATTCAAATATAATATAAGGTCATATAATATCATAAATAATATTCAACAATAATTGAAATAACATTTTACAAATAATAAAATATAATAGATAAAGGGAGAAGGGGAAGAAGAAGTTAAATAAGGCTTGATAAAAACTTTACTAGGAAAATGTTTCATTGTGTTTGTATTACTTGTACGTGTACATTTTATTTTCTTAATTTGTCCCATATAAAATGACACTAAAATAATGTTTTTGAAAAAAAAATGGCAAAGTTATTAGCATATGAAAAGCAGACTTTTTTTTTAGAATATTGTTTCCTTTCATGGAACACTGAACAAAGTAAAAACAAAAGAAAGGAAAAGGGAGAAAATATATCAATGATAGGAAAAAAAGAAAAGAACAAAAGAAAAACCCATTAAAATATACATAAAATATAATACTTAAATAATGATAATAATAATAATCAAAATATTCAAATTATTATTATACAGGATTTATATGGCGCCAACAGTTTGTGCAGCGCTTTACAACATGAGGGCAGACATTACACTTACAATACAATACAGGAGGGATCAGAGGGCCCTGATCCTGAGAGCTTACAATCTAGAAGGGAGGGTCAAGTGGAAACAAAAGGTAATAATTGTGGGGGATGATCAGATGGAGAAAATGAAAATCCAGTTGTTAGGTGGGGGTAGGGTAGTCTTCTCTGAAGAGGAGGATTTTCAAGGATAGTCTAAAAGCAAATAGAGTAAGAGATAAGCGGACAGATTGGGGTAGGGAGTTCCATAGGATTGGAGAGGCTCTGGAAAAGTCCTGGAGGTGAGTATGGGAGGAGTTCTTGAGAAGAATGAAGAAAATAAGTTGGTTGGTATTTAGAGACTAGGCTAGTGATGTAGCTGGCGGCAGAATTGTGGATGGCTTTGTAAGTAGTTAGTATTTTGAATTTAATTGGTTGGGTGAGTGAAAGCCAGTTGAGGGATTGACAGAGAGTTGTAGCAGACACAGAGTGATTGGTAAGGTGGATGAGTCTGGCAGCAGCATTCATGATGGATTCAAGAGGTGATAGACTATGTAGAGGTAAGCCAATGAGAAGGGAGTTGCAGTAGTCGAGGCGAGAGATGACCAGCGAGTGAATTAAGAGCTTTGTTGTGTCTTTGGTTAGAAAGGGGCATATTTTGGAGATGTTGCGGAGGTTGAGGCAGCAGGATGTGGACAGTGTTTGGATGTGGGTCCTAAAGAAAAGTTCAGAGTCTAGGACTACACCTAGAACCTTGGAATGTGGGGGATGGGCTTATAGTTGTGCCATTGATTTTGACAGAGAGATCGGGGGAGGGGACACAGGGGGTAGAAAGAATCATCAAGTTTGGTTTTGGATAGATTGAGTTTGAGGAAGTGGTGTGATATCCAGACTGATATGTCTGATAGTAAATTAGTGATATGTGAGGAGACAGAGGGAGTGAGCTGAGGGGTAGAGAAATAGATTTGGGTGTCTTCAGCGTAGAGGTGGTATTGGAAGCCATGGGAGGCTATCAGTTGACCCAGGGAGGCGGTGTAGATTGAAAATAGGAGAGGTCCAAGAACAGAACCTTGGGGGGACCCCAACAGAGAAAGGAAGAGGAGAGGAGGAAGTAGAGTTGTAGGAAACACTAAAGGTGCGGTTGGATAAATAAGTAGGAAGAGAACCAGTGAAAAGTACAATCACGGAGACCAAAGGTGTGGAGTTTTTTGAGGAGGAGGGGGTGGTCAACCATATCAAAGGCAGCAGAGAGGTCCAGGAGTAGGAGTATAGAATAGTGTCCATTGATTTTGGCTGTTAGTAGATCGTTTGTTAGTTTTAGGAGAGCAGTTTCTGTGGAGTGTTGAGGACGAAATCCAGACTGAAGGGGATCAAAAAGGCTATTATCAGCGAGGTGGTCGCTCAGTCAGTTGTAGACCAGATGTTCTAGGAGTTTGGATAAGAAGGGGAGCAAGGAGATGGGGCATAGGTTGTTAAGATTGGATGGGTCCAGTGAGGGCTATTTAAGTATGGGGCTGACAAGTCCTTCTTTTAGGGATTGAGGGGGGTTGGGGAAGATGCCAGAAGAGAGGGAAAGATTGAAGATGTGGGTAAGAGAGTGTAGAATAGAGCCAGAGGAATGAATGTAGCATTTGTTAGGGAACAGGATCCAGAGGGCAGGTGGTAAGATGGACATTAGCAAGTAGTTTAGCAAGTAGTTTAGCAACCTCGTCTATAGTGGTGGGGTTGAAAGAGGGAAGTAATGATTGTGCCCGTGGGCACAAAGTAGAACAGTAGAGATCTCCTCGCAAATTGTATCAATCTTCTGTTTGAAGTGATTGGCAATCTCCTGGGCAGTGAGTGAGTTGGCGGGTGGAGGCGGTGGAGGATGAAGTAGAGAGTTGAAGGTAGAGAAGAGTTGATGGGGATGGGATGATAAGGTGTTAATGAGAGAGATAAAATAGGTCTGCTTGGCATTGAGGAGGCGGGAATTGTATTTTTGGAGGGCAGATTTATATTGGTTGAAATCTTTCTGAGACTTAAGCTGGCCATACACCATACAATTTTCTTATTCAATTTTCTTTAGATTTACCTTCAACTATGTAGTGCAAGGGTCTGCCTGATTGCATACACATTGAAAGGGTTTAGGTTTCACCTCATATTATATGGTTTTGGTAAATCTAAAGGAAAGTTGAACAGGAAAATTGTATAGTGTATGGCCAGCCTAAGTCTTACACTACAGGCGCTCATGAGCACGACTATGTATTTTCAGACTTCTAGTGTCATCTGTTTGCCAAGGTTGAAGGGGTCAGGGCCTGATTATGTGAGTAGTGAGAGGTGCCAGTGTGTCCAGTGAGGCTAGAAGTGAAGCGTTGTAGACTGAAGTGGCTAGGTCGGTGCAGGATAGGGGTGAGATTTTGTCGTAGAGGTCATCAGTAGCAGAGTAGAGAACAGAAGGGTTGAGATGACGTAGGTTTCTGCAGGTAACTTTTAGGCGGTTGGAGGGAGAGGAAGTGGAGGAGAGGGAGAGAGTGAAACTAATAAGGTGGTGATCAGAGAGAGGGAATGGATAGTTGGAGAGGTTGCATGGAGTGCAAAGATGGGAGAAAACCAGGTCAAAGGTATTGCCTTAAGACTGAGTAGGAGCATGTATCCATTGCCCTAACCTCCAAAGGAGGAGGTTAGGCTGAGAAGTTTGGAAGTAGCAGGAGTGTTAGTATTCATAGGGATGTTGAAGTTACCCAGAATGATTGCGAGGATTTCAGAAGAAAGAAAGTAGGGTAGCCAGGCAGAGAAGTCATCAAGAAAGGTTGATACTGGTCCAGGGAGCCTGTAGATCATGGCTATTGAAGCTAAAAGAACTAAAAGAATTAATTTTCTAATGGTCTAAACATATTATTTTTTTACATGTGGTTTCATGAGCAGCTTAGGAGCCATCTTATTCAATTTTTTTTTATAAGTTGAAATTAACTTCATGCTTGTGGACAGAGATTTTTTTTTTAACCACTTCAGCCCCGGAAGCTTTTACCCCCTTCCTGACCAGAGCACTTTTTACAATTTGGCACTGCGTCACTTCAACTGACAATTGCGCGGTCGTTCGACGTTGTACCCAAACAAAATTTGCATACTTTTTTTCCCACAAATAGAGCTTTCTTTTGGTGCTATTTGATCACCTCTGCGCTTTTTATTTTTTGCACTATAAACAATCAAAAGAGCAACAGTTTGGAAAAAAAACAATATTACTTGTAAGTGTACATTTTATTTCCTTAATTTGTCCCAAACAAAATGACACTAAAATAATGTTTCTGAAAAAAAAAACATGGCAAAGTTATTTGCATATAAAAAGTTTTTTTAGAATCTTTTTTCCTTTTATAGAACACTGAACAAAGTAACAAACAAAAGAAATTAAAAGGGAGAAAAATATATCAATGGTTGGAAAAAAAAGGAAAGAACAAAAAATTTAAATATAAATAAAATATATTAGCTAAAATAATAATAATAATAATAATAATAATAATAATAATAATAATAATAATAATAATAATAATAATAATAATGATAATAATAATCATAATAATAATAATAATTTATAATAAAGAATTAAAATATAATATTTGTGCTATTCTGATTCTATTGTCAGTGTAGAATATCAGTTTAGTGTGAATCTAGTGATAGTTTAGTATGAATGTAGTGATCATTTAACACGCTTTTTTTTTTTCTGTGCGTTACTGCAAGTTTATCTCTGTATATTTTATTGTGTTACTACAAGTTTAACACCATATATTTCATTGCATTACTGAAAGTTTAACACCATATAGTTCTGTGCGTTACTGAAAGTTTAACACCATATAGTTCTGTGTGTGTTACTGCAAGTTTAACACCATATAGTTCTGTGCGTTACTGAAAGTTTAACACCATATAGTTCTGTGTGTTACTGCAAGTTTAACACCATATAGTTCTGTGCGTTACTGAAAGTTTAACACCATATAGTTCTGTGCGTTACTGAAAGTTTAACACCATAGAGTTCTGTGTGCAATAATGCAAGTTTAACACCATATAGTTCTGTGCATTACTGCAAGTTTAACACCATATAGTTTTGTGTATTACTGAAAGTTTAACACCATATAGTTCTGTGCGTTACTTAAAGTTTAACACCATATAGTTCTGTGTGCGTTACTGAAAGTTTACCACCATAGAGTTCTGTGCATTACTGCAAGTTTAACACCATATAGTTCTGTGCATTACTGAAAGTTTAACACCATATAGTTCTGTGCATTACTGAAAGTTTAACACCATATAGTTCTGTGTGTGTTACTGAAAATTTAACACCATATAGTTCTGTGTGTTACTGAAAGTTTAACACCATATAGTTCTGTGTGTGTTACTGCAAGTTTAACACCATATAGTTCTGTGCGTTACTGAAAGTTTAACACCATATAGTTCTGTGTGTTACTGCAAGTTTAACACCATATAGTTCTGTGCGTTACTGAAAGTTTAACACCATATAGTTCTGTGCGTTACTGAAAGTTTAACACCATAGAGTTCTGTGTGCAATAATGCAAGTTTAACACCATATAGTTCTGTGCATTACTGCAAGTTTAACACCATACAGTTTTGTGCATTACTGAAAGTTTAACACCATATAGTTCTGTGCGTTACTTAAAGTTTAACACCATATAGTTCTGTGTGCGTTACTGAAAGTTTACCACCATAGAGTTCTGTGCATTACTGCAAGTTTAACACCATATAGTTCTGTGCATTACTGAAAGTTTAACACCATGTAGTTCTGTGCATTACTGAAAGTTTAACACCATATAGTTCTGTGTGTGTTACTGAAAATTTAACACCATATAGTTCTGTGTGTTACTGAAAGTTTAACACCATATAGTTCTATGTGTGTTACTGAAAATTTAACACCTTATAGTTCTGTGTGTTACTGAAAGTTTAACACCATATGGTTCTGTGTGTTACTGAAAGTTTAACACCATATAGTTCTGTGTGTTACTGAAAGTTTAACACCATATAGTTCTGTGTGTTACTGAAAGTTTAACACCATATAGTTCTGTGCGTTACTGAAAGTTTAACACCATATAGTTCTGTGTGTTACTGAAAGTTTAACACCATATAGTTCTGTGCGTTACTGAAAGTTTAACACCATATAGTTCTGTGCGTTACTGAAAGTTTAACACCATATAGTTCTGTGCGTTACTGAAAGTTTAACACCATATAGTTCTGTGTGTTACTGAAAGTTTAACACCATATAGTTCTGTGTGTGTTACTGAAAGTTTAACACCATATAGTTCTGTGCATTACTGAAAGTTTAACACCATATAGTTCTGTGCGTTACTGAAAGTTTAACACCATATAGTTCTGTGCGTTACTGAAAGTTTAACACCATATAGTTCTGTGTGTTACTGAAAGTTTAACACCATATAGTTCTGTGTGTGTTACTGAAAGTTTAACACCATATAGTTCTGTGCATTACTGAAAGTTTAACACCATATAGTTCTGTGTGTGTTACTGAAAGTTTAACACCATATAGTTCTGTGCGTTACTGAAAGTTTAACACCATATAGTTCTGTGCGTTACTGAAAGTTTAACACCATATAGTTCTGTGTGTGTTACTGAAAGTTTAACACCATATAGTTCTGTGCGTTACTGAAAGTTTAACACCATATAGTTCTGTGTGTGTTACTGAAAGTTTAACACCATATAGTTCTGTGCGTTACTGAAAGTTTAACACCATATAGTTCTGTGCGTTACTGAAAGTTTAACACCATATAGTTCTGTGCATTACTGCAAGTTTAACGCCATATAGTTCTGTGCATTACTGAAAGTTTAACACCATATAGTTCTGTGCGTTACTGAAAGTTTAACACCATATAGTTCTGTGCGTTACTGAAAGTTTAACACTATATAGTTCTGTGCATTACTGAAAGTTTAACACCATATAGTTCTGTGTGTGTTACTGAAAGTTTAACACCATATAGTTCTGTGCGTTACTGAAAGTTTAACACCATGTAGTTCTGTGCATTACTGCAAGTTTACCGCCATATAGTTCTGTGCATTACTGAAAGTTTACCGCCATATAGTTCTGTGTGTTACTGAAAGTTTACCGCCATATAGTTCTGTGCGTTACTGCACGTTTGACGCTGTATATTGCAATATGTTATAGTGTATCAGTGAAGTGTGTCTGTGTCATGAATACTCAAGTTAAAGTGCACAGTGGTGTAGTGGGTAGCACTCTCGCCTAGCAGTAAAAAAGGGTCACTGGTTCGAATCCCAACCATGACACTACCTGCCTGGAGTTTGCATGTTCTCCCTGTGCCTGCGTGGGTTTCCTCCCACACTCCAAAGACATGCTGGTAGGTTAATTGGTTTCTGTCCAAAATTGGCCCTGGTATATGGGTGTGAGCTGGGGACCTTGGATGGCGGGCTCCTTGAGGGTAGGGATCGATGTGAGTGTGTGATGTATGTGTGGAGCGTTGAGTAAATTGACGGCGGTATATGGGTACCTTAAATAAAAATAATAATATAATAGATGAGTATCTTAATGAGACACAATGTACAGGGATAGGGACAATTGTAGACACGCACCCACACTCACTCAGGTTGAACTGGATGGACTGGTGTCTTTATTCAACCTTACTAACTACAGTATGTAACTCTGTAACTATGCACCAATCACCACTTTCCATTGATTAACCACTTACAGACCGGAAGATTTTCCCCCTTAATGACCAGGCCATTTTTTTGCGATACGGCACTGCGTCTATTTAACTGACAATAGGGCGGGCGTGTGACGTTGTAACCATATAAAATTGACGCCCTTTTTTCCCACAAATAGAGCTTTCTTTTGTTGGTATTTGATCACCTCTGCATTTTTTTTTTTGCCCTCAAACAAAAAAGAGCGTCAATTTAAAAAAAAATAACAATATTTTTTACTTTTTGCTATAATAAATATCCAAAAAAAATGTAAAAAAATAAATGTCTTCATCAGTTTAGGCCGATACGTATTCTGCGACATATTTTTGGTAAAAAAAAATCACAATAAGCGTAAATTGATTGGTTTGCACAAAAGTTATATCGTCTACAAAATAGAGATAAATTTATGGCATTTTTATTATTTTTATTTTTTTTTACTAGTAATGGCGGTGATCTGCAATTTTTTACTGGGACTGCAACATTGCGGCGGACAGATCGGACAATTTTGACACTTTTTTGGGACCATTGACATTCATACAGCAATCAGAGTTATAAATAGTCACTGATTACCATATAAATGTCACCGGCAGGGAAGGGGTTAACACAAGGGGGCGATCAAGGGGTTAAATGTGTTCCCTCGTGTTCCTAATCACTATGAACAGCAGATCTGTCTCTCCTCCTGTCAGAACGGGGATTTGGGTGTTTACATACACAGATCCCCATTCTGGCTCTCGTGCCTGCGATCACGGGGCACCGGCGGACATCGCGTGGCAGGGTTACTGCTGACACGTGGTCCAGCAAGCATGGGCAGGGACGATATATTTCGCTGCACTTTAATTTGAGTACTCACTAAACAGACACACTCCACTGCTACACTATAATATATTGCAGTAAACTGCACTGATGCCCTGCAATATTCTGCGTCAAATGTGCAGTAACACATAGAAATATATGGCGTTAAACTTGCAGTAATGCACTGAAATATACTGCATTGAACGGCACTGTCAGAACTATTGAAGCTAAAAGAACTAAAAGAATTATTTTCTAATGGTCTAAACATATTATTTTTTTACATGTGGTTTCATGAGCAGCTTAGGAGCCATCTTATTCAATTTTTTTTTTATAAGTTGAAATTAAGTTCATGCTTGTGGACAGAGATTTTTTTTTTAACCACTTCAGCCCCGGAAGCTTTTACCCCCTTCCTGACCAGAGCACTTTTTACAATTTGGCACTGACTGCGTCACTTCAACTAACAATTGCACGGTCGTTCGACGTTGTACCCAAACAAAATTTGCGTACTTTTTTTCCCACAAATAGAGCTTTCTTTTGGTGCTATTTGATCACCTCTGCGCTTTTTATTTTTTGCACTATAAACAATCAAAAGAGCAACAGTTTGGAAAAAAAAACAATATATCTATATCTATATATAACCCTATAATATTCCCTAAACTACAAACCTTGCTAAAAGGCATAAATTGGGATAAAATATTAGGAACAAAGAATACAGAGGAGAGATGGGTTTGCTTTAAGAGCATATTAAATAAGGGCATTAGCCAATGTATCCCATTGGGTAATAAATTTAAAAGAGCGAACAAACATCCTGGATGGCTTAACTCCAATGTAAAAATGCATATAAAAGCAAAGGAGAAGACCTTCAAAAAATACAAGGTTGAGGGATCATCCTCAGCATTCAGACTTTATAAAGAATGCAACAAGAAATGTAAGGGTGCAATTAGGACGGCTAAGATAGAACATGAAAGACACATAGCGGAGGAAAGCAAAAAAAATTCCAAGAAATTCTTTAAGTATGTAAACAGTAAAAAAGGGAGGACGGACCATATTGGCCCCATAAAGAATGAGGAAGGACATCTGGTTACAAAGGATGGGGAGATGGCAAAGGTATTGAATTTATTCTTCTCCTCAGTCTTCACGAGTGAATCGGGTAACCAAAACTGCAGTGTTTATCCTCATGACACAACACAGGAAGCACCTACATGGTTAACAGAGGACGGAATTAAAATTAGACTTGAGAAACTTAACATTAATAAATCACCAGGACCAGATGGCTTGCATCCGAGGGTACTTAGGGAACTCGGTCAGGTGATTGCCAGACCGTTGTTCCGAATTTTTACAGACAGTCTATTGACTGAAATGGCACCAGCTGATTGGAGAAAAGCCAATGTAGCACCAATATTTAAAAAGGGCCCAAAAAACATCCCTGGGAATTACAGACCAGTTAGCCTAACATCAATAGTATGTAAACTCTTGGAGGGGATGATAAGGGACTATATACAAGATTTTAGTAATAAGAATGATATCATCAGCAGTAATCAGCATGGATTCATGAAGAATCGTTCTTGCCAAACCAATCTATTAACCTTCTATGAGAAGGTGAGTTGCCATCTAGATAAAGGAAGGCCCGTAGACGTGGTGTATCTGGATTTTGCAAAAGCATTTGACACAGTTCCCCATAAACGTTTACTGTACAAAATAAGGTCCGTTGGCATGGACCATAGGGTGAGTACATGGATTGAAAACTGGCTACAAGGGCGAGTTCAGAGGGTGGTGATAAATGGGGAGTACTCAGAATGGTCAGGGGTGGGTAGTGGGGTTCCCCAGGGTTCTGTGCTGGGACCAATCCTATTTAATTTGTTCATAAACGACCTGGAGGATGGGATAAACAGTTCAATCTCTGTATTTGCAGACGATACTAAGCTAAGCAGAGCAATAACTTCTCCGCAGGATGTGGAAATCTTGCAAAAAAACCTGAACAAATTAATGGGGTGGGCGACTACATGGCAAATGAGGTTCAATGTAGAAAAATGTAAAATAATGCATTTGGGTGGCAAAAATATGAATGCAATCTATACACTGGGGGGAGAACCTCTGGGGGGATCTAGGATGGAAAAGGACCTGTGGGTCCTAGTAGATGATAGGCTCAGCAATGGCATGCAATGCCAAGCTGCTGCTAATAAAGCAAACAGAATATTGGCATGCATTAAAAGGGGGACCAACTCCAGAGATAAAACTATAATTCTCCCGCTCTACAAGAATCTGGTCCGGCCGCACCTGGAGTATGCTGTCCAGTTCTGGGCACCAGTCCTCAGGAGGGATGTACTGGAAATGGAGCGAGTACAAAGAAGGGCAACAAAGCTAATAAAGGGTCTGGAGGATCTTAGTTATGAGGAAAGGTTGCGAGCTCTGAACTTATTCTCTCTGGAGAAGAGACGCTTGAGAGGGGATATGATTTCAATTTACAAATACTGTACTGGTGACCCCACAATATATAAATACCGGACTGGTGACCCCACAATAGGGATAAAACTTTTTCGCAGAAGAGAGTTTAATAAGACTCGTGGCCACTCATTACAATTAGAAGAAAAGAGGTTTAACCTTAAACTATGTAGAGGGTTCTTTACTGTAAGAGCGGCAAGGATGTGGAATTCCCTTCCATAGGCGGTGGTCTCAGCGGGGAGCATTGATAGCTTCAAGAAACTATTAGATAATCACCTGAATGACCGCAACATACAGGGATATGTAATGTAATACTGACACATAATCACACACATAGGTTGCACTCGATGGACTTGTGTCTTTTTTCAACCTCACCTACTATATATATATCTATATCTATATATATCTATCTATATCTATATATATCTATCTATCTATATATATATATATATATATATATATATATATATATATATATATATATATAGATAGATATATATATATATATATATATAGATATATATATATAGATATATATAGATATACATCTATATATATATATAGAGATATATATCTATATATATCTATATATATCTATATATATAGATATATATACTTAAATAGAAAATGCATTAGAGATCAATCTTTACCTGAAAAATAAGTCTTGGTTAAATCAACAAGCTCTGTACGCAGTATAACATTTTGTCCCTGTGCTTTTTAAAGTTTGAGCTTGCAAGGTCTGTTTGTTTGAGAGAAAGTCACATGTTAAAATCATCATTTGTTTGTTTTCTTAATCTGCGGAGCCACTGAGAATCTGTTGACTATTTACGAAGCAGTTACTACGTTTTAAGACATTGCTATTTTAAAACTAGAGCTTGTGGATATTGTCTCATTATCTGTATTACCCATATGATTGATATTTGGATTTATATTCTGTGTTTATCACCAATTGTGTTTTGATATTATTTTGCGCTGATTTTTTTTTTTTCAATCAGATTTTATTTTCCATTTTTTTATATCACAACAACATATACACAAAGAAACAAAAACAAAGAGAAAAAATACAATAAATAATAATAAAAAATTATAATAATATTGAAATTAAGTCATACATATTCTTACCAGGACAAAAAAATAAATAAAAAAAGGTATTCACTTCCTTCCCCTTCCCACTTCCTATCTCAGGCCCGTATCCATGTGGTCAAGCCATGGTTTAGGAAATATATCTATATCTATTATCCAATCAGATACAGTCGGCAGGTGAGGGGAGGTCCACGTAATGGCAATTTGTCTTTGTGCCACAAAAATCGCTCTTACAACAGTGGTTTAAGCACTAAGATATCAAGATAGCCCAGTAGAGACTTTAAGGGATTCACTAAAAGATTCAGATCTAAAATCCCATTAACTGTACCCACAACCTCTGCCCAGTATCTCTGGAGTTTCGGGCATCACCGTAAAAGAGGTATTGATGACCCTGGATTGCCACATCTAGAGCAAGCCGAGTCAGTTGTTAAGCCAATTTTGAATAAAAATTCTGGGGTCCTACACGCCCTGTGCAATATATAAAATTGTGTTAATCTAAATGAGGGTGAAAGAGATACAAGAGGAAGAGCCCGAAGAATCCTATCCCAGACATAGTTAGAGATAGGACTAATATCGCGCTCCCATTTTTCTCTTGATTGACAGTGAAACTTATTAGAAGTACCTTGTAATAGAGACTTATATGTGACGGATATTAAGCCTTTGCTTACAATTGCCTGAACCACTCTTTCCAAGACTGAAAACAAAACAGGAAGAAAATTTGGAATATAAGCCATGTCGCAGCTGCAAAAATTGAAAGAAAACATCTAGGGTTCAAAGAAAATTCCCTTACCAACTGATCAAAAGATTTAGGTACCCCCCTTCCATAGAGTTGAGATAGGGTAAGAATCCCCGCTCGTTCCCATCGCTGAAAGCCCTGGAGGGTCAGTATGTCAGAAAGCCCTTCATTGCCCCAAATAGAAGTATATTTAGTTAGGGAGGAAGCCCCCATTATCCTCTTAACAGATTCCCACACCTTGTATATAAGTACTAAAGTGGGTATATTAGAAAAAGCAGAATGTCCTGATGACCCCCTCCAGGGCTCGCAGCGGCTGGCGTCCCTGAAAACCAAAAGAAACTAAGCAAAACGAGGGAGCAGCTAAGGCCTCTGATTCCCACTGTGCTAGATGCTGCAATTGAGCAGCTAGAAAAAAAAATCCTCGGGTTTGGAGCCGCAAACCCCCCAGCCTCCTTTGAATATTGTAGAAGATCTAGTTTGATAGGGGGGGTATCAAATACGGGGGATATTTCCCCAAATCAAGTTTATAAATATCCTGTTGATTTTAATAACATTCTTCAGGAGAATCCAAACTGGGGAATTATGTAAAAAATCCAAACCATCTTGATTAAATTTATGCGGCCTATTACTGAGAGGGGAAGTTTACACCAAATCCTACTTTGCATTTGAAATCTTGTCAATAATGGGGCAATATTGTCCACTATATATGACAAAGGAGATGCGGTCATGGTAACTCCCAGGTATTTTAAAGAGGAAACAATTACAAGTTATGGGCATATTGATGGCAAATCCATAGTTTTTAGTAAATAAATAAATATGTTTTTGCACACTATCGTATTTCTCTCTGTCTTCAAGTTAGCACGGAAAAACAAATTTGAGTTATATTGCTGATTTGTGGAAATACATAGGAATCTCCTAAATTAAAGATTCTTGCTTATTTCCATAAATATAACACTGTTTAATATTTCAGTATAAATAACTGACAGCATGTAACACACTAAAATATACAGCAGTAAACTTGCAGTAACGCACTGAAATGTATGGCGTTAAACTTTAACTTAACTTTAACGCACTGAACTATACTGTGTTAAACGGAAGGTAATGCACAAAAATATACTGCATTAAACGTGCACTAATGCACTGAAATGTATGGCGTTAAACTTGCAGTAACGCACTAAAATATACTGCATTAAACGGCATGTAACACACTGAAATATACGGCGTTAAACTTGCAGAAACACACAGAACTATACTGCGTTAAACGGAAGATAACGCACTGAACTTTACTGCGTTAAACTTGCAGTAACGTACTGAAATTTACTGCGTTAAGAGGATGGTAACGCACTGAACTATACTGCGTTAAACTTGCAGTAACGTACTAAAATATACTTTGTTAAACGGATGGTAACGCACTGAAATATACGGCGTTAAACATGCACTAATGCACAGAAATATTTTGCATTAAATGGAAGGTAACACACTGAAATATACAGCGTTAAACTTGCAGTAACGCACTGAAATATACAGCGGTAAACTTGCACTGACGCATTGAAATATACAGCGTTAAACTTGCAGCAACAAACTGAAATATACTGCGTTAAATGTCATGTGACGCACTGAAATATACTGCGTTAAGCTTGCAGTAACGCACTGAACTATATGGCGTTAAACTTGCACTAACACGATAAAATATATTGTGTTAAACGGTCACTACACTCACACTGGTCTATCACTAGATTCACACTAAACTGATATTTTACACTGACAATAGAATCAGAATACACACTGTAGCACACTAACTCTCTAGTAGCACTGAACAGAGCCCTGTTATATCTATCTCTATGCTGATATCACACTAAAAATGGCCGCTATTGAAAGAATGCTTTTATAGTGTGGGGCGGGACTAAGAGCAATGAGCCATGATTGGATACAGTTATCATGACAGCATCCAATCATGGCTCTGACAGTGCTCTGTGCCCTGATTGGGCAAAGCTTTCATTGCTTCAGTCAATTGAGGATTTCAATGCACTGTGCGGCGGCGCAGTGCATTGTGATCATTCGGCAGGCCGGACAAACGGTTGAACGCCCTGATAATTCTGGTGTTCATTGAACGTGCGAACAGCCAATGTTTGGCCCGAACTCATGCTCAGGCCAAACCATTCGCCCATTCCTATTTGGAACAAACCAGAGCACATCCTTAAACAGTACCTCCATGCAGTAAGACATTGTCTCTGGGTTCTGTTGCCTCCAGCACCCTTGCCTGCCGTAGTCTGTACTTGACCGTTTCCATGATTCCAGCATCCTTCCTAGTGCTGCAAGGAACTCCTCCAGTTTATCAGTATTCAGTCCTAGGTAGCGGCCTATTCCGGTAAGTCATAGGGCCGCAGCCTAGGATCTTTTAGCAGCAAAACCCATTACTCCTTGGGCTGAAAAACAGATCCTGGACCTCGGTCCTTCTGAGGGCTCTCACCTTTGCAGAACGTGAAGGCTCCTGAGTTCTCATTCTTCGTTGCCACCAGGTATCTTGCCTCTCTTGAACTACTGCCCCTCGAGGACCCACAAAGTACTTTATGTGTTCTCTGTGACCAATCCCATTGCCTAGCCAAAGCTACTTTTTTTTTAATACTGGTTGAATTTATTTATTTTTTTAATTTCCTCATTTTCCAAAAAATTATGACAAAAAAATTACAACTTCAAAAAATCCCCCATGCCCCTTACTAAATACTTTGGACTGTCTACTTTCCAAAAGGCATGATTTTGGGGGGGGGGGGTATTTGTCCTGTTCCCTCACAAATGCTACATTCACACTCTGGCTCTATGCTACACTCTCTAAACCACATCTTCAATCTCTCCCTCTCTTCTGGCATCTTCCTCAACTTTCTAAAACATGCACTTGTCAGACCCATACTTAAAAAGCCCTCACTGGACCTATCCAATCTTAACAACCTATGCCCCATCTCCTTGCTCCCCTTCTTATCCAAACTCCTCAAACGTCTGGTCTACAACCGACTGAGCGGCCACCTCGCTGATAATAACCTTCTTGATCCCCTTCAGTCTGGATTTCGTCCTCAACACTCCACAGAAACTGCTCTCCTAAAACTAACAAACGATCTACTAACAGCCAAAACCAATGGACACTTTTCTGTACTCTTACTCCTGGACCTCTCTGCTGCCTTTGATACGGTTGACCACCCCCTCTTCCTCAAAAAATTCCACATCTTTGGTCTCCGTGACTGTACTCATCACTGGTTCTCTTCCTACTTATCCAACCGCACCTTTAGTGTTTCCTACAACTCTATTTCCTCCTCTCCTCTTCCTTTCTCTGTTGGGGTCCCCCAAGGTTCTGTTCTTGGACCTCTCCTATTTTTAATCTACACCTCCTCCCTGGGGAAGCTGATAGCCTCCCATGGCTTCCAATACCACCTCTACACTGACGACACCCAAATCTATTTCTCTACCCCTCAGCTCACTCCCTCTGTCTCCTCAGATCTCACTAATTTACTCTCAGATATATCAGTCTGGATATCACACCACTTCCTCAAACTCAATCTATCCAAAACCGAACTTATAATTTTTCCTACCCCATATGCCCCTTCCCCCGATCTTTCTGTCAAAATTGATGGCACAACTATCAGCCCATCCCCCGCATGCCAAGGTTCTAGGTGTAGTCCTGGACTCTGAACTCTCCTTTAAGCAACACGTCCAATCACTGTCCAAATCCTGCCGCCTCAACCTCCGCAACATCTCCAAAATAAGCCCCTTTCTAACCAATGACACAACAAAGCTCTTAATTCACTCGCTGGTCATCTCTCGTCCGACTACTGCAACTCCCTTCTCATTGGCTTACCTCTACATAGTCTATCACCTCTTGAATCCATCATGAATGCTGCTGCCAGACTCGTCCACCTTACCAATCCCTCTGTGTCTGCCACTCCTCTCTGTCAATCCCTCCACTGGCTTCCGCTCAGCCAAAGAATGAAATTCAAAATACTAACAATTACGTACAAAGCCATCCACAACTCATCCCCCATCTACATCACTAGCCTAGTCTCTAAATACCAACCTACTTGTTCTCTTCGTTACTCTCAAGACCTTCTGCTCTCTAGCTCCCTCATCACCTTCTCCCATGCTCGCCTCCAGGACTTTCCAAAGCCTCTCCAATCTTATGGAATGCCCTACCCCAATCTGTCCATTTATCTCCTACCTTATTAGCTTTTAGACGATCCATGAAAACCCTTCTTTTCAGAGAAGCGTACCCTACCCACACCTAACAACTGTTTTTTCATTTTCTCCATCAGCTCATCCCCCACAGTTATTACCTTTTTGTTTCCACTTGACCCTCCCTTCTAGATTGTAAGCTCTCAGGATTAGGACCCTCTGATCCCTCCTGTATTGATTTGTATTGTAAGTGTACTGTCTGCCCCATGTTGTAAAGTGCTGCACAAACTGTTGGCGCTATATAAATCCTGTATAACAATAATAATAATAATACTGCCTTGGCATTTAAGAGCCTCAAGAACGGAGATGGGCCGTCAGTACATCTGGATTGATCAATTTTCAGACATGTCCCATAGTTTGTGGGCTCTATAAAGTTCACACAGACAAAATATTTTACACTGGTTTAGGTTATTTTGACAAAAGAAACCGAAGAGTTCCCCTCGTGACCAACAATTTTTGCAATGAATGGGTTGGTCAACATGGTGGAATATCTCAGTGGTTGGCATATGGCAACATAGTGATCAAAGGCCATAGCCAAGCCAACAGTGGAGGCCATGACGGCAAAGGAATGGATGAAAAACATCTGAACCATGCAACCCTCAAAGGAGATCTCTTGGAGTTTGAACCAGAAGAGCAGGAGGATTTTGGGAAGCAGAACACATTTTGGGCTAAATTTATGAAGAACAATTATTTATTAGCAAAATTTTATAATAGAAAAGAAGAATTTTTTTTTTTCAAAATGTTGAGTATTTTTTTGTTTATTTCGCAAAAAAATAAATAAAACAAACCAGTGGTGATTAAATACCACCAAAAGAAAGCTCTATATGTGTGAACAAATTGATAAACATTTCTTATGGGTACAGTGTTACATGACATTCAAAGTGTGAGAGCGCTAAAAGTTGAAGATTGGGCAGGAGGGGGGGTTGGGTGAACGTGCCCTGTTTTGAAGTTGTTCATTTGGTCTATTCTGTAACCATAATCCAGATTCTGCTCAGCCAAACAAAGGTGATCGGTTGCCATATTCATCGGCATTTTCTTTGCAGTGCGGGTTCAGTAAGTCCTGCAAAATATGTCCGAAATTACTGAAATCTGGACTTCTGTGGACAGAATAATTTTAGAACGTTCTTCTGGATCTCTTTGGTTTTTATGCCATATATTATTGGGTTAAACATTGGAGGAATTATCAGGTATTGGATAGACAGGATAATTTGGGTGGAAGAAGCTGTGTGCCCCCCAAACCTTTGAGTGACAGCGGAGAAAAGTGGTAGGACGTAAGACATAAGAATGACACAAATGTGGCTGACGCATGTATTCCAGGCTTTGTGTCTGGCCTCTCGGGATGGGAGTTTGAAGACAGCGATTGCAATCATTACATATGACACTGCAATGCCCATGATATCTACTCCAACTACAAGCAGAGCGACTATTAACCCGTACACAACATTAACTCTAATGTCTGCGCAGGCCAGCTTAGCCACGGCCATGTGCTCACAATATGTATGCGCAATCACATGGCTCCGGCAAAATGGCAACCTCTTAACCAGCAAAGGAAGTGGAAATATCAAAAGAGTTCCTCTCGTGACCACCAAGACTCCAATTTTTGCAATGAATGGGTTGGTCAACATGGTGGAATATCTCAGTGGTTGGCATATGGCAACATAACGATCAAAGGCCATAGCCAAGCCAACAGTGGAGGCCATGACGGCAAAGGAATGGATGAAAAACATCTGAATCAGGCAACCCTCAAAGGAGATCTCTTGGAGTTTGAACCAGAAGAGCAGGAGGATTTTGGGAAGGGCAGCACTGGATTGGACAAGGTCCATTACCAACAACATGGAAATTAAGAGGTACATGGGCTGGTGGAGGCTCTCCTCCTTTTTAATGGTAAGCAAGACACTAGTATTGGCCAATAAGGTTGTCAGGTACATGAAGAAGATCGGTAATGAAATCCAGACATGGACATCTTCCAGACCAGGAATTCCAATCAGGATGAAATAAGAGGAGCTCAGATTATCACCACCAGACGACATGACTTTATTGTGTGCTGGTCCAAGATGTCCTCTTCTAATGTCATCAGTGTAACAAAATCAGGAAACACTTTAGGGATTTCTCTTCACCGAGAAAAAAATTACTATTCTGCAGAAGACAAAACACGTATGGAAAAAGAGGTTCACATGTATTAGTAATATTCTGGGCCAAAAAATAAGCATCTCAGTTCTTATATCACTTTTTTTCCTAATAATCCATTTTGTTGAAAAAATAAATAAATAAATAAATAATAATAATATATTATTAAATAAAATAAATAAATAATACACACATTAATATATAATAATAAAAATAAATATGGCGGCAAAATGGACTCCCTGATGTTGCCTGATTTCCATCCACAATCCAAACATAAGCTGAAGACTGATGTGACTGTGGTGGGGAGGGGGACACTAGAGTGTAAATTTTTGTTTATTAAAAATCTTACAAACATAATAAAAACATACTTACATATATACAAAATAAATAAAAATATAAAAAAACAAAAATAGCTTAGATCAGCATAGCAAAAACATAAAGAAAACTAAATATACCAACCTAAACAAAGCCATAACCTCCACCTAAAACACCCCCTCAGGCTAAGAAACCATTACACGTGTAAACCATGCATGCGGCCTTTTTTTCAAAAATACAATCTTATATAAATATTTAGGGGAAGTGAAATGACAGAAAGAAAGCCGCACACCCCGAGACTGAAAAAAGCAGCTACGGAGACCTGACATTCCTCCTCGCCTTTGTCCAGGCCCCCGGCCACCACCTGTCCTTCTCAAGACCCCAAATCTTCTCACCCTCACCCAGAATGTCGTGCACCACCACCTCAACAAGAAGGACTTTTTTCCGAATGGAAACCTGACGCCGTGCATTACATGTGAAGAAATGGACTACTAAGCTAACTAGAAAAAGTGTCTCAAAATCAAATTCCCGATGTGTCTCAAATGCCCCGTACGACCACTCCGCATAACTCAAGCGGGAAAGGAAAAGGATACCCAGAGCCCCATCCCCACGCTTGTAGACTTCTTTATTGAAGGGGCACTGAAGCAAGAAGTGGTCCATTGTGTACTCCACCCCACCACATTCCACTCTTGGACAACCACGGTTCTCCGCAGAGCGATGCTTCAGGTTGCCCTTTACATAGAGTCTGCCATGGAACGAGCGCCAGGCCAAATCCTAAAACTTTAAAAGGATTCTCTCTGGATTGTGAAACGCAGACCCTCCCTCATAACAGGGCCTGGGCAATCCCTCAAGGCCAGTGGCTCGCTAAAGGTAACCCTCCTCTCCAGGCCCCTCCTAGAAAGAGACTTTATTTCCTCCACCGTCACTCGCCACTGCAGAAAGCATTTTCTGGCACGGGGCAGCATAAGCTGGGAGATCATCATGTCGGACCCTCAGGCTTTTTTCTGGCCCACCATTCTCCCAGGCCTAAACCAAGACTGAAATATACCAACCCTCCTTGACGGTTCCTCTGCCAGCATATTACCAAAGTTATGTTTCAAAAACATCAGAGAAAAAAAAAAAACACCGGGTTGACCATACCTAGGCCACTCATCTGCCTGGGAAGGTAGGTTACAGACCTCTTAACAAGATTGAGTTTAACCCCCATAACAGTTGGAAGAAACAGCTGTAGATTCTCACATAGAGAGACACTGGCAAAACATAGACAAAGCTGACATACAGAAATATTGGGATCAGGTAAGTATTAATCAGGTCAATCATTTCCCTGTAAGAGTTTGCAATCCTTCCAGGTTACATAGTTACATAGTAGGTGAGGTTGAAAAAAGACACAAGTCCATCAAGTCCAACCTATGTGTGTGATTATATGTCAAAATTAAATCAAGTTGGATGTAATGAAGCTTGTAAAACCATGTATTAAATATAGTATGTACCCTACATCTGTGGTTGCCCTTCAGCCCCTAAACGTGTGCAAAACAACAATTGTCCCAAACAGGAGGGGGACCAAGAAAAAGTGGGGCTCAAAGGAAAGGCAATCTGACTAAATGTATATGTAATCAAACAAGTGTTTATTGTGGTACAAAAATATAATACAAGTAGATAAGAGAGCATAAACCGATAGTTACATAGCCCTGATAAAAATTGATCGGTAGCATGGAACCGATCAACACAACAGCACAGACGGGGGGGGGGGACATAAAACATGTAATCAAAGACTAACAAACAAACAAAACGTCCGGACGTCTAGGCAATTAATGTCTGCGCAACCTACTACAATGAGGAGTGTTCAGCTATGCTGAGTGAGGTTGCAAAGCAGACATCAATCCCCCCCGGGGGGGGGGGGGGGGCGGCTCAAACCAGGATTGATGGGGAGGGGGGAAAGGGGAAGAAAGGGGGGGGTGAAGAAGGTGTGGGAAAAGAGAAAGGGGTAGGAAAAAAGAGAGAGTTGGAAGCCGTGGAGTGGGGTGCTGGTGTGAGCCCTGATGTCAGACACCAATCAACATGTAGATGGGGAGTATGTGGCCATGAATATATTGAGGTGGAGCTGGAATAGCAAAAAGTCCAAGGATGTGTATAACAGGATGCTTCAATGAGCGAGATGGTACTCTGGATATGACCAGGTAAGTACTAGTACGGTAAATGGGACAGTGGCTAGCATATTGTATGATGAGCAGAGACAAGCAATAAAGGTGGTCAAGTACGTTACCACTTCCGGGTCCTGTATGGGAGTCCACAGATACTGCCGAAGTGTAATGTCACCTGTGCTGTGATCTGCACCACTTGCCACTGCACATAGTACCGGACATTTCCTACGGGTTCTCCGCACTCCAGAGGGCACTCCTCAAGTGGGTGGATGGCCGGCCATCTAGGTGCACCTATTTCCTCCTAAACGGTTGTTCCGAACAGCAAGTCGGAACGCTCCCTCGATGAGTGAGCCGGCTAGCCCCAACGGGGGATGACAGCGGGCATGACGTCCGGGCGGAGTGACGTCAACGCGTTTCACAAAACCAAGATGTGTTGCTTCATCTGGATGTATAGGTGGCGTGTGAGGGCTCCTTCTTATTGCCGTCCATTCCTCATACACGCCCACCCAGCTAATCTGTATGAAGGAGATTCTCCCCTTCTGTGTATGTCCACATCGTCGCCTGTTGTTTGTTTACTGCTTCGTATATGTAGCAAGCTTCTTTTATATAACCGTGAAGACCCTAACCCGCGATCTATTAAATATGCAGCCAATAGGTTTGAAGCATTAATGAAAATAAATAAATATAAAGGTGCAAATAATAAAGACGATTGATGTCCCTATTTCTTGCAGTGTAACATCTGTTGAGTGTAGATAACATTTATATAAGTCGCTCTTTGTTCCGTTTATCATACATAACAGACATCAAAGCAATGGTAGAATAGGGAATACATTTAGAACATCAATCAAATCAAAAGGGAAGAGCAGGGGAGGAAGGGAAGGGGTATACGAAAGGGAGGGGAAAGGGAAGGAGAGAAGAGGGTACGCATCCACACAGTAATTAATCTCTGTAAAGCCTTCTCTAGATATATATTATCTGTGGTGGCCCATAGTATACTTAGATAAGGCAAACACAGAGGGAATTATAAATGTGGATCGCAAGGATAGCTGGTCTGCATCCATGAGTCCTGACCATGTATGTTTATCTGTATCGTAACCGTCAGGTCAACTAGAGGGACTCAAATAAGAGATGCGAGCAAAGTGCTATCTACAGTATGCTGTGCGTGCTATGGGCCCTTATGGTTGATAAGAAAAGGTGAGCAGTAATGATAATGCTCAGGCATGACCCCAATATAGTTAAATGGAGCACTGCAAGAACTGAAAGATAGCCATACAGCCAATTCCTCATAGGGTACACATCCATAATGTTTATGCTGCTAAAAAAGGCTGTAAATTCAGTTCCGTATTTAGGCCTGAAGGGACCAGAGACCCCAAACGGAAAATCCATCTTTTTTCTTTTTGCTGCAAAATTTGATGGAAATCCCCTCTTCTAGAGGAAAGATTCAGGGCATAAATCCCCTTGACCAGCATACTGGACAGCTTGCCTTGGTGATATTGGGCAAAGTGTCTGGCCACCGGTTTCTCAGGGTTTTTTTCCAGGATTTCCCTCATGTGTTCTCCTAAGCGAATCCTAAATTGACGTTTGGTCTTGCCGATGTATATCTTTTTACATAGGCAAGTCAACATATAGATGACCCTTGTGGTTGCACAGTTGATGAGGCTTTTAATCTCGAAGTTCTTTTTATTTAGAGAGTCGCTGAAGGTTGTTGTCCTATGTACATACGGACATACCTGACAATGTCAGTATTACATTATATATCCCTGTATGTTGTGGTCATTCAGGTGCTTATCTAATAGTTTTTTGAAATGATCAATGCCCCCCGCTGAGACCACCGCCTGTGGAAGGGAATTCCACATCATTGCTGCTCTTACAATAAAGAACCCTGTACATAGTTTAAGGTTAAACCTCTTTTCTTCTAAATGTAATGAGTGGCCACGAGTCTTGTTAAATTCCTTTCCACGGAAAAGTTTTCTCCCTATTGTGGGGTCACCAGTACAGTATTTGTAAATTGAAATCATATCCCCTCTCAAGCGTCTCTTCTCCAGATAGAATAAGTTCAGAGCTCACAACCTTTCCTCATAACTAAGATCCTCCAGACCCTTTATTAGCTTTGTTGCCCTTCTTTGTAGTGCTTCTACCCTGAATCGAACAGTGCTGGTGGCTGGAAAGTAGATTGCCCACTACAGAAGACAAATGCCAGAAAATTATTTTTGCCAGTATCTTCCTATCAACATTGAGAAGGCTAATGGGCCACCAATTCTCAATTCTCGAAGAATCCTTACCCTTTGACAGAAGAATCACTGCAGATTGTCGCATGGAGGGAGAGAGTGAACCCTCTCTCAGACAGACGTTAAAAACCTCCACCAAACATGGGGCCAGAATAACCTTAAAATGCTTATAAAACTCGGCTGTCAATCCATCCGGCCCAGTTGACTTCTTAATGGCCTTATCAATCGCCTTAACCACCTCATCTGCTGTGATGTCCTCTGTCAAACTCACAAGAGAACTGCCGTTTCCCAGTCCTGGAATAGAATCCAGAAAACTTGATATGCCTGCCCTCGGGTGAGTGATATTTCCCATAATTTCTTTCCAGAACCAAAGAGGCATGACACTCCCTGAGCAGGAGTTTAACCTCAGAGATCATCCCTGGATCTCCCCATCATTCGACACAAGCCTATCAAGCTTCCTCCACAGACGCTGGTAGGTGACATACTTATGAAGCTGTTTATTTCTTCCTATGGCCTTGAAAAACCCAATGATCCTTCGTTTTGTAAGCTCCCACCACGGCCATTAGGATGATTGAGGTATATGTTTCTTAGCCTGCTTACCCCCCTCCCTACCTGGAGACCCTACATGCTTCAACGTCCCTTGTGATTCCTCCTCCATAGAAATCACTGACCCATCACCAGAAGAACTTCCCTCCTCCACCTCAGAAAACACCTCAAAAGCATTTGCCACCTCCACCCTCCTAGGTTCAATAGCTTTGACATCCTTCCTCTTTCTCCGCCTCTTACCCTTTTTCCTTTTAGCCTCCAACCATTCCATATCCTCATTCGACAATCCCGATAGCAGAACCCCCTCCCCCTTTGCTCCCCAAGACATCCTCAGCCAAAACCCCCCCATTAACCCCTCCCCGCACATCATTCACCCCAACTTCCACATCATTCACCTTGCATTCTGCACCAGCCACTATCATTCTCTCCCCCTTCCCACCTTCCCCTCCACCATCATCCAATCCATCACTCACTCCACCCCTCTGTGTCTGCTGACCTCGAACTGCAGCACTTCTGCCACGCCGAGGAGGAGGTATTGGCACAACCACACATGCTGGTCCAGCACCCTCCACTACACTAGGAAAAACAATAGGTGCAGACACAGACTTGACAACCACACTTTCTGACACTTACTGGGAGACCACAGACTGGGGGGGACACTGACACCACAGACTGGGGGGGACACTGACCCCACAGACTGGGGGGACACTGACACCACAGACTGGGGGGACACTGACACCACAGAGGACCTCACAGACACAGATTCTGACGGGACAGAGAAACTAGGATCCCCTGGTACAACCTCCACCAACCCAGACTCTTCTCTATCCAGACGGAAGAATTCCTCCACCAACTCAGGCTTATTGTGCAAAGCCTCAGGGCACCGGCTATAAGGGTGACCAACCTTATCACATAGGTGATAGGCAAAGGCTCCCGTTTTTATCGTTGGTGTGAATCCTTATTCTGTATTGTTCGGAGAACAACGCATACCCGGATTATATTACCATTCCCGTGGATTGGGAGATTATCTGCAGAGACACTCCACGGTCCCTCCATGTGTTGATCAGACACATCAAAGGACAAAAGCGCACATCCCCCCCAACCGATAATGTCCTTGCAGAGTGAACACATCCCCCCCCAAGATGATCGTCTGTGCATCGCACAGGGGCCCTTCGCTGACAGACATATCCCCACTCCGCAAACACTTCTCTGCATCCTCAAGAAAGTTTTCACTACCAGACGGAACCCAACCAGCGTCAGTCTGCCCCAATTCGCTCTTTAGAGAGGGCTGCAGGAGAACTAACACTGGGAGACACCATGACAATACATATTAAATACATCTTCATAAAATTTCCACAACAGATGTGATTGGCTCAGTAATCTCTGTACAGCACTGCGGTATATGTCAGAGCTATAAAAATGTATGGTGAAGCTCATCCCCCTGACATCCTATCGGGGTGGGCATTGGACGGCAGTCATTGTAGAAGTACCTGTAGTGGTCTATAGCACAGACCTCGGCCGGGAAGTCCTCAGTACGGGGATCTCGGTGAATTTATTGAACTCTCTGAGTCCTGCTGGATTTCCTCTCATTAGTTGAGGTCACGGTGGAGGTCTCCATACACACACAGCGAAGTCCATGAAGACAATCACACATTGTATACACCCCCCTCCCCCCCCTCCAGGTACAATGTGAATAGTTAGTACATTTGGGAACCTTCAAGTCAGTAGAAGTTTCAGCTGTTATTGTGCTGCTATGGAAAGATTACGTTCCCGAGACACCTGGAAAGAAATACTTTTCTTATAGAAGAGTTCATATAATAAGAATGAGAATAATAGGTTTATATGATATGTAAACCTAACAAAAAAGTTCCCAATTTGTGTAATAAGTTGGGGTTCCTCTGTTCCCCAAAATTTAAGCCATACTCCCTGATAATGAAGGGAATTTTATAGCTCTAGAACAGGTCGGGGATCGGCTAAAACCCGTTACACACCTAAAAAATATCCTTAATTCTCTCTCTCCTACAACCTTCTTCCAAGTTTTACATTAACTTCCTCCCCCTGCCCGCCGTATAGGGTCATGACGATGGGCAGGATCTCCTCTCGTTCTGGGGTCACATCATATGACCTCGCACCAGTGTCACCGCTCTCGAGCGCCCGTAGCGCAGTAAAGAGCTGATGGCGAGGCTCTTTACCCATGTGACCGGCTGTGTCCATTCACAAGCCGATCAAATAAAAATGCGGAAGTGCCTTTTATCAGCTCTCATCGCCTCACGGTGACAGAGCGTGAGGCGAGAAGAGCTAATCAGCATCATCCCCTCGCATGGGAGACCTGTATAGGTAATCAGGGCACTGATCATCAGTGCAGCCCCAACAGTGCCCAGCAAGTGATGCCAGTCTGTGCCATCGGTGACACCAATCAGTGCTGACTTCCAGTTCCCATCAGTGCCCATCAGTGCTGCCTATCAATGCCACCTATTAGTGCCCATTAGTGCTGCATATTAGTGCCTCCTCATCAGTGCCCATCAGTGCTTGTTCATCAGTACCACCCATCGGTGCTCATCAGTGCTGCATATTAGTGCCTCCTCATCAGTGCCCATCAGTGCCTGTTCATCAGTACCGCCCATCGGTGCTCATCAGTGCTGCATATTAGTGCCTCCTCATCAGTGCCCATCAGTGCCTGTTCATCAGTACCGCCCATCGGTGCTCATCAGTGCTGCATATTAGTGCCTCCTCATCAGTGCCCATCAGTGCCTGTTCATCAGTACCACCCATCGGTGCTCATCAGTGCTGCATATTAGTGCCCATCAGTGCCTGTTCATCAGTACCACCCATCGGTGCTCATCAGTGCTGCATATTAGTGCCTCCTCATCAGTGCCCATCAGTGCCTGTTCATCAGTACCGCCCATTGGTGCTCATCAGTGCTGCATATTAGTGCCTCCTCATCAGTGCCCATCAGTGCCTGTTCATCAGTACCACCCATTGGTGCTCATCAGTGCTGCATATTAGTGCCCATCAGTGCCTGTTCATCAGTACCACCCATCGGTGCTCATCAGTGCTGCATATCAGTGCCTCCTCATCAGTGCCACCTATCAGTGCCCATCAGTGAAGGAGAAAAATGACTTATTTGCAACATTTTCTGACACCAATTTTCTGCCTTTTTACATTTTTCTTTAGCAAAATATAAAACCCCAGTGGTGATCAAATACCACCAAAAGAAAGCTCTATTTATGTGAAAAAAATGATAAAAATGTCCTATGTGTACAGTGTTACATGACCGCGTAATTGTCATTCAAAGTGTGACAGCGCTGAAAGCTGAAAATTGGCCTGGGCAGGAACCGGTTGACTAGGGGTTAAAGCTTTGAAAAGCCCAAAAGTGACTGGCGCCCAATGTCTGTTCAATAGTCCCCCTTATAGCCATGTACTCAGCCCTTGGGTAAGTGTTAGCTCGGTGTCAGGGTTGGGCTCAGCCCTTCCTTCTCTGAGATGGCCGCTCAGCTGTCGGCTAATTGCCAGCTTCCATCTCTCTCCACAGTCACTCAGTTGTTGATGATATCCTGCTCGTCAGTCCTGCCTATTTAGGCCGTCCAGCCCAGATGATCTCTGCCTTCGCCTTGGTCACATCTCTAGAGACGCTCTCCTGTGTTCCTGTTAAAGACTTGCTTGGCTGACATCCCTTCTGGCTCCAGATACTGCTTGCTATTCTACTACACTCATCGCTGGCTCCCTGACGTTTTGGCTTGTCTAACTATCCATTCCGGTTCCTGAACTCTGGCTATGTTTTGACTACGTTTGTTCTATTTATCTTTTTTTGTTATTCATTCATTATGTAGGTGGGGTGCAGTGTGGGGTGTAGTTGGGGTGCGGCATGAGGTGTAGGTGGGGTACAGCATGGGGTGTAGGTGGGGTGCGGCTTGGGGTGTAGGTGGGGTGCAGTGTGGGGTGTAGGTTGGGTGTAGGTTGGGTGCAGTGTGGGGTGCAGCTTGGGGTGTAGGTGGGGTGCAGTGTGGGGTGCAGCGTGGGGTGTAGGTGGGGTGCAGTGTGGGGTGCAGCGTGGGGTGCAGGTGCTGTGCAGTGTGGGGTGTAGGTGGGGTGTAGGTGGGGTGTACATGAGGTGCAGCGTGGGGTGCAGCGTGGGGTGTAGGTGGGGTGCGGCGTGGGGTGTAGGTGGGGTGCAGTGTGGGGTGTAGGTGGTGTGCAGCATGGGGTGTAGGTGGGGTGCAGCATGGTGTGTAGGTGGGGTGTAGGTGGGGTGTAGGTGGGGTGTAGATGAGGTGCAGCGTGGGGTGCAGCGTGGGGTGTAGGTGGGATGCGGCGTGGGGTGTAGGTGGGGTGTAGGTGGGGTGTAGGTGGTGTGCAGCATGGGGTGTAGGTGGGGTGCAGCATGGTGTGTAGGTGGGGTGTAGGTGGGGTGTAGGTGGGGTGCAGCATGGTATGTAGGTGGGGTTTAGGTGGGGTGCAACGTGGGGTGTAGGTGGGGTGCAGCGTGGGGTTTAGGTGGGGTGTAGGTGGTGTGCAGCATGGGGTGTAGGTGGGATGCAGTGTGGGGTGTAGTTGGGGTGTAGGTGGGGTGCAGTATGGGGTGTAGGTGGGGTGTAGGTAGGGTGTAGGTGGGGTGCGGTGTGGGGTGTAGATGGGGTGCAGTGTGGGGTGCAGCGTAGGGTGTAAGTGGGGTGTGGTGTGGGGTGTAGGTGGGGTGCAGTGTGGGGTGTAGGTGGGGTGCAGTGTGGGGTGTAGGTGGGATGTAGGTGGTGTGTAGGTGGGGTGTAGGTAGGGTGCAGCGTGGGGTTTAGGTGGGGTGTAGGTAGTGTGCAGCATGGGGTGTAGGTGGGGTGCGGTGTGGGGTGTAGATGGGGTGTAGGTGGGTTGCAGCATGGGGTGTAGGTGGGGTGTAAATGTGGTGCGACGTGGGGTGTAGGTGGGGTGCAGTGTTGGGGGTAAAGGGGGGTGCGGTGTGGGGTGCGGCATGAGGTGTAGGTAGGGTGTACATGGGGTGTAGGTGGGGTGTAGGTGGGGTGCAGCGTGGGGTGCGGCGTGGGGTGTAGGTGGGGTGCAGTGTGGGGTGTAGGTGGGGTGCAGCGTGGGGTGTAGGTGGGGTGCGGCGTGGGGTGTAGGTGGGGTGCAGTGTGGGGTGTAGTGCAGTGTGGGGTGTAGGTGGGGTGTAGGTGGTGTGCAGCATGGGGTGTAGGTGGGGTGCAGCATGGTGTGTAGGTGGGGTGTAAGTGGGGTGTAGGTGGGGGGCAGCATGGTGTGTAGGTGGGGTGTAGGTGGGGTGCAACGTGGGGTGTAGGTGGGGTGCAGCGTGGGGTTTAGGTGGGGTGTAGGTGGTGTGCAGCATGGGGTGTAGGTGGGATTCGGTGTGGGGTGTAGGTGGGGTGTAGCTTTGGTGCAGTATGGGGTGTAGATGGGGTGTAGGTAGGATGTAGGTGGGGTGCGGTGTGGGGTGTAGATGGGGTGCAGCGTGGGGTGTAGGTGGGGTGCAGTGTGGGGTGCAGCGTGGGGTGCGGCGTGGGGTGTAGGTGGGGTGCAATGTGGGGTATAGGTGGGGTGTAGGTGGTGTGTAGGTGGGTTGTAGGTGGGGTGCAGCGTGGCGTTTAGGTGGGGTGTAGGTAGTGTGCAGCATGGGGTGTAGGTGGGGTGCGGTGTGGGGTGTAGGTGGGGTGTAGATGTGGTGTGAAGTGGGGTGCAGTGTTGGTGGGTAAAGGGGGGTGCGGTGTGGGGTGCGGCATGAGGTGTAGGTGGGGTGTACGTGGGGTGCGGCGTGGGGTGTAGGTGGGGTGCAGTGTGGGGTGTAGGTGGGGTGCAGTGTGGGGTGTAGGTGGTGTGCAGTGTGGGGTGTAGGTGGGGTGTAGGTGGTGTGCAGCATGGGGTGTAGGTAGGGTGCAGCATGGTGTGTAGGTGGGGTGTAGGTGGGGTGCAGCGTGGGGTGTATGTGGGGTGCAATGTGGGGTTTTTGGTAGGGTGTAGGTGGTGTGCAGCATGGGGTGTAGGTGGGGTGTGGGTAGGGTGTAGGTGGGGTGCAGTGTGGGGTGTAGGTGAGGTGTAGGTGGGGTGTAGGTGGGGTGTAGGTGGGGTGTAGCGTGGGGTGTAGGTGGGGTGTAGGTGGGGTGCGGTGTGGGGTGTAGGTGGGGTGCAGTGTGGGGTGTAGGTGGGGTGTAGGCGGGGTGCAGCGTGGGGTGTAGGTGGGGTGCAGCGTGGGGTGTAGGTGGGGTGTGGTGTGGGTTGTAAGTGGGGTGCGGTGTGGGTGGGGTGCAGTGTGGGGTGTAGGTGAGGTGTAGGTGGGGTGTAGGTGGGGTGTAGTGTGGGGTGTAGGTGACGTTTAGGTGGGGTGTAGGTGGGGTGCAGTGTGGGGTGTAGGTGGGGTGCAGTGTGGGGTGTAGGTGGGGTGTAGGTGGGGTGCAGCGTGGGGTGTAAGTGAGGTGTAGGTGGGGTGTAGGTGGGGTGCAGCGTGGGGTGTAAGTGAGGTGTAGGTGAGGTGTAGGTGGGGTGCGGTGTGGGGTGTAGGTGGGGTGTAGGTGGGGTGCAGCGTGGGGTGTAGTTGGGGTGCGGTGTGGGGTGTAGGTGGGGTGTAGGTGGGGTGTAGGTGGGGTGTAGTGTGGGGTGTAGTTGGGGTGCGGTGTGGGGTGTAGGTGGGGTGTAGGTGGGGTGTAGGTGGGGTGTAGGTGGGGTGTAGGTAATGTGTAGTGTGGGGTGTAGGTGGGGTGTAGGTGGGGTGTAGTGTGGGGTGTAGGAGGGGTGTAGGTGGGGTGCAGCGTGGGGTGTAGGTGAGGTGTAGGTGGGGTGTAGGTGGGGTGTAGGTAATGTGTAGTGTGGGGTGTAGGTGGGGTGTAGGTGGGGTGTAGTGTGGGGTGTAGGTGGGGTGTAGGTGGGGTGTAGTGTGGGGTGTAGGTGGGGTGTAGGTGGGGTGCAGCGTGGGGTGTAGGTGGGGTGTAGGTGGGGTGTAGTGTGGGGTGTAGGTGGGGTGTAGGTGGGGTGCAGCGTGGGGTGTAGGTGGGGTGTAGTGTGGGGTGTAGGTGGGGTGTAGGTGGGGTGTAGGTGGGGTGCAGCGTGAGGTGTAGGTGGGGTGCAGCGTGGGGTGTAGGTGGGGTGTAGGTGGGGTGTAGGTGAGGTGCAGCGTGGGGTGTAGGTGGGGTGTAGTGTGGGGTGTAGGTGAGGTGTAGGTGGGGTGCAGCGTGGGGTGTAGGTGGGGTGTAGTGTGGGGTGTAGGTGGGGTGTAGGTGGGGTGTAGGTGGGGTGCAGCGTGAGGTGTAGGTGGGGTGCAGCGTGGGGTGTAGGTGGGGTGTAGGTGGGGTGTAGGTGGGGTGCAGCGTGGGGTGTAGGTGAGGTGTAGGTGGGGTGTAGGTGGGGTGCAGCGTGGGGTGTAGGTGGGGTGTAGGTGGGGTGCAGCGTGGGGTGTAGCATGGGGTGTAAGTGGGGTGTAGGAGGGGTGTAGATGAGGTCCCCCTACACCCCACACTGCACCCCACCTACACCCCACCTACACCCCACCTACACCCCACGCTGCACCACGGAACACTGATCGGTCACCTCCCCCAGTCAGTCCCCTCCCCCCACAGTTAGAATCACTCCCTAGGTAACACACTTAACCCCTTGATCGCCCCCTAGTGTTAACCCCTTCCCTGTCAGTGACATTTACACAGGAATCAATGCATTTTTATAGCTCTGATCGCTGTATAAATGTGAACGGTCCTAAAAAAGTGCCATAATTGTCCGATGTGTCCGCTGCAATATCACAGTCATGACAAAAATCGCAGATCGCTGCCATTACAAGTAAAAAAAAAAAATGCCATAAATCTATCCCCTATTTTGTAGATGTTATAACTTTTGCGCAAACCAATCAAATGCTTATTGCGATTTTTTTTAACCAAAAATATGTAGAAGAATACGATCGGCCTAAACTAAGGAAAAAATTTAAAAAAAAAAAAAAAAATGGGGATATTTATTACAGCAAAAAGTAAAAAGTATTGTGGTTTTTTTTTTCAAAATTGTCGCCTTTTTTTTTGTTTATAGCGCAAAAAATAAAAACCGCAGAGATGATCAAATACCACCAAAAGAAAGTTCGATTTGTGGGGAACAAACGCTCAAAATGTCCTATGTGTACAGTGTTGGATGACCGCGTAATTGTCATTCAGAGCGTGACAGCGCTGAAGGCTGAAAATTGGCCTGGACAGGAGGGGGGGGGGGTGAAAATTCCCGGGATTGAAGGGGTTAAAGGCACAGTTACCTGTCCTGGATCCAGCCATGTCGGCGCCCCATCTGATGTTTCCGTCGGCGGTCAGGGTGCGGTCCGGCAGAGGAGGCGGAGGGGGGAGAAGGTGGGGGGCAAACTTCTGACGGTCTCCACCCCGGGAGCGTCCGCTGGAGGTGGGGAAGGGTACCTGTCCCCCCCTCCCCCCCCCGAAAGGTGCCAAACGTGGCACCGGAGGAGGGGGGGGGATCAGATAAGCGGAAGTTCCACTTTCCGCTTTAATACATTTTGTTTCCTCCTTCCTTCTACAAGAATCCTCTGACCGCCCAATTCTTGGCCCAGAAGAGTTCCGAGGTGCCCAATGGTTCTGAACATTGTTCTCTTTGTCCTGTAGATATCTGCTTCTCAATCTTCCAAAACATTCCACCCCCAACAGCAAGAAAAATACATAATATACTCACAATATAGGAAAGCAAAACATGTCATAAAATAGTAAAAGGCTCTGAATTGAGCTGAGTATAAATGTGTGTAGGGGGAGGGGTGTGGAGAGGGTTAGATAAGTCTGCGGCAGACTTGATGGTCCTCTATGGGATGAGATTTCTGGAGGAAGCTGAGGGCACTGAGGAGATTTGGGACATTGCAGAGGGCTGGAGGCTCTGCAGCAGACTGAAGGGCACCGAAGGAGGTTGGAGCACTATAAAGTACTGGAGACTCTGCAGCAGGCTAGGCTTCAATGTAAGTGGTTACATAGTTACATAGTAGGTGAGGTTGAACAAAGACACAAGTCCATCAAGTCCAACCTATGTGTGTGATTATGTGTCAGTATTACATTATATATCTCTGTATGTTGCGGTCATTCAGGTGCTTATCTAATAGTTTCTTGAAGCTATCTATGCTCCCCGCTGAGACCACCGCCTGTGGAAGGGAATTCCACATCCTTGCCGCTTTTACAGTAAAGAACCCTCTACGTAGTTTAAGGTTAAACCTCTTTTCTTCTCATTATAATGGGTGACCACGAGTCTTGTTAAACTCCCTTCTGCGAAAAAGTTTTATCCCTATTGTGGGGTCACCAGTCCAGTATTTGTATATTGTGGGGTCACCAGTCCGGTATTTATATAATGAAATCATATCCCCTCTCAAGCGTCTCTTCTCCAGAGAGAATAAGTTCAGAGCTCACAACCTTTCCTCATAACTAAGATCCTCCAGACCCTTTATTAGCTTTGTTGCCCTTCTTTGTACTCGCTCCATTTCCAGTACATCCTTCCTGAGGACTGGTGCCCAGAACTGGACAGCATACTCCAGGTGCGGCCGGACCAGAGTCTTGTAGAGCGGGAGAATTATCGTTTTATCTCTGGAGTTGATCCCCTTTTTAATGCCAATATTCTGTTTGCTTTATTAGCAGCAGCTTGGCATTGCATGCCATTGCTGAGCCTATCATCTACTAGGACCCCCAGGTCTTTTTCCATCCTAGATTCCCCCAGAGGTTCTCCCCCCAGTGTATAGATTGCATTCATATTTTTGGCACCCAAATGCATTATTTTACATTTTTCTACATTGAACCTCATTTGTCATGTAGTCGCCCCTCCCCCATTCATTTGTTCAGGTCTTTTTGCAAGATTTCCACATCCTGCGGAGAAGTTATTGCCCTGCTTAGCTTAGTATTGTCTGCAAATACAGAAATTGAACTGTTTATCCCATCCTCCAGATCGTTTATGAACAAATTAAATAGGATTGGTCCCAGCACAGAACCCTGGGGGACCCCACTACCCACCCCTGACCATTCCGAGTACTCCCCATTTATCACCACCCTCTGAACTCGCCCTTGTAGCCAGTTTTCAATCCATGTACTCACCCTATGGTCCATGCCAACGGACCCTATTTTGTACAGTAAACGTTTATGGGGAACTGTGTCAAATGCTTTTGCAAAATCCAGATCCACCACGTCTACGGGCCTTCCTTTATCTAGATGGCAACTCACCTCCTCATAGAAGGTTAATAGATTGGTTTGGCAAGAACGATTCTTCATGAATCCATGCTGATTACTGCTAATGATATCATTCTTATTACTAAAATCTTGTATATAGTCCCTTATCATCCCCTCCAAGAGTTTACATACTATTGATGTTAGGCTAACTGGTCTGTAATTCCCAGGGATGTTTTTTGTACCCTTTTTAAATATTGGTGCTACATTGGCTTTTCTCCAATCAGCTGGTACCATTCCAGTCAATAGACTGTCTGTAAAAATTAGGAACAACGGTCTGGCAATCACCTGACTGAGTTCCCTAAGTACCCTCGGATGCAAGCCATCTGGTCCCGGTGATTTATTAATGTTAAGTTTCTCAAGTCTAATTTTAATTCTGTCCTCTGTTAACCATGGAGGTGCTTCCTGTGTTGTGTCCTGAGGATAAACACTGCAGTTTTGGTTACTGAAGCCCCCCGATTCACTCGTGAAGACTGAGGAGAAGAATAAATTCAATACCTTCGTCATCTCCCCATCCTTTGTAACCAGATGTCCTTCCTCATTCTTTATGGGGCCAATATGGTCTGTCCTCCCTTTTTTACTGTTTACATACTTAAAGAATTTCTTGGGATTGTTTTGCTCTCCTCCGCTATGTGTCTTTCATGTTCTATCTTAGCTGTCCTAATTGCACCCTTACATTTCTTGTTGCATTCTTTATAAAGTCTGAATGCTGAGGATGATCCCTCAACCTTGTATTTTTAGAAGGCCTTTTCCTTTGCTTTTATATATATTTTTACATTGGAGTTAACCCATCTAGGACTTTTGTTCGGTCGTTTCAATGTATTACCCAATGGGATGCATTGGCTAATGCCCTTATTTAATATGCTCTTAAAGCAAACCCATCTCTCCTCCGTATTCTTTGTTCCTAATATTTTATCCCAATTTATATCTTTTAGTTTAGGGACGTTAGCTCTTTTGAAATTCAGTGTCTTTGTATTCCCTTTATGTTTCCTATTTGTGATTTATACTGAAGCCAATTGACCTGTGATCGCTGTTCCCTAAATTGCCCCGTATTTCCACATCCGTGATCAGGTCTGTATTGTTGGTAATCAGAAGATCCAGTAATGTTTTATTTCTAGTTGGTGCGTCTATCATCTGACCCATAAAATTGTCCTGCAAGACACTAAGGAACTGGCGAGCCTTAAATGAATGCGCGGTTCCCTCCGCCCAGTCTATGTCTGGATAATTAAAATCCCCCATTATGATAACACTTCCCATCCTTGTAGCTAATCCAAATTGTGATAGGAGATCCGTCTCCACTTCCTCCCTCAGGTTAGGGGGTCTATAGCATACTCCCAGTATTATTTTCCCCTTAGCTTCATCCCTTTGGAGCTCTACCCATAAGGATTCCACCTCCTCTCTAGCTCCCTCAGTGATGTCATCTCTCACATTCACTTGTACATTATTCTTGATATATAGGCATACCCCTCCCCCTTTTTTACCCTCTCTATCCTTGCGGTATAGGGTATACCCCTGAATGTTTGCCAGCCAATCATGAGAGCTGTTGAACCAGGTCTCTGAAATTCCCACAAAATCAAAATCCTCCTTGTACAACAGTATCTCTAGTTCACCCATCTTGTCCGCCATGTTCCTGGCATTGGTGAACATGCCACGTAGTCTAGACGCATATTATCCTCTTATTGGGTGTTCCGAGATTGTAACTAGAACTTGTTACTATACTTATCTTGAGTTTATGTGCTTTGGTCAACCTACCACTAATGCCCCCAATACTACCCTCTGGAATATGTTCCGCGCTGACTATCTCTACCTCTGGGCCCTCCATCCCATCATCTAGTTTAAAAACCCCTCTAACTTTTTGGCCATCTTCATTCCCAGCAGATCTGCACCCTCCTCATTTAGGTGCAGTCCGTCCCTTCTATAGTACCGGTTACCGACTGAGAAGTCGGCCCAGTCCTCCAGGAACCCAAACCCCTCCTTACTACACCAGCTCTTCAGCCACTTGTTTACTTCCCTAATCTCCCTCTGCCTCTCTGGTGTGGCTCGATGTACCGGTAGTATTCCTGAGAATACTACCTTGGAGGTCCTTTTCCTCAATTTAGCTCCTAAGTCCCTAAAATCGTCCTTTAGGACACTCCATCTGCCTCTGACTTTGTCATTGGTGCCAACGTGCACCATGATAGCTGGGTCTTCCCCAGCCCCTCCCAGCAATCTGTCCACCAGATCCGTGATGTGCCGAACCCGAGCGCCCAGTACACAACATACTGTTCGGCGCTTCAGGTCTTTGTTGCAGATTTCCCTCTCTGTCCTTCTAAGAACGGAGTCCCCTACCACCAGAATCTGTCTTTCCTTTCCCTTTGCTGCCCCCCACTCTCACTGGAGGAGTTGTTCCCCCGGCAGCTAGGAGAGTCCCTCAGCTCCAGCAGTGCTGGTCCCTGACTGGTTTCACCAATGTCACTCAATGGAGCGTACTTATTGGGATGCTCCAGCCCTGGATCGTCCTCCCTGGCACTCCCACCTCGGATGATCAAGGAACGCATACATGCTGCAAGATGTACACCGAGTCGCATCTGAACACCTGCCGAGCATCGTGGCTACTAATTAAATGAGGATTGGGGATTTTACCCTGTCCAAACTACCTAACAACTAGCTTCCTGACACTAATGCCGCGTACACACGATCTGACTTTCTGGCATACTTGGTCCGGCACACTTTCCGACCGACTTTGTCTGCCAGGTGCGCCAGAATTTAAAACGGACGGACTTGCCCACACACAACCGAACTTTCTGGCAGGCTAAGTCCACCCGTCTTTCCGACGGACTTTCGCCGGAGTTACGGCGGACTTTCAGAATGAACGGACTTGCCCACACATGGAACGTGACTCAGGTGCGACGGGGCTAGAAAAGGAAGTCAATCTTGCCGCTTTTATCGGCGAGATTGACACCTTACGAGCCCTGTCGCGGGTCATACCAGGCCCTTAGGTCTAGTATGGATTATAAAGGAAAGCCTCTACGCCGAAAAAACGGCGTGGGGTCCCCCCCCAAGATCCATACCAGACCCCGATCCGAGCATGCAGCCCAGCCAGTCAGGAAAGGGGGAGGGGACGAGCGAGCACCCCCCCTCCTGAACCGTACCAGGCCGCATGCCCTCAACATGGGGGGTGGGTGCTTTGGGGGAGGGGGGCGCCCTGTAGGGCCCCCCCACCCCAAAGCACCTTGTACCCATGTTGATGAGGACAAGGGCCTCTTCCCGACAACCCTGGCTGTTGGTTGTCGGGGGGCAGCGGGCGGGGGGCTTATCGGAATCCAGGAGAGCCCCCTATAATAAGAGGGCCCCCAGATCCCAGCCCCCCACCCTATGTGAATGAGTATGGGGTAAAAAGTGTCAATAATAAAACACACTACACAGGTTTTTAAAATAATTTATTAAACAGCTCTGGGGGGGTCTTCCTCCGGCTTCGGGGGTCCCTCCGGTTCCTCTTCTCCCGGCATCCAGTTGGTTCTTCTCCGCTCTCTTGGGCCTCTTCTCCCGGTGTTCCAGTTCTTCGGCCGGCTCCTCTGCTGTCTTCAGGCCGCTCTCTTGCCAGCGAAGGTCCGAACTTCTGGCTTCTTGGCTTCTTCCCTCTTCTCTTCTCCAGATGTTGACACAACGCTCTCTCCGGCTGGACTGCTCTCTGAGGGCTCCGTTGTGACTTATATAGGCGGAGACCCCACCCCCTTATGATGTCACAGTCCCTGGGCATGCTGGGACTGTGATGTTTTAAGGGGCATGGTCACCGGTTGATGTTGACCACGCCCCCTAAAACATCACAGTCCCAGCATGCCCAGGGACTGTGACATCATAAGGGGGTGGGGTCTCCGCCTATATAAGTCACAACGGAGCCCTCAGAGAGCAGTCCAGCCGGAGAGAGCGTCGTGTCAACATCTGGAGAAGAGAAGAGGGAAGAAGCCAAGAAGCCAGAAGTCCGGACCTCCGCTGTCTTCAGGCCGCTCTCTTGCCAGCGGAGGAGCCGGTCGAAGAACTGGAACACCGGGAGAAGAGGAACCGGAGGGACCCCCGAAGCCGGAAGAAGACCCCCGAAGCCGGAGGAAGACCCCCCGGAGCTGTTTAATAAATTATTTTAAAAACCTGTGTAGTGTGTTTTATTATTGACACTTTTTCCCTAGGTGAATGGGTAGGGGTACCATGTACCCCATACTCATTCACATAGGGTGGGGGGGCCGGGATCTGGGGGCCCTCTTATTATAGGGGGCTCCTGGATTCTGATAAGCCCCCCGCCCGCAGACCCCGTCAACCAACTGCCAGGGTTGTCGGGAAGAGGCCCTTGTCCTCATCAACATGGGGATAAGGTGCATTGGGGTGGGGGGGCCCCACAGGGCGCCCCCTCCCCCAAAGCACCACCCCCCATTTTGAGGGCATGCGGCCTGGTACAGTTCAGGAGGGGGGGGGGGGCGCTCGCTTATCCCCACCCCTTTCCTGACCGGCCGAGCTGCGTGCTCGGATCGGGGTCTGGTATGGATTTTAGGGGGGACCCCACGGCGTTTTTTCCGGCGTAGGGGTTTCCCTTTATAATCCATACCAGACCTAAGGGCCTGGTATGCCCCGCACTCGCCGCATTAGGAAAATTTGTATTTCCTATTGCAGCGAGCGCGAAATGCAATACCCTGCCCTTGCGTCGCATCTGGTCCGTAGGTCCAGCATACAGACGAGAGGGCTTTCCGTTGGACCAGCACACAGACGAGCGGACTTTCCGCTTAAAACTGAGTCCGACAGAAAGATTTAAAACATGTTTCAAATCTAGGTCCGGCGGGCTTTTGGGAAAAAGTTTGCCAGAAAAGTCTGCCGGAGCCTACACATGGTCGGATTGTTCGGCGCACTCTGGTCCGCCGGACCAAGTATGCTGGAAAGTCCAACCGTGTGTACGCGGCATTATACTCAACAATACAACACACAGGTACTCAACAAGACAATACACAGGTACTTGCAGAGCATGTGTACTTGCAAACCCACGTGCACTCAGGCCCACGTCCACGGCTGGAGGCACTATGGAAGGTTGAAGACTCTGCAGCAGAATGAGGGACGCCATTGGAGGCTGGGGGCACAATGGAGGGTTGGAGACTCTGCCCAGACTGGGGGCTCTGTGGGAGCCACTATGGAGAGCTGGAGGCTTTGTGGCAGGTTGGAGAACACTTTGGGAGGTTGGGGGAACCATGAAGGGCTGGAGACTCTGCAACAGGCTAAGGCCGCGTACACACGGGCGGACTTTTCGACCGGGCTTGTCCGACAGACTTTCCAGCGGACTTTCGACGGACTTCCAATGGACTTTTTAACAAACGGACTTGCCTACACACGATCACACCAAAGTCTGATGGATTTGTACGTGATGACGTACACCGGACTAAAATAAGGAAGTTGATAGCCAGTAGCCAATAGCTGCCCTAGCGTCGGTTTTTGTCCATCGGACTAGCATACAGACGAGCGATTTCTGGGTCCGGCGGAGTTACGACGTAAAGATTTTAAGCATGTTCCAAATCTAAAGTCCGTCAGATTTGTGACTGGAAAAGTCAGCTGAAGGTCTGGTGAAGCCCACACAAGATCGGATTGTTCTCTGGATTTGGTCCATTGGCGTCCGTCGGACAAGTCCGGTCGAAAAGTCCGACCGTGTGTACGATGCATAAGGGGCACTGTAGAAGGTTAGGGGCACTACGGAGGTAAGCTGGTGAGCACTGTAGGAGGCACTAGGGAGATTCTGCAGTAAGCTGGAGGACACTGTGGGATATTGAGGAGCACTATGGAGACTAAGGGCTTTCAGGCCCAGGAGAAAAGAAGGTTGCAGTCCAGCAGTGGGCCACATCTGGGTGGTTGAGGAGCGCTGATTTATACTTTTAATTCAGAAATACATGATCACAAAGCAATCATCAATGTAGAAACTGTATTTGTGCTACTTGGTGGTTTACTCAAGTAGCTGATTTATACTTTTAATTCAGAAATACATGATCACAAAGCAATCATCAATGTAGAAACTGTATTTGTGCTACTTGGTGGTTTACTCATACTTAATGGATCCAACGGGTTCCTTCTTCTCCAATAGCTCAGTCAGTCCAATGGTCAATTATCTCAGGTCTACCTAGAAATAAATCCTTGAGACCTCCCTTTCCACTTGACCTTGAAGCATACTTAGGATAAATAAATTGTATTTTTGCTTTTTCCAGGTTTTGACTATGGAGCTTCGGATCTCTTTTACCCCAATTCCATAGACAAGGGGGTTAAGAGCAGCTGGAACCAGCAGGTAGATGGCATTGAAGAGGTTCTTGACGTCATAGGAAATGTGCATATGCATTCTGTACACAATGGAGGCGAGGAGGGAACAGATGTAGATGAGCGTGGCTGTCACTATGTGACAGATGCAGGTGTGTAAGGCCTTGTGGCGCGCTTCCCCAGTGATAATTACCATGACTGTGTGTAGAATGCTGAAGTAGGACACTAGAAGGAAGCCGACATCAGTTATAGTAATAAAACTCTTGATCATGAGACCCAGGAGTTGAACTTTAGAGATGTCGGTGCAGGCGAGACTCAGAAGCCCCATGTTCTCACAAACAAAGTTTAGGATGATGTTGGATCTGCAGAAATGGATGCTGGAAGTCAATGTGACCGTTGGAACGGTGAAAAGCATACTCCGTGCCGTCCCAATGAGAACCAACTGGACTATCAGGGTTTTGGTCATGATATTGTTGTATAGCAGAGGCTTACGGATTGCTACAAACCTATCCAGGGCCATCATCATGATGACGCCCGATTCAAACCCACCTAAGAAGTAAATAAAAAACATCTGACAGAGGCAGCCTACCAGAGGGATCTGGTTCATGTCCAAACATAAACCAACAAGAAATTTTGGCAAGACAGATGTTGTGGAGGAAATATTAGCAATGAAAAGAATGGACATGAGGAAGTACATAGGTGAGTGGAGCTTCGGTTCAATGAAGATCTGATGAAGAACGAGAAGGTTTCCGACCAGGATTGTTATATAAATAAATAGAAATGGAAGAACTAACAATTTTCTGTATCTTATAACTCCTGGAAAACCAAAGAGAACAAATTCATTATAGAAAATGCTGGTCCGGTTTTGGCTCAGGCCTTCCATCTTGGTACCACTGACCAGCCAGTCTGGAGAGGGAAAAGAATAAAAGGAGATACTGAATAAAAACAATAGGATCTCTAAGGCTTCAGTAGTTTTTAAAAATAAAAATAAAAATTGGACAAATGACCAACTTTTGGTCTAAATGCATTGATGGCAACAGGGAAGCTTCATTTGTGGATTTATCTGTATCGCCACCCATTGGAGTAACTCTCTATGCAATGAACAAGCAAACAAGTGGGGGCAATCAACAATCTAAGGGTCTGAATCAGTGGGGAACACTAAAGTTCCTCTGCAATACGTTTTTAATGGTTGATGAAGTTTGAGTTTTGGATATACGATCGGTTTTGAGCTGTGGCATTCCTATGGGGGTGTGCGGACCACCCAGGTGACAACCGTCAGAGTGGCATCACTAGGGTTGGTGTCACCTCGTGCTGTGAAACATGGTGTCGCCCCCCCATATTTTTTTCCCATGCAACACCAAGGCCGAGACCTGCGTCGTGCATAGCATGCTGAGGCAAAAAGTTGGTGTGGTCAAACTTTACATTGGGAGGAGCTCTAGAGGCACGATTAAACAAAATCCAGGTTTTTTGGATATGTGCTGGGGGGGGGGTACTTTGGGATCGGAGAGGACTTGTGCTAGAAGGTGAGGTGTGGGAAGTGGAGTATAGAATGTGCTGGGGGGTGCTCTGGGAGGGCAGAGGACTTTTGCTAGAAGGTAGGTTGGGGTATGGGGTCAAGCATGTGCTGGGGGGTGGGCTCTGGGAGGGGAGAGGACTTGTGCTAGAAGGTGAAGGTGGCGGGGTCGAGTATGTGCTGGGGGGCACTCTGGGAGGGGAGAGGACTTGTTCTAGAAGGTGAGGTGGAGGGGCTGATATGTACTGGGAGGGGGCACGTTGGGATGGGAGAGGACTTGTAATAGAAGATAGGTTGGAGGGGCGGTTGGATATATGCTGGGGTGTGCTTTGGGAGTAGAGAGGACTTGTGCTAGAAGATGAGGTGTGGGAAGTGGAGTATAGAATGTGCTGGGGTGCTCTGGGAGGGGAGAGGACTTGCGCTAGAAGGTGAAGTAGGGGGGTCGAGTATGTGCTGGGGGGCACTCTGGGAGGGGAGAGGACCTGTTCTAGAAGGTGAGGTGGAGGGGCTGATATGTACTGGGGGGGCACGTTGGGATGGGAGAGGACTTGTAATAGAAGATAGGTTGGGGGGGATTGGATATATGCTGGGGTGTGCTTTGGGAGAGGAGAGGACTAGTCCTAGATGGTGGGGGGGATTTTAAATCCACTCCCCCTTCTAGCACAAGTTCTCTCCCCCTCCCAAAGCACCCCCATTACATATCCTCTTACCCTCAACCTCCAAAATCACTACTCCATGTATGCACCATTTTTTTACCTGCCTCACTCCACTCCAGTACCCGGTTACTGTGTCCCTTTCCCCTGTAGCTTTCCATTCATAGTAAGCTCACTGCAGTCCTCAGATCAGCGAGGCTCATGTAGTGTAGTCCCTCCTCCCGGGCTCCTCCTCCTGTCTGTGCACAATGGGGGTGGGGTCCAGGGGTGGATTGCTTCGTTCTGTTTGTAAACAAAGCAGCCAGGAATTTCCTCCATCTATACCAGACCCTTATCCTAGATCATGGGTGCCCATCCAATGGCCCGCAGTCCACATGAGCCCTCTGATGTGGCCCACGACCTCCTGCTCTGGGATGGCAGGTTGGAAAGCCCAGATCGCGGGTTCCTGACCCACCATCCCAAAGCATCAGTGTTCTGAATGGAACTGGCACTAGAGGAAGCACAGCTGTGGAGGGAGCAGAGCCTCATACTTTAAGCCGATGCTTCCTGTGTAGCGCCAGCTCATGTCCAATACCAATTCCACGCCACCTGGGACAGCAACAGCCGGCAATACCTGTAGCAAGAGAGATTCCTGAATTGAAGATTATTATTAGTTTACAATTCATCCAGAAAGTACTCACAGGGCTTTACTTTTTTCCACATTTTGTTATGTTGCAACCTTATTCCAAAATTGTTTACATTTTCCTCAAAATTCTACAAACAACCCCCATGATGATAACATGAGAGAAGTTTGTTTGAAATATTTGCAAATTTATTAAAAATAAAAAAGCAAAAAATCCCATGTACATAAATATCACAGACTCCTCCCATGTACATAAATATCACAGACTCCTCCCATGTACATAAGTATCACAGGCTCCTCCCATGTACATAAGTATCAGACTCCTCCCATGTACATAAGTATCAGACTCATCCCATGTACATAAGTATCACAGGCTCCTCCCATGTACATAAGTATCACAGACTCCTCCCATGTACATAAGTATCACAGACTCCTCCCATGTACATAAGTATCACAGACTCCTCCCATGTACATAAGTATCACAGACTCCTCCCATGTACATAAGTATTACAGACTCCTCCCCTGTACATAAGTATCACAGACACCTCCCATGTACATAGGTATCACAGACTCCTCCCATGTACATAAGTATCACAGACTCCTCCCATGTACATAAGTATCACAGACTCCTCCCATGTACATAAGTATCACAGACTCCTCCCATGTACATAAGTATCACAGACTCCTCCCATGTACATAAGTATCACAGACTCCTCCCATATACATAAGTATCGTAGGCTCCTCCCATGTACATAAGTATTACAGACTCCTCCCATGTACATAAGTATCACAGACTCCTCCCATGTACATAAGTATCACAGACTCCTCCCATGTACATAAGTATCACAGACTCATCCCATGTACATAAGTATCACAGACTCCTCCCATGTACATAAGTATCACAGACTCCTCCCATGTACATAAGTATCACAGACTCATCCCATGTACATAAGTATCACAGACTCCTCCCATATACATAAGTATCATAGGCTCCTCCCATGTACATATGTGTCACACAAAGGTAAGTACACCCCTCAGTGACATTTGTGTAAATCTTTTCTTCTATTTTTTCATGTGACTCGTTAGTGTTACAAGGTCTCAGGTGTGAATGTGGAGCAGGTGTGTTAAATTTGGTGTTATCGCTCTCACTCTCTCATACTGGTCACTGGAAGTACAACATGGCACCTCATGGCAAAGAACTCTCTGAGGATCTGAAAAAAAGAATTGTTGCTCTACATAAAGATGGCCTAGGCTATAAGAAGATTGCCAAGACCCTGAAACTGAGCTGCAGCACGGTGGCCAAGACCATACAGCGGTATAACAGGACAGGTTCCACTCAGAACAGGCCTCACCATGGTCCACCAAAGAAGTTGAGGTCACGTGCTCAGCATCATATTCAGAGGTTGTCTTTGGGAGCATATGAGTGCTGCCAGCATTGCTGCAGAGGTTGTAGGGGTGGGGGGTCAGCCTGTCAGTGCTCAGACCATACGCCGCACACTGCATCAAATTGGTCTGCATGGCTGTCATCCCAGAAGGAAGCCTCTTCTAAAGATGATGCACAAGAAAGTCCACAAACAGTTTGCTGAAGACAAGCAGACTAAGGAGATGGATTACCGGAACCATGTCCTGTGGTCTGATGAGACCAAGATAAACGTATTTGGTTCAGATGGTGACAAGCGTGTGTGGGGGCAACCAGGTGAGGAGGACAAAGACAAGTGTGTCTTCCCTACAGTCAAGCATGGTGGTGGGAGTGTCATGGTCTGGGGCTACATGAGTGCTGCCGGCACTGGGGGGCTACAGATCATTGAGGGAACCATGAATGCCAACATGTACTGTGACATGCTGAAGCAGAGCATGATCCCCTCCCTTCAGAGACTGGACCGCAGGGCAGTATTCCAACATGATAACCACCCCAAACACACCTCCAAGACCACCACTGCCTTGCTAAAGAAGCTGACGGTAAAGGTGATGGACTGGCCAAGCATGTCTCCAGACCTAAACCCTATTGATCATCTGTGGGGCATCCTCAAACGGAAGGTGGAAGAGCACAAGGTCTCTAACATCCACCAGCTCCGTGATGTCATCATGGAGGAGGAGAAGAGGACTCCAGTGGCAACCTGTGAAGATCTGGTGAACTCCATGCCCAAGAGGGTTAAGGCAGTGCTGGAAAATAATGGTGGCCACACAAAATATTGACACTTTGGTACCAATTTGGAGATTTTCACTTAGGGGTGTACTGACTTTTGTTGCCAGCGGTTTAGACATTAATGGCTGTGTGTTGAGTTATTTTGAGGGGACAGTAAATTTACACTGTTATACAAGCTGTACACTCACTACTTTACATTGTAGACAAAGTGTCATTTCTTCAGTGTTGTCACATGAAAAGATAGAAGAAAATATTTCCAAAAATGTGAAGGGTGTACTTACTTTTGAAAGATACTATAAGTATCACAGCCTTTGCCATGACACTCAGAATTGAGCTCAGGTCCATCCTGTTTCCACTGATCATCCTTGAGATGTTTCTACAACTTGATTGGAGTCCACCTGTGGTAAATGCAGTTGATTGGACATGATTTGGAAAGGCACACACCTGTCTATAGAAGATCCCACAGGTAACAGTGCATGTCAGAGCACAAACCAAGCCATGAAGTCCAAGGAATTGTCTGTAGACCTCCGAGACAGAATTGTATGGAGGCACACATCTGGGAAAGGGTACAGAAACATTTCTGCAGCATTGATGAGCACAGTGGACTCCATCATCCATAAATGGAAGAAGTTTGGAACCACCAGGACTCTTCCTAGAGTGGGTAGCCCGGCCAAACTGAGCAATTGGGGGAAGAGGGCCTTAGTCAGGGAGGTGACCAAGAACCCGATGGTCACTCTGACAGAGCTCCAGTGTTTGTGGAGAGAGGAGAACCTTCCAGAAGAACAACTATTTATGCAGCACTCCACCAATCAGGCCTGTATGGTTGAGTGGCCAGACGGAAGCCACTTCTCAGTAAAAGGCACATGACAGCCCACCTGGAGTTTACCAAAAGGCACCCAAAGGACTCTCAGACCATGAGAACCAAAATTATCTGGTCTGATGAAACAAAGATTGAACTTTTTGGCCTGAATCGCAAGCGTCATGTCTGGAGGAAACCAGGCACTGCTCATCACCTGGCTAATACCACCCCTACTGTGAAGCATGGTGGTGGCAGCATCATGCTGAGGGGATGTTTTTCAGCGGCAGAAACTGGTAGACTAGTCAGGATCGAGGGAAAGATGAATGCAGCAATGAACAGAGACATCCTTGATGAAAACCTGCTCTAGAGCGCTCTGGACCTCAGACTGAGGGGAAAGTTCATTCATCTCCAACAGGACAACGACCCTAAGCACACAGCGAAGGTAACAAACGAGTGAAACGAGTGGCTACAGGACAGCTCTGTGAATGTCCTTGAGTGGCCCAGCCAGAGCCCAGACTTGAACCCGATTGAACATCTCTGGAGAGATCTGAAAATGGCTGTGCACCGACGCTCCCCATCCAACCTGATGGAGCTGGAGAGGTCCTACAGAGAAGAATGGGAGAAACTGCCCAAAAATAGGAGTTTCACCAAAATATTGAACAAAGGCTGTGATATTTATGTACATGGGAATTTTTTTTGCTTTTTATTTTTAATAAATTTGCAAATACTTTGCGGATGCACTGTATATAAAAATAATCGCAGTGTATATATGGGCATATCTCTTCTGCGGTGGTTACTGGGCTGCTTACAATCTGATCCACAGTGCACCTGCGGGTTACCTGAACTGAGCCATAGACTTCTGAAATCGCACCAAAACTCCTGAATGCAGGAATTTTGGTGCATCACACCTGTTGGATATAATAGAAGTCTATGGCAAAGTGTAGCTAACCCACAGGAAAGCCGCAAGGGCACAGCGCTGCATCCATGAGGCTGGTAAACCGCAGGGCATCAGTGTGAAAGCAGCCTCAGGCCCCTTTCACACTATTGGTCCGATCGGGTCCGCCTGTCTGTTTTTCAGGTGGACCTAACCCTAATCCTCCATTCACCTCTATGGAGCAGCAGATATAAAAGGACTTGTGTTTGTTTACACCCATCTACCTCCAATCCGAGCCGCTAAAAAAAAACAGAAGGAGATCCTACCCCTTCTGTCTGGGCAGATCTGAGGGCCCATAGAGTAGAGTGGGCTGTGTCCGTGTCCGCTCTGCATATGTGGAGTAGACACGGAACTGTCACATGCCCTCTATGCTCATTGTGGCCAGTCACCAAGTCGCTTAAGTGGCCCTGGCTTTTCAAAAGGTTGGGCACCCTTGTCCTAGGTGATGGTCTGCTATATATGTTAATGAGACACACATAAAAAAATGGTGTGATTTCCCCCATAGTTCAAGCCAAGCTCTTTGGATTCGGTACAAATCTTAAGACAAACCCATGCAAAAAAAAGTAAGGTCCCTCAAATGCTACACCAGATCCACTGGGTCTAGTATGGATTTTAGAAGGGAACTCCACTCAAAAAAACAAGAAACGAAAGTGTGGGTTCACCCCAAAAGTCAATACCAGGCTCTATTCTGTCAAAAAGTCCATACCAGCGCATATTCTGCCCAAAAGTCCATACAAGGGCCTATTCTGCCCAAAAGTCCATACCAGGTCCTATGCTGCCTAAAAGTCCATACCAGAGCCTATTCTGCCCAAAAGTCCATACCAGAGCCTATTCTTCCCAAAAGTCCATACCAGGCCCTATGCTGCCCAAAAGTCCATACCAGGCCCTATGCTGCCCAAAAGTCCATACCAGGCCCTATGCTGCCCAAAGGTCCATACTGGGCCTATGCTGCCCATAGGTCCATACCAGACCCTACTCTGAGCATGCAGTTTGGCAGGCCAGGAAACGGGAGGATGTGAGCGTGAATCACACCAGGCCAAATGTCCTTAACATGGAGGTTTCCTTGTTGTACAATGTTGATAAAAGACAAGGGCCTCTTCCCCACAACCCTGGCCAGGTAGTTGTGGGAGGGGGGGGACTGTGGGCAGGGGGTGCTGATTGGGGTGCCTGCCGAAAGGAAAAAAACCCGATGACCAAACGCGATGACGCCACACATTCTTGTGTTGTTTATCTGGTACGAGAGAAGATTTACAGAGGAGTAACTGGCCGAGATGGCAAAGCGCATGCATACATTGCAGAATGATACCAAATAGGTTTTAGGATGGCAAAGAGCATGTACTCCTCACAGTAATGTCTCTGTAACTCAGTCAGGATAACATGTGACTGTTTACCTCTACGCCCCAGAGTCACAGGTGATTGTGTCCAATGACAAGGCTGTGGCTGGACACTGCCGCTGAATGCTGGTAAGTGCACGTATGAACACGCACATGTGTAAAGGAATGAGTGAACAGCCCTGGACTGCAGTGGTCTGTATCCAGGGGCATACATCCATCTCTGCACGCAGCCCATTAGATCTTTGTACAGGCGGCTCTATGAACACACCTGTGACTCCGGAATGCAGAAATACGGCGTATGGTCCTCTGAGTGAATGAGCCCTAAGACTCTATATAACAACAGAGGGTCTAGTTGAGAACAGCAGCTTCAGTAAAACACTTCAGAACACAACTACTTGTAAATATCCTTGTGAGTGGCATCCCTCTTGGAAGTCCTAGGTAGCTCTGATAACACAGGTGAAAGGCTGGAGGGATCCAAGGAACAAGGATAATGCATGACCCCACTGGAGCTAGAGTACTAGTACTATAGTAGCAATTAGGTTGTTGGCTCCTCATAAACAGTGCTCTTCTTAGAAGTCCAAGGTAGCTTTGATAACACAGATGAACAGCTGGAGAGACTCAAGGACAAAGGGCCACCCCAGTGCTCTTTGGTAGCAATTGATGAGGTGCTCCTCACAGTGATTGGGTCTTCCAGAGAAGCTAGTTGTTATTACATTACTGCCCATCTGCCTGCATGCCTGTTCTGATAATGGAAGACCTATCACCTGGCTGCAGATCACTTTCCCAGCTACCACTTCCTCACTTGCAAATATTCTCATTAATAGTGTCCCTCTTAGAAGTCCAGAGTAGCTCTGGTGACACAGACAAATGGCTGGAGGAATCCAAGGACAAAGAGCCACCCCAGTGGAACTGCAGCATTTTGGTAGCAATCAATGGGGTGCTCCCCACAGTAACTGAGTATTCCTGAGAAGCAGCTTGCTTTTGAGCTCTTCCCCATCTGCCTAAATGCCTGTTCTGACAGTGGAGGGCCTATCACCTGGCTGCAGATCACTTGCTCAGCTATCACTACCACACTTGCAAATATCCCCATGAACATTGTCCCTCTCAGAAGTCCATGGTAGCTCTGGTAACACAGATGGCTGGAGGGATCCAAGGACAAAGGGCCACCCCAGTGGAACTACAGCATTTTCGATGGTCCTCCCCATGGTAACCGGGTCTTCCAGAGAAGCTCCTTGCTTTTAAACTCCTGCCTATCTGTAAACATGCCTGTTCTGACAGTGGAGGACCTATAACCTGGCTGCAGATCACTTGCCCAGTTTCTGCTGCCTCACTTGCAAATATCCTCTTGAAGAGCACACCACTTAGAAGTCCAGGGTAGCTCTGGTAACACAGATGAAGGGCTGGAGGGATCCAAGGACAAAGGGCCACCCCAGTGGAACTGCAGCATTTTGGTAACAATCAATGTTGTGCTCCCCAAAGTAACTGAGTCTTGTAGAGAAGCTGCTTGCTATTAAGCCCCTGTCCATCTGCCTACATGGCTGTTATAACAGAGAAGGAGCTATCACCTGGCTGCACATCACTTGCCTATCTACCACTGAACATATCCTCATAATTAGCATCCCTCTCAAAAGTCCAGGGTAGCTCTGGTAACATGCATGAATGGCTGGAGGGATCCAAGGACCACTCTGCTGGAGCTGGACTGCTAGAGCCACAGTAGCAATCGGGTAGTTGTGTCTTCCGGACAACCCAAATGCTAGGAGGCTCTTGCCTGTCTGCCCGCACGCCAGTTCTGACAAAGGAGGGCTTCTCACCTGGCTGCAGATCACTTGCCTAGCTACCTCTGCCCCATTAGCTGTGACCTCTCTTAGCAGTCAATGAAAGTAAACAAAGAAGCTTATCTTCCCTGGATGTGTCAAGGTACCCACTACCCAGAATCCCCTACTGGGAACATTATAATACAACTACAAATATACCACTTATAATATCAATCATAGGGGTGAGTGACTTTGGTGAGGAATATGGAAAATTGTCCAACCTAGAGTCACCCCAAAATGATCAGGGTTTGCATTTTGGTGAAGTTTCTGCAAATTTCCCTTTAATTTGACTTTTCGCATGGTCATTGACTTCCGCATCGCTTGGCAAAAAAATCTTTGTACAGCACTGCGGTATATATCAGAGCTATATAAATGTATAATAATAATAGTGTGTGACTGTGGGGGAGGGGACATTAGACTGTAAGCTCCTCTGGTACAGAGACTGATGTGATCTCTATACAGCACTGCTGTATATGTCAGAGCTATATAAATGTATGGAGAAGCTCACCAGAAATCACCATGACTATCAGGGTGGGCATTGGATGGCAGTCATTGTAGAAGTACCTGTAGTCGTCTATAGCACAGACCTCGGCCAGGAAGTCCTCAGTATGGGGATCGCTGTGAATTTATAGAACTCTCAGAGTCCTGCTGGATTTCCTCTCATTAATTGCAGTCAGGGTGGAGGTCCCCATACACAAACAGCAAAGTCCATGAAGACAATCACACATTGTATACACCCTCTCCCTTCACCGGTACAATGGGAATAGTCAGTAGATACGAGGAACTTTCTACATATGGGAGATCCAATTTGTAGAAGTTTCATGTGTCATTGTTCTGCTATGGAGAGATTACAGGGAAACTCAGGCTAGTGACAAAACTAGTCATAGAAGCTGTACAGATGTGCCATAGTCACATATAAATATATAATCATAATAATAGTGTGTAACTGTTGAAGGAAATCAGAGCGTAAGCTCCTCTGGTGTAGAGACTGATATTAGTGGCTTATGCTCAACAGTAGATTAAAAACTGGCCAGTAGTCTGCTGAGACCATCCCTGTTCTTGCTGGTGCAAAACTGTCCTAATGCTAGCCAATCTCAAACTCCTAGATACAGCAGCCTAAAAAAGTGACCAGGTGCAGGATAATACCAATCAGGGATAATAGGCCTAACCAGTGTATGCCTAACTTTTATTTTATCATGTCCAGGTGCAGGACAATTCCAATCAGGGATAATAGGCCTAACCAGTATATGCATAACTTTTATACAGGTGGGGGGCAGGTACGGTATACAGGTGGGGGTGGAGGTGTGCAGTATACAGGTGGGTGGCGAGGGTGTACAGTATAGAGGTGGGGGTGTGCAGTATACAGGTGGGGGGTGGGGGCTGTACAGTATACAGGTGGGGGGTGGGGGCTGTACAGTATACAGGTGGGGGTGTGCAGTATACAGGTGGGGGTGGCGCGGGAGGTGTACAATACACTCCCCTGGGCACAGTCAGTATGCAGACAGCTGTGTAGGAAGGTTGGTATCCCCCTGGCAGTAGGTCCTCTCACATACACACAAGGCAGTCAAGGTGTGCGGAGAGGTGACTCACCGTCAGGCAGATGACGAGCAGTGTAATGAGTATGGAGCCCCATCCTGGCTCCTCACATCACTGGACACCGACTTCGCTCTCCTCCCTTACTGACCATAAACTCCACCCTCTTCTTCACTCCGGACTGCCCAACCCGGCCGCCTCAGTGACGTCCTACAACTTCGCCCTTCAGCGCTCATCCTCTCTCTTAATCTGGACAGAACAGGACTCCGTTCTCTGCAGATCACCTTCTGAGGAGTTGCTGAGTGATCTGAGGGAGTCGCGGTTCAAACGAGGGGGAGAGGGAGGGTGTGCCTCTGACTGAAGGAGAGGGACAGGAAGATACCAGAGGAGGCAGAGCGCACCATCGCAATTCATCTGCTCTGCCACCAATTATTTCAACACATCTAGTGGCCGTGGCTGCGCCCTAGGCGGCTGCCTAATTTGCCTAGGGGTAGTACTGGCCCTGTGTATGTCTAACGTTTATTTTAACTTGGCCAGGTGCAGGATGATTCCAATCAGAGATAATAGGCCCAAACAGTGTATATATGAACCAAAGAACTGTGCTTTAGGATAAGTATATGGGTTCAGAGACTAAGGTTGCTGCCTCCCTTATACAAAGTTCCTATACAGGTTCCTTGCCAGAATATTAAGAGTAAAGTTGTTTGGGTATATTGGCGCTACCTAAAAATAGTTGTACATTGGGATAGCCTAAAGTATAGCACTCACTACTAATGTTCATAAATCTTAGGTATGCAATATGTATGAACCCCCTATTACAGTATGGGCGGTCCTACGATAAGTATGAGTCCACTACTCATATAATATGGAAATTTATGATAATTAGCAAGTGTCGCACAGCTTACTGTGTCCTACAGCCTTTGGGAAGGAAGCCAGAGGCTGCATACCATACTGTGCATTTATTAATAACCATATAACTCTATGATGGTATATAGATATTGTGTTGTCCTAATTTAATTCCATATGTGTGAACAACATATATTGTATTGCATAGAGCAAACCAGATATAGCAGATCCAACAGTTAAAACCACAACATATAATGAAGATTCAACAGTCCCAGTGCGGATTCTGGTAGCTGATTATCTGACAGATCGAACAAGTGGAGTGACCCAGCGAATTATACCAAAGGCACCATACCCCTGGTGGGGTTCTGGGAGTTGGTGAGTAAGTAACCAAAGGGGGAGCACGAGAGTCACCAGACAAATTGTTGGAGCACACAAGTCACCTGTGGGAACCTGAATAAATCATATAACAGCAATACATGGGACGTTTTCAATATATGTTGTGGTTTTAACTGTTGAATCTTCATTATATGTTGTGGTTTTAACTGTTGGATCTGCTATATCTGGTTTGCTCTATGCAATACAATATATGTTGTTCACACATATGGAATTAAATTAGGACAACACAATATCTATATACCATCATAGAGTTATATGGTTATTAATAAATGCACAGTATGGTATGCAGCCCCTGGCTTCCTTCCCAAAGGCTGTAGGACACAGTAAGCTGTGCGACACTTGCTAATTATCATAAATTTCCATATTATATGAGTAGTGGACTCATACTTATCGTAGGACCGCCCATACTGTAATAGGGGGTTCATACATATTGCATACCTAAGATTTATGAACATTAGTAGTGAGTGCTATACTTTAGGCTATCCCAATGTACAACTATTTTTAGGTAGCGCCAATATACCCAAACAGTGTATGCCTAAAGTTTATTTTATCTTGGCCAAGTGCAGGACAATTCCAATCAGAGATAATAGGCCTAACCAATGTATGTCTAAATTTTATTTTATTTTAGCCAGGTGCAGGATAATTCCAATCAGAGATAATAGGCCCAACCAATGTATGCCTAGCTGTTATTTTATCCTGGCCAGGTTCAGGACAATTCCAGTCAGGGATAATAGGCCTAACCAGTATATGCCTAACCTTTATTTTATCTATAGGGAGGGGAGGGGTTTTGGGTGCTGAATATGAACGAGGGAATTTAGGTGTGCATTAGATGGATTTATTTATTTTCAAATGATGCAGCCGAGTTGGTAAAAGCAAACAGTCTTAATTTCCCAAAAAGTAAAATTAAACAGCTTGACCTCAGCAAAAAACAAAATACACAAAGCAGTCCACACTTTTGGTGCACAAAGAAGACTTTGGCTCACCGCCAGCACAGGTTTGTTCCACTGCAGGGTTTTTAAAGTTCCTGTCTGCTTCGGGGGTCCCAAAAATGTTGCAACAGCTCAACAGAGTCTCAAGACAGTTGCTCCACACACACACCTCATGGACACTTCCTGCCTTTTTTAACCCACTTCTGCAGGTGGGTAAATCCTTTCAGGGCTGAAGTAGACATCATCAGGACTGTCTCTGTCTCTTGTCACCCCCCTTAAAGGGACCACAATCCAAACAGCGGTGATATATTCACGTTTTCTAGGACCCACACTTGGAATCCTGTATATAACCCCCCCCCAGAAAAAAAAGCAACAAAATGGGGTGATTGCTCAAGAGCTAACAATCAATTGTGTTGCTCAGGCAGATAGCAGCCATTTTATGGACCTTTGGGTTAAATGAAGACTTGTGACCACCTGGCTATATAGAGAGGCCCCACCATTGCAATTCATATACATGGGGAGCTGCAGCGTGGTGAGGTGGCAGTAAACACATAGAATCCGATTGCAGAGAACAGAACTAATGCAGAAATCAGTAATTCACAACAAACCCGGCAGGAAGGCACCCAACCGGGAACAGTCAAGGCAGGTAACAGCAATGTGTAGAAGATCAGGTCTCCAATGTGTTCACAGCACCTGTTTTAAGAGGTGGAATGTGGCTTGGCTGGGCGGAGCCCAAATGGGGATGTCTCCAGAAGGATGACGCGTCCCTACCCTTTCCCTACTCATCTAGAACCTCTCCCTGCCACGAATCACTGTCCCTGTCAGATGGGTGATCTGTCCCTACACTACCCACATGTGAAATGCACACCAAGCCTGGGAGCCAGGGACTTAACCACTTCAATACAGGGCACTTATACCCCTTCCTGCCCAGACCAATTTTCAGCGCTGTCGCACTTTGAATGACAATTCCGCGGTCATGAAACACTGTGCCCAAACAAACATTTTTATCATTTTGTTCCCACGAATAGAGCTTTCTTTTGGTAGTATTTGATCACCTCTGGGATTTTTATTTTCTGCTAAACAAATTTAAAAAAGATGTTTTTTTTATTTCTGTTACAAAACTTTGTAAATAAGTAATTTTTCTCCTTCACTGATGAGCACTGATGGAGCTTCACTGACAGGCACTGATAAGGCGGCACTGATGGGCACCCATGAGGTGGCACTGATGAGGTGGCACTGATGGGCACTGATGATGGGCACTAATATGCGGCACCAGTGGCATCGCTAGGGGGTGGCTATTGGGGCTATAGCCCTGAATCTGGGGCCCATAGCCCCGAGTCTCTTACCTAGGGTTGGCTCCGGGCTCCATCTGCTCAGCTGGTTGCCAGGGGAGGAACATGACTAATTAATGTTAACAGGCACAAGTTCTGATCTATATTCAGCAGTTCCGACAATTTAATCATTGTCCAGACGTCCACTTCTGTACCAATCTGCTGGGCAATGTAATTGTCGGGAATCGCAGTCCCCCCTGATATAAGGGGGGCTATCTGGGGACCCTGATGAAATGAGGGGGGCTCTGATGTAAGTGGGGATCCACACTCAGACATGCAACAATATTATATATATATATATATATATATATATATATATATATATATATATACATACACACACATGTATATTATATATGCGTACGCCCGCCCAAGCGTATGACTTTCTTTACTTTGCTGCTATGGGCTCTAGCCCCAGATCTTTTGTAGACCTAGCAACGCCCCTGTGTGGCTCTGATGGGCACTGATAGGTGTCACTGATAGGCAGCACGGATGGGCACTGATGGGCGGCACAGATAGGCACTGATAGGTGGCACGGATGGGAGTGGCCACTGATAGGTGGTACTGTACACTAATAAATGTCACTGATGGATGCCAATCAGTGCCAAACAATAATGCCTGCAAATCAGTGATGCCCATTGTGGGCACTGATTGGCATCCATTGTGGGCACTGATTGGCATCCCTGGTGGTCTAGGATGGCATACCTGGTGGTGGCATCCCTGGTGGTCCTAGTGGCATCCCTGGTGATCCAGTGTGGGCATCCTCGGAGGGGCTGCGCTGAATATTGATCAGCACAGACCCCCCCGTCAGAGGAGCAGCCGATCGGCTCTCCTCTACTCGCATCTGACACGCGCGAGGAAAAGCCGATCACTGGCTCTTCCTGTTTACACTGTGATCAGCCGTGATTGGACACGGCTGATCGCATGATAAAGAGTCTCCATCAGAGATCTGTGTTGCGGGGTGACTGCCCCGCAACAACTGACACCCCGCAACAACGATTGCCGCAATGCGTGCCCCCGGGGGCGCGCAGCGGCTTGATATCCTGCCGGACGTCATATGTGGTATATATGGTCTGGATATTGAAACCACTTTGCCACCATCATTTTGCTATATGGTGGGCGGCAAGTGGTTAAATAGGCTCTGCCTGAACCAAGATTGCTGCTAGCTATAGTCACATGGAGCTGCAACATCCAAACGAAAAGCTTCCAGAGGGACCCTAGAAACCATAGAGGAACATTGTTTCTCTTGACTTCCTCTTCCCCTGATATGCCACTGCAGTTGAGTGCCACCTGCAGTGGAGAAAGTAGACTGCACCTACCTACATAAATGTGCAACACAGTGTGCTAACTGACCCCAATCTCTATCTACTGAAGCTTTCTAATACTTTGACATTGTGGCTTCTTTTCCCCCTCCCTTTTATAGTTAGGGTACAGGCTTATCTTAAAGCCCCCATATAAACATAGTTAGATAGTTGGGTTGGAAAAAGACACAACTCCATCTAGTTCAACCAACAGAAAAAAATAAAATAAAGAGAAAACCTCCTTATACACAATCCTATTCTTACGGGTGATTCTGAAGAAGGAAAAAAAAATATGGTTGGCCCTTCTACAGTTGGCAACAGGTGGCTTGCATTTCAACCGATTCCTACTGAATAGTTCAAAATTCGAGCCATCAGCTTGAACCCAGGGGCGGGTGGAAAATTATTGGCCTAGCAGTGACTGTGTCCAATCAGATGCAGCCAATGGTCAGATATTCAGATGGCCATAGATGGCTTCCGCACTGTTTGGCACGAGGGAATGATCAGATTCTAGCCATGGTTGACTTGCATAAGCCTGCTGGCTATAGTTCAAAGGCCATGCTAAGGGTTAAAAAATAAATACATTTATGTAAATGTTGAACTGAATAGACAAAGAACCAACCAGAATGTAGCGGGAGCATTGGTGTCCAACATACTTACTCGTTACTAAAACCAGTTCACATTACAGATTGGACTTACAAATTTGAATGGGGGATACTTTAAATCTGTATAAGGCATGGAGGAAAGTACAAAGCACCAGTGTCCATGTTGTCAGAGCTCAATGTTCCACAGTACACTTTTTTGGAGGACCTGCTTTTATTGTGCCCATGCAGAGGCTGCATGTGGCCCGTGGTGGTGGTGTTCCTCTGGTTTCCAACGTCATTGCCATTTTTTTTATTGTTGATAGGGGGGGTTGATAGCAATAAACTGTACTTTGGTTGTAGGAAGAATGATGTAAGGAGACCAATACTCATACAGCTAATACTCATGCTCATACTCATGAAGCTAATGATCATACTCGTGGGCACGTGCCAGCACACAGATGGACTTTGACCAGTGCACATCGGCGCGTATGCCCCTGCACATCCAATCCCAGGAATGGCGCCAAGCTGCCTATTTAAAGAAGGTCCTGATGTGTGCTAATCACTGGATGTTCTTCAGCTACCCATGACTTGCTTTCCTGCATTCCTGCTTTTGTTGTCTGATCTCCCATTGCTGACCCTGTCTGCTCCTGACCTTGCTTTGTGGATTCTGGACTCGCTTGCCCCTTGACCACGCTCTGCCGTCTTCCTGGTATCGACCTTAGCCTGCTACTTGAATACGCTTACTCCTGCTCCCTGTATATGATTCTGGCTTGGCTTCTGACTACATCCTTGCTGTCCATCTGTCCTGACCCTGGCTTGCCATCTGACCATGTCCTTAAAGGAGTTGTAAAACCCTTGTGGTTCTTCACCTTAATGCATTCTATGCATTAAGGTGAAAATCCTCCTGCGCTGTCAATCAAATCCAGTGACACGGGAGCCAGGGCCGAGTTCTGCTGTCTGTGTCAATCGACACAGCAGCAGGACTCGGAAGCGCGCCCGCATGAGTGGCTCCATGGAAAGCGCTTCTTTGTGGGGGCACTCGAGAAAAGGGGAAGGGGCCAGGAGCGCCTCCGGGGGACCCCAGAAAAGGTGCATTGGGGCTTCTCTGTGCAAAACCCTTGCACAGAGCAGGTAAGTATGACATGTTTGTTATTAAAAATAAAAAAACAAACCTTTACAGTCACTTTAATCTCACCTCTGATTGTGTGTCCTGTACCAAGCTTCCAAGGTCCAGTTCCTGGGTCATTTTTGGTCCTCCTCTGGTGTGCCTGCACTGCTACTGACTACAGTCCAGAGACTACCACTACCCACTACCTGATTACCGGCATCCATGCTTCCTTGTGCCCTGTGCGTCTGTTTCTGCACTCAGTGGTACTCGGACCAGAGCTGCAAGGGGAACCCCTCTTGGTGCTTTGGCCTCCAATCAAGGTATGTGACAGGTGATGACAGATGTGCCCTGTGCCCCAGTTCCCACACTCAGGAGTACTCAGACCAGAGCCGGAAGTGGAAGCCCTCGCATTGCTTTGGCCTCCAGCCACGGTATATAACAGATAATGACACAGTATATATGAAATTGAACATATTTAGTAAATCTTAATTAGTATGGAATTGTTCATCGTAATTTTCTCTGGTCTATATGTTCATCTTAAATAAAAAATAATGATTTAGCCAAACAGATCCAAGTGTTTTCTTCTCTCCCTAACATCTAGGAGCCAGTCTGACAATTTCCTCACCTTTTCTTTATCTAACATTTGAGGCTTCTTGTTCACACTAGAGAATGTATACCTAAATAAGCATTTATGAAAAGTGACTTTTTTATTTATTATTCTTATTCTTGGTCTTCCATGTTTTGAGGAGGCATTGTCTGATCTCTTTCACCCCTAAGCCATATATAAAGGGATTGGCAAAGGCTGGCAACATGAGATAGATGGCATTGAAGAGGTTCTTGACATCGTAGGAAATATGTGTATGCATTCTGTACACGATGGATGTTATAAGTGAACAGATGTAGATAAGCATGGCCACAGCCAGATGGGTGACGCAGGTGTGTAAGGCCTTGTGACGAGCTTTCCCAACAATTATCTTCATGGTCCTGTGCAAAATATAAGAATAGGACACCAAAAGGAGACCAAAATCAAGTAGTGTACCAAAGATCTTAGTCATGAGTCCCACCACATGAAGTTTAGAGATGTCATCACAGGCAAGACTCAGAAGCCCCATGTTCTCACAAACAAAATTCAGAATGATTTTGGATCTACAGAAACGGACTCTGGAAGTCAGTACGACTACTGGAATAATAAGGAACATGCCCTGTGCTATCCCAAGGAGAACCAATTGGATGAGGAAATGTTTGGTCATGATGTTGTTGTATCTCAGAGGTTTACAGATCGCTACAAACCTGTCCAGGGCCATCATCAGGATGACACCTGACTCAAAAGCGCCCCAGAAGTAAATGAAAAACATCTGAATTAGGCAACCAACCAGAGGGATCTGGTTCATATCAAATGATAAACCGAGAAGAAACTTTGGCAGGACGGACGTTGTGCAGGAAATATTAGCAGCAAAGAGGAGGGATATGAGGAAATACATGGGTGAGTGGAGCTTTGGTTCAATGAAAATCTGATGAATGATGAGAATGTTTCCAGCCAGGATTGTTATATAAATAAAAAGAAATGGAATTAACAAAAATTGTCTGTTTCTTATTATTCCGGGAAAGCCGAAGAGAACAAATTCTGTATAATAAACTCTCGTCCGGTTGTGGCTTAAACCCTCCATCTTGGAAACATTTATGGAAGACTAAATTCTAAGGGAAAGAAAACATACAGTTCAAGGATGTACATCAAACCTAATATATAATTGTATTCTGTAGAAGATATTGATAAACATCTTTAACCAAAGGACCAACTATTGACCAAACTAGCTAAAAAAATTTGGAGTGCTACAAAATTGTAACAAGAGAAAAGGATTTGCTCCAGTTTTCACTCAATTTCCATATGTTGTAATTCATTTGTAAATGGAGTATCCATTTTGATCCAAATTGGTGGTCTCCAATACTTGGTCACTGGTTTGCTCTCCCACCAGTGTAGGGGTTTGGTCAATTGGTGGACACTAATACTCGGTCAATAATTTGCTTTTCACCCAGTGGGGAGGTTTGGTCAAATAATAGTCCAAAATACTCGATCAATAGTTTGCTCTCCTCCCAGTTGAGAGATTTGGTCAATTGGTGGCCTCCAGTACTCAGTCAATGGTTTGCTCTCCTTCCAGTGGGGAGGTTTGGTCAATTAGTGGCCTAAAATACTCAATCAATGGTTTGCTCTAGTCCTAGTTGGGAAGTTTGGTGGTTTGGTGGCCTGCAATACTTGGTCGATGGTTTGCTTTCCTCCCAGTTGGGGGGTTTGGTGGATTGGTAGCCTCCAATACTCCATTGATCGTGGAAGGCCACACTAATTCCTTACGAATGAATAGATCCTTTCTGCATATAATTAGTAGTCATCCTTAGTAAATATACAACCTAATTATCAGCAAACAGGAGAAAAAAGGAAGCACGCACCTAAAGACGCTCGATTTCAAATGTGACAGAAAGGCTTCAGCTCCATCTTCTCTTGAACCACACCATTCTAACCTGTTTTATCTATTATGGGCTTTACGAATCAGCCCATGAAGGATGAAATGCGTTAGAGGGGCATGGCTTGGCAGGGGATAGAGCTGAAGCCTTCCTGTCACATTTGAAACTGAATAGGTGTGTACCATCTTTTCCTGTTTGCTGATAATTGGGCAAGAGCTGCACCCGACAGGGATTGAATCACCACAACATTTGGTCAGTGGACCCTGGATCAGCACTTTATGTTCAGTTAGGTCCCATAACCTAATTATATCATTGTTGAAATGTGTTGAGGTATAGCAGATCCAGAAATCTTTGGTGTGGGATACCAAGAACTGTTATATAGTCAGGTGTACCTCAATCAGTCACCCACCATAGCATTATGACGACCCATTTAATATTGAGTAGGCCCCCCTTTTGCCGCCAAAACAGCCCTGACCCCTCAAGACATGGACTCCACTAGACAAAGCATCACACTGCCTCCACCGGCTTGCCTTCTTCCCACACTGCATCCTGGTGCCATCTCTTTCCCAGGTAAGGGACGCACACACACCCAGCCACCCCCATGATGTAAAAGAAAACGTGATTCATCAGACCACCTTTTTCCATTAGTCTGTAGTCCAGTTCTGATGCCCATGTACCCACTGTAGGCACTTTTGGCTGTGGACACGAGTCAGCATGGGCACTCTGACTGGTCTGCGACTACGCAGCCCCATATACAGCAAACTGCGGTCTCTGTGTTCTGACACCTTTCTATCAGAACCAGCATTCACCTTTTCAGCAATTTGAGCTTCAGTAGCTATTCTATTGGATCAGACTACACAGGCCAGCCTTCCCTCCCCACCTCCATCAATTAGCCTTCCCTCCCCACCTCCATCAATGAGCCTTTCCTCCCCCCACCTCCATCAATGAGCCCTACCTCCCCACTTCCATCAATGAGCCTTCCCCCCCACCTCCATCAATGAGCCTTCCCTCCCCACCTCCATCAATGATCCTTCCCTCCCCCACCTCCATCAATGAGCCTTCCCTCCTCACTATCATCAACGAGCCTTCCCTCCCCACCTCCATCAATGAGCCTTCCCTCTCCTCCTCCATCAATGAGTCTTCCCTCCCCACCTCCATCAATGAGCCTCCCCTCCAAACCTCCAACAATGAGCCATCCCTCCCCACCTCCACCACTGAGCCTTCCCTCCCCACCTCCATCACTGAGCCTTCCCATTCCACCTCCATCAATGAGCCTTCCCTCCCCCCAACCATCATTAATGAGCCTTCACTCCCACCTCCATCAATGAGCCCCCCCCACCATCATCAATGAGCTTTCTCCCACCTCTATCAATGGTCCTTTCCTCCTCACCTCCACCAATGAGCCTTCCCTACCCATCTCCATCACTGAACCTTCCCTCTGCACCTCCATTAATGAGACTCCCCCACCTCCATCAATGAGCCTCCCCTCCTCACCTCTATTAATGAGCCTTGGTCACCCATGACCCTGTTTCCGGTTTCCCTTCCTTAGACCGCTTTTGGTCAGTCCTGACCACTGCAGACTGGGATAATCACACAAGAACTGCAGTTTTTGAGTTGCTCTAACCCAGTCGTCTAGACATTACAATTTGGTCCTTCTCAAAGTCTCTCAAATCTTTACACTTGCACAATATTTTCAGCTTTCAAAACATCAACTTTAGGGACAACATGATCACTTGCTGCCTTATATATCCCACCAACTAGGTGCCATTGTTACCGGATAATCAATGTTTTTCACTTTACCTGTTAGTGGTCAGAATGTTATGGCTGGTCGGTGTAAATTTACTCAGCACGTTGCTTCTGCCTGGAACCCATTATTTACCTTCAATGAAAAAGAATAAGAATAAGAAGAGTCACTATAGAGCAAGAGTTACCTATAGATGAAGAGTTACCTATAGAAGAAGTGTTTTTCAATCAACATGTGAAATTTGAACATCCTATGTAAGTTAATAAAAAAGTTATGCCCGCTTTCGCGTTACTTTTTGTGGTGGTGGGAAGGGGGGGAGGGGGCAGATGCCATTTTCTCCTGATTGTGTTGTACCTTCTGAGGGGATCTGGTGTGTGATTAGGTCCACAGTGACAGAGAAATAAAAAGAAAGGGTTGTAAGGCCCCATCCTTGCATTGACTTTATATTTTTAGCCTATAATACAGACTGCTAAGCTTTGGTCATTTGGTTCCCTGCACCACTCTGAACTTACTGACACCGAGATCCCATAACTGGTTTACTCTCCATGCAGTGGGAAGGTCTCCAATACTTGTTAGATAGTTTGCTTTCCTCCCATTGAGGAGGTTTGGTAAATTGGTGGCCTCCAATACTTGGTAGATGGTTTGCTCTCCTCCTATTGAGGAGGTTTGGTAAATTGGTGGCCTCCAATATTTGGTAGATGGTTTGCTATCCTCCCTTTTAGGAGGTTTGGTAAATTGGTGGCCTCCAATACTTTGTAGATGGTTTGATCTCCTCCCTTTGAGGAGGTTTGGTAAATTGGTGGCCTCCAATACTTGGTCAATGCTTCAGCTCAGCTGCAAATTTATCTTTCACCGTTCCTGGTGAAGTGGGCTCAGTGACCCACAAAACATTTTGAATTGGCCCAGACCCCATCATGTGACCAAAAGTCTAGATTAAAAAAGAGATATTTATGGGTGGGCGTGGCGACCGAGCTCTAAGATGGACGTATGAGCCGAGAGCTCCGCTCAGCTGCCGTAGAGAATCCGACATCATCCGTGTCCACCAGCACTATCCACGGCCACACCAGCCTCCACTGGACCGTTGAGCCTCACTGCATCACCGGGGCATGCCGAGGAACAGAAAACACTCGCAGATGCCGCGGAAGCTATCAAGCTTCTTCGGAGCATGCGGGCGCCAACAAAATGGTGACGGGGCCCACACAGAACGGCCGGAACACAGAGCCGCGGTCTCCACAAACAGCAGCAAGGGGGCCCTAACACAGCCTATACAGGCCGAAATGAACAGCTGATCCTCCTCTGGGATTTCTAGTCCGTCTACCATAAGCCCGACCAAGCAGAAACAAAGGATTACCTCAGCAGGTCGCTGGCTGCTGAACAACCCAGCAATGGAGGTAAGAGGCCCTATTAACAATGATAACGCCACACAGCCCTCACCAAATGACCCTATTGCAGCCTACCCCACCTCTGACAGACCTGTATCCGATACTGTCCTGAAAGACTTGCTATTATCCCTAAAACCTTCCCTATACACTGATATGACAGCAGGGATCAATAGTTGCCAGAGGGAAGTCCAGGCCTTAGGCGGCAGAGTGGATCATATGGAACAAAAAATGGGAGAATACACTAACTCCTTTAACACATTAGTGGAGGCTCAGTCATCACATGGAGAAGAAATAGCCTGGCCAAGGAACAAGATGGCCGACCTGGAAGACAGATCCAGGAGAAACAATCTAAAGATCAGGGGGATCCCTGAAACCATCCCGGCCACTCAATTACTCCAGTACATCCAAGCCTTATTCTCCACACTTGTTCCCAATCTGACAGCTCAGAATCTTATAGTGGATAGAATCCGCAGAGTTCCTAAACCATCCTTCCTCCTGGAAACTATGCCTAGGGATGTACTGATGAGAGTACATTTCTACCACGTTAAGGAACAAATTCTGGGGGCGTGGCCTGACGCAGCATGTGAGCCGACGGTTCTCTTAGCAGCTCCGAAATCCCTCTGCACAATCCTATGCAATCCTCCTTACCTGCCACTCTGAATCGGCTGAAACTTCTTCAAAACACTCGGGGAAGACCCTGTGCTACTTTTTTGTGGGACTCGAAAATGAAAGGGGAAGAAACAGCCCCCGGTCAGGATGAATATCACCATGCGCTCCTGCCAAGATGGCTGCCGGTCCACCATACTGCAATCATCCTTGCCATCCACGCCGGATGTCTTTGATGAGGAACCAGATCCCTCATTGCCACCATCTCCGCTCCCCCGGTGCTGCCGACCCATCCATCTCCCAGCGATGGCGGCCTGGAGGACGGTTCAGAACCGGAGCCCACCCTGCTGGTTGTCCTCTAAATAATCAAGGTAAATCATTCAGACATTATGGGTAAATTGGAGGAACTAAAGCTGGACATTACCATAATGTGCCAGGACATGCAAAAAATGAGGGACCGGGTCTCTGATACTGAACGCCGTATCAGTGATCTGGAAGACACGGTCGGCCCGGTCCTACCTGCACTAAAAACCCATGGCACCAAAATCCAATCCGTGGAAGATAAAGTCGATGATTTAAAGAACAGTTTACGCAGAAACAACCTGCGCTTGGTGGGCCTGCCTGAACGGGTCGAAGGTACAGACCCGGTCTCCTTCCTAGAGTGCTGGTTCACCCAGGAATTTGGGAAGGACTGTTTATCCCCCTGCTTTGTCCTGGAGTATGCTCATAGAGTACCCGGCAGACCGCTTCCTGCAGGCAACCCTCCTCGCACCATGGTGATCCGTCTCCTAAACTACAGGGACGCTATCCTGCGTGCTGCCCGCATAAAAGGGAGCCTGAAGATTAGGAAATTAAGAAAGGGAAGCACTCATATTGCCACATCTGTAAATTAGGGGAACTAGAAGGTTCAAAGATGTAACAAAAAAGAGAAAAGTGCGAATCTCACTTTCTTCCAATAGACAAAGCTTCATGTACAAATTCGTAATAGCCGGCAGGTTTCCAAGGGTATGGAATACTTATAATAAATATTGTATACATTTTAGGTATTACTATGGCAGGGGCAGGTGTGCATCTTATATCCAAGGGTAAAAGTAATCATACGAACAGCAATACTGGAAGGTCCAGGATCCAGAAGGAGAGGGCCCTGGTATTGTTCAGCAAGGCCAGTGGCATGCTGAACAATATGCAGAAGAAATGGCACAGAAATTACACTCTCAGTTTGGACAGGCACTGGAGGAGGGCATACTTCCTTCCTCCTTGTGTGGGTCTTAGCGTCCGATCTCACTATTTAATAGTGATGTTAAGGTGTTAGCAAAAATACTAACTCTGAGATTGCAGAAGGTCAATCTTCACCTCATTCGTAGAGACCAGACTGGGTTTATGCCTGGTAAGAATACGTAGGATAACATTTGTCGTTTGTTCACAGGGCTGCCACTGACCAAAAAAGTGGACTAGTGTTATCGTTGGATGTGTTAAAAGCTTTTGACACAGTCAACTGGTCCTTTCTTTGGGAATCTATGCACCGTATGGCAGGCTGTGGCATTTCCTATAGGCCCCAGGCTTGACTATACCTACTTATCTCAATCCAAATTGACCACCCAACCCGCATTTAAATATTTGGGGATTTACATCAACACAGACTTATCCATTTTTGAATTCCTCAATATTACCCCAATTATTACACATATGGAGACCAGGCTACGTACCTGGGCTTTCCTACCACTAAATTTACCGTAATTGGTCATGTGAACATTTTTAAAATGATACATTTACCTAAATTTTTTTATGTTTTCCGGGCATCCCCAATCTTTTTGTTTAAAAAACTTTTCAACAAAATTAATTCACTTTTAACCTCCTTCCTCTGGCAGGGGTCAAACCCAAGAATTGCTAGGGCCTCCCTTCAGGCCGTTAAGGTTGACGGGGGGGTTAGCTTGCCCCAACCTACGACACTATTTTATAGCATCACAGCTTGCATACGTTTATGACTGGTTCCTGGAGGCCTCCTCATCCTGTTCCACTGCTTTATTAAATGCTCCTGCTGGTTCTGGGGCCTCACTTGTTGATATACTACATAGATCCATACCTAAACGTTGCTCCCGTGGCTCTCCGATAGAAGTTAGCTGGCTAGCCTGGCATGAAGGAAATAAGGTGATCACAAACTCGGGTGGGGTGTCTCCCAAAACCCTCTTATAGCACAACCCTCACTTCTTAGAGCTCCTGGGTCACCCAGACTCCCTGTGGTGGACACGACTTGGTGTCACCCACGCCTCTCACATTTTTGTTAATGATGCTTTCATCTCCTTGGAAGACTTGAAGGCACGGTGTCGTGTGACGAACAAATTCTTTTTTAAATATCTTCCATTACATCATGCCATCCACACACAATTCAATGGGCTGACCCAGGAGCTCAGTGAATTACCTATAGAGGTGCTAGACATTAAAAAAAATGATCACGCCTGCAGGCTGCTGGGGTTAAACCCTTCCAGATTGCTCAGCGGAAATGGGTAGTGGACATCCCCGGGCTGTCTGAGGAGGGGTGGAAGGAGGCCTCGGAGGTCTGCTTGTTGGATCTTATTGGGTCTAATGACCAATATGTACAGTTTAAATGTATACACCAGTTGCACTATACTCCTGCCAGGCTCCCCCATTTGGGTTATGACTCCGCCGCCTCCTGTTTCAGGTGTGGCTCCACTGATGCCGGGTACATGCATATGTTTGGGTCCTGCCCAACCTTGTCAACATTCTGGAATGACTTATTCTCTTTATTTGAAGACACCCTACATCTACCAGTACCTTGCTCTCCAGAAGTCGGACTGTTGGGTGTCCTAAACGAGTTCCCACACAGGACCCATACTCGAACTCTGGCTCACATAGTATCCATCGTATACCATCAACCATCCAACCAACATTAACAAATATACAACGGTTCTTGCAGGACCTAAATCTCCTGTCCCTCTCAGAGGCTCAAATAAATACCCTGAACTCCCCGTTCACAACACTTGAAATCGAGTCAACCATCACCACCCTACCCAATGGCAAATCACCTGGTCCGGACAGGATTGCTAATGAATATTTTAAAATACACTTGCTCCACACATGCAAAGGGTCTTTACAGAAGCCGCAAACTAAGCATCATTCCCTCCAGAGATGCTCAAAGCAGATATTGTCACATTACCCAAACCTGGGAAAGACCCTACAACACCTGGCAACTTTAGACCCATATCTCTATTAAACACCGACATGAAAGTGTATGCCAAATTACTAGCCAAAAGATTAGCAGATTTCATACCCTCTCTAAATCAAAGTGACCAGATGGACTTCGTGAAAGGGAGACAAACCTCAGACACCACTAGACGCCATTATTAATATCATTTACCATGCTGAACAAACCAAAACGCCTTCTCTGCTGCTTTCCATAGACGCAGAGAAGGCGTTTGATAGAGTGCATTGGAGGTATATGACAGAGGTGCTATCTAAATTTGGCCTTTGCCGCCATATTCTCAATGCTGTTCTGGCTCTATACTCCTGTCCATCGGCACAAGTATTTTCTACGGGTATGCTGTCTGCTCCCTTCTGTATCACTAATGGTACCCGCCAGGGATTCCCACTATCCCCAACGATCTTTAAACTCATGATAGAGCCACCATTAGAACACAAGCCAGTATCTCTGGCTTCTAGTTTGGCCCACAACCACACGTTATCAACCTATTTGTGGATGATGTTATCCTACTACTAACCAACCCGCTCAAATCACTCCCAACAGCTCACGAAATTCAGGAAAACATTTGGAGAGGTCTCGTACTATAAGGTCAATTTCACCAAATCCCTAATCCTCAACCTAGGTATATCAAAAACTGACAGGGACAAGCTACAAAAATATTTCCCTTACAGCGGTATACCATACCTGGGTGTAACCCTAACTAGCTCCACAAAATCACTAGTTGACTCCAACCTTTAAACCACTACTGACCAAATTGGAGACGCAAACTAAGGAATTAGCAAAAAAAGAATTGTCCTGGATGGGTAGATAAGCAGCATATAAGATGACAATCCTCCCACAAATCCTACATATATATTTAGAGCACTTCTGATTCCCATCCCAACCCACTTCCTCAAATCTATGTCCACTTTAACGTGGAAATTCCTATGGGGTGCAAAAAAAAGCAAGATGCTCACCAAAAACCTGATTCTACATAAACAAATAGGGGGTGCAGGACTAGTGGATATCTATGACTACCTGTGGGCAACTAGACTTGACCAACTTAAACACTGGTTCGCAGTTAACCGTACCCCAATATGGGTCGAAATTGAAAAGACCATAGCCCCAATCTCTGACCTCACTGCTCTCCTCATGGGGGACATTTGGCCGGTCTTGGGACAAACGCAATATTCCTCTCACCATACAAGCCTCCTTACAAGCATGGAGGTCCTAAACCAACAACACAGAAATCATCTTACAATTGACTACCAATTTCCCTTATGCCTACTAGAAGGTCAAAATTCCAATGTTGTCACTACAGCAGTTCCCTCTATATGGGATACGCTTGGTCCAAGACCTGATCGCCAATCACAAACCCCTATCGAGTGAACACTTAATGAACACCTATAAGCTAGCAAATCACACGTTCTTCACATGTATCCGTGTTGTACATTTCCTAACAACCAACCCACTTCCAACAATAAGGTTACCACCCATAGCCTGGCAATACCTCACACGAGAACAACCTAAATGCAAAGGCATGTCAGTATTTTAAAATCTCCTGAAGGACAAACGATCCTTCCAGAAAAACCAAAGCGATGTAAAAAATGGGAAATGGACATAGGCAGGGCTTTTTTCCAGAGGGAACGCGGGGGGAACGCAGGTCCGGCACCTCCAACAGTGAATGTATTTTATGGCTAGGTGTGCTGAGGGATCTATTGTCGCTGGTTAGGATCTTTTTTTTGTGTGGTAGGTCTATTTATGTTGACTGGGGGGGTCTTATGTTGCTGTGGGGTCAATTGTTGCTGGAAGGGATCTACTGTTGAGCAGGAGGTTTATTGATGCTGGCTGCTGGGGGATCTGTTGCTGCTGCTGGGTGTCTATTGTTGCTGTGGTGGTATTTTGTTGCAGGGGGTCCATTGTTGCCTGGGGGGGAGATCTGTTGTTGTGTGGGGGGTCGATTGTTGCTGTGGTGGGTCAGTTGTTGCTGGAGGAGCCTATTGTTGCTGGGGTGGAGGTCTATCAAATTTCATACAAACTACTTAGCAGCACAAAATCATAATTGGTCCTGTATCCTCTAAAAGGGGCGTTACTGGGAGGTGGGTAGGGGGCGGAAACCAAGAGGCAGTGCGCAGAGGTGGGTAGGGGGCGAAACCAAGAGACAGTGCGCAGAGGTGGGTAGGGGGCAGGGATGAAGGGTGACTAATGCCGCGTACACACGGGACGACTTTTCGACCGGACTGGTCCGACAGACTTTCCAGCGGACTTTCGACGGACTTTTGATGGACTTCCAATGGACTTTCTAACGAATGGACTTGCCTACACACGATCACACCAAAGTCCGACGGATTCGTACGTGATGACGTACACCGGACTAAAATAAGGAAGTTGATAGCCAGTAGTCAATAGCTGCCCTAGCGTCGGTTTTTGCCCGTCGGACTCTCATACAGACGAGCGGATTTCTGGGTCCGGCAGAGTTACGACGTAAAGATGTGAAGCATGTTCCAAATCTAAAGTCCATCAGATTTGCGACTGGAAAAGTCAGCTGAAGGCCTGGTGAAGCCCACACATGATCGGATTGTCCGCCGGATTTGGTCCGTCGGCGTCCGTCAGACCAGTCCGGTCGAAAAGTCTGAACGTGTGTACGCCCCATTAGAAGGTGGGGGTTCCTGCATCTATTCTTTGAGAAAAAAAGCCCTGGACATAGGTCCTGCATTTATGGATGACCAATGGCAAAAAGCGTTCCAAACAATCCAAAAAACATCCCACTGTACAAATCACTGGGAAATGACAATTAGAGTGACCAATAGATGGCAGTATACCACCTGTAGACTGGCAAAATTCTTCCCGCACACCTCAACGATGTGCTGGAGGAATTTGGGCCACCAAGGCCACCTATTACACATGTTCTGGGAATGTCCATGCCTGACCAGTTTCTGGAACCAAGAGTTGCAGCTGATCTCTTCTATCACTGGCATAATCACCCCCCCCCCCAACCCTGAATTAGTAATTCACCATATAGATGTAGACTACATGTAAACCCATTCAATATGAGGCCTGTGGTATCCCACGTATTCCTGCTAGATCCCTGGTACTGAGAACTTGGAAAGCTGCCCCAACAGCCAACATCCCTGATGTGACAAGAATAGTTCAACAACACGATACCTTCGAATGCATAGTGGTCATCAACTCTCTGAAATGTGCGGAATTTGATGATATCTGGAGTAGTTGGACTACCAAATACAAACGGCCATAAATACATGATACCGATATGTCTTACTTTATCTGTATTTCAATGAACTCTGATTCATCCAACCGACCGACCTTGATGTCTACAAACCTGGGTGCTTATTGTTTTATTTCGTTATTCTCACATGTATGTTTTCTTGTACTGTTGATATTATTCAATAAAAACCTGAATGATTAAAAAAAAAGAGATATTTATAATACGCTGAAGGGTGACCAGGGCACCATGTGATGGATTGTACTATATACTGTATATAGGTGTTGTATGTTTGGTATATGTAAAGAGTAAACGTTGTGCTGTGGTAGCCTTATAAGTCCTTCTAAAGAAAAAAAATCTCCTGATAATTTTATTCAATACATTTTTATTACATCAATAAATAAACGCAAAAACTAGAACAAGGTGTATGTCTTCTATATGAGATTTATCACCTGTAGAGTCCCAATACTAGTGAACAATGCACAGAGACTATTGATGGTGGTGTGCTGTACCTTACCAGCTTGTAGTCTTTATTCTTTGTGGAAGGGTTCTGACGTCCTATCGGGGTCGGTGTTGGACGGTGGTAATTGTAGAAGTCATGGATCGCAGGACCTTTCCTGTCTCTGGCACAGACCTCAGCCGGGAAATCCTCAGTATGGGGATCTCAGTGAATTTATTGAACTCTCGGAGTCCTGATGGATTTCCACTAATTGCAGTCACTGCGGAGGTCCCCGTACACGCAGACGAGTCCATGATGACCAACATTCCCCTTTGTACACAGCTCACTCTCATCGTCATACAAACATTCATTACAGTCAACCAACAAGAACTCCAGACAAAATGTATATAGTGTAATTTTATTTTTATATTTTAGTCTGGCCAGAATGAGGAAGGGTCAGACATTTTATTGGATATGTATTGCTGTCTAAGTTGATGATGGAGCTCTTCTCCTTATTTCCTGTCCTGGGGACGCTCTTCCAGTGTGTGACCTAATGCTAGGGCCTACTCTTTTCTCTCAGCCACCCACCGCTAGGGTTCCCGAATCGTCCTTGCCTTCTGCAGCACCTCACTGTGATCTGCTGTGAGAATTGACGCTTAAATACCAGCGGGCCTTTGAGATCAATCTCCACCACTTTGAGATTGTTTTCGAGGTGGGCAGTCGGAGAGCTTCTGTCAGGAAAGTCCTGTCAGTATCAGATACCCTGTGTGGGCAGTCGCACGCATGCGCGCGCGCACCAGGCAGGCTATTTAAACTGATCTGTCACGAGAATCTTGCTGTCTGCTCTACAGCATTACGTGTGCACTTCCTGAGGATCTGTTTCCTGTACTAGACCCGGCTTGTTCCTGATTATCCCTGCTTTCTGCCTGCATCCGACCCCGGCTTGTCTGACCACTCTTCTGCCTGACCCTTCGGCTCATCTACAGTCTGCTTGGCTATCGTTCCGGCTTGTCTGACCTTCCAGTCTGCTGCACCAGTGTTCCAGTCTGCTGTCCTGTGTGTTCCAGCCTGCTATCCAGTTCTAGTCTGCTGCACCAGTGTTCCAGTCTACCTACCAGCTCAGCTTAATCTCCACTGCACAGTGTTTCCAGAGCTCCAGACCTACCTCCTGCTGTTGATCATGCCAGGCACTCGTGCCACTCCTGACTCTTGTGCTTCCTGTATACCCTACCAGGGCCCTCGAGTCGGAGCCGCAAGAGAGGCCATCCCCTGCAAGTCGGGCTCGTCCACAAGGTACGTGACAGTAGCAGACAGTCATGACCGAGCCCGAGCAGGGAGCCTCTCCTATGGAAAAACTTTGTATGCACCTGGCCGGCCTTACACAGGCTGTTAAGAGTCTCCAGGAAGGATATACACGTCTGGAAGAATGGGTCCAAGTACTGTCTGGTCCCACTGAGACCCAGGGATCTTCTCTGCCATCTACCTCTGCTAGCAGTACTACTTCCCCTATAGTAGTGATGCTGCCCCCTGAACCAAGGGTTCCCGCTCCTGAAAAGTTTTTTGGAGAACAAAGTAAATTCAGGGCATTCCAGAATGCATGCGAACTGTACTTCGCCCTTCAACCTCGCACCTTCTCGCTTGAAGCCACCAAAGTAGGTTTTGTGATCTCACTACTCCTGGGTGACCCCCAAACATGGGCTCACCGCCTTCTGGAACTGAAAGCCGAGGTGATGACCAATTTAACCACCTTCTTTGCAATGGCCCAGCTATATGAGGACTCACAGCTTTCTGCAACCACAGAAGCCGCCCTGCACATCCTTCAACAAGGGCGTAGGGCAGTAGAGAACTACGTTGCGGAATTCCGCCGATGGAGTGCAGACACGGACTGGAATGACGCTGCCCTCCGCTACCAGTTCCATATGGGCCTTTCCGACCCTTTAAAAGATGAACTGGCCCGAGTGGGAATTCCTCTGACTCTGGATGCCTTGATAATTCTTGCCATACAGATCGACCGACGGTTGAGGGAGCGAAGAGCAGAAAGAGGTGCTGGGCCTACTCGCCCAACCTGGATGTTGCCTAGGGTCCCCAGCTATACCCATCCTGCACCCACCTCTAGTCCTGCTGTTACACCTGATACCTCTGAGCCCATGCAACTTGGAGTCCTCCGCCCATCTCTCACGACGGAGGAACACCAACGTCGCCGGGCTAACAACCTGTGCCTGTACTGCGGGGAACCTGGACACTATGTCAGGAACTGTCCTAACAAACTCCGTAAGTGCCTGTCTGTCTCCTCTGGTGATGTGACTGCTTGGCCTAAGACTTCCGCTCATTTGACTCTTTCTATATCTTTGCAGCTCCCAGGAAAGACTTTACAGGTTCCCGCTATCATTGACTCCGGGGCTTGCAGCTGCTTCTTGGACTCATCCTTTGCAGCTAAAAACCCGATCCCACTGTGTTACAGGGCCCATGGACTCTCTATTCATCTGGCCGACGGGTCTGCAATAAAATCTGGGCCGGTTATACAAGAATCCGCTCCCCTTCCAGTCACCATCTTCAACTTGCACCAAGAACTGCTTCGCCTGGACATCATCACTTCTCCTTTATTTCCTATTATTCTTGGCATGCCGTGGCTACAAGCCCATAACCCTACTATCAACTGGGTCACAGGAGAAATTACGTTTTCCTCTCAGTATTGTCAACAGTTCTGCACTTTGAAGGACTCTGGTGAATCCCCTGCTCTGTTATGTCTCAACACTGATTCTGAGTTATTCCAGGTGGTCCCCAAGGTCTATCATGACTTTTTAGATGTCTTTAGTAAAAAAGGGGCTGAAACCCTTCCTCCTCATCGGGCTTATGATTGCCCCATTGAGCTCCTTCCCGGAGCCGAAGTTCCCTTTGGCAGGATATTTCCTTTGACCGAGCTGGAGCAAGGAGCACTAAAAGCATACATCGACGAGAACCTAGAAAAGGGTTTCATCCGGCCCTCTACATCCCCAGTAGGTGCAGGCATCTTTTTTGTTGAAAAAAAGGATCACTCTCTTAGTCCTTGTATAGACTACTGCGAACTCAATAAAATAACTGTTAAAAATCCGTACCCTCTCTCCTTGGTACCAGAATTATTCCAGAGACTGGGGACTGCTACAATTTTCACCAAATTAGATCTCCGAGGGGCTTACAACCTAGTTCGCATCAGAAAAGGGGATGAGTGGAAGACAGCTTTCCGCACTCGCTTCGGGCACTTTGAATACATGGTGATGCCCTTTGAACTATGTAACGCCCCTGCAACTTTTCAGTACTTCATAAATGATGTTTTCCGGGACTATTTGGATCTATTCGTCATAGTCTACTTAGATGACATTCTCATCTTTTCTTTTTCCCTGGAATCCCATCGCAGACATGTTAAATGTGTTTTAGCTCGACTCCGGTTACATGGCTTGTACGCTAAGGCTGAAAAGTGCGAGTTCGAGCAAGAGAGTATTCCATTCTTGGGGCTAATTATCTCCGTGGAAGGGATCAAGATGGATCCCCATAAGGGCGCTGCAATTCTTGACTGGCCAGCCCCTACTGACAAGAAAGGAGTCCAACGTTTCATTGGCTTTGCCAACTTCTATAGAAAATTCATTAAGGGGTTCTCAGCCATCATTGAGCCCATCACTCAATTGACCAAACAAGGGGTGCGTTTTCATTGGTCGCCCGAAGCTCAATCCGCCTTTGAATCTCTAAAAAAAGACTGTTTACCTCTGCTGCTGTTTTGAAACATCCCGATTCCTCTTTAACATTTGTCCTGGAAGTGGACGCTTCTGAGAGTGCTGTTGGTGCGATTCTTTCCCAGCGACAAGGGACAAAAGCTCTGTTATACCCTGTAGCCTTCTTTTCTCGCAAACTATCATCTGCAGAAAGGAATTATTATGTAGGAGATCGGGAACTACTGGCCATAAAATCCGCTCTGGAAGAGTGGCGATATCTTTTGGAAGGAGCGGCTCATCCTATTCTGATCTACACAGATCACAAAAACCTGGAATATCTGAAATCCGCAAAGAGGTTGAAACCGCGACAAGCCAGGTGGGCCTTGTTCTTTTCCAGGTTCTCCTTCCACTTGACCTATCGGCCAGGCTCCAAGAATATAAAACCTGACGCTTTGTCTAGGATGTTCCACAAGCCTCAAGAAACCTCACCTCCAGATACAATCCTGGAAATTTTTTCCTGTTGCAAGAAGACCTACTTTCCCGGATTAAGCAAGCTTCAGTAGGGTTGGTACCTGCTATGAGAACAAAACTACAAGAAAAGGATGGTCTGCTTTGGTTCGGGAGTAAGATCTTTGTACCTGAAGGCCTACGGGTCACAATTTTAGAACTTTGTCATGATCACGCACTAGCAGGACATTTTGGTGTTACCAAGACAGCTGATCTTGTCCTGCGCACCTTCTGGTGGCCCCAAGTACCTAAGGACTGTAAGAAGTATGTGGAATCCTGTACCATCTGTGCTCGGAATAAAGTCAGTAGAACCAGGGCCTGGGGATTACTGAAACCTCTAATTGTCCCAGACAGGCCATGGAAGTTGCTGTCTATTGACTTCATTGTCGAGTTGCCTCCGGCTGAAGGGCACACTGCCATCTTTGTGGTGGTAGATCGGTTATCTAAAATGGCTCATTTCATTCCAACGAAGGGTACCCCCTCTGCTCCTGAAACTGCACAAACGTTCATTAGAGAAGTGATTAAACTCCATGGAATTCCGGCTAATATCATTTCTGACCGAGGAGTACAATTCACTTCCCGATTCTGGAGAGCCTTGTGTAAAGCCCTAGGAATTGAACTATCATTTTCCACCGCCTTTCACCCCCAGACAAATGGCCAAACGGAGGGGACCAACCAGACTCTCGAGCAATATCTTCGTTGTTTCTCTTCCTTTTCTCAAGATGAATGGTTCTCGTTGCTTCCCTTGGCTGAATTCGCCTATAATAATGCTGTCCATTCTGCCACAAAGCAAAGTCCGTTTTTTGTCAATTACGGGTTTCACCCTACCTTTTTGCCCAGCTCCATTCCTGAAAGTTCCTTACCAGCAGTCCAGGAAACAATACATTTTTTCTCTGTCAATAACCAAATATTACAGGAAACCATGACGAAGTCCCAAGAACGTAACAAGGTAACTTTCGACAGGAAAAGACGAGGGGAATTGCTACTCGAACCAGGTGATCTTGTATGGTTATCCACTGTAGACCTGAAACTGACTTGTCCCTCCAAGAAGTTGGGTCCTAAATTCCGGGGTCCTTTTCCTGTAAAAAGGAAAATAAATGAAGTAGCTTTTGAATTGGAACTCCCGGACTCACTCAGAATTCATCCTGTTTTTCACGTTTCCCTGTTGAAACCTTTTGTCTCCAATCCTTTTCCTGAACGAAATCTGAATCCTCCAGATCCTGTAATAGTGGATGGAGAGGAAGAATTTGAAATTGAAGCCATCCTTGACTGCAGGAAGAGGAACAATCAAGCCCAATTCCTGATCAAGTGGAAAGGGTATGGCCCGGAAGAGAACTTGTGGGAGCCTGAGGAGAACATCCATGCTAAAAGCTTAGTTCAATCCTTCAAGAGAACCCATCCTGATAAATGGGCCTGGTTGGGCATCCGGAGGCTGCCCCTTGGGGGGGGCAATGTCAGGAAAGTCCTGTCAGTATCAGACGCCCTGTGCGAGCAGTCGCACGCATGCACGCGCGCACCAGGCGGGCTATTTAAACTGATCTGTCACATGAGAATCTTGCTGTCTGCTCTACAGCGTTACGTGTGCACTTCCTGAGAACCTGTTTCCTGTACTAGACCCGGCTTGTTCCTGATTATCCTAGCTGTCTGCCTGCATCTGACCCCGGCTTGTCTGACCACTCTTCTGCCTGACCCTTCGGCTCATCTACAGTCCGCTTGGCTATCGATCCGGCTTGTCTGACCTTCCAGTCTGCTGCACCAGTGTTCCAGTCTGCTGTCCTGTGTGTTCCAGCCTGCTATCCAGTTCCAGTCTGCTGTGTGGTTCCAGTCTCCTGCACCAGTGTTCCAGTCTACCTACCAGCTTAGCTTAATCTCCACTGCACAGTGTTTCCAGAGTTCCAGACCTACCTCCTGCTGTTGATCCTGCCAGGCACTCGTGCCACTCCTGACTCTTGTGCTTCCTGTATACCCTACCAGGGCCCTCGAGTCGGAGCCGCAAGAGAGGCCATCCCCTGCAAGTCGAGCTCGTCCACAAGGTACGTGACAGCTTCCGTCTCTCGGAATTTGACCTCTAAGTGGATTTGGGAATCAAAGGTCTGTGACATTCTTCTCTCTCGCCTCTCCCTCCTTAGTCTGGGATGTCTTTTTAGGCTACTGTTCAGGGCAAATATATTTTCCTCCAAACCACTCAACTGGAGGACCATGAGATGGAGGCAGCGGCCACCCTCGTGGCATTCCCAACTCAAGCAAGATGGAATCTCACCATACTACAGATGTTACAAAAAAATTTACAGCCCTCTGCAGTGGCGGCTGGTGCTCAAAATTTTTGAGGGGAGCAAACAAACTGAAAAATACTGAAAAAAACATCACTTGCAGCCCCTGTGCCCATCAATTGCAGCCTCACTGTGCCCATCAATTGCAGCCCCTGTGCCCATCAATTGCAGCCTCACTGTACCCATCAATTGCAGCCCCTGTGCCCATCAATTGCAGCCTCACTGTGCCCATCAATTGCAGCCTCACTGTGCCCATCAATTACAGCCTCACTGTACCCATCAATTGCAGCCTCACTGTGCCCATCAATTGCAGCCTCACTGTACCCATCAATTGCAGCCTCACTGTGCCCATCAATTGCAGCCTCACTGTGCCCATCAATTGCAGCCTCACTGTGCCCATCAATTGCAGCCTCACTGTGCCCATCAATTGCAGCCCCTGTGCCCATCAATTGCAGCCTCACTGTGCCCATCAATTGCAGCCTCACTGTGCCCATCAATTGCAGCCTCACTGTACCCATCAATTGCAGCCTCACTGTGCCCATAATTTGCAGCCTCACTGTGCCCATCAATTGCAGCCACTGTGCCCATCAATTGCAGCCTCACTGTGCCCATAAAATGCAGCTACTGTGCCCATCAATTGCAGCCACTGTGCCCACCAATTGCAGCCTCACTGTGCCCATTATATGCAGCCTCTGCCCGGCAATATTCATTCACTTTACTAACACACTTGGGTGGACTCCGAGCACAATGCTCTGTGTCCAGAGCCCACCCTATCTTGAAGCCTATTAGAGTCTATGTCTCTAATCAGGTGCTTCAAAAACACCCCCCCCCGCTGCTGTAAATCATTCCCCCCGGTGTCCGAAAAGGGGGCGGACGTCTGAATATGGGGTGGCTACAGCGGCCATGGATAGATTCATGCAATACATGAATCTATTCGTTATACATAGAGGGGGGGCTGAAGAAAGATGGCGGCGCCCCCTAATGGACGCACCTCTACTGGCCCTCTGTATAGTCAGCCCCTGCCATGTCCCCTGCCTGACCTTTTGGCCAAACTGGGTACATTCCCCCCTACCCTCCCCCCTTATGAAGAAAGAAGTTATGGCATCGGACGCAGATATCTCCCTCTCTAAATTGTGACCGCCATTGAGACCGCCAATTGAGACTGCCATATCATTAATTCCCCCAGATGGCATCCCTGGTGAATGGTACATGGAATATGCCCATCACTTGGCACAGAAACTCCAGAGTCTCTCTGCCTCGTGCTTGGAGGTTGGAGAATTACCTTCTGTGAAGGGGCAGAACAGAGAGGGTGTCGGAGTGGCGGGGATGATAGTTGCACCTCGTTGTGTCTCGTTTGACTTACCTCCTACAAAATGGGGACAACCGCAGGACTAGAGTAATGGGGGTGAGGCCCCTGTGTTCATCAACATGGGGACAAGGTGCCATGCCAGGGGACTCCCCCCCAGCAAACCACCCCCCTGTGTTCATCAACATGGGGACAAGGTGCCATGCCAGGGGGTCTCCCCCCTCACAGCAAACCCCCCCCCCTGTTCATCAACATGGGGACAAGGTGCCGTGCCAGGGGGCCCCCCCAGCAAACCACCCCCCTGTGTTCATCAACATGAGGACAAGGTGCCGTGCCAGGGCCCTCCCCCCAGCAAACCACCCCCCTGTGTTCATCAATATGGGGACAAGGTGCTGTGCCAGGGGGTCCCCCCTCCTTATTCCTGATTTTTAGGGGACCTTACTTTTTTTCGTAATGCACCCCTTTAAAATCTTAACCAGACTCAAGGGGTCTGTGATGTATTTTGGGAGGGGCTGTATGTAATAACATATTTATCGCCCCCCCCCCCCCCCCCCGTGCTCTTCATCCTGAAACATCCCCCTGTGTGCCCGCAGCAGCCGTCAGGAGGGGGAGGAAGGAAGCCGGGGGGGAGGGGAGGGGGGGTCACACAGGGCACAGGGGGGACCTGGGCAGCAGGGGGTATTGGATCATGGACATTAGAGGGGGTGATCAGTGCAGCGGGTGGGGCAATTACTGATCCCCAGATCTGTGTGGCTCTTCCCTGCAGCAGCTGAAAGCCGGTGGGAGGGAAAGTAGAAGAAGCCGAATTTTCAGCCGCTTATTTTTATTTTATTTTGTTATTAAACTTTTTTTTTTAACTTTATTGTTATCACATGAGGACAAACAAGCACCCTTGGTAGCTTTGGGCATTGACAGATCCTCTTTATGGAGATATCAGGGGTCTATTAGACCCCTGATGTCCCCCCCTGTTGTGTGTCTCTCCCTGCAGCAGCTGAATGCCGGTGGGAGCGAAAGAAGAAGAAACCAGATTTTCAGCCGCTTATTATTTTTATTCATTTTTTTTTAACTTTTTTTTTTTAAACGTTATTGTTATCACAAGAGAGCAAACAAGCGCCCTTGTGATAGCTTTGGGCATTGACAGGTCCTCTTTATGGAGATATCAGGAGTCTATTAGACCCCCCTATGTCTCTATATTTTTTAATCTTTTTCTAACTTATTTGTCTTATATAAATATATATATATATATGTGTGTGTGTGTATATATATATATATATATATAATTATTGCTAAATCAATAGAAACGTGGAAGAGCGAGAAAAGATCAAGTGGTCTGCCTTTTTTTTTATTTTATTTATTTTTTTATTCATCTTGCCCGAGTAGATGTATAAAGGTTAAAAAAATATATATCAGAAAAGGGTTTTATTTATTTATTTATTTATTTATTTATTTATTTTTTTTACCTTTTTGTCTGAGCATACATCTAAGCCAAAAAAAGAATTCAACAAAAAAAAAAAAATGAAAGAATTGGAAACATGGAAGAGCGAGAAAAGACAAAGTGGTCTGCCTTTTTTTGTTTTATTTTTTTATTCATCTTGCCTGAGTAGAGGTATAAAGGTTTAAAAAAAAAATCAGAAAAGTTTTTTTTTTTTTTTTTTTTACCTTTTTGTCTGAGCATACATCTAAGGCCAAAAAATAATTAAACAAACAAAAAAAAATTATAGAAAGGGGCAGACCTGGTGGACCTCTTGGTGGTTTCTGACATCACACTTTCTATTTTTTCTCTTGATTTGGAAACAAAATTAAAAGCTAAAATACAGAAAATATTCTGGTACATGGGGGGTGTACATGGGCTGAAAATGTTCAATACTGTAAAGATTTACTCATTTTTTTCATTGTCTCGGCTATGTTTGGTTAGTTAAATATTTGTTTTTTTTTTCTTTGTACAGTTTCTCCGGCTCTGAATTAATTGCTCGTCTCTTGCAGGACATAATGGTCTAATTATCATCATTGCTCTGCCTCCCTCCCCCCGAGGATCCTCCTCTGTGACTCTCATAATTATCCTAACGAAGCTGGACATCCCTTTCCAGCCTCAGTCAGTGTAATGAAGGCTGCGGGGAGGCCGCTGTTTCCTCTGGACAGTGCTCTATCCCCGCTCAGCCAAGTCATCATTAATTGTCTGATTAGAATCTTCAGAGACTCCTCAGGGGCGGGTCCCTAAGGATCCTGTGCTTAGTGAACAGTTCTATGGCCAGGAGGCCTCTTAGACTTCGGACATAATTAGGTCTCGCAATTAAAACTTTCAGCTGATTATCACCGAGCCCGGCGGATCTCCGCAGAGACCGAGATATCTACATCACCGAGGACAGACATATTTTTATCATCTCATTAACTCATGGCTGATTTTATTTACTATACTTCACCCAGACCTTTTCTATAACATTATATGCAAAATGTCAAAACATTTCAAAGTATTATAAATACAAATATTTAAAAATAAAATATTTAAACAAATATTATTAATAATATTTAATAATACTCTTTTATTTTGAATGTTTTATCATTTTATTTTGTATTCATTCCATTGTCTTATTTATTAATTGTAATAATTATGTAATTATGTGTGTATTATTTATATATATATATATATATATATATATATATATATATATATATATATATATATATATATATATATATATATATATATATATATATATATATATATATATATAAATTAGACAATAGATTTAATACAAAATAAAATGATAAAATAAATTTAAAATAAAAGTCTATTATGAATTAAATATTATTAATAATAATAATTATAATAAATATTCAAATATAATACAAATAATATCATTTAAATTTTAATAATAATAATAAGTATTATCTTATAATTTATCTGCATTGGTGAATGCCATATTATATTATAAAAATGATTATATCTTTTCTTTTATGTATTTGATTATTCAAATTTTTTTTTTACATATTAGAAACATAGAAACATAGCAAAGGTGACAATGACATTAAAAAGACCAACTAGTCCAACGAGTTGATATTCTATCAAATACACAAAAATAAAGATACAATTTTACCCTGCATTCTTTAGACTTTTTTTTTTTTTTTTACGACACAATTTTGTAGTTTTTGTTCTGGCTGTGGAAAAATATGTATAATAACAATAAAATGTTTTCTATAACCTTAAATGCAAAATATCAATTTATTTTCAAAGTATATTATACTTATAACATGAAGTAAAAAGATTATTAATAATATTTAATGAAATATATATATATATAGTATTAAAATAATAAGTATTATCTTATAATAATCTATCTGCATAGATGATTACCATATCCTACTACAGGAAATGTAATTTTTTAATGTGTAATTTTTTTTTATATTCAATTAAATACACAAAAATAAAGATACGATTTTATGTTGCGCTCTTTAGACTTGTTTTATGTCACAATTTTGTTGTTTTTGTTCTGACGGTGGAAACAAAAGTCAAATAACAACAAAATTCACCAAAAAAAAGAAAAAAAAAAGAAAAGGAAAAAACAATAAAAAGCACAGATATTTTTTTTTTTTAGACCCAACTCCAGCAATGCATCAAACTAGAGACCCCTGTTAAAGAGAATGTCGGGAAATGCCAACAGAAGATCAATAACTATTCCTCTCAATGACACCAACGATGGGGCACAATTCCTCCCAATGACACCAAGAATGAGGCACAATTCCTCCCAATGACACCAACAATGGGGCACAATTCCTCCCACTGACACCAATAATGGGGCACAATTCCTCCCAATGACACCAATGATGGGACACTATTCCTCCCACTGATACCAATAATGGGGCACAACTCCTCCCACTGACACCAAAGATGGGGCATCGTTTGCTCCCACTGATGCCAGGACATGTTATACTCCCCGATGGCCCCTCTAAGTTCTGAAGGACAGTAGACTGGCCCTTTGTTCAGGAAGTTTGAAGAGCTCCTGATCCACTGTATACAGTACAAATTCACTATTTATTGGCAGTTTTAGTCATTCCCCAGCAGGTGGCAGCACTGCCTCAGGTGCTGAATGTAGCACTAATAGCATGGCATGTATGGGAACTACATGGACCTCCAAGAGACCCCCCCCCCCGAAAAAAGCACAGAGCAATCATGTATTTTACTTGCAGCGTTCTTTTCTTCCCATCCTTTTCCTTTTTCCTTTTTCGGGTGGGGATGCCATTCCCCGGAATCTGTGAAGCCGCAAAGCTGTCAAAGCCAGGTGTCCACACTAGTGATGCTGGGGAGAGGTGAGAGAGAGAACTGAGGGTTCGGGCGGTGACATCGCTGGACCGGGGGGGGGGGGGGGGACAGGTGAGTCTTTGTTTCTTAAAAGTCAGCAGGTACAGTTTTTGTAGCTGCTGACTTTTAATAAACACAAAAACGTGTGGAACTCCGCTTTAACCACTTGCTGACCGCCTCACGCCTATATACGTGAGCAGAGCGGCACGGGCAGGCAAAATCACGTACCTGGTACGTGATTGCCTTCCCGCGGGTGGGGGGTCCGATCGGACCCCCCCCCCGGTGCCAGCTGCGGTCGGCATTTGGTTGGGAGCGATGACAGACGAGGGGGAGGCCATCCGATCGTGGCCCCCCCCTCGCGATCGCTCCCAGCCAATGAGAAACATCCCCTGCCTCTGTATAGTACACAGAGGCAGAGGATGTGATGTCATCTCTCCTCGGTCTGGCAGTTTCCGTTCCAGCGCCGAGGGGAGATGACATGTAAGTGCACCAAACACTCACACACAGTAGAACATGCCAGGCATACCTTACACCCCCGATCCCCCCCCGATCCCCCTCAATCACCCCTCCCCCCTGTCACAAACTGACACCAAGCAGGTTTTTTTTTTTTTTTCCTGATTACTGCATTGGTGTCAGTTTGTGACAGTTAGAAGTGTTAGGGCAGTGAGTGTTATCCCCCTGTAGGTCTAGGGTACCCCCCTTACCCCCCTAATAAAGTTTTAACCCCTTGATCACCCCCCCTCACCAGTGTCGCTAAGCGATCATTTTTCTGATCGCTGTATTAGTGTCGCTGGTGACGCTAGTTAGGGAGGTAAATATTGAGGTTCGCTGTCAGTGTTTTATAGTGACAGGGACCCCCATATACTACCTAATAAAGGTTTTAACCCCTTGATTGCCCCCTAGTTAACCCTTTCACCCCTGATCACCGTATAACCGTTACGGGTGACGCTGGTTAGTTCGTTTATTTTTTATAGTGTCAGGGCACCCGCCGTTTATTACCGAATAAAGGTTTAGCCCCCTGATCGCCCGGCGGTGATATGCGTCGCCCCAGGCAGCCTCAGATTAGCGCCAGTACCGCTAACACCCACGCACGCAGCATGCGCCTCCCTTAGTGGTATAGTATCTGATCCGATCAGATCTATACTCCCCAGCAGTTTAGGGTTCCCAAAAACGCAGTGTTAGCGGGATCAGCCCAGATACCTGCTATCACCTGCGTTTTGCCCCTCTGCCCGGCCCACCCAAGTGCAGTATCGATCGATCACTGTCACTTTTTTTTGTAGCGTTTTGGTAAACTGGCAAGCACCAGCAGCCTAGTACACCCCGGTCGTAGTCAAACCAGCACTGCAGTAACACTTGGTGACGTGGCGAGTCCCATAAGTGCAGTTCAAGCTGGTGAGGTGGCAAGCACAAGTAGTGTCCCGCTGCCACCAAGAAGACAAACACAGGCCCGTCGTGCCCATAATGCCCTTCCTGCTGCATTCACCAATCCTAATTGGGAAACCACCACTTCTGCAGCGCCCGTACTTCCCCCATTCACATCCCCAACCAAATGCAGTCGGCTGCATGAGAGGCATTTTTATGTCCTCCCGAGTACCCCTACCCAACGAACCCCCCCAAAAAAGATGTTGTGTCTGCAGCAAGCGCGGATATAGGCGTGACACCCGCTATTATTGTCCCTCCTGTCCTGATAATCCTGGTCTTTGCATTGGTGAATGTTTTGAACGCTACCATTCACTAGTTGAGTATTAGCGTAGGGTACAGCATTGCACAGACTAGGCACACTTTCACAGGGTCTCCCAAGATGCCATCGCATTTTGAGAGACCCGAACCTGGAACCGGTTACAGTTATAAAAGTTACAGTTACAAAAAAAAAGTGTAAAAAAAAAAAAAAAATATATAAAATAAAAAAAAATAGTTGTTGTTTTATTGTTCTCTCTCTCTCTCTATTCTCTCTCTCTATTGTTCTGCTCTTTTTTACTGTATTCTATTCTGCAATGTTTTATTATTGTTATGTTTTATCATGTTTGCTTTTCAGGTATGCAATTTTTTATACTTTACCGTTTACTGTGCTTTATTGTTAACCATTTTTTTGTCTTCAGGTACGCCATTCACGACTTTGAGTGGTTATACCAGAATGATGCCTGCAGGTTTAGGTATCATCTTGGTATCATTATTTTCAGCCAGCGGTCGGCTTTCATGTAAAAGCAATCCTAGCGGCTAATTAGCCTCTAGACTGCTTTTACAAGCAGTGGGAGGGAATGCCCCCCCCCCCCCACCGTCTTCCGTGTTTTTCTCTGGCTCTCCTGTCTCAACAGGGAACCTGAGAATGCAGCCGGTGATTCAGCCAGCTGACCATAGAGCTGATCAGAGACTAGAGTGGCTCCAAACATCTCTATGGCCTAAGAAACCGGAAGCTACGAGTATTTCATGACGTAGATTTCGCCGGATGTAAACAGCGCCATTGGGAAATTGGGAAAGCATTTTATCACACCGATCTTGGTGTGGTCAGATGCTTTGAGGGCAGAGGAGAGATCTAGGGTCTAATAGACCCCAATTTTTTCAAAAAAGAGTACCTGTCACTACCTATTGCTATCATAGGGGATATTTACATTCCCCGAGATAACAATAAAAATGATTTAAAAAAAAAAAAATGAAAGGAACAGTTTAAAAATAAGATAAAAAAGCAAAAAAAAATAAAGAAAAAAAATAAATAAAAAAAAAGCACCCCTGTCGCCCCCTGCTCTTGCGCTAAGGCGAATGCAAGCGTCGGTCTGGCGTCAAATGTAAACAGCAATTGCACCATGCATGTGAGGTATCACTGCGAAGGTCCGATCGAGGGCAGTAATTTTAGCAGTAGATCTCCTCTGTAAATCTAAAGTGGTAACCTGTAAAGGCTTTTAAAGGCTATTAAAAATGTATTAATTTTGTTGCCACTGCACGTTTGTGCGCAATTTTAAAGCATGTCATGTTTGGTATCCATGTACTCGGCCTAAGATCATCTTTTTTATTTCATCAAACATTTGGGCACTATAGTGTGTTTTAGTGCATTAAAATTTAAAAAAGTGTGTTTTTTCCCCAAAAAATGCGTTTGAAAATCGCTGCGCAAATACTGTGTGAAAAAAAAAAAATGAAACACCCACCATTTTAATCTGTAGGGCATTTGCTTTAAAATAATATATAATGTTTGGGGGTTCAAAGTAATTTTCTTGCAAAAAAAAAAAATTTTTTCATGTAATCAAAAAGTGTCAGAAAGGGCTTTGTCTTCAAGTGGTTAGAAGAGTGGGTGATGTGTGACATAAGCTTCTAAATGTTGTGCATAAAATGCCAGGACAGTTCAAACCCCCCCAAATGACCCCATTTTGGAAAGTAGACACCCCAAGCTATTTGCTGAGAGGCATGTCGAGTCCATGGAATATTTTATATTGTGACACAAGTTGCGGGAAAGAGACAAATTTTTTTTTTTTTTTGCACAAAGTTGTCACTAAATGTTATATTGCTCAAACATGCCATGGGAATATGTGAAATTACACCCCAAAATAAATTCTGTTGCTTCTCCTGAGTACGGGGAGACCACATGTGTGGGACTTTTTGGGAGCCTAGCCGCGCACGGGACCCCGAAAACCAAGCACCGCCTTCAGGCTTTCTAAGGGCGTGAATTTTTGATTTCACTCTTCACTACCTATCACAGTTTCGGAGGCCATGGAATGCCCAGGTGGCACAAAACCCCCCCAAATTACCCCATTTTGGAAAGTAGACACCCCAAGCTATTTGCTGAGAGGTATAGTGAGTATTTTGCAGACCTCACTTTTTGTCACAAAGTTTTGAAAATTGAAAAAAGAAAAAAAAAAAAATTTTTTCTGGTCTTTCTTCATTTTCAAAAACAAATGAGAGCTGCAAAATACTCACCATGCCTCTCAGCAAATAGCTTGGAGTGTCTACTTTCCAAAATGGGGTCATTTGGGGGGGTTTTGTGCCATCTTGGCATTTTATGGCCTTCAAAACTGTGATAGGTAGTGAGGAGTAAAATCAAAAATGTATGCCCTTAGAAATCCTGAAGGTGGTGCTTGGTTTTCGGGGCCCCGTACGCGGCTAGGCTCCCAAAAAGTTCCACACATGAGGTATCCCCATACTCAGGAGAAGCAGCTGAATGTATTTTGGGGTGCAATTCCACATATGCCCATGGCCTGTGTGAGCAATATATCATTTAGTGACAACTTTTTGTAATTTTTTTTTTCTATTTTTTGTCATTATTCAATCACTTGGGACAAAAAAAATAAATATTCAATGGGCTCAACATGCCTCTCAGCAATTTCCTTGGCGTGTCTACTTTCCAAAATGGGGTCATTTGGGGGGGTTTTGTACTGCCCTGCCATTTTAGCAGCTCAAGTAATGACATAGGCAGTCAGAAACTAAAAGCTGTGTAAATTCCAGAAAATGTACCCTAGTTTGTAGACGCTATAACTTTTGCGCAAACCAATAAATATACGCTTATTGACATTTTTTTTACCAAAGACATGTGGCCGAATACATTTTGGCCTAAATGTATGAGTAAAATTTAGTTTATTGGATTTTTTTTATAACAAAAAGTAGAAAATATCATTTTTTTTCAAAATTTTCAGTCTTTTTCCGTTTATAGCGCAAAAAATAAAAACAGCAGAGGTGATCAAATACCATAAAAAGAAAGCTCTATTTGTGGGAAGAAAAGGACGCAAATTTTGTTTGGGTAGAGCATTGCATGACCGCGCAATTAGCAGTTAAAGCGACGCAGTGCCGAATTGTAAAAAGTGCTCTGGTCAGGAAGGGGGTAAATCCTTCCGGGGCTGAAGTGGTTAATGTTATCAGGCAAAAGTTCTTATCATTATTCGGCAGTTCCGGCAATATAATCTGATTCCCGACTTCCACTTCTATACCGATTCACCGGGCAATGTGTCCCGGGAACCGCAGCACAAGGATTACACCGCCTGAGCCCGAATATCATCAAATAATCCCCGTGGAGTAATCCTTGTGCCACGTATCACATATGAATTACACGGGTTCTGAGGCTAACTTAATGCAGATAAGGCATCAAGTGAATTTAATTACCACCTTAATTAGCCACAGAAACCATGTAATTCATATGTGTTCAGTTTTAAAGAGATGAGGTGGCAACCCTACACTGGGGTCACTGGAGCTTCAGGAGGCTGGGGTCACTAGAAACACTGAAGAAACTGGGGTCACTGGAGCTTCAGGAGGCTGGGGTCACTAGAAACACTGAAGACACTGGGGTCACTGGAGCTTCAGGAGGCTGAGGTCATTAGAAACACTGAGGGTCACTGAAGACACTGGGGGTCACTGAATACACAGGGGGCTGGGGTCATTAGAATCAACAAAGACACTGGGGGTCACTGAAGACACAGAAGGCTGGGGTCATTAGAAGCACTGAAGACACTGGGGGTCACTGAAGACACAGGAGGCTGGGGTCATTAGAAACACTGAAGACACTGGGGGTCACTGGAGAAACAGGAGACTGGGGTCATTAGAAACACTGAAGACACTGGGGGTCACTGAAGACACAGGAGGCAGGGGTCATTAGAAACACTGAAGACACTGGGGGTCACTGGAGACACAGGAGGCTGGGGTCATTAGAAACACTGAAGACACTGGGGGTCACTGAAGACACAGGAGACTGGGGTCATTAGAAACACTGAAGACACTGGGGGTCACTGGAGACAAAGGAGGCTGGGGTCATTAGAAGCACTGAAGACACTGGGGTTCACTGGAGACACAGAAGGCTGGGGTCATTAGAAGCACTGAAGACACTGGGGGTCACTGTAGATACAGGAGGCTGGGGTCATTAGAAGCACTGAAGACACTGGGGTTCACTGGAGACACAGGAGGCTGGGGTCATTAGAAACAATGAAGACACTGGGGGTCACTGAAGACACAGGAGGCTGGGGTCATTAGAAACACTGAAGACACTGGGGGTCGCTGAAGACACAGGAGGCTGGGGTCATTAGAAGCACTGAAGACACTGGGAGTCACTGGAGACACAGGAGGCTGGGGTCATTAGAAACACTAAAGACACTGGGGTTCACTGGAGACACAGGAAGCTGGGGTCATTAGAAACACTGAAGACAATGGGGGGTCACTGGAGACACAGGAGGCTGGGGTCATTAGAAACACTGAAGACACTGGGGGTCACTGAAGACGCAGGAGACTGGGGTCATTTGAAACACTGAAGACACTGGGGGTCACTGAAGACGCAGGAGATTGGGGTCATTAGAAAAACTGAAGACACTGGGGGTCACTGAAGACACAGAAGGCTGGGGTCATTAGAAACACTGAAGACACTGGGGGTCACTGGAGACACAGAAGGCTGCGGTCATTAGAAGCACTGAAGACACCGGGGGTCACTGGAGACACAGAAAGCTGGGGTCATTAGAAGCACTGAAGACTCCGGGGGTCACTGAAGACACAGGAGGCAGGGGTCATTAGAAACACTGAAGACACTGGGGGTCACTGGAGACACAGGAGGCTGGGGTCATTAGAAACAATGAAGACACTGGGGGTCACTGGAGACACAGGAGGCTGGGGTCATTAGAAGCACTGAAGACACTGGGGGTCACTGGGGACACAGGGAGCTGGGGTCATTAGAAGCACTGAAGACTCCGGGGGTCACTGAAGACACTGGAGACTGGGGTCATTAGAAGCACTGAAGACACTGGGGGTCACTGAAGATACTGTGGGTCACTGAAGACTAGGGATGAGCCGAACACCCCCCGGTTCGGTTCGCACCAGAACCCGCGAACGGACCGCAAGTTCGCACGAACGTTAGAACCCCATTGACGTCTATGGGACTCGAACGTTCGAAATCAAAAGTGCTCATTTTAAAGGCTAATTTGCATGGTATTGTCCTAAAAAGGGTTTGGGGACCCGGGTCCTACCCCAGGGGACATGTATCAATGCAAAAAAAACTTTTAAAAACGGCCGTTTTTTCGGGAGCAGTGATTTTAATGATGCTTAAAGTAAAAAAAAAAAAGTGAAATATTCCTTTAACCACTTCCCGCCCGCCCTATGGCGGATTGACGTCCGGGAAGTGGTTGTGTTATCCTGACTGGGCGTCATATGACGTCCTTCAGGATAACATGCCGCAGCGCGCCCCCGGGGGCGCGCATCGCGGCGATCGGTGGAGCGGTGTGTCAGTCTGACACACCGCTACACTGATCTTGGTAAAAAGCCTCCGGCGGAGGCTCTTTACCACGTGATCAGCCGTGTCCAATCACGGCTGATCACGCTGTCAACAGGAAGAGCCGTTGATCGGCTCTTCCTCACTCGCGTCTGACAGACGCAAGTAGAGGAGAGCCGATCGGCGGCTCTCCTGGCAGGGGGGGTCTGCGCTGATTGTTTATCAGCGCAGCCCCCCCGCAGATCACCACACTGGACCACCAGGGATCACCACTAGGACCACCAGGGAAGGGGCAACATGTGGATGGCCAGGTATGTACCCCATGGCCATCCACATGTGCCCAGTATGCCAAATCTGTGCCAATCAGTGCCCACAAATGGGCACTGATTGGCACAATTATGTTGCAGTGATGCCCAGCAATGCCACCCTTAGGGGCATCACTGCAAACAAGTAATGCCACCAGTGCCACCCATCAGTGTCCATTCATGCCACCTGTCAGTGCCCATCCATGCCCATCAGTGCCCATCTATCAGTGCCCATCCATGCCCATCTGTGCCAACTATCAGTGCCACCCATAAGTAACCATCAATGCCACCTACAAGTGCCCATCAATGCCACCTATGAGTGCCCACCAGTGCCACCTATTAGTGCCCATCCGTGCCACCTATGAGTGCCCATCAGTGCCGCATACCAGTGCCACCTATCAGTGCCCATCAGTGCCACCTATCAGTGCCCATCAGTGCCCATCAGTGCCGCCTATCAGTGCCCATCATCAGTGCCCGTCAGTGCCACCTCATCAGTGCCACCTCATCGGTGCCACCTCATCGGTGCCCATCAGTGCCCGTCAGTGCAGCCATATCAGTGCCCGTCATTGAAGAAAAAAACGTACTTATTTACAAAAAGTTTTAACAGAAACAAAGAAAAACTTGTTTTTTTTCAAAATTTTCGGTCTTTTTTTATTTGTTGCGCAAAAAATAAAAACCGCAAGGGTGATCAAATACCACCAAAAGAAAGCTCTATTTGTGGGAACAAAATGATAAAAAATTTGTTTGGGTACAGTGTAGCATGACCGCGCAATTGTCATTCAAATTGCGACAGCGCTGAAAGCTGAAAATTGGGCTGGGCGGGAAGGTGTCTAAGTGCCTGGTATTGAAGTGGTTAAATATCGTACCTGGGGGGTGTCTATAGTATGCCTGTAAAGTGACGCGTGTTTCCCATGTTTAGAACAGTCCCTGCACCAAATGTAATTTTTAAAGGAAAAAATCTCATTTAAAACTGCTTGCGGGTTTAATGTCATGTCGGGTCATGGCAATATGGATGAAAATCAGTGAGACAAACGGCATGGGTACCCCCCAGTCCATTACCAGGCCCTTTGGGTCTTGTATGGATATTAAGGGGAACCCCGCACCCAAATTAAAATAAGGAAAGGTCCCTATATACTCTGAACAGCAGTATACAGGCGGTGCAAACAAGACAGGGACTGTAGGTTTGTTGTTAAGTAGAATCTGTTTGTAATTTTGAACATTTTTAATGTGTTTAGCTCCAGCCAAAAAATCTTTTCTAAGCTTTTTGGAAAACATAGGGAAGGGTTATCACCCCTGTGACATTTGTTTTGCGTCTTTCCTCCTCTTCAGAAGATTTCACCTCACTTTTTTGTCCCAATGAAAAATGTTTTTTGAAAATTTGGGTTTTTTTGTGGAACAAGGATTGGAAAGCATCAGTGGAAAGGAGAAATTGTTTTCCCATATTAACTCTTACAGGAGAGAATTTCCCTTCCTTAGGGGTAGATTTCATCTCACTTCCTGTTGTCTCCTTCCGTTTGCAAGTAGGAGTCGTTTGTAAGTTAGATGTTTGAAAGTAGGGTCCTGCCCTATATACTCAGCAGAAATTTGGGCCTTAGGTGTTGCTGTGGCCAAAACACTGTAAGCCCTCACAGGGCCCTGCTGTGAAATATTAGATCAAGAATTGTAATTACATGCCCCTGTTGAACAGGAGCTGAATAATTAGGCCTTAGGCACTGGTGCTGGTGCCACAACACTGCAACCCCTCACAGACACTCTAGTTGGAACGCAGGAACGAGCCCTGCTGCAAAGTATTGCATCAAAAATTGTAATTACACGCCCCTGTTAGACAGGGGCAGAAAAATTGGGCCTTAGGCACTGGTGCTGGTGCCACAACACTGCAACCCCTCACAGACACTCTAGTTGAAACGCAGGAACAAGCCCTGCTGCAAAGTATCGCATCAAAAATTGTAATTACACGCCCCTGTTAGACAGGGGCTGAAAAATTGGGTCTTAGGCACTGGTGCTGGTGCCACAACACTGCAACCCCTCACAGACACTCTAGTTGGAATGCAGGAACGAGCCCTGCTGCAAAGTATTACATCAAAAATTGTAATTACACGCCCCTGTTAAACAGGGGCTGAAAAATTGTGCCTTAGGCACTGGTGGTGGCGCCCAGAACCAAAAATGTTCTTACAAGCTATCAGCGTGATGATTGAGGAGGAAGAGGATAATTACTCAGGGATAGTCACTCAGCATCAGCATAGGCAGTCTTTGAAGGGATCTGAGATTTCAAAAAAAATTATTCGGTTACATCTGCATCAGGTGCTTGGTAGCTGGTGGTGATCCAAGACTGATTCATTTTTATGAAGGTCAGCCGATCGACCGAGTCGGTGGACAGACGCACCCTGTGATCGGTTACCACGCCTCCAGCAGCACTGAATGTGCGTTCCGAAAGAACGCTGGATGCAGGACAGGCCAGTAGCTCAATTGCATACTGTGCAAGCTCTGGCCAGTGATCCATCCTCAAGACCCAGTAACCCAGAGGATTTTCGGTGGGAAAGGTGTCCAAGTCTGATCTTGCCCCTAGGTATTCCTGCACCATGTAAAACAGACGCTGGCGATGGTTGCTGGAACCGATCATACCTTGGGGCTGCGGACCAAAAAATTGTCTGAACGCATCGGTCAGACGGCCACCTTCTCCACCGCTCCTTCTTTGACTGACCGAAGCCTCAGCAACACGTTGTCCAGAAACAGGAGTTTGTAACCTCCCAGTCTCTGGGAACGCGTTGCACAGACCTTTCTGCAAGGCCTCCCGAAGATGTTTCATCCTCTGCTCCCTCTGCGATGGCAAGATAAGGTCCGCAACCTTACCCTTGTAACGTGGATCAAGGAGGGTTGCCAGCCAGTATTGGTCCTTCTCCTTGATACCACGAATACGAGGATCCTTACGCAGGCTTTGCAGGATCAGGGAGGCCATGCAGCGTAGGTTTGCTGAGGCATTCGGTCCGGAGTCCTCTGGGTCACTAAGGACAACAACGTCCGCAGCCACCTCCTCCCAGCCACGTACAAGTCCATGTGTTCCTTGGGACTGATCCCTTAAAGACTGCTGATGCTGAGTGCCAGGCTCCACCTCCATACTGACACAATCTTCCTCCTCCTCCTCCTCCTCCTCCTCGTCCTCTTCCTGTGTGATCGGCGGGCACGCAGGAACACTGTCTGGATAAAGGGGGCCTTGAGAGCTAAGGAAGTCCTCCTCTTCCTGCCTCTGTTCTGCCTCAAGTGCCCTGTCCATTATTCCACGCAGCGTGTGCTCCAACAGGTGGACAAGGGGGACAGTGTCACTGATGCATGCACTGTCAGTGCTCACCATCCTCGTGGCCTCCTCGAATGGTGACAGGACAGTGCATGCATCCCTGATCATGGCCCACTGGCGTGGGGAAAAAAAACCAAGGTCCCCTGACCCTGTCCTGGTGCCATAGTCGCACAGGTACTCATTGATGGCCCTCTGCTGCGTGTGCAGCCGCTGCAGCATGGCCAACGTCGAGTTCCACCTGGTGGGCATGTCACAGATTAGGCGGTTCTTGAGCAGGTTAAACTCCTTTTGGAGGTCCGTCAGCCGAGCACTGGCATTATATGACCGGCGGAAATGCACAGAGACTTTCCTGGCCTGCCTCAGGACATCCTGTAAGCCCGGGTACCTGCCCAAGAACCGCTGCACCACCAAGTTAAGGACGTGAGCCAAACAGGGCACATGGGTCAGTTGTCCCTGTCGGAGGGCAGAGAGGAGGTTGGTGCCATTGTCGCAAACCACCATTCCTGCCTTAAGTTGGCGTGGCGTCAACCACCTCTGAACCTGCCCCTGCAGAGCTGACAGAACCTCTGCCCCAGTGTGGCTCCTGTCCCCCAAGCACACCAGCTCAAGCACCGCATGGCATCTTTTGGCCTGCGTACTTGCGTAGCCCCTTGAACGCCTACGGAGCACCGCTGGTTCCGAGGAAGAGGCCATGGAGGAAGAAGAAGAGGAGGGGGTGGAGGAGAGAGGTGTGTCACAATCAGCATTTTGGAGGCGTGGTGGCGGAACAACCTCCAACACTACTGCACCTTGTCCTGCATCCTTCCCAGCTGCCAGCAGAGTCACCCAATGCGCCGTGAAACTTAAGTAACGTCCCTGTCCATGCCTGCTGGACCATGAGTCAGCGGTAATATGCACCTTACCGCTGACCGCCCTGTCCAGCGAGGCATGGACATTGCCTTCCACATGCCGGTAGAGAGCCGGAATCGCCTTCCGTGAGAAAAAGTGGCGTTTGGGTACCTGCCACTGAGGAACCGCACATTCCACAAACTCACGGAAGGGGGCAGAGTCTACCAACTGAAAAGGCAGCAGTTGAAGTGCTAGCAATTTTGCCAAGCTAGCATTCAACCGCTGGGCATGTGGATGGCTGGGAGCAAACTTCTTTCGGCGGTGCAGCAGCTGGGGCAGGGAAATTTGCCTGGTACAATCTGACGTCGGTGTACCAAAAGCAGATTGCCCACAAGTACTTGGCTGTGACACACCTAATTCTACACCTTCATTCCTCTCACTGCAGGTCTCAGAGAGGACTGAAGGTCTAGTGGGGTTGGAAATCTCAGCTGATGAGGAGCAAGGAGAGATCGTCTTTGTTCTTTGGTGTGGGTCTTTTAGATATGCTTGCCAACGAACTGCATGGCAGGTCAACATATGTCTGGTCAAGCATGTGGTACCCAAGCGGGAGATGTTTTGGCCACGCGAGATACGCTTGAGACATATGTTGCAAATAGCAGCGGTGCGATCTGATGCACTCGTCTCAAAAAAGGCCCACACCAAAGAACTTTTTGAATAACGCGCAGAGACTGCAGCGCCCTGCACATGTGGAGCTTTGGGGTGTGATGCAGTCAATGTGCTGCCCTTAGGCTGGCCCCTGGAGGGCATCCTGCCTAGTTGGTGATGTGCCACCTCCTCCTCCTCCTCCTCCTCCTCCTCTCTCCTATCAGGCACCCACGTTGAGTCAGTGACCTCATCATCCCCTCCCTCCTCATCACTGGAGCAAACCTGGCAGTATGCTGCAGCTGGGGGAGCATGACTGCCAGATTGCTGTCCTTCTTGGGCACCCCCTCTGTCCGTGCTCATGTTACTGCCTTCATTGAGCTCAGTATCATCATCAGAGCCTTCCAAACGCTGGGCATCCTCCTGGAGCATGTACCCAACACTGTGGTCAAACAGTTCGAGGGAATCCTCATGAGGACATGGTGGAGCTAGGGAAGGAGTCACTGATGACATTGAGCTGAGGGAAGAGGCCGCTGCTTTGCCAGACAAAGCACCCTGGGCATGGGTGAGAGAGGATGAGGAGGATGAGGACGGCTTGGTCATCCACTCGACCAAGTCTTCCGCATGTTGCGGCTCAACACGGCCAGCTGCCGAAAAAAAGGCCAAGCGTGTCCCATGGCCACGTGCTGATGAGGATGCACCGTCTCCACGACCAGCACTAGACACAGAGCCTGCTTGCCCTCTCTTATTGGCTTGTGACTGTCTGCCTCTCCTTCTTGGCCTTCCAGACATACTAATGGCCTGTAGCTGCACTAAGCTGGGATAGAACACCTGTAATTTTCTTAAGGTAGCTTTATATACTGTAACCAGACAAGCCTGCCTGTCAGTAGGAAGATAACAGGAACGGATCTAGCTGAACACTGTGAGCAGGACACACTGTACTAAATGTAAATAGTCTAGCTGCCTGACCGTGGTACTAATAGGATCAAATAGAACACCTGTAATTTTCTTAAGGTAGCTTTATATACTGTAACCAGACAAGCCTGCCTGTCAGTAGGAAGATAACAGGAACGGATCTAGCTGAACACTGTGAGCAGGACGCACTGTACTAAATGTAAATAGTCTAGCTGCCTGACCGTGGTACTAATAGGATCAAAAAGAACACCTGTAATTTTCTTAAGGTAGCTTTATATACTGTAACCAGACAAGCCTGCCTGTCAGTAGGAAGATAACAGGAACGGATGTAGCTGAACACTGTGAGCAGGACGTACTGCACTGAATGTAAATAGCAGGAACGGATCTAGCTGAACACTGTGAGCAGGACGCACTGCACTGAATGTAAATAGCAGGAACGGATCTAGCTGAACACTGTGAGCAGGACGCACTGCACTAAATGTAAATACCAGGAACGGATCTAGCTGAACACTGTGAGCAGGACGCACTGCACTGAATGTAAATAGCAGGAACGGATCTAGCTGAACACTGTGAGCAGGACGCACTGCACTGAATGTAAATAGCAGGAACGGATGTAGCTGAACACTGTGAGCAGGACGCACTGCACTAAATGTAAATACCAGGAACGGATCTAGCTGAACACTGTGAGCAGGACGCACTGCACTGAATGTAAATAGCAGGAACGGATCTAGCTGAACACTGTGAGCAGGACGCACTGTACTAAATGTAAATAGTCTAGCTGCCTGACCGTGGTACTAATAGGATCAAAAAGAACACCTGTAATTTTCTTCAGGTAGCTTTATATACTGTAACCAGACAAGCCTGCCTGTCAGTAGGAAGATAACAGGAACGGATCTAGCTGAACACTGTGAGCAGGACGCACTGCACTAAATGTAAATACCAGGAACGGATCTAGCTGAACACTGTGAGCAGGACGCACTGCACTGAATGTAAATAGCAGGAACGGATCTAGCTGAACACTGTGAGCAGGACGCACTGCACTAAATGTAAATAGCAGGAACGGATCTAGCTGAACACTGTGAGCAGGACGCACTGTACTAAATGTAAATAGTCTAGCTGCCTGACCGTGGTACTAATAGGATCAAAAAGAACACCTGTAATTTTCTTAAGGTAGCTTTATATACTGTAACCAGACAAGCCTGCCTGTCAGTAGGAAGATAACAGGAACGGATCTAGCTGAACACTGTGAGCAGGACGCACTGCACTAAATGTAAATACCAGGAACGGATCTAGCTGAACACTGTGAGCAGGACGCACTGCACTGAATGTAAATAGCAGGAACGGATCTAGCTGAACACTGTGAGCAGGACGCACTGCACTAAATGTAAATACCAGGAACGGATCTAGCTGAACACTGTGAGCAGGACGCACTGCACTGAATGTAAATAGCAGGAACGGATCTAGCTGAACACTGTGAGCAGGACGCACTGCACTGAATGTAAATAGCAGGAACGGATGTAGCTGAACACTGTGAGCAGGACGCACTGCACTAAATGTAAATACCAGGAACGGATCTAGCTGAACACTGTGAGCAGGACGCACTGCACTGAATGTAAATAGCAGGAACGGATCTAGCTGAACACTGTGAGCAGGGCGCACTGCACTGAATGTAAATAGCAGGAACGGATCTAGCTGAACACTGTGAGCAGGACGCACTGTACTAAATGTAAATAGTCTAGCTGCCTGACCGTGGTACTAATAGGATCAAAAAGAACACCTGTAATTTTCTTCAGGTAGCTTTATATACTGTAACCAGACAAGCCTGCCTGTCAGTAGGAAGATAACAGGAACGGATCTAGCTGAACACTGTGAGCAGGACGTACTGCACTAAATGTATATAGCAGGAACGGATCTAGCTGAACACTGTGAGCAGGACGCACTGCACTGAATGTAAATAGCAGGAACGGATCTAGCTGAACACTGTGAGCAGGACGCACTGCACTAAATGTAAATACCAGGAACGGATCTAGCTGAACACTGTGAGCAGGACGCACTGCACTGAATGTAAATAGCAGGAACGGATCTAGCTGAACACTGTGAGCAGGACGCACTGCACTGAATGTAAATAGCAGGAACAGATCTAGCTGAACACTGTGAGCAGGACGCACTGCACTAAATGTAAATACCAGGAACGGATCTAGCTGAACACTGTGAGCAGGACGCACTGCACTGAATGTAAATAGCAGGAACGGATCTAGCTGAACACTGTGAGCAGGACGCACTGCACTGAATGTAAATAGCAGGAACGGATCTAGCTGAACACTGTGAGCAGGACGCACTGCACTAAATGTAAATACCAGGAACGGATCTAGCTGAACACTGTGAGCAGGACGCACTGCACTGAATGTAAATAGCAGGAACGGATCTAGCTGAACACTGTGAGCAGGACGCACTGCACTGAATGTAAATAGCAGGAACGGATCTAGCTGAACACTGTGAGCAGGACGCACTGCACTAAATGTAAATACCAGGAACAGATCTAGCTGAACACTGTGAGCAGGACGCACTGCACTGAATGTAAATAGCAGGAACGGATCTAGCTGAACACTGTGAGCAGGACGCACTGCACTGAATGTAAATAGCAGGAACGGATCTAGCTGAACACTGTGAGCAGGACGCACTGCACTAAATGTAAATACCAGGAACGGATCTAGCTGAACACTGTGAGCAGGACGCACTGCACTGAATGTAAATAGCAGGAACGGATCTAGCTGAACACTGTGAGCAGGACACACTGCACTAAATGTAAATACCAGGAACGGATCTAGCTGAACACTGTGAGCAGGACGCACTGCACTGAATGTAAATAGCAGGAACGGATCTAGCTGAACACTGTGAGCAGGACGCACTGCACTGAATGTAAATAGCAGGAACGGATCTAGCTGAACACTGTGAGCAGGACGCACTGCACTAAATGTAAATACCAGGAACGGATCTAGCTGAACACTGTGAGCAGGACGCACTGCACTGAATGTAAATAGCAGGAACGGATCTAGCTGAACACTGTGAGCAGGACGCACTGCACTGAATGTAAATAGCAGGAACGGATCTAGCTGAACACTGTGAGCAGGACGCACTGCACTAAATGTAAATACCAGGAACGGATCTAGCTGAACACTGTGAGCAGGACGCACTGCACTGAATGTAAATAGCAGGAACGGATCTAGCTGAACACTGTGAGCAGGACACACTGCACTAAATGTAAATACCAGGAACGGATCTAGCTGAACACTGTGAGCAGGACGCACTGCACTGAATGTAAATAGCAGGAACGGATCTAGCTGAACACTGTGAGCAGGACACACTGCACTAAATGTAAATAGTCTAGATAGAAGATAACAGGAACGGATCTAGCTAAACTGAATACAGTGTATATATATATATGCAACACCTGGGATGCATATATATACACAATACACTGTAAGTGCAGCTAACTGACTGACTGTTCTGCCTAATCTATCTAACTCAAATCAAATGACACTGTCTCTCTCTCTCTCTATCTCTCAGCACACCGGAACACACACTACACAGGGCCGCCGTGCAGGCGGCCTTATATAGTGTGGGGTGTGTACTAAATCCCCTGAGCCATAATTGGCCAAAGCCACCCTGGCTTTGGCCAATTACAGCTCTCTCTACTGACGGCGCTGTGATTGGCCAAGCATGCGGGTCATAGTGCATGCTTGGCCAATAATCAGCCAGCAATGCACTGCGATGCCGCAGTGAATTATGGGCCGTGACGCGCCACACGAATTTGGCGCGAACGGCCCATATCGTTCGCAATTCGGCGAACGACCGAACAGCCGATGTTCGAGTCGAACATGGGTTCGACTCGAACACGAAGCTCATCCCTACTGAAGACACAGGAGGCAGGGGTCATTAGAAGCACTGAAGACTCCGGGGGTCACTGAAGACACTGGAGACTGGGGTCATTAAAAGCACTGAAGACACTGGGGGTCACTGGAGACACTGGAGACTGGGGTCATTAGAAGCAATGAAGACACTGGGGGTCACTGGAGATACAGGAGTCTGGGGTCATTAGAAACACTGAAGACACTGGGGGTCACTGGAGACACAGGAGGCTGGGGTCATTAGAAACACTGAAGACACTGGGGGTCACTGGAGACACAGGAGTTTGCGTTCATTAGAAGCACTGAAGACACTGGGGGTCACTGAAGACACAGGAGGCAGGGGTCATTAGAAGCACTGAAGACTCTGGGGGTCACTGAAGACACTGGAGACTGGGGTCATTAGAAGCACTGAAGACACTGGGGGTCACTGAAGATACTGTGGGTCACTGAAGACACAGGAGGCAGGGGTCATTAGAAGCACTGAAGACTCCGGGGGTCACTGAAGACACTGGAGACTGGGGTCATTAGAAGCACTGAAGACACTGGGGGTCACTGAAGATACTGTGGGTCACTGAAGACACAGGAGGCTGGGGTCATTAGAACCACTGAAGACACTGGGGGTCACTGGAGACACAGGAGGCTGGGGTCATTAAAAGCACTGAAGACACTGGGGGTCACTGGAGACACTGGAGACTGGGGTCATTAGAAGCACTGAAGACACTGGGGGTCACTGGAAATACAGGAGTCTGGGGTCATTAGAAACACTGAAGACACTGGGGGTCACTGGAGACACAGGAGGCTGGGGTCATTAGAAACACTGAAGACACTGGGGGTCACTGGAGACACAGGAGGTTGCGTTCATTAGAAGCACTGAAGACACTGGGGGTCACTGGAGATACAGGAAGCTGGGGTCATTAGAAGCACTGAAGACTCCGGGGGTCACTGAAGACACTGGAGACTGGGGTCATTAGAAGCACTGAAGACACTGGGGGTCACTGAAGATACTGTGGGTCACTGAAGACACAGGAGGCAGGGGTCATTAGAAGCACTGAAGACTCCGGGGGTCACTGAAGACACTGGAGACTGGGGTCATTAGAAGCACTGAAGACACTGGGGGTCACTGAAGATACTGTGGGTCACTGAAGACACAGGAGGCTGGGGTCATTAGAACCACTGAAGACACTGGGGGTCACTGGAGACACAGGAGGCTGGGGTCATTAAAAGCACTGAAGACACTGGGGGTCACTGTAGACACTGGAGACTGGGGTAATTAGAAGCACTGAAGACACTGGGGGTCACTGAAGATACTGTGGGTCACTGAAGACACAGGAGGCTGGGGTCATTAGAAACACTGAAGACACTGGGGGTCACTGAGGACACAGGAGGCGGGGGTAATTAGAAACACAGAAGACGCTGGGGGGTCACTGAAGACACAGGAGGCGGGGGTAATTAGAAACACTGAAGACACTGGGGGTCACTGAAGACACAGGAGGCGGGGGCAATTAGAAACACTGAAGACACTGGGGGTCACTGAAGACACAGGAGGCTGGGGTCATTAGAAACACTGAAGACACTGGGGGTCACTGAAGACACAGAAGGCTAGGGTCATTAGAAAAACTGAAGACACTGGGGGTCACTGGAGACACAGGAGGCTGGGGTCATTAGAAACACTGAAGACACTGGGGGACACTGAAGACACAGGAGGCTGGGGTCATTAGAAACACTGAAGACACTAGGGGTCACTGAAGACACAGAAAGCTGGGGTCATTAGAAACACTAAAGACACTGGGGGTCACTGGAGACACAGGAGGCTGGGGTCGTTAGAAACACTGAAGACACTGGGGGTCACTGGAGACACAGGTGGCTGGGGTCACTAGAAACATTGAAGACACTGACTGGAGTCACTGCAGACCCTGGAGCCATAGGAGGCCGGGATAACGAGAAACATTGGGGTCACTGGGGTCACGGTAGTACAAAGGGAGTTCCGGGGTTAATGAAGACAATGGAGCCACAGGAGGCTGGGGTCACTAGTAACACTGAAGACACTGGGGATCACTGAAGACACAGGAGGCTGGGGGCATTAGAAACACTGAAGACACTGGGGGTCACTGAAGACACAGGAGGCTGGTGTCATTAGAAACACTAAAGACACTGGGGGTCACTGAAGACACAGGAGGCTGGGGTCATTGGAAACACTGAAGGTACTGGGGGTCACTGGAGACACAGAAGGCTGGGGTCATTAGAAACACTGAAGACAATGGGGGTCACTGGAGACACAGGAGGCTCTGGTCATTAGAAGCACTGAAGACACTGGGGGTCACTGGAGACACAGGAGGCTTGGGTCATTAGAAACACTGAAGACATTGGGGGTCACTGAAAACACAGAAGGCTGGGGTCATTAGGGACACTGAAGACATCAGGGGCCACTGAAGACTCTGGGGGTCACTGAAAACACAGGAAGCTGGGGTCATTAGAAACACTGAAGACACTGGGGGTCACTGAAGACACAGGAGGCTGGGGTCATTAGAAACACTGAAGACACTGGGGGTCACTGAAGACACAGGAGGCTGGGGTCATTAGAAGCACTGAAGACACCGGGGGTCACTGGAGACACAGGAGGCTGGGGTCATTAGAAACACTGAAGACACTGGGGGTCACTGAAGACACAGGAGGCTGGGGTCATTAGAAACACTTAAGACACTGGGGGTCACTGGAGACACAGAAGGCTGGGGTCATTAGAAACACTGAAGACACTGGGGGTCACTGAAGACACAGGAGGCTGGGGTCATTAGAAACACTTAAGACACTGGGGGTCACTGAAGACACAGAAGGCTGGGGTCATTAGAAACACTGAAGACACTGGGGGTTACTGAAGACACAGGAGGCTGGGGTCCTTAGAAACACTGAAGACACTGGGGTTCACTGAAGACACAGGAGGCTGGGGTCATTAGAAGAACTGAAGACACCGGGGGTCACTGGAGACACAGGAGGCTGGGGTCATTAGAAACACTGAAGACACTGGGGGTCACTGAAGATACAGAAGGCTGGGGTCATTAGGAACACTGAAGACATCAGGGCCACTGAAGACACTGGGGGTCATTAGAACATTAGAAACACTGAAGACACTGAGGGTCACTGAAGACACAGAAGGCTGGGGTCATTAGAAACACTGAAGACACTGGGGGTCACTGAAGACACAGAAGGCTGGGGTCATTAGGAACACTGAAGACATCAGGGCCACTGAAGACACTGGGGGTCACTGAAGACACAGGAAGCTGGGGTCATTAGAAACACTGAAGACACTGGGGGTCACTGAAGACATAGGAGGCTGGGGTCATTAGAAACAATGAAGACACTGGGGGTCACTGAAGACACAGGGGGCTGGTGTCATTAGAAACACTAAAGACACTGGGGGTCACTGAAGACACAGGAGGCCGGGGTCATTAGAAACACTGAAGACACTGGGGGTCACTGAAGACACAGGAGGCTGGGGTCATTAGAAACACTGAAGACACTGGGGGTCACTGAAGACACAGGAGGCTGGGGTCATTAGAAACACTGAAGACACTGGGGGTCACTGAAGACACAGGAGGCTGGGGTCATTAGAAACACTGAAGACACTGGGGGTCACTGAAGACACAGGGGGCTGGTGTCATTATAAACACTAAAGACACTGGGGGTCACTGAAGACACAGGAGGCTGGGGTCATTAGAAACACTGAAGACACTGGGGGTCACTGAAGACACAGGAGGCTGGGGGCATTAGAAACACTGAAGACACTGGGGGTCACTGAAGACACAGGAGGCTGGGGTCATTAGAAACACTGAAGACACTGGGGGTCACTGAAGACACAGAAGGCTGGGGTCATTAGAAACACTGAAGACACTGGGGGTCACTGAAGACACAGGAGGCTGGGGTCATTAGAAACACTGAAGACACTGGGGGTCACTGAAGACACAGGAGGCTGGGGTCATTAGAAACACTGAAGACACTGGGGGTCACTGGAGACACAGAAGGCTGGGGTCATTAGAAACACTGAAGATACTGGGGGTCACTGGAGACACAGAAGGCTGGGTTCATTAGAAACACTGAAGACACTGGGGGTCACTGGAGACACAGAAGGCTGGGGTCATTAGAAACACTGAAGACACTGGGGGTCACTGGAGACACAGAAAGCTGGGGTCATTAGAAACACTGAAGATACTGGGGGTCACTGGAGACATAGGAGGCTGGGGTCATTAGAAGCACTGAAGACACCGGGGGGTCACTGGAGACACAGGAGGCTGGGGTCATTAGAAACACTTAAGACACTGGAGGTCACTGGAGACACAGAAGGCTGGGGTCATTAGAAACACTGAAGACACCAGGGGTCACTGAAGACACAGGAGGCTGGGGTCATTAGAAACACTGAAGACACAGGGGGTCACCGAAGACACAGGAGACTGGGGTCAGTAGAAACACTGAAGACACTGGGTCACTGTAGTACAAAGGGAGTTCCGGGGTTAATGAAGACAATGGAGCCACAGGAGGCTGGGGTCACTAGTAACACTGAAGACACTGGGATCACTGAAGACACAAGAGGCTGGGGTCATTAGAAACACTGAAGACACTGGGGGTCACTGAAGACACAGGAGGCTGGGGTCATTAGAAACACTGAAGACACTGGGGGTCACTGAAGACACAGGAGGCTGGGGTCATTAGAAACACTGAAGACACTGGGGGTCACTGAAGACACAGGGGGCTGGTGTCATTATAAACACTAAAGACACTGGGGGTCACTGAAGACACAGGAGGCTGGGGTCATTAGAAACACTGAAGACACTGGGGGTCACTGAAGACACAGGAGGCTGGGGGCATTAGAAACACTGAAGACACTGGGGGTCACTGAAGACACAGGAGGCTGGGGTCATTAGAAACACTGAAGACGGAAGTGCGCATGCGCGGGACTCCCGGGAAGACGCTCTGAACGGGAGCTCCGTCACAGCCGAGCCTTCCGCGGTCCCCAGACGCCGGATTGTTGAGCGGAACCGTCCCTGCTTAACACCCGCTGGTAGAGGAGGCTAGCGGGCACAAATCTACATGCCCAATCGATCACAGCGCCCAGCGGCTAGCAGGAAACTCTCCTTTGGCCTACCCGACCCCACTACAGCCAAGATGGCGGCCGCGACCTCCTCACAGGCAGACACAGGAGACGGAGTCATCATGGCTGACATCCCAGAGGAAGATCAGCTTCCCAACATCACACCAGGATCCTCTGTGAGTAACATCTCCCCCAAGAATGCCTATCTTACAAGCAAAGACTCAGTCTTTAACAGGACCCTAACTGACATGCTCCATATCCCCTCACTGCATGATTCAGCCCCATCCCCTGCTATATTACAAGCAGCACCGCTGAACTCTCCCCACCAGTCAGACATGGCACAACTTCTGAATTGCTTTTCAGACATGCTGGCCACAGGCCTGGCCCAAAATGCAGCACAAATCACCACATCTATTAAGGCAGACCTTCAGAGCTTGGGGGCCCGCATTGACCTGATTGAACAAGCAGTCGATCAAACGGTTGCGCGCACCAATCAGAATACTGACTGCATTCACCTGATGCAAGATCAACTTGAAACAGCTTTAGGGAAGATTGACGATTTGGAAAATCGTAATCGGAGAGGAAACTTCCGTATACGTGGTATACCTGAGTCTGTAACTAATATTCATGACACGGTGCAGCTTTTCATGAAAGAACTGATCCCGGATATCTCTGATCGTAAATTGGAGATTGACAGGGCTCACAGAGCGTTGCAACCACCCAGACAGGACGGGCTCCCGAGGGACATAGTGGTTAAGCCCCACTATTACGAGACCAAAGAGGAGGTCATGAAAAGATCTAGGAACCTGGACGCCTTATCCTTCCAAGGCAACAAGATTCAAATCTTCGCAGACATCTCCAAAACTACAATCCTAAAGAGAAGAGCTTTAAAACCTCTGCTTGAAATCCTCTCTCAGAAATCGATTAAATATCGCTGGACTTTCCCTTTCCGTCTTCAGTTCCAACATAAGGAAAGATCGTATGGATTCTCCTCATTCCAAGAAGGCGAACACTTACTTCTGCGACTTGGATTCATCTCTCAAGAAGCTCCCCCCCAGGATCCTCCGTCCAAGTCAAGTTCATCTAAGAGACCCCCTCCAGGCAGCCCCATCACCCCCCTCTGGAACAAACAGCAAACGAAGCGTCACCGCGACTCCTTTCCTCCAAGATGAAGTCATCCCTTTTCAGCTTTATAAGGACTTTGTGACTCCCTCTTCTCCCTAGGGCGGTGCCCCCTGAAGGAGAAGCTATGGTGTACATTGCATACACCCGTTCAGACCCCACTTATCCAATAGTGAGATTGGTTGCACTCACCTGATTTTCCCCCACTCTCTTCACTGCAATGAAGATGGATGAAGATGACTCCGGGTTGTTTCCCTCACCTCTCCTCCCCCCTCCCCCCCCCCCCCCCTTTTATTTTTTTTTTTTATTTTTTTTTTTTTTCCTCCACAACTATCCTCGGTTTTCATAATGGACCGCACTTGAGGTTACTTTGACTTACGGGGAAACCAAGGCATAAGTTTTTACCTCACTTCACTTCTTCCCCCTCCCTCTCACTTCCATGTCCCTGCCCTCCACCCCCCCTCCCGGTTATTAATGGACCTTCCTCTATGGAGAGTTTTGTTTTGTCATTTTCATTTAAAACAGTACTTTGCCCTCGTACCTCTTAGAGTCTGGGCTCAACTCCTCATGTTTAAATCCGTGTTTTTTTTTTTTTTTTTTTTTTTATATGGGTATATTATTCAAATTTTTTGTGCTCACATTTACTAGGTTCCATTGTTCCATTTTAGATGGGGCCCCGGCGGCTCGGCTGGGCTAGCATCGCCACTTCCTCTGTTGTGATCGGGGGAGACCCTCCCACTGATTACACCAGACTGACAACCTCGGCTGAGGTTGTTCTTGTTTTTCTGAGACCCTTTTGTTTTTGGGTCTCAGACTCGAACTGAACTTTTCAGTCCAGTTCCTGGATTTTCTGGGCTTTTACGCCTAGTTTTTTTTTTGAAGTTACTAGAATGTATTATTTAATGATTCTTCCTCTCTTCTTTCATTCTCTTACCTCTCCCTTCTTCCCCTTCTTCTCCTCCTTCCCCCCCCCCTTTTTTATTATTTCAGAAAAGTGCACAGGAGACCGACCTTATCCAGAGCCCTCCGCTGCGACAGCAAGATCTCTCTCCCAGACTCCATGCTGCATCATCAAGGAACCGGGTAGGAACACACCTAATGCACCAGAGTTACTCCCTTAGTGAAAATGACTGACCCACCTATCTTACAGAGGACACTTAAAGTTGCCTCCCATAACACTCAAGGGCTCAACTCACCCGTCAAGAGACGCAAAGCTTTCCAAAGCTATCACTCAAGAGGAGTAGATGTAGTGCTCCTCCAAGAAACACACTTCCCCTCAAACTACTCGCCCTCTTTTTTACACAACAAATACCCCACTTTTTTTCTCGCAAACGCTAGCGAGAAAAAGAGAGGAGTAGCCATCCTATTCTCCAAACAAACCCCTTTCTCTCACACTCTAACTGTGCGAGATGATGATGGAAGATACATTTTAATCAAGGGTCTAATAGAAGGTAATCTATACACTTTTATTTCCTATTATGCCCCCAACAAAGGACAAGCTAAATTCTTCTCCTCCTTACTAGCAACTCTCTCACCCCATTTTGAGGGTAGGGTGATTATGGGAGGGGACTCCAATATTACCTTTGATCAGATCCTAGATAAAGCAGCTCAGGGGATCCCTCGCCTTAAACGACCCCCCAAACAAAGCCTCCAGATTGCCAAACTATTTCACTCAGTGGGACTCATTGATTCATGGAGGGAATTAAACCCCGCAACAAGGGACTACACACACTACTCAGCACCCCATAAGACATATGCTAGAATCGACCACATTTTCTTATTGAACTCTGACATACAAATTGCTAATCAAGCCTCCATCCACGATGTTCCGTGGTCTGACCACTCCCTAGTAATCTTAGGAATATTCAATTCGTTATCCCCATCTGGCCCACGCACCTGGCGCCTAAATGAGAAAATCCTAGCTAACCCCGTCCACTGTACTATACTAGAAAAGGATATCAAAGAGTATTTTCTATTGAATGACTCGGCAGACATCTCCCCTAGCACGCTCTGGAATGCTCACAAAGCAGTAATCAGAGGGAAATTGATACAATTTGCAGCCAAATTAAAGAGAGAACGGCAAATTGATATCAAGAAACTAGAGAAAGAATACAAAAATCTTAGCAAGTCCCATAAACTGAACCCCAATCCTACATCTCTATCTAAGCTAGATTCTATTAGGCTATCTCTTAACTCAGCTTTGACTTCTAACGCAGAAAAGCACCTCCATTGGCTCAGCGGCAGTTTCTATCTACGAGCGAACAAATTTGGCCCCCAGTTAGCGGCCAAACTTACCCCGAAACACAGGTCTTTTGCCCTACCTAAAATAAAAACTCAATCCGGATCGCTAACCCAAAACCCAAGTAAAATTCTTAAATCATTCCAATCCTTTTATGCCAATCTGTATTCCGACGATTGCCCAATCTCTCAACAGAAGCTGGATGCTTTTCTAGACAAAATCCCATTGCCAAAAATTTCTGAATCTCACCGCTCCATACTGGAATCACCATTCCAAGAATCTGAGATCCGAGCAGTCATAAAAGGGCTCAGAAAGGACTCAGCCCCAGGCCCAGACGGCTTCTCAAACCACTATTACAAAACTTTTATAGATTCCCTCTCTCCGTACCTGGCCCGCTTTTTTAACTCCTTAGCTAAAGCATCACCGTTAGACCCAAATGCCAATTTAGCTTTTGTCTCAGTTATACCTAAGCCAGGTAAAGATCCTAGCGATGTCAGTAACTATAGACCTATTTCGTTAATTAATAACGACCTAAAACTTATGACAAAAATATTATCCAATAGACTCGCTTCTTTTATAGATACCTACATACATAAGGACCAGGTAGGGTTCATACCAGGGAGACAGGGTCCGGACCAGATACGGAGAGCGATAAATGCAGTCTCCCTAATGAGATCGGGGTGGGATGGGGGATCTCCCCAGGGGGGCCTCCTCCTCTCCATAGATCTCCAAAAAGCGTTTGATACGGTGGCTTGGCCCTATCTCTTCACAATTTTAGGTAAATGGGGTTTCGGCCCTAACTTTATCAATATATTAGGAGCCCTCTACCATCAACCTAAGGCACAGGTGAGACTACTAGGACACTTATCAGATAAATTCTCCATACAGAAAGGAACAAGGCAGGGATGCCCTCTCTCTCCCCTTCTCTTCGCGATGGCTATAGAATCCTTGGCCATCGCGATTAGACAACACCCAGACATCCACGGAGTTCGCTGTGGACAAAATTTCCACAAATGCGCTCTATTCGCGGATGATGTCCTCCTGTTCGTCACGTCTCCCATGACCTCCATCCCCAACATATTGCAACTTCTACAAAACTTTGAATTAGCTTCCGGACTTAAGGTTAATGTATCCAAATCAGTCGCTCTCAATGTTTCCACCCCTCCAGACATAGTAAATAACCTAAAGAGTAAATTTCCATTCTCATGGAATTCCACATCAATCCCTTATCTTGGTATTAACCTTACATCTGGCATAGATACTCTCTATAAATATAATTTCCCCCCCATGATCAAAAAGCTCACGGACGACCTGACCCAATGGTCACTATATAAGCTCTCGTGGTTGGGTAAAGTGAACGCAGTAAAAATGACTCTCCTACCTAGGCTACTTTATCTCTTTCGTTCCTTACCCATTCCAGTCCCCAAATCACACATTCAACGCCTACAATCTGCCATAATCCGTTTCATTTGGGATAAAAAAGGCCACAGATTTTCTAAAGAGGTGCTTTTTAGGCCCAGAAAAAAGGGAGGACTGGGGGTCCCCAATCTGTGGTGGTATTATCAGGCAGCACAATTGAGCCAATTCTCAACTATATACATGAAAGGACCCAAACCAGACTGGGTGAGCATGGAGCGTGAGGCGGTTCCTGGTTTCACCTTAGACTACCTGCTTTGGAATATCCCCAAAAAACGTCCCCCTATTTTAGCACCAACATTATCTCACTCAATGAAACTCTGTGACGCCCTTTATAAGTTCAAACCCCTCATCTCCACATGGCACCCACTGGCACATATCTTCAGAAATCATAATTTTCCCCCTGGCCTGGAGATTCGGGCCTTTAAATGGTGGCTTGACAAGGGCCTTTATAGAATCGGGCAATTCTTCAACTCCAATGGTCCCCTCACTCTAGCATACTGTACTTCCAAACTCGAAATGCCCCCAACCGAAAAATTTAGATTCCTTCAACTCCTTCATTTTTTAAATCGGGTATGGAAGGACAATGAAAACCATCTCTTTGTAACGCCTTATGAACAGTGGTGTGCTTCAGCCTCGGACACCAAAGGGGGTATCTCCCTCATCTACTCATCCCTGGCGGAACCCACGGAAAAAGCAACATACATGACAAGCTGGGAACGAGATCTTGACTTCAGCTGGGACCTGGATAAGTGGCATATCAATTTCGCCCGCTCCTTTAAAGGTATGGTCAATACTTCAATTAGCGAGGCAGGGCTGAAAGTTCTCACACGCTGGTATTTGGTACCGTCACGTCTTGCCAAAATCTATCCGCTAACGTCACCTCTTTGCTTTAGAGGATGCGGTCATATGGGGTCTCTTTTACACATACTATGGGAATGCCCTAAAATCAGAATGTATTGGAACAAGATCTTCTCCCTTATCCGCAGAACTTGCGGCTGTACTCTGCAACAAGACCCAACTGTTGCATTGCTAAATGGTACCATACCAAAAATTTCTAAACATACACAGAAGCTGATCCAGTTTATTCTAGTGGGGGCCAAAATGACCATCACCAAGGCCTGGAAATCACCTAAAGTATCCATTAGGTTAGCCAAGCAAAAAATCACGTGGATCATGCTGCAAGAAAAAATCTCCAACATTATTCTAGATACTACTGATAAATTTAAAGCTATTTGGGAACCCTGGGCAAATCTAGTAGGGCATCCTTTGTATGTGTGATAGATGGTACACTGGAGTGGACCTTAGCTGAGGGGCTATCGGTCCCCCCCTCTTTGAGGTCTCCTGTGCACTTCCTTCCCATAACTCCTGAAGATCAACTAACCCTTTCATCCTCTCTATCCCCTCTACCCCTCCTGTTTCCCTCCTTTCCCCCTTTCATTCCCCTGTCCTCTATATACATCTATATTGGTCCCTCAAGCTCTCAGTACTTTTAATTATCTGGGCTATATGCCTCAGGGCAGATTATCAAAGGTAACACCCTTCTAACCTTTGAACATAACACGTTATGGACCAGATCATCAAACCAAAATTTGAACCTTCATGAGAGATAGACAGACCAATTGGTTCTCTTCCTTTCTTATTTTTATTTTTTTATTTTATTTCTTTCCCAGTAACATATGTATAAAAGCGTTTTTGATATGATCTTCCATGGTTACAGTGAAACAAACCCCTTTTGGTTGTCTCCCTTTTATCATTTTCCAGTTTCTGTAGGCGTATATCTGTACTCTAGGCAATTATTCACTAGTTTGTGATGAGATGGGCTGGGGGAGAACCGGTTTGTCGGAGCAGTTAGTTCCCAGAAGGGGCTCCGACGCCGGGACTCTCGATGCCCATAACTAGATTTCCAGTAATGTTACAAACCTATATCTGCCTAAAATTTTTGGTTGTCATCTTTTACAAATGAAGTATTATTGTTACATTTTGTACTCGATGAGCGATGTGCTCCTTCTTCATTTTGATGATTGATGTATTCTATTATCTTCTCAATAAAAATTATAAAAAAAAAAAAAAAAAAAAAAAAAAAAAAAAAAAGAAACACTGAAGACACTGGGGGTCACTGAAGACACAGAAGGCTGGGGTCATTAGAAACACTGAAGACACTGGGGGTCACTGAAGACACAGGAGGCTGGGGTCATTAGAAACACTGAAGACACTGGGGGTCACTGAAGACACAGGAGGCTGGGGTCATTAGAAACACTGAAGACACTGGGGGTCACTGGAGACACAGAAGGCTGGGGTCATTAGAAACACTGAAGATACTGGGGGTCACTGGAGACACAGAAGGCTGGGTTCATTAGAAACACTGAAGACACTGGGGGTCACTGGAGACACAGAAGGCTGGGGTCATTAGAAACACTGAAGACACTGGGGGTCACTGGAGACACAGAAAGCTGGGGTCATTAGAAACACTAAAGATACTGGGGGTCACTGAAGACATAGGAGGCTGGGGTCATTAGAAGCACTGAAGACACCGGGGGGTCACTGGAGACACAGGAGGCTGGGGTCATTAGAAACACTTAAGACACTGGAGGTCACTGGAGACACAGAAGGCTGGGGTCATTAGAAACACTGAAGACACCAGGGGTCACTGAAGACACAGGAGGCTGGGGTCATTAGAAACACTGAAGACACAGGGGGTCACCGAAGACACAGGAGACTGGGGTCAGTAGAAACACTGAAGACACTGGGTCACTGTAGTACAAAGGGAGTTCCGGGGTTAATGAAGACAATGGAGCCACAGGAGGCTGGGGTCACTAGTAACACTGAAGACACTGGGATCACTGAAGACACAAGAGGCTGGGGTCATTAGAAACACTGAAGACACTGGGGGTCACTGAAGACACAGAAGGCTGGGGTCATTAGAAACACTGAAGACACTGGGGGTCACTGAAGACACAGGAGGCTGGGGTCATTAGAAACACTGAAGACACTGGGGGTCACTGAAGACACAGGAGGCTGGGGTCATTAGAAACACTGAAGACACTGGGGGTCACTGAAGACACAGGAGGCTGTGGTCATTAGAAACAATGAAGACACTGGGGGTCACTGAAGACACAGGGGGCTGGTGTCATTAGAAACACTAAAGACACTGGGGGTCACTGAAGACACAGGAGGCCGGGGTCATTAGAAACACTGAAGACACTGGGGGTCACTGAAGACACAGGAGGCTGGGGTCATTAGAAACACTGAAGACACTGGGGGTCACTGAAGACACAGGAGGCTGGGGTCATTAGAAACACTGAAGACACTGGGGGTCACTGAAGACACAGGAGGCTGGGGTCATTAGAAACACTGAAGACACTGGGGGTCACTGAAGACACAGGGGGCTGGTGTCATTATAAACACTAAAGACACTGGGGGTCACTGAAGACACAGGAGGCTGGGGTCATTAGAAACACTGAAGACACTGGGGGTCACTGAAGACACAGGAGGCTGGGGGCATTAGAAACACTGAAGACACTGGGGGTCACTGAAGACACAGGAGGCTGGGGTCATTAGAAACACTGAAGACACTGGGGGTCACTGAAGACACAGAAGGCTGGGGTCATTAGAAACACTGAAGACACTGGGGGTCACTGAAGACACAGGAGGCTGGGGTCATTAGAAACACTGAAGACACTGGGGGTCACTGAAGACACAGGAGGCTGGGGTCATTAGAAACACTGAAGACACTGGGGGTCACTGGAGACACAGAAGGCTGGGGTCATTAGAAACACTGAAGATACTGGGGGTCACTGGAGACACAGAAGGCTGGGTTCATTAGAAACACTGAAGACACTGGGGGTCACTGGAGACACAGAAGGCTGGGGTCATTAGAAACACTGAAGACACTGGGGGTCACTGGAGACACAGAAAGCTGGGGTCATTAGAAACACTGAAGATACTGGGGGTCACTGGAGACACAGGAGGCTGGGAAACTGCAGTACACAGGAAGCGTTGGGATCACTGGAAACACTGGAGTTACTGGAAACACTGGGGCCACAGAGTGCACAGGGGTCACTGGGGTGCAGTGGAGCACCTGGATCACTGCAGCAAGGGGCTTCACTTAGGTATAGCAACATGGTGGTTGAACACCGAGCCGTGTCGCTGTGCCATACGAAGTCTGCATCAATCCAGAGATCTGTTCCCTAATTGGTGACAATGCCAGTGCTCTGGGTGAAACCCAGAATTGCCAGCCACTTCTGGCCCTGCATTGCTGAACACATCAAGGGCCCCAACCACACACTGGCTCAGATATATCTGGTGTAGCGCCCTACTAGTTAGGCTGCTGGATCAATTTACTTTTTAACCCCACTGTAGTGAGTGGAGGGGTGTTTGATCGGTCAGGTCTGATCAGGATTCCTGATCTGAGGGTTTGATTGCTTTCCCCTGCCTCTGAAAAAAGCTTCCAGAGCTTAGGGCAGGGAGATTCGAATGATCAGCCGAATATTTATCATGCTCTGGCCAATCCCTGGAAGGGGGCATCCAGAAGGTGACTGGGTAGGGGATAAATGTGCAGGAGGCTTGATGAGATGGTTCTTTCCTTGTCAGGGAGGATTCCAGTCTCCTGGGGGGGGGGGGCTGTTGCCCCCGGGAGATAGCCAGTGAAACAAGAGATTGCTGCTTGGGCCTCAGCGGTTAGTGCCCTAAAATTAATTGCCAAAGAAATACCCTTGAACTGTCTCCGAGTCCTGGACTGAAAGAGGGATCCTTATTTCCTTTACAGAGGGTTTGCCTTAGGATTCTGGGTAGCCATCAGCTCCTGGGATACCTAGAGTAAAGACTTCATTGGGACTAATAGCTGGTCAACTGCCAAGGCCTAAGTAGGGGATGGAACCAAGGGACATTGCTCAGAGGTGGGTAGGGGGTGGAATCAAGGGACAGTGCTCAGAGGTCAGTAGGGGGTGGAACTAAGGGACAGTGCTCAGAGGTGGGTAGGGGGTGGAACAATGGGATGGCACTTAGAGGTGGGTAGGGGGTGGATCCAAGGGACGGTGCTCAGGGGTGGTAGGGGGTGGAACCAAGAGACGGTGATCAGAGATGGGTAGGGGTGGAACCAAGGGACGGTGCTCAGAGGTGAATAGGAGGTGGAACCAAGGGACGGTACTCAAAGGTGGATAAGAGGTGGAACCAAGGGACGTTGCTCAGAGGTGGGTAGGGGGTGGAACCAAGGGATCATGCTCAGAGGTGGGTAGGGGGTGGAACCAAGGGATCATGCTCAGAGGTGGGTAGGGGGTAGAACCAAGAGATGGTGCTCAGAGATGGGTAGGGGTGGAACCAAGAGACAGTGCTCAGAGGTGGAACCAAGGGACGTGCTCAGGGGTGAATAGAGGGTGGAACCAAGGGATGGTGCTCAGGGGTGGGTGGAACCAAGGGATGGTGCTCAGGGGTGGGTAGAGGGGGGAGCCAAGGGACGGTGCTCAGAGGTGGGTAGGGGGTGAAACCAATGGGCGGTGCTTAGGGGTGGGTAGGGGATGGAACCAAGGGACAGTGCTCAGAGGTCAGTAGGGGATGGAACCAAGGGACGTTGCTCAGAGGTGGGTAGGGGGTGGCACCAAGGGACAGTGCTCAGAGGTCAGTAGATGGTGGAACTAAGGGACAGTGCTCAGAGGTGGGTAGGGGGTGGAACCATGGGATGGCACTTAGAGGTGGGTAGGGGTGGATCCAAGGGACGGTGCTCAGGGGTGGGTAGGGGGTGGAACCAAGAGACAGTGATCAGAGATGGGTAGGGGTGGAACCAAGGGACGGTGCTCAGAGGTGGATAGGAGGTGGAACCAAGGGACGGTACTCAGGGGTGGATAAGAGGTGAAACCAAGGGACGGTGCTCAGAGGTGGGTAGGGGGTGGAACCAAGGGATCATGCTCAGAGGTGGGTAGGGGGTAGAACCAAGAGACGGTGCTCAGGGATATGTAGGGGTGGAACCAAGAGACAGTGCTTGGAGGTGGAACCAAGGGACATGCTCAGGGGTGGGTAGAGGGTGGAACCAAGGGACGGTGCTCAGGGGTGGGTAGAGGGTGGAGCCAAGGGACGGTGCTCAGAGGTGGGTAGGGGGTGAAACCAATGGGCGGTGCTTAGGGGTGGGTAGGGGATGGAACCAAGGGACAGTGCTCAGAGGTCAGTAGGGGGTGGAACTAAGGGACAGTGCTCAGAGGTGGGTAGGGGGTGGAACTAAGGGACAGTGCTCAGAGGTGGGTAGGGGGTGGAACCATGGGATGGCACTTAGAGGTGGGTAGGGGTGGATCCATGGGACGGTGCTCAGGGGTGGGTAGGGGGTGGAACCAAGAGACAGTGATCAGAGATGGGTAGGGGTGGAACCAAGGGACGGTGCTCAGAGGTGGATAGGAGGTGGAACCAAGGGACGGTACTCAGGGGTGGATAAGAGGTGAAACCAAGGGACGGTGCTCAGAGGTGGGTAGGGGGTGGAACCAAGGGATCATGCTCAGAGGTGGGTAGGGGGTAGAACCAAGAGACGGTGCTCAGGGATATGTAGGGGTGGAACCAAGAGACAGTGCTTGGAGGTGGAACCAAGGGACATGCTCAGGGGTGGGTAGAGGGTGGAACCAAGGGACGGTGCTCAGGGGTGGGTAGAGGGTGGAGCCAAGGGACGGTGCTCAGAGGTGGGTAGGGGGTGAAACCAATGGGCGGTGCTTAGGGGTGGGTAGGGGATGGAACCAAGGGACAGTGCTCAGAGGTCAGTAGGGGGTGGAACTAAGGGACAGTGCTCAGAGGTGGGTAGGGGGTGGAACTAAGGGACAGTGCTCAGAGGTGGGTAGGGGGTGGAACCATGGGATGGCACTTAGAGGTGGGTAGGGGGTGGATCCAAGGGACGGTGCTCAGGGGTGGGTAGGGGGTGGAAGCAAGAGACGGTGATCAGAGATGGGTAGGGGTGGAACCAAGGGACGGTGCTCAGAGGTGGATAGGAGGTGGAACCAAGGGACGGTACTCAGGGGTAGATAAGAGGTGGAACCAAGGGATGGTGCTCAGAGGTGGGTAGGGGGTGGAACCAAGGGATCATGCTCAGAGGTGGGTAGGGGTAGAACCAGGAGACGGTGCTCAAAGATGGGTAGGGGTGGAGCAAAGAGACGGTGCTCAGAGGTGGAACCAAGGGACGTGCTCAGGGGTGGGTAGAGGGTGGAACCAAGGGACGGTGCTCAGGGGTGGGTAGAGGGTGGAGCCAAGGGACGATGCTTAGGGGTGGGTAGGGGATGGAACCAAGGGACGTTGCTCTGAGGTGGGTAGGGGGTGGAACCAAGGGACAGTGCTCAGAGGTCGGTAGGGGGTGGAACTAAGGGACAGTACTCAGAGGTGGGTAGGGGATGGAACCATGGGATGGCACTTAGAGGTGGGTAGGGGGTGGATACAAGGGACAGCACCCAGAGGTGGGCATTGGGGGTTGAACCAAGGGGCGGTACTCAGAGGTAAGTGGTGGAGACGAAGGGTGATTCAGAAGGACATAGTTCTTGCACTTATTCTCTGAAAAAAAAAAGCCCTGGGAAGAGTAGAGTGAAGTTCTTCCATCAACTGTGATCACTCATCATTTTGGAGTATCCCGTTAACCCTGAACCCCTGTCCTGTTAAAGTTCTACAGAAAGGAACCCTAAAAAGTTGTCCCCTAGACCAGCCTTTCTCAACCTTTTTACCCCCAAAGGAAGCCTGGACTTAATTTTCAGGTCTTTGGGAACCCCCGATAAAAACAAATTCATTGGTGGCCAGTGGGAAGAATGGCTCTTACAGTGGTGGCCAGAATGCCAGCATAACAGAAAACTACAAAAATTGTTGGTGTCCTGCAGCTGGCTCTGCCAAGGGGTGATGGTCCTGGAAATATACAGGGATCTTGGCGATCATTGGGAGTATCTTGGCGAGTGTTGGGAGTATCTTGGCGCACAGTGGAAGCAGTGGTAGTCGGGTCAACTTTTGCATCAGGGCCCTCAAGCTTTAAGCTACGCCACTGTACGCAGGCACCATAAAATGAAGGGTCAATCTGCCACAGCTCATGGAACCCTGAGCAACCTCTGGAGGAACCCTGAGCAACCTCTTGGGGAACCCTGAGCAACCTCTTGAGGAACCCTGAGCAACCTCTTGAGGAACCCTGAGCAATCTCTGGAGGAACCCTGGTTGAGAAAGGCTGCCCCAGACTGAGCCTGTGTTGTCTGTGAGGCACTGTGCTTGTGTGACCGGCAAAATCTGTACTATTCAGGAGGACCTGTCTATCTTCAGTGGCCCCAACGGGTGTGAGCACTGCTCGGTGTACAGTACAGACATCTGATAATAGCTGTGAATTTTATTATTTAGTCTTATGAATGTTATCATCCGCAACCATCACCCAAACCCCCCTCCCTTCCCTCCCCCATCCTGTACCAGAACTGATAACTGAGAACTTTTATTTGCATTTAATCGGTCAAAAAACAGGAAGCTGAGAGGGGAACATTGAACTGATCTCCCTCTGTAATACTGACCTGGCAAACTGATATCTGGCACAAATCATCCAATTTTATGTTTTAATTAAGCGTCAATCCATCCAGAACTGATTTCCCGAGTCTATGTTGTGTCCATTATGAGGGGTTCCCACCATCCCTGTGCTGAGTTCCCGGGTTTGTACACCCGCTGTGCCCATTATGAGGGGTTCTCACCATCCCTGTACTGAGTTCCCGGGTCTGTACGCTCGCTGTGCCCATTATGAGGGGTTCCCACCATCCCTGTGCTGAGTTCCCGGGTCTGTACACCCGCTGTGCCCATTATGAGGGGTTCCCACCATCCCTGTGCTGAGTTCCCGGGTCTGTACACCCGCTGTGCCCATTATGAGGGGTTCCCACCATCCCTGTGCTGAGTTCCCGGGTCTGTACACCCACTGTGTCCATTATGAGGGGTTCCCACCATCCCTGTGCTGAGTTCCCGGGTCTGTACACCCGCTGTGCCCATTATGAGGGGTTCCCACCATCCCTGTGCAGAGTTCCCGGGTCTGTACACCCACTGTGCCCATTATGAGGGGTTCCCACCATCCCTGTGCTGAGTTCCCGGGTCTGTACACCCGCTGTGCCCATTATGAGGGGTTCCCACCATCCCTGTGCTGAGTTCCCGGGTCTGTACACCCGCTGTGCCCATTATGAGGGGTTCCCACCATCCCTGTGCTGAGTTCCCGAGTCTGAACACCCGCTGTGCCCATTATGAGGGGTTCCCACCATCCCTGTGCTGAGTTCCTGGGTCTGTACACCCGCTGTGCCCATTATGAGGGGTTAATTTTGTTTATTGAAAAATCTTACAAACAACAACTTATATACAATAAAACCATAATAAATAAATAAAACATATTTACAAAATAATTGAATTTGATAATACAAAACAAGAACATAATAAATGGTGCAAACCAAATTGCGCACAACACAATCCCTACGGGAGAGCCAGACTAAGGAACATCACCGTCACCATGCATGTAGCCTTTTATCAAAAATAGATTTGATCTTGAAAATCTAGGGGAGTGAATCAAGAATACAAAGAAAAGCCGCACACCCCGAGATCAACAGGCAGCAGCTACAGAGTCCTGATATTCCTCCACGCCCTTATCCAGGCCTCCTGCTGCCACCTGCCTTTCTCAAGACCCCGAATCTTCCCAACCTCACCCAGAATGTCCTGCACCACCACTTCGACAGGGAGGGTTTTAGCCCGGGATCTGGGGGTCCCCTTTCTTAAAGGTTGCTTCCAGATTCCAATAAGCCCCCTGCCCGCAGACCCCCACAACCACCGGGCAAGGGTTGTGGGGATGAGGCCCTTGTCCCCATCAACATGGGGACATCCTCCCCACATTGAGGGCTTGTGGCCTGGTATGGTTCAGGGGGGGGGCCCGCTCTCTCGTCCCCCCTCTTTTCCTGCAGCCTGTCAGGTTGCGTGCTCGGATAAGGGTCTGGTGTGGATTTTTGGGGGGACCCCACGCCATTTTTTTTTCAGTTTTGGCGCGGAGTTCCCCTTAAAATCCATACCAGATCTGAAGGGCCTGGTAATGGAATTCTGGGGGACCCCCACGCATTTTTTTTTTTCTTTTTCAATAACTTTCAATGACTTTTATGTGTATTGCCAGACCGACAATTCATTATAGCCGGCACTAGTGCTAGTACTGTTAAATGACTTTTTTTCCTTTGAAATGTCATTTTGCTGTCAGACTGTTCTAAACACGGGAAACATACGCCCCTTTACAGGCATACTATAGACACCCCCCAGGTACGAAATTTAAAGTGATATTACACTTTTATGTTTCACTTTAAGCATTATTAAAATCACTGCTCCCGAAAAAACGGCCGTTTTTAAAGCTTCTTTTTGCATTGATACAAGTCCCCTGGGGCAGGACCCGGGTCCCCAAACACTTTTTATGACAATAACTTGCATATAAATCTTTAAAATGGGCACTTTTGATTTTTCATGTTCGTGTCCCATAGACTTTAACGGTGTTCGTGTGTTCGAACAAATTTTTTTGCCTGTTCGTATGTTCTGGATGCAAATCAAACAGGGGGGTGTTCGGCTCATCCCTAATGGTGACCTGAAAAAACTCAGAACCTCCAGCACCATAAAACAGATTGAGGAGTTCAGACCTGGGAACTCAGCACAGGGATGGTGGGAACCCCTCATAATGGAAAAAAAAGAGGTACAGTTACCTTAGGTCCTAAGGTTTTGCATTCGGCAAATAAGTTTAAGGTCCTGTCTGATGATGAGTGGGACTCGTTGAGTTCAGCATCCTCTATGGATGATGACGAGTGCCAGGGTGCAACGAAGAGCGCTGGTTCTCCAGGAAGAGGGAGTAGTCAGGCTAAGAAACGTCTGCCTCAACTACCCTAATGACAGTTCCCACTCCATTTTTATAAAAGGCTCCATGCATGGTGAAGGTGATGTTCCTTAGTCTGGCTCTCCCATAGGGATTATGTTGTGCGCAATTTGGTACCATTGTACCATTTATTATGTTCTTGTTTTTTTTTTTGTTTTGTATAGACATATTCAATTATTTTGTAAATATGTTTAATTTATTTATTATGGTTTTATTGTATATAAGTTGCTGTTTGTAAGATTTTTCAATAAACAAAATTAACGGGCACAGCGGGTGTACAGACCCGGGAACTCGGCACAGGGATGGTGGGAACCCCTACCATTTTACAAAAAGAAAGTGTCAAAATGTTAAAAAACCACAGGAGATGACTTGAGACAAGTCCTTTATTAAAAATAAAAAAATAAAATAGAAATTCCAGCGATGTAATCCAATAAATCCATGCTCCAACTCCAGCGATGTAATCCAATTCTCGATCTCCAGCGATGGATGATCTCCAGCGACTCCAGTGAGGAACAAGCACAGGATCCTGCCTCCACCGGAGGCACCCAGCGAATGATGCGGCACTAGCTTGACAGCTCTTTCCCATTTGTCAGAGGGGGACGGGGTCACGTGACGGGTGGCCCCGCCCTCAGCTACATAAGAGCTGTCAAGCTAGCGCCGGGTTGGCTGGGTGCCTCCGGTGGAGGCAGGATCCTGTGCTTGTTCCTCGCTGGAGTCGCTGGAGATCATCCATCACTGGAGATCGAGAATTGGATTACATCGCTGGAGTAGGAGTACCCAATGTACCCCTTACCAATTCACATAGGGGGGAGGGCATGGATCTGGTTTTCACTTTTGTTAAAGGGGGCTTCCAGATTCAGCTAAGCCCCCCGCCCACAGACCCCCACAACCACCAGGCTGGGGTTGTGGGGATGAGGCCCTTGTCCTCATCAACATGGGGACATCCTCCCCATGTTGAGGGCATGTGGCCTGGTACGATTCAGGAGGGGGGGCCCGCTCTCTCGTCCCCCCTCTTTTCCTGCGGTCTGCCAGGTTGCGTGCTCAGATAAGGGTCTGGTGTGGATTTTTGGGGGGAACCCCACACCATTTTTTTTAAATTTTGGCACAGAGTTCCCCTTAATATCCATACCAGACCTGAAGGGCCTGGTAATGGAATTTTGGGGGACCCCCACTCATTTTTTTAAAAATTTTTATATGACTTTTATGTGTATTGTCAGGATCGACAATTCATTAATAACAGGCACTAGCGCTAGTACTTTTCAAATTTTTTTCCTTAAGAAATGTCATTTTGCTGTCGGACTGTTATAAAAACGGGAAACATGCGCCACTTTACAGGCATACTATAGACACCCCCCAGGTACGAAATTTAAAGGAATATTTCACTTTTATTGTTTCACTTTAAGCATCATTAAAATCACTGCTCCCGAAAAAACGGCCATTTTTAAAACTTTTTTTTGCATTGATACGTGTCCCCTGGGGCAGGACCCGGGTCCCCAAACACTTTTTAGGACAATAACTTGCATATAAGCCTTTAAAATTAGCACTTTAGATTTCTCCCATAGACTTTTAAAGGGTGTTCCGCGGCTTTTCAAATTTGCCGCGGACACCCCAAATTGTTCGCTGTTCGGCAAACGGGCGAACAGCCAATGTTCGAGTCGAACTCATGTTCCACTCAAACAGATAGCCCATCCCTAGTCACCATCTGCCACCTGCTCTAATGAGCTGCGTGGAGGTAATTATATTAGTGATTAGAGGGATGTGACTAATTTATCCGGTCAGTGTACGGATGGACCGGAAGACTGGAGAGGGAGGATGAATCAACACTTATACTGTTGTTTACAAAGCTTAGCTGTCCCTGGAGATTGTACACAGTACAGAGTGGCTGTCCATAGACTACTCACACCATTTATCCAGTGATTAGAGGAGCACTCATGTATTTAAAAAAAAAAAGGCCTCTCCCTCCATCTTCCATTTAAGAAGATGATCACTCAAGCACTATTTTCAAATACATCTTGATTGTCAAAGAGTTTCTGCCTTCTAAAGTCCCATAGAGGAAATTGTTCTATTTTATAACTCACCCACTCATAGACCACTTCTCGAGTGATCAGATGAACACCTACCCACTCATAGACCTCTCAATAGACCACTTCTCGAGTGATCAAATGAGCACTCACCCACTCATAGACCTCTCCATAAACCACTTCTCGAGTGATCAGATAAACACTAACCCACTCATAGACCTCTACATAGGAATCTTCTCAAGTGATCAGATGAACACTCAACAACCCATAGACCTCTCCATACACGACTTCTCAAGTGATCAGATGAACAATCACCAACTCATAGACCTCTCCTTAGACCACTTCTCGAGTGATCAGATGAGCACTCATCCACTCATAGACGTCTCCAAAGACGTCCATCTACTGAGCAATCTCCACAAGGCACCACAAGATTAGCTGAACATTTACCCATTCACAGACCACTCAGTCCATTTCCCAAGGGGTCAGATGACCCCTCAGTCCATCTACCAAGGGTTTATATTACCACTTACCCCACTCATAGACCCCTCAGTCCATTTCCCAGGGGATCAGGTGACCATTTACCCACTCATAGACCTCTCAGTCCATCTTGCAAGGGATCAGATGACCACTGACCCACTCATACACTTATCACTCCACCTCCCAAGTGAGTTAATCGAGTAATGACCCATTCAAAAACCTCCCACCCCACCTCCTGAGTGATCAATCGAGCAATGACCCACTCATAGACTTCCAACACATAAAGTAGGTTGCGGCTAATACCCAGCCAGGGCCTTTTCCACAAGGAAGATGATATCACACCACCGGTATGGGGAAATGCTTGGACCACACTCCAATTAGCTCAAAGATCGAGCATCAGCCACCTGGGAGTTAATAAGGATATTGCCCAGAAAATAAAAGAAAGAACTCCGTAGTGCAGACTGTACCACAACAAAATTTAATGTAGTAAAAGTAGTACACTTACAATTCAAAGGATAAAAGCAAACATATAAAACAGCCGGTCAGCAAGCGAACACCTGTCCACTGAGAAGCATGATGACGTCAGTACGTCCACCTCCCTACGTGCGTTTCGTCATAAAATGACGTCATCTCAGGGATGAGGCAACTGCTACATTGTTCTATTGTATCTTTTCTGTGTGTATCTCATAGTTTTAGCAGCTGCTTTTTTATTTTATTTTATTAATTATTCACCTATGTACTTTAGCGCGGTATTTTTCTCTTTTTTCACATAAAGTAGGTTGTAACTGCTTTTGCCACCAGAAGAAATTCCTTTCCTCTGGTGGTTTGGCCTCAGTCTACAACATATGCCCCCAAAATACTCAGAGAATAAAAATACAAACAGACTTTTGCACCATAAATTGATTTTATTGGCTAAATACGAAAAAGGGAAAACAGAAAAAGGTCTAGCAGTGCAGGAATAGCAATACACAGAATGTTTATTCTCAATAGCAATACCATTTTTTTTTTCAGTTTTGGGTTAAGTGGAAAAAAAAATAAAGTTTCTCTGATGGTTTAATTTCTGTCTACACCCCCACCCCCCCCAGCAAAAAAAACATTGTCAGAAGTTCCAACCCTTCCTTATTCTACCTTGTCTTTGTTGGGAAGATTGTTGTATGGGTGAAAATGAGAGCCTTACCCTCCCCAGTTGTATCCAAAATGATATTCAAAGTTTTGGCTTGGGTTAGGCTTTAAAAGAAATCATGAGACTGTTTAAGGAAACATTTGACCACCCTCTCTCGAATTTGCCTGGTTCTTATACCATACACCAAAGGGTTCAGCATGGGGGGGATGAGAAGGTAAGAGTTGGCCAGCAGGATGTGTACATGATGAGGGACGTTCTTCCCAAATCTGTGCACTAAGGACGAGCAAAGGATTGGCGTGAAAAATGCCAGGATAGCACAGACATGAGAGGAACATGTCCCAAAGGCTTTTAAGCGAGCCTTAACACTTAGCTTCAGAAGGGCTCGAAGGATCATCACATAGGAGAAAGCAATGAACACGGAATCCATACCCAACACGAGGAAGCCAACGATCATGCCAAGATGGTCGTTGAATGAGACGTCACCACAAGCCAGCCTTACCACCGCCATGTGTTCGCAGTACGAGTGGAAGATAACATTACTGGCATACAAGTGGAGTCCCTGAGCCAGAAAAGGCAAGGGAAACATGTAGATCACCCCACGCAGGACCGCTAATACTCCACTTATAATAATAACACTTGGGGTCACTGTGACAGAATACCGTAGAGGGTTGCATATGGCTACATATCGATCATAAGCCATGGCTACAAAGATTCCTGACTCAATGGTAGAGAACGAATGTAAAAAGAACATCTGAAGAAAACACATATGGTAGTCAATCTCATTCTGCTGGAACCAGAAGATGCAGAGAAGCTTTGGCACCGTGGAATTGGCCAATAATATGTCAACGAAAGCAAGAATGGTGAAATAGATGTACATGGGCTGGTGCAGACTGACATCCGAGAAGATGATGAGCAGGACGATGTAGTTCCCAATGATGGCAAAGAGGAACATTGAGAAGACGGGAACAGAGATCCAGACATGGAGATATTCCAGACCGGGGATACCCAACAGGACAAAGGAAGGTGGATAGAAGCAGCTTTCATTGATTGTCGCCATTGTAGACTTCAAACATTATTTCCTAGAAAAAGAGAGGAAAGTAATGAGGTCCAAAGAATCAGACCAGAAGAAATTACGTCAAAGATTACGGCATAACCTGAACTTGATAGCACGATGCAAGTTTTAAGATGACTCCAGGCTAAAAATTAAGACATTTTAATGGCTATTGACCTCTGTCCACTTTTTTGGACATATGGTTATACATAAAGTTTTTGGTAAACTGCAGGAAATATGGTCCAGTTCTGACAATGCTCTGCCGGGATACAAGCTAGCCATTGTCTACAATTCTGTTTTGTCCAGCCATGACCCTCAACTGTCTAGTAACATGTCCAAATCTAACCCCAGCACTCCACTTCTAAAAAAATAAAAATAAAAAAACAATTTGGATAGGGAAAGAAAAGGAATGGCTTGACCCTGTATTGCTGTACGTGTCCCAGCTGGGAGATTCACCCTCTTTTTTTTGTTCTGGTGGTCACTGTCACCTAGACAAAAAAGGACAGGAAATCCAAACCACCAACACAGAAGGTGAAGGAAACTCTTCCAATGGGTAAACCCAACAACAAAGGGTGTAGGCAGGTGCAGTATACTTTCTCCAAGGCAAGTGGTGCTCTTCCACAGTGGCTCCATTGCTGGAGAGGAAGTTAGGAGGAACAAAGTCCCTCTATAGTTTCCTGGGTCACTGGGGAAGCTATCCTTTTGATGCTGCTGCTCCACATGATTCAAGTAGCCATCTTGAGTCAGGCAGAGCCCTTTTAAGGCCCTGGCTACCCAGTTATGGTGCTCTTTGTTGGTGGACAGAGTAAGGACAGGTACCCCATCTCTGAGGGACAGTGTTAGCGCTAAAGAAAGGTTCCTGATGAGGAGGGTAAGCATAAGGCCTCATCTCTTCTGGACATTCTCTTGATTGGGACCAGTTGGCTAGGCCGTATTCGGTCCCCTCTCTGCAGACGCTGTCATCCCAACTGGAATCTACTGCTGTCACACTACTGAACTGTGAGTGTGCCCGGCTGGATGGGCTTCCCGCTGGGTTGGTTGTGAAAACTGTTGCTGAATCTTTTCAGTACAATTTTATTGCACCTGACTGTGTGAGTTAGTGTCTCCGCACCATGCTGCACCCAACCTACAATGGTATTTCCATCTCAGAGGGATCTCTTCCTCCTTCCTGTTGTGTCTACAGGACAGAGAGTGAAGGGAAATGTCCCCAATAGTACAGGAAACTGACATTGGGTTTTAACACTTTCTGTAATCTTTTCAGACCTAGGTGAATTCATTGATTAGGTAACCCTCTTGTCTACCAATGTTCATTAATAAATGGTGCAGTATAGAAGGGGCTAAAACAAGCTGCTGGAGCGATGAGCCTACTTGCTATCAATTGAAAAAATGAATCATTACAATTAACTGACCTTTATTTTTAATTTTTTTTTAGGTGTAGGCTTCAAGGAACAACCTAGCTTTGATGGTTAATGTAAAAATCGAATTCGTCAAAAAAAAAAAAAAATTATACATTTTTGGCATTTTTTACGAATAAAGGTTCAATAATAACCTACATTAAAAAAGATATAAAATTACTCTTTGTGATGTTTTGTAGCAGTTCTGTAATATAAAGTGCATGTGTTAGGTTTCCAAGTAGGTGTTGAGATATTAGCCAACATACTCACCTGAGAACCTTCCATTGGTGTCCAGGACTTGTGAAGAAGGATTTAGCGGCACACATACGTGGACCATCATCCCTCTTCCATATCATACCAGAAGTGACACCACTGACAAAGTGGAGCTGTATATGAAAGGTGCTGGTTCATCTGGGGACTATATTAGCTGGGCTCAACTGAGGACATCTCTGCTTCTTCTAACCTCACTTTCCCCCATTGTCACCAAAGGGGACCTTCTCCAGAGTAAACACCCAAAGGGGACCTTCTCCAGAGTAAACACCCAGCTGAACAATAATTACTTCCATAGGACCCATGGTCATATACGGGTTAAGGACAGATAGGACCGGCAAACCCAGTTAAATAATAATAAATCAGGCTGATTTGCAGTCATGGCACCACATTCCCTAATTCTACTTTACTGCAGACATACCATTTATGAAAATAATTATTTTTAAAGATACCAATAATCAAAAATAATACCTTTAAAAATGTACAGACTTTTGATTAAATAACATACTTGGACTGAATTGTAACCACATCACTATATCCCCATCAGGACATGGGGGGGGGGGGGGTTCAGGGGGTTTTGGATCAAGTATAGTGCCTACCATTGAGTTCAGTCCAGCCAGAAAACAGTGTTTAAGGCTTGTTGGCCCACTTTTATTTAAAAATTAAGGAAAATTCTAAAAAAACGAACATTTGCCCCCCTCACAGCACAAAAGAAAAACATTCTTAAGCCTCCTGACTGTCTTTTGCTCATTTCTCAAGCCTTGGCCTTTGGTCTAGTCCCTCAGCACAAGTCTGTACCTCTCTCTCTGTAGTCCTGCATCTCACTGCTGAACTGGCTCACAGCCTGCCCTGGCACAGGGGACCCTCCTGTCCCCTAGGTGGAGCCGTGAACTACTGTCAGGCTCTTGATTCTAAGGGCTGTGCACACCTCCATACACAGCCTGCTGGTTTCTGGCTAAAAAAATGGACAACGGGGTTAGAGGCTTCACCCCTCCCAAGACTCCTTGAAGCTCTTGAGTTACAAAACCTGGAAATAACCTAAAAATGATTTTCTCCCCTCATAATAGCCATACTGGTGCTCCTCAATCTGCCCCTTTGAGAATCCTTCACGCCATTTACCTACAGGAAGTCTACAGGAAGAGCACACCCAATGTCGTTTTAGGAAACAGGGATTCTGGTAGTCCTGGAGTCTTGCCATGGATTCTGGTAGTCCTGGAGTCTTGCCATGGATTCTGGTAGTCCTGTTGGAAGTCTAAATGTCATTTTTGTATGTGTGCGCTGTAATATCTTGTTCTGTTTGTATGGTCTTATGGCTGCACCATCGTTAATACATTTTTTAGGGTGTGCCCCCCAAGTATTTGTCTATTGTACAGATCTTGATAAGATCCCTTGGGATGTAGCAACCCCCCCCCCCCCCATTACCTCTTATTAGTGTCCACTATATCACAGATATAGGAGGAGTGCTTTATTCCTCCCATATAGAGGAGTGTTTTAAATAGCCTTGCAGGAGTTAAATGTAATTTTTGTATGTGTGCGTTATATTTTGTTCTGTTTGTATGGTCTTATGGCTGCACCATTTTTAATGCATTTTTAGGATGTGCCCCCCAAGTATTTGTTTGTCTGTTGGAAGTCTTGGCACGGATTCGGCTAGACCTGATGAGAGTCTTTCCATGCATTCTGCTAGTCCTGTTGGAAGTCCTTGGCAGAGATTCCACTAGTCATTTTAGAAGTCCTGTTGGGAGTCTTGCCATGGATTCTTCTAGTCCTTTTGGAAGTCTTTGCATGGATTCTGCTAGTCCTGTTGAAAGTCCTGGCAGGGATTCTGCTAGTCATTTTAGAAGTCCTAGCATGAATTTTGCAAGTCCTGTTGGAAGTCTTGACATGGATTTTGCTATTACTCTTGGAAGTGTTGGTATGGATTCTCCTGGTCCTTTTGGAAGTCTTGGCATGGATTCTGCTAGTCCTGTTGGAAGTCTTAGCATGATTTCAGCTAGCCATGTTGGAAGTCCTGGCAGGGATTCTGCTAGACCTGTTGGGAATCTTGCCATGGATTCTGCTAGTCCTGTTGGAAGTCTTGACATGGATTTCGCTATTACTCTTGGAAGTGTTGGTATGGATTCTGCTGGTCCTTTTTGAAGTCTTGGCATGGACTCTGCTAGTCCTTTTGGAAGTCTTGGCATGATTTCAGCTAGCCATGTTGGAAGTTCTGGCAGGGATTCTGCTAGATCTGTTGGGAATCTTGACATGGATTCTGCTAGTCCTGTTGGAAGTCTTGACATGGATTTCGCTATTACTCTTGGAAGTGTTGGTATGGATTCTGCTGGTCCTTTTGGAAGTCTTGGCATGGATTCTGCTAGTCCTGTTGGCAGTCTTGGCATGATTTCAGCTAGCCATGTTGGAAGTCCTGGCAGGGATTCTGCTAGTCCTGTTGAAAGTCTTGGCATGAATTTTGCTAGTCCTGTTGGTAGTCCTGGCAGAGATTCTGCTTGTCCTGTTTGAAGACAATGATTATGAGAGTGATTGTGAGAGTGCTATAACACAGAGCCTAGTGTGTTGCCACAGGTAGATTTTTATGACTTGGTCAATTTCCTCCATAGTTATAGGTGTGTTAGGAGATACCCTATATGATTCTGGCAGTTTGGGGATGTTGCATTGAGCAGGGTGGATGTGGATGCAGAAGATATAGTAGGATCCTGTGTGTTATATGCGGGTTCTTCAAGGTTATACAGATGAGTGGAGCAGTCTCTGAAGATGGCTGATATTGTAGTAGGATGATAGTGTTTCTCTTTAACAGAGTGTAAAGATCTGCAGGTCATATCTGCTTTAGGTTTGTGAGCCACCATGATGTGAGCTTTGTTGTTTCTTTCATGGCACCTTTGGCAAGTGCTTATCAGTATCTTTTCCATGGTCTCCAGATCTATATATTGAATTTGGGATCTGATATAAGTTACATGGCCTAAAGTGACAAGAAAAGGTTTTAACACACATTTTTGTGCAAAAGTAAGCCTTTCTCGCTTTTGATAAGGCTCAGCGAAAAAAGATGGAGTCGCAAAAGGCGAAAAGGACACCAACGGTGAAGAAATCCAAAAAGGCTACCTGGAGGGTCACTGTGGATCTTACCCGTCCTGTAGAAGATGGCATCTTTGACTCTACCAACTTTGAACAATTTCTCAAGCAGAGAGCGAAGGTCAATGGGAAACCTGGAAATCTTGGGAACGTTGTTTATATTGAACGTCGAAAGAACAAAAGTAATGTTGTTTTGGAAAATCAGTTTTCTAAAAAGGTACCCAAATTACCTCACAAAGAAATTGGGTAAGGGTCTAGGTCTCATAAAGAAATACTTCAAGAAGAACAGTCTGCGTGACTGGTTACGTGTAGTTGCATCAAACAAGGAGACTTATGAGCTTCACTACTTCCAGATCAGCCAGGTTGAGGAGTCTGAAACTGAAGAATAAATGTCTATCAAATACATTTTTTATGCACTTGTAAAAAAATAAAAAATAAAAAAATCAAGTTAGCATTTCTCAACCGTTTCAACACAGAGGAACCCTTGAAATAACTTTCCAGGGAACCTCTGCTAAAAATGACTATATGTACAACTTATGATACATTAGTGTGATGGTCAGGGGGAAGAATGCTTCTTACAGATAGCTAAGAAAAAAATGGTGTCAGCGGGACCTTATCTGAGAGGCAGAAATTGCCCATTGATCAAGGAACCCCTAGCAACCTCTGGAGGAACCCTAGGGATCCATGGAACCCTGATTGAGAAACCCTGTTTTACCTAGGCAGCTTCTGTGAAGTTAAGTATCTCACATTAATTTAGATGCACGGTCTTCTAATTATCATTTTATTGGCTTTCCATAACTCATTAGAATGGTGAACTGAACGTTCATCAAGTTGGACGTTTTTTGATGTTATTATCAATTCAATACGGCATGGTCAAAACAAGCCATGGCTCCTATATCCGATGACACAGTGTTACGCAATAAAGGGGTAATTTGTGAGAAAATGTTGGATTCTTTCAAGGGTTTTATATGGGGAGGAAGTATAACGTGCATAAATGTTGCAGAGGGTCCGAGTGCCATGCAAGGTAACAATTCTGTGGCCATTATCAAGGATGGTGGTATTTGGGGGAAGGAGCAAGTTTCTTCCATTATGATGGCTACTCCTGCCTTTGTCATGTTGGCAGTAGCTGATAAGGCAATTGGGAATTATTAACACATTAAGGTAAAATTATTCTGGGAGGTAAAGTCTGTTTCCTGAAGAAATACTATGTCAAGATCTCATTTTTTATATCCTTTAGAGGTTATCCCCCATTTGCTGTTTGAGTTACCTTCAGAGGCGGATCCAGCCCAAATTTTTGGAGGGTCCCGTGCAGAGGTGCAGGAAGCAAAAGCGGGGGAGCTGATGTGGTGGGCCAGATTTGAATGTGTGGGCGTGGCCAAAAGTTGGGTGTGGTCAAAAGTGTGTGTTTTTACCTGGGTATATAGCTTGTACTGTGCCATCTGTCCCTCTTTGTATAGGCTAAATAGGGCCTGGAGGTACCCTGAATAGGTCGCGGAAGTAGAATAAGCTCCATTAGGGCCCCCAGCATATGTCGCAAACAGCAATGATAAACCCCCTAGCATATGTCAGGACCAGCAATGAGAGCCCCTAGCAAGTTGTCAGCAATAACCTCAAGTCAGTGAGGTAGTTAAGTATAGTAATTCAACAGCCACAAAGAAGCCAGAGGACCATCTAAAGACTCAGCCACACACTGAAGACAGGCCATGCAGTCAGGCACTCTGTCCTATGCCAACATTAGACGCTCTTCCAGACCATTTCTTTCATGTACCTGGTGCTAGAGGCCAAAGGAGAGAGAGGGTTTCCCTTACGGCTAAGTTCCAGACCCCCCTGAGGGTGGAAACAGAAGTGGTTAGGCCCAAAGTAGCACGGGTCGCCTGCTGGACTGTATGCAGGAGATTCCAGAGTACAGCTGGTGTGCTGGCATAGAATCAGCAGACAGGTGGCGCCCATGAGGTGTTGCAGGATTTGGGTAATGTTGAGACTGGAGCATGGTCAGAAGGAAGCCTAGGTCATGAGACGGAAGGGTAGCAGAGCAAACATGGTCAGGTGGATAGCCGGGGTCCAACACAGGAAGCAAACAGGAGACAGGTCAAGGACAAACCGGGTCGGTTAACAGGAGACACAGGAATATCATAGAGATAATACACTGGAGGACCCAAAGATTAACCAGCAACTAAAGCCACTAGCAGATCTTCCTTATATAGGCCCATGTGACCTGCTGGAAGAGATGTCGGGTCCTAAAGTCCTTCTCCTGCCATAAGCGCTGGTAGAGATGCTGGGTCCTAAAGTCCTTCTCCTGCTGTCGGTTCCCTGACAAATTCCTATTTGCACCACAAGCAACTGCTCTTCTCATATCAATCTACCAACAATGGCAGCCCCGAGTCCCAGCAGCCTGCAGATACTATAGACTAGTTGTCAGGATCTGTGGATTGGTCTCTGACAACCACAGATAGGTCCCTGACACCACCCAATCATTGCATATTAGCTAGGAAAAATTAAATACAGTCTCTCACTATGGTGCAAGGGTGTTGCTAGGATGTGAAAGAGTTAGGGCACCAAGTGGCACACTAAAAAAGCATCGAGACTCATCATCTGTCAGCTGGCTTCCCCACTTATAGATGAATGTAAAGAAAAGAATTCCGGCATTGCCCAGCAATAGAATTGTTTTTTAAAACGGCGTGGGGTCCCCCCTAGTCCATACCAGGCCTTATCTGAGTAGGCAGCCCGGCAGGTCAGGAAAGAGGGGGGGGGGCGAGTGAACGCCCCTCCCTGAACCATACCAGACCACATGCCCTCAACATTGGGGGGTTGGGTGCTTTGGGGCAGGGGGGGCTCTGCCCCCCTTAACCCCAAAGCACCTTGTCCCCATGTTGATGAGGACAAGGGCCTCTTCCCAACAACCCTGGCCCGTGGTTGTCGGGGTCTGCGGGCAGGCGGCTTATCGGAATCTGGAAGCACCCTTTAACAAGCCCCCCAGATCCTGGCCCCCCCATGTGAATGGGTATCGGGCGAGCGAGCCCCCCCTCCTGAACCATACCAGACCACATGCCCTCAACATTGGCGGGGTGGGTGCTTTTGGGCAGGGGGGAGATCTGCACCCCTCACCCCAAAGCACCTAGGATCCAGCCCCCCCCCATTCACCAAGAGTTTCAAAAAATAATAAAAAAGAGATAGTTTTTGACAAAATAAAAACTAGTGTAAATTCATTGTCAATCATGCCGCCCGCCAACCCAAAAAAAATAAATAAATAAATTGACGCTATGCCTACTGCAGGCTCCTCTGTTTGACAGTTCTTTTATAGGGATGGGCGTGGTCATCTGTCTATGTCACCTTGTGGCACCGCCCCCTTCTGATGTCACGTGATGTCAGAAGCGGCGGTGCCACTAAATGACATAGCCAGGTGGCCCGCCCTTTGCCTATATAAGAACTGTCAAATCGAAGCGTTTTTTTTTCTTCTTTTATTTTTCAGGTCCGGTGGGCGGCGTGATTGACAGTGCATTATATCGAGGGACTTTTTTACAATTTTTAATAAAGGATTTGTCAAAAACAGTTTCTTGTAGTTATTACTTTTTGCCACTTTTTTTGGTTGATTGGGTAGGGGTACGATGTACCCGACACCCATTCACATAGGGGGGGTGGGATCTAGGGGTCTGCTTGTTAAAGGGGGCTTCCAGATTCTGATAAGCCCCCTGTCGTTGACCCCCAGAACCACCGGCCAGGAGAGGCCCTTGTACCCATCAACATAAGGACAAGGTGCTTTGAGGTGGGGGGGCGCAGAGCCCCCCCACCCCAAAGCACCCACCCCCCCCAATGCTGAGGACATGTGGCCTGGAATGGTTCAGGTGGGGCGCTTGCTTGTCCCCTCTCCCTTTCTTGACCTGCTGGGCTGCATGCTCGGATAAGGATCTGGTATGGACTGGGGGGACCCCACGCCATTTCTTTTTACTGTATATTTTTCAACAACCAGCTACTTCTTCACACAGAATTCGGATCAGTCGATCGTTTTTTGACCAATCCGGATTCTAATCTTTCTGAAAAGTTGGAATTCATTCGAACTAAAATAATTTCCGAAACGAAACTAAACAAATTCCATAACAAAACAAAATGAGTAACATAACAAATCTATCTGAAATTAAACTAAACAAATGTTTCCATTCTGCACATGTCTACTGTCGACCACCATCAATGAGCCTTCTCTCCCCCACCTCTATCAATGAGCCTTCCCTCCCCACCTCCATCAATGGGCCTTCTCTTAACCACCTCCATCAATGAGCCTTCCCTCCCCCAACTCCCTCAATGAGCCTTCCCTCCCCATCAATGAGCCTTACCCCCACCAATAATCCTTCCCTCCCACCTCCACCAATGAGCCTTCCCCCCACCAATGATCATTTTCTCCCCACCTCCATCAATAAGCCTTCCCTCCCCACCTCCATCAATGAGCCTTCTCTCCCCACCTCCATCAATGAGCCTTCCCTCCCCCACCTCCATCAATGAGCTTTCCCTCCCCACCTCCATCAATGAGCCTTCCCTCTCCACCCCCATCAATGAGCCTTCCCTCCCCACCTCCATCAATGAGCCTTCCCTCTCCACCCCCATCAATGAGCCTTCCCTCCCCCACCTCCATCAATGAGCTTTCCCTCCCCACCTCCATCAATGAGCCTTCCCTCCCCACCTCCATCAATGAGCCTTCCCTCCCCCACCTCCATCAATGAGCCTTCCCTCCCCCACCTCCATCAATGAGCCTTCCCTCCCCACCTCCATCAATGTGCCTTCCCTCCCCACCTCCATCAATGAGTCTTCCCTCCCCACCTCCATCAATGAGCCTTCCCTTCCCACCTCCATCAATGAGCCTTCCCTTCCCATCTCCATCAACGAGCCTTCCCTCCCTACCTCCATCAATGAGCCTTCCCTTCCCATCTCCATCAATGAGCCTTCCCTTCCCATCTCCATCAATGAGCCTTCCCTCCTCACCTCCATCAATGACCCTTCCCTCCCCCACCTCTATCAATGAGCCTTCCCTCCCCACCTCCATCAATGAGCCTTCCCTTCCCATCTCCATCAATGAGCCTTCCCTCCCCCACCTCTATCAATGAGCCTTCCCTCCCCACCTCCATCAATGGGCCTTCTCTAAACCACCTCCATCAATGAGCCTTCCCTCCCCCAACTCCCTCAATGAGCCTTCCCTCCCCATCAATGAGCCTTACCCCCACCAATAATCCTTCCCTCCCACCTCCACCAATGAGCCTTCCCCCCACCAATGATCATTTTCTCCCCACCTCCATCAATAAGCCTTCCCTCCCCACCTCCATCAATGAGCCTTCCCTCCTCACCTCCATCAATGACCCTTCCCTCCCCACCTCCATCAATGAGCTTTCCCTCCCCACCTCCATCAATGAGCCTTCCCTCTCCACCCCCATCAATGAGCCTTCCCTCCCCACCTCCATCAATGAGCCTTCCCTCTCCACCCCCATCAATGAGCCTTCCCTCCCCCACCTCCATCAATGAGCTTTCCCTCCCCACCTCCATCAATGAGCCTTCCCTCCCCACCTCCATCAATGAGCCTTCCCTCCCCCACCTCCATCAATGAGCCTTCCCTCCCCCACCTCCATCAATGAGCCTTCCCTCCCCACCTCCATCAATGTGCCTTCCCTCCCCACCTCCATCAATGAGTCTTCCCTCCCCACCTCCATCAATGAGCCTTCCCTTCCCACCTCCATCAATGAGCCTTCCCTTCCCATCTCCATCAACGAGCCTTCCCTCCCCACCTCCATCAATGAGCCTTCCCTTCCCATCTCCATCAATGAGCCTTCCCTTCCCATCTCCATCAATGAGCCTTCCCTCCTCACCTCCATCAATGACCCTTCCCTCCCCACCTCCATCAATGAGCCTTCCCTCCCCACCTCCATCAATGAGCCTTCCCTCCCCACCTCCATCAATGAGCCTTCCCTTCCCATCTCCATCAATGAGCCTTCCCTCCTCACCTCCATCAATGACCCTTCCCTCCCCACCTCCATCAATGACCCCCCCCCCACCTTCATCAATGATCCTTTCCTCCCCACCTCCATCAATGAGCCTTCCCTCCTCACCTCCATCAATGACCCTTCCCTCCCCACCTCCATCAATGAGCCTTCCCTTCCCATCTCCAACAATGAGCCTTCCCTTCCCATCTCCATCAATGAGCCTTCCCTCCTCACCTCCATCAATGACCCTTCCCTCCCCACCTCCATCAATGAGCTTTCCCTCCCCACCTCCATCAATGAGCCTTCCCTCTCCACCCCCATCAATGAGCCTTCCCTCCCCACCTCCATCAATGAGCCTTCCCTCTCCACCCCCATCAATGAGCCTTCCCTCCCCCACCTCCATCAATGAGCTTTCCCTCCCCACCTCCATCAATGAGCCTTCCCTCCCCACCTCCATCAATGAGCCTTCCCTCCCCCACCTCCATCAATGAGCCTTCCCTCCCCCACCTCCATCAATGAGCCTTCCCTCCCCACCTCCATCAATGTGCCTTCCCTCCCCACCTCCATCAATGAGTCTTCCCTCCCCACCTCCATCAATGAGCCTTCCCTTCCCACCTCCATCAATGAGCCTTCCCTTCCCATCTCCATCAACGAGCCTTCCCTCCCCACCTCCATCAATGAGCCTTCCCTTCCCATCTCCATCAATGAGCCTTCCCTTCCCATCTCCATCAATGAGCCTTCCCTCCTCACCTCCATCAATGACCCTTCCCTCCCCACCTCCATCAATGAGCCTTCCCTCCCCACCTCCATCAATGAGCCTTCCCTCCCCACCTCCATCAATGAGCCTTCCCTTCCCATCTCCATCAATGAGCCTTCCCTCCTCACCTCCATCAATGACCCTTCCCTCCCCACCTCCATCAATGACCCCCCCCCCACCTTCATCAATGATCCTTTCCTCCCCACCTCCATCAATGAGCCTTCACTTGCTGCCTAATATATCCCACCCACCTTTCAGATGTCATTGTCACCAGATAATCCATATTCTTCACTTTGCCTGTCAGTGGTCACAATGTTCTGGCTGATGATTGGTGTATGTTTGAAGTTCAGTTCACTGAGATGAATTATGGGACTTGCTGCAAGATGTGGCCCTTTAGGACTAGGGAGGAGCAGAACATGTATATAAAAAGTGTATTATTATATTTTATAAATATTATATCATTATATTCTAATATTAATAATAATTATAATATTTATTTTTATTAATTGTTTATTATTATATACACACACAACATAGATATTTATATATTATATATACAGTATATTAAACATATATGTGTCCGCCTTATATTGGTTTCAACATTCAAATTACTTTTTCAGGTAAACAATGGTTTGCATTAATATTGTATTATTAGGTGGAATTGGTCCCAGAATACGAAGTGATGGAGACCCAGGAGAGTCCGATGACTTTATAAACTCCAGACACCAAATCACCGGAGTTCAGAGATCACCGTGGGATCGAGTCGTCCTCGCAGTGCGGTGAGTCTATCCACCCTTTCCATCCCAGGATACAGGAGAACACCAACAGAGATCGTCACTCCTCCATATCATTACTGATACAATTATTATTATTTATCCTCATTTTACACTCGCTAATCTACTGTATAATACATAATTATATTATTATATATATTATATATTATACATAAACATATGAGGATAGAAGGATCTCTTTCTCTCTATTTTATATTATTATTTTTTATATTTATATTTATATTATTATTATTATTATTATTATTATTATTATTGTTATATTTATTTTTCTTTTTTTATATGATTAATAATAGTAATAATAATAATAATAATAATAATAATATTGTATATGATTTATTTTTGTTTTATATGATTATTATATTTATTTTTATTATTTTATATGATTATTATTATTATAATTTTATATGATTATAATGATATTATGTTATTATGGGGTGCTGTATAAAACGAGGGATACAGAGAAAGGTGAGGAGAACAAATAATAAAGTGATGATAAGGAGGTAGAATAGGAGAGAGTGCGGCCAGCACAGCGTACAATGTACAGGAAGTGACGTCACACATCGGATACAAAGTAACATTGTACTATTATCTCCTCTCCTGTTCATGTATTGTTTTGTATAATAATCATTTCATAATCTTCTGAAGAGAAAGGAAATAAGAATGACACATTTGTATCTTTTAAAAAAAAAAAAAGTGTTCTCCAAAAGACTTTATTAAATGTTCTGTACAGTGTCTTGAAAAAGTATTCATACCCCTTGTCATGTTACAACCAAAAATGTAAATGTATTTTATTGGGATTTTATGTAATAGACCAACACAAAGTGTCACATAATTGTGAAGTGGAAGGAAAATGATAAATGATACAAATAAATATGTGAAAAGTGGGGGGGGGGGGGCATTTGTATGGCGCCCCCCGGAGTCAATACTTTGTAGAACCCCCTTTCTCTACAAGTCTTTTTGGGGGTGTCTCTACCAGCTTTGCACATCTAGAGAGGACATTTCTGCCCATTCTTCTTTGTAAAATATCTCAAGTTCTGTCAGATTGGATGGAGAACGTCTGTGAACAGCAATTTTCAAGTCTTGCCACAGATTCTCAATGGGATTTAGGTCTGGACTGTGACTGGGCCATTCTAACACATGAATATGCTTTGATGTAAACCATTCCATTGTAGCTCTGGCTGGATGTTTCGGGTCGTTGTCCTGCTGGAAGGTGAACCTCCTCCCAGTCTCAAGTCTTTTGTAGACTCTAACAGGTTTTCTTCTAAGATTGTCCTGTATCTGTCTCCATCCATCTTCCCATCAACTCTGACCAGCTTCCCTGTCCCTGCTGAAGAAAAGCATCCCCACCACATGATGCTGACACCACCATGTTTCACAGTGGGGATGGTGTGTTCAGGGTGATGTGCAGTGTTAGTTTTCCCCCACACATAGCGTTTTGTTTTTAGGCCATAAAGTTGAATTTTGGTCTCCTCTGACCAGATCACCTTCTTCCACATGTTTGCTGTGTCCTCCACATGGCTTCTCACAAACTACAAACAGGACTTCTTATGACTTTCTTTCCCCAATGTCTTTCTTCTTGTCACTCTTCCATAAAGGGCAGATTTGTGGAGAACACGACTAATAGTTGTCCTGTGGACAGATTCTCCCCCCTGAGCTGTGGATCTCTGCAGCTCCTGCAGAGTTACCATGGACCTCTTGGCTCTTCTCTGATGAATGCTCTCCTTGCCCGGCACGGTCAGTTTAGGTGGACGGCCATGTCTTGGTAGGTTTGCAGTTGTGCCATACTCTTTCCATTTTCCGATGATGGATTGAACAGAGCTCCATGAGATGTTCAAAGCTTAGGAGATTTATTTATAACCTAACCCTGCTTTATACTTCTCCACAACTTTATTCCTGACCTGTCTAGTGTGTTCCTTGGCCTTCATGATGCTGTTTGTTCACTAAGGTTCTCTAACAAACCTCTGAGGGCTTCACAGAACAGCTGTATTTATACTGAGATTAAATGACACACAGGGGGACTCTATTTACTAATTAGGTGACTTCTGAAGGCAATTGGTTCCTCTAGATTTTAGTTAGGGGTATCAAAGTAAAGGGGACTGAATACAAATGCCCCCCCCCCACACTTTTCACATATTTATTTGTATCACTTTGCCATTTTGCTGCTAGTACTGATCAAAAAAATAAATAACACACAAAATTATATCAATTCAAAAGCATATAAAATGATAAATGTGAAAGTCCAAAGTGATGAAAAAAAAAGTCTTCAATTCCCTCCAAATTGAAGACGTCACCAAATAAAAGGTGCTGGTGCTCTCTGTATGCCAAAGGTTTATTTGTCCAAGTAGGAATGACATACGGTACACTCACAAAAAAAGCACTTCAGCAGTGCGGGACTAAGGATGCAATGAACAACACGATACTTGCGGGATGACGTCACCCTTGCGACTCCTCCCTCCTATAGGCGTTACATCAAATGGGCGTGACTTCATCAGTAAGGGGAAGAGACAGGATGTCTCACCGCTGTTTATATACACTGCTGTCCCCTCGTAATGTGCAGCGACTCCTCCCTTTCTATCCAGCTCCTTTTTACAGAGCCAGTGTCTTGTCGAGAAAGTTCCCCCGGCGGATAAGGACCCCCCTGTACTGCGCAGGTGCATCGCTTGCGCAGTACGAGCGACTAAGGAGCCGCCAAAAATAGCCGAAGCTGCGCCCTGGGTCCAGGTTCAAGCCCCACCATCCAAGTGGACCCAGAGGTAGAATAAAAAAGATACCGAGTGAAGCGAGGCCATGCCCGAAGCGTGGCGAGCAAAGCGAGGCCGTGCCCGAAGCGTGGCGAGCAAAGCGAGGCCGTGCCCGAAGCGTGGCGAGCAAAGCGAGGCCGTGCCCGAAGCGTGGCGAGCAAAGCGAGGCCGTGCCCGAAGCGTGGCGAGCAAAGCGAGGCCGTGCCCGAAGCGTGGCGAGCAAAGCGAGGCTGTGCCCGAAGCGCGGCGAGCAAAGCGAGCCTGCGAGGGGCCCTCTTACAGGCGCCGTGTACAGCTGATTTAAAACTATTCGGCTTTGGCTATTTCCGCCGGCTCATACTGCGCAAGCGCTGCGCCTGCGCAGTACAGGGGGGTCCTTATCCGCTGAGGGGAACTTTCTCGGCAGAACACCGGCTGCATTAACCACTTGACGATCGCCGCACGACGATGTACGTCGGCAGAGCGGCACGGGCAGGCAAAAGGACTTACAGGTACAGGACTTACAGGCACCCCCTGGTGCCTGCAGCGGTCGTCAAATCCTCCCCTGCGATCGGTGGTGAGGGGGAGGCCATCCATTTGTGGACCCCCCTCGCTATCGCTCCCGGCCAATGGGATCATTTCCCTGCCTCTGTATTGTACACAGAGGCAGAGGAAATGATGTCATCTCTCCTCGGCTCTGCATTTTCCGTTCCAGCGCCGAGGAGAGAAGACTGGAATGTGAGTGCACCAACACTACGCACCCCTTGATCACCCCCCGTCACCAGTGTCGCTAAGCGATCATTTTTCTGATCGCTGTATTAGTGTCACTGGTGACGCTAGTTAGGGACGTAAATATTTAGGTTCGCCGTCAGCGAACTACCTAATAAAGGTTTTAACCCCTTGATTGCCCCCTAGTTAACCCTTTCACCACTGATCACCGTATAACCGTTACGGGTGACACTGGTTAGTTTATTTTTATAGTTTATTTTTTATAGTGTCAGGGCACCCGCCGTTTATTACTGAATAAAGGTTTAGCCCCCTGATCGCCCGGCGGTGATATGCGTAGCCCCAGGCAGCGTCAGATTAGCGCCAGTACCGCTAACACCCACGCACGCAGCATACGCCTCTCTTAGTGGTATAGTATCTGAACGGATCAATATCTGATCCGATCAGATCTATACTAGCGTCCCCAGCAGTTTAGGGTTCCGAAAAAAGCAGCATTAGGGGGATCAGCCCAGATACCTGCTAGCACCTGCGTTTTGCCCCTCCGCCCAGCCCAGCCCACCCAAGTGCAGTATCGATCGATCACTGTCACTTACAAAACACTAAACGCATAACTGCAGCGTTCGCAGAGTCAGGCCTGATCCCTGCGATCGCTAACAGTTTTTTTGGTAGTGTTTTGGTGAACTGGCAAGCACCAGCGGCCTAGTACACCCCGGTCGTAGTCAAACCAGCACTGCAGTAACACTTGGTGACGTGGCGAGTCCCATAAGTGCAGTTCAAGCTGGTGAGGTGGCAAGCACAAGTAGTGTCCCGCTGCCACCAAAAAGACAAACACAGGCCCGTCGTGCCCATAGTGCCCTTCCTGCTCGATTCGTCAATCCTAATTGGGAACCCACCACTTCTGCAGCGCCCGTACTTCCCCCATTCACATCCACAACCAAATGCAGTCGGCTGCATGAGAGGCATTTTCTTTATGTCCTCCCGAGTACCCCTACCCAACGAACCCCCCCCAAAAAGATGTCGTGTCTGCAGCAAGCGCGGATATAGACGTGACACCCGCTATTATTGTCCCTCCTGTCCTGACAATCCTGGTCTTTGCATTGGTGAATGTTTTGAACGCTACCATTCACTAGTTGAGTATTAGCGTAGGGTACAGCATTCCACAGACTAGGCACACTTTCACAGGGTCTCCCAAGATGCCATCGCATTCTGAGAGACCTGAACCTGGAACCGGTTACAGTTATAAAAGTTACAGTTACAAAAAAAGTGTAAAAAAAAAATATGTAAAAAAAATAAATAAATAGTTGTCGTTTTATTGTTCTCTCTCTCTCTATTCTCTCTCTATTGTTCTGTTCTTTTTTACTGTATTCTATTCTGCAATGTTTTATTGTTATTATGTTTTATCATGTTTGCTTTTCAGATATGCAATTTTTTATACTTTACCGTTTACTGTGCTTTATTGTTAACCATTTTTTTTGTCTTCAGGTACGCCATTCACGATTTTGAGTGGTTATACCAGAATGATGCCTGCAGGTTTAGGTATCATCTTGGTATCATTCTTTTCAGCCAGCGGTCAGCTTTCATGTAAAAGCAATCCTAGCAGCTAATTAGCCTCTAGACTGCTTTTACAAGCCGTGGAAGGGAAAACAAGCCGTGGGAGGGAATGCCCCCCCCACCGTCTTCCGTGTTTTTCCCTGGCTCTCCTGTCTCAACAGGGAACCTGAGAATGCAGCCGGTGATTCAGCCAGCTGACCATAGAGCTGATCAGAGACCAGAGTGGCTCCAAACATCTCTATGGCCTAAGAAACCGGAAGCTATGAGCATTTCATGACTTAGATTTCGCCAGATGTAAACAGCGCCATTGGGAAATTGGGGAAGCATTTTATCACACCGATCTTGGTGTGGTCAGATGCTTTGAGGGCAGAGGAGAGATCTAGGGTCTAATAGACCCCAATTTTTTCAAAAAAGAGTACCTGTCACTACCTATTGCTATCATAGGGGATATTTACATTCCCTGAGATAACAATAAAAATGATTAAAAAATAAAAAATGAAAGGAACAGTTTAAAAATAAGATAAAAAAGCAAAAAAATAATAAAGAAAAAAAAAAAAAAAAGCACCCCTGTCGCCCCTGCTCTCGCACTAAGGCAAACGCGAGCGTCGGTCTGGCGTCAAATGTAAACAGCAATTGCACCATGCATGTGAGGTATCACTGCGAAGGTCAGATCGAGGGCAGTAATTTTAGCAGTAGACTTCCTCTGTAAATCTAAAGTGGTAACTTGTAAAGGCTTTTAAAGGCTTTTAAAAATGTATTTATTTTGTTGCCACTGCACGTTTGTGCGTAATTTTAAAGCATGTCATGTTTGGTATCCATGTACTCGGCCTAAGATCATCTTTTTTATTTCATCAAACATTTGGGCAATATAGTGTGTATTAGTGCATTAAAATGTTTTTTTTTTCCCCAAAAAATGCGTTTGAAAAATCGCTGCACAAATACTGTGTGAAAAAAAAAATGAAACACCCACCATTTTAATCTGTAGGGCATTTGCTTTAAAAAATATATAATGTTTGGGGGTTCAAAGTAATTTTCTTGCAAAAAAAAAAAAAATTTTTCATGTAATCAAAAAGTGTCAGAAGGGGCTTTGTCTTCAAGTGGTTAGAAGAGTGGGTGATGTGTGACATAAGCTTCTAAATGTTGTGCATAAAATGCCAGGACAGTTCAAAACCCCCCAAATGACCCCATTTTGGAAAGTAGACACCCCAAGCTATTTGCTGAGAGGCATGTCGAGTCCATGGAATATTTTATATTGTGACACAAGTTGCGGGAAAGAGACAATTTTTTTTTTTTTTTGCACAAAGTTGTCACTAAATGATATATTGCTCAAACATGCCATGGGAATATGTGGAATTACACCCCAAAATACATTCTGTTGCTTCTCCTGAGTACGGGGATACCACATGTGTGAGACTTTTTGGGAGCCTAGCCGCGTACGGGACCCCGAAATCCAAGCACCGCCTTCAGGCTTTCTAAGGGTGTAAATTTTTGATTTCACTCTTCACTGCCTATCACAGTTTCGGAGGCCATGGAATGCCCAGGTGGCACAACCCCCCCCCAAATGACCCCATTTTGGAAAGTAGACATCCCAAGCTATTTGATGAGAGGTATAGTGAGTATTTTGCAGAGCTCACTTTTTGTCACAAAGTTTTGAAATTTGAAAAAAGAAAAAAAAAATGTTTTTTCTTGTCTTTCTTCATTTTCAAAAACAAATGAGAGCTGAAAAATACTCACCATGCCTCTCAGCAAATAGCTTGGGGTGTCTACTTTCCAAAATGGGGTCAGTTGGGGGGGGGTTTGTGCCACCTGGGCATTCCATGGCCTCCGAAACTGTGATAGGCAGTGAAGAGTGAAATCAAAAATTTACACCCTTAGAAATCCTGAAGGCAGTGATTGGTTTTCGGGGTCCTGTACGCGGCTAGGCTCCCAAAAAGTCTCACACATGTGGTATCCCCATACTCAGGAGAAGCAGCTGAATGTATTTTGGGGTGCAATTCCACATATGCCCATGGCCTGTGTGAGCAATATATCATTTAGTGACAACTTTGTGTAAAAAAAAAAAAGAAAAAAAAAATGTGTCACATTCCTGCAACTTGTGTCAAAATATAAAATATTCCATGGACTCAACATGCCTCTCAGCAAATAGCTTGGGGTGTCTACTTTCCAAAATGGGGTCATTTGGGAGGGTTTTGTGCCATCTGGGCATTTTATGGCCTTCAAAACTGTGATAGGTAGTGAGGAGTGAAATCAAAAATGTATGCCCTTAGAAAACTTGAAGGCTCCCAAAAAGTCCCACACATGTGGTATCCCCGCACTCAGGAGAAGCAGCTGAATGTATTTTGGGGTGCAATTCCACATATGCCCATGGCCTGTGTGAGCAATATATCATTTAGTGACAACTTTTTGTAAATTTTTTTTTTTTTTGTCATTATTCAATCACTTGGGCCAAAAAAAATGGGTTCAACATGCCTCTCAGCAATTTCCTTGGGGTGTCTACTTTCCAAAATGGGGTCATTTGGGGGGGTTTTGTACTGCCATGCCATTTTAGCACCTCAAGAAATGACATAGGCAGTCATAAACTAAAAGCTGTGTAAATTCCAGAAAATGTACCCTAGTTTGTAGACGCTATAACTTTTGCGCAAACCAATAAATATACGCTTATTGACATTTTTTTTACCAAAGACATGTGGCCGAATACATTTTGGCCTAAATGTATGACTAAAATTGAGTTTATTGGATTTTTTTTATAACAAAAAGTAGAAAATATCATTTTTTTTCAAAATTTTCGGTCATTTTCCATTTATAGCGCAAAAAATAAAAACCGCAGAGGTGATCAAATACCATCAAAAGAAAGCTCTATTTGTGGGAAGAAAAGGACGCAAATTCCATTTGGGTACAGCATTGCATGACCGCGCAATTAGCAGTTAAAGCGACGCAGTGCCAAATTGAAAAAAGACCTCTGGTCCTTAGGCAGCATAATGGTCCGGGGCTAAAGTGGTTAAGCACAACCACGTGTCTCACACAGAAACAGGAAGTGGCAAGACAGCACTAATACTAACGGGGACACTCAGTAAATACACCAATATATATATATATATACTCAGTAAATACACCAAATCTTCCCAAATTTGGCTAAATGAAAAATTAGCTGGTGACTCCATCACCCAAGTATCCTCTGATATATATATATACACACACACACAGAGGGTACTTGGGTGATGGAGTCACCAGCTAATTTTTCATTTAGCCAAATTTGGGAAGATTTGGTGTATTTACTGAGTATATATATATATATATATATTGGTGTATTTACTGAGTGTATATATATATATATATATATATATATATATATATATATATATATAATCAAACAGTAAATACTATATAAATTTACTCAAATCGATATTTAAAATATAAAAGAAAAAAAAAACTTTTACCGTATATACTCGAGTATAAGTCGTTCCGAGTATAAGTCGTTCCGAGTATAAGTCGAGGCCCTAATTTACCACAAAAAAAATGGGAAAAACGTATTGACCCGAGTATAAGACGAGGGTGAGAAATGCAGCAGCTACTGTAAGTGGAAAAGAGGGTCAACAATGCCCATTTGCAGCATCACTGTGCCCATTTGCAGCCTCACTGTGCCCATTTGCAGCCATAGGTCCCCTGAACTTCAAACTCGGTAGTTAAGGGTTCCTAGATGCCCCCTAACTGCAGCCAAAATTTGGGGTCTCTGAACCCAAAGGGTCCCGAAATGACAATGTGCTGAAAAATTCGACTTATACTCGAGTATATACGGTATTATAATTTAAAAAAAATAAATAAAAGGATACATATTACAAGTTACCAATGAAGCAATTCAGGTCAAAGTCAACATTCAGACCCCTCGGGCAGAGAACCTTGGTCTCATAAATCCAGAAGGTTTCCCTTTGACTGAGTTGTCTGATGTAATGACCACCCCTCCAATGTTTTTCCATCTGTTCAATACCCCAAAATATAAGCGGACTGGGATCCTTATTATGCACCAATTTAAACGGTTTTGAGACACATTGGGTGGTGATCCCTTTTTTTAATATTGGAGATGTGCTCTCCTACTCGGATTTGCAGGGTCCTAGAGGTGCGGCCTAGACAATGCCAAAGGTTTAGAACTTTTATTAAAACGGAAGCAGATAAGGATGAGAACGCTTGATAATCAAAGCACAGGAATTAAAGACAAATTGGAGTTGTTAAAAAATGGCCCCAAATTTGTTAAACTCTCAGGGGAGTTTATGAAAAGACTAGATAAATATACGCAATACGACACCCAGCAATTGGTAAAAAAAAAAAAGAAAAAAAAGGCGTAGGGTCCCCCCCTAGTCCATACAGACCTTCGGGTCTAGTATGGATTTTAAGGGAAACCCCACGCCAAAATAAAAAAAAAAAACCATACCAGACCCTTATCCGAGCATACAGCCTGGCAGGTCAGGAAAGGGGAGGGGAGGAGCGAGTGCTCCCCCCGAACCATATCAGGCCACATGCCCTCATCATGGGAGGTGGGTGCTTTAAGGCGCTCTGAGGGGATTATCGGAATCTGGAAGCCCCCTTTAACAAGCGGGCCCCTAGATCCCGCCCCCCCCCCCCATGTGAATGTGTATCGGGTACATCGTACTTGTACCCATTCACCAAAAAAGTGTCAAAAAGTAATAACCACAAGAAACTGGTTTTGACAAATCCTTTATTAAAAAATAAATACAGAAATAAAAAATAGTGTCCCTCAATTTAAATCCATTGTCATGTGACGTCAGAAGGGGGTGGTGCCACCGAGTGACGTAGCTGGGTGTCCCCACCTCTTGCCTATATAAGAACTGTCAATGCGCAGAGCGGGCAGAAGGGCAGGAGGCCTCCCAGGAGGCGGAGTGTTTTTTTTTTGCCTATTTTTCGGATCCGGCGGGCGTCATGATTGACGATGGATTTGCATTAAGGGACACTATTTTTTTTATTTTATTTTTTCTTATTTCTTTGACACTTTTTTGGTGAATGGGTAGGGGTACTATGTTCCCGATACCCATTCACATGGGGGGGCGGGATCTGAGGGCCCCCTTGTTAAAGGGGGCTTCCAGATTCTGATAAGCCCCCCCACCCGCAGACTCCCACAGCCACAGCCCAGGGTTGTCATGAAGAGGCCCTTATCCCCATCAACGTAGGGACAAAGTGCTTTGGGGTGAGGGGTGTAGAGCTGTCAGCGGAGAAACCCATTGACAGCTGATGACTCATCGGTTGTTAAGGACGCAGCAACCGGCTTCCTGGTCCCGCTCCTTAACAACCAGCTTACACTGCGCCCTGATTGGGCAAAGCTTGGCCCAATCAGGGCACAGAATGCACTGTGCAGCGCTCCATGCATTGAAGAGTGTTCATTGAGGTGGACACCCTGCAAACTCAGGTGTTCGGCGTACAGACAAATGCTCAGCCCAAACTCATGCTCGGGCCAAACCGTTCGCCCATCCCTATCCAGCACCAGTGGATCCCCACCAGAAACAACAGATCTCCCAGCAGCAAAAGATGCCTTTAGCAACAATAACCCCCCCAGCAACACTAGATTTCCCCCCAGAAACAATAGATCCCCAGCAGCCCGCAACAATAGACTCCTTCCAGCAACAGTAGATGCCAGCAACAGTAGATGCCTCCAGCAACAATAACCCTCCCAAAACGAAATGTCCCCCCAGCAACACTAGATTCACGCCAGCAACAATGGACCCCATCAGAAACAAAAGATCTCCCAGCAGCCAGCAGCAATAGGCCCCTTACAGCAACAATAAACCCCCCAAAACAAAACGGCCTCCACAGTAACAATGGACACTCACCAGAAACAATAGATCTCCCAGCAGCACTAGACCCCTTCCCCAATAGTAGATCCCTCCTAGCAACAGTTGACCCCCCAGCAAAAGTGTAACCCCACCAGCAACAATAGATCCCCCACCAGCAACAATAGAGCCCCACAATGACAATAGATCCCCCAGCAGTCAGCATTAATACACCCTCCAGGACACCCCTGCACACCTTGTCATTACATACACCACCCCCATCAAATCATTCTTTGCAGCTATTACCTTTTGTACCACCACCTCCTCCCTTTAGAATGTAAGCTCTACGAGCCGGGCCCTCCGTACCTTTTGTATTGAACTGTACTGTAATTTTGTTGTCCCCCTTATACATTGTAAAGCACTGCGTAAACTGTTAGCGCTATATAAATCTCGTATAATAATAATACACCTAGTGCTGGAGGTGTTGGAACTCATTTCCTCGCATTCCCACTGAAAGAAAATGCCCCGCTGTGCACCAACTTCAACAAACCAAAAAGAATTGCAAAATCAGACTTTTATCTTTATACATTTGTTAGATGCAAATGTTATTCTTTGCTGATAGACAGTGAGATGTTAGATGATCACCAAAGGTCTGTTGTCCTCCAACATGAATATTAACCCATGTGACCGTTCCCTACAGTAATGTACAGTATGTTGTGTGGCCCTATGGCACGGCAAGAAGCAAGCACAATGACCAGATATCATCCATTTATTTCCATGAACTCACAAATTTAGCTTCCTAGTGGATTTGTATTATCCGATTTCCTCCAGTCTCTGCCCATTGGTCAATGGCTTAGCAGAAGGTATCAGAGGATGAGTAGGTTTGGGTTCTTAGTTTTCCTGGCTTGTTTTTTTTTTTTTTTTTCGGGTCTCCAAGTTAAATAATGATGTACTTTTTTAAACCGACAAGTAATCTAAGAATTTTTCACCTCTCATGTTTATGTTTCTTACAGGTGAATAAAGTTGGCCACAAAAAAATGTTGAACATGACCTCCTCCCGCCCTACGTATTTTATACTTCTTGGAATTCCTGGTCTTGAAACCTCTTACGTCTCCATAGCTTTCATCTTCTTCTTGATGTACGTGATCTCGCTGATAGGAAACGTGACTCTCCTGTTCATCATCAGACTAGACCGGAGCCTCCACGAGCCCATGTACATCTTCCTCTCCATGCTGTCCTCCATAGACCTTGTTGTCACCAGCACCACCACGCCCAAGGTGTTGGCCATCCTTTGGTTCGACGCCAAAGAAATTTACTACGAGGCCTGCCTGACCCAAATGTTCTTCACCAACTCGTTCACCTGCATTGAGTCTTCCATACTGCTCGCGATGGCGTTCGACCGGTACGCTGCCATCTGCCACCCTCTGCGCTACACTTCAATTCTGACCAATCGTGTGATTTTAGCCATTAGTCTGTGTTGCCTAGGTAGGGGAGTTGCCTATGCAATGCCTTTATCGACCCTTTACGGAAGATTATCTTTGTGTGGCAATAACGTCATTTATAACTCCTTTTGCGATCACTATTCGACGGTGAAGTTGGCCTGCTCTGATTCCACCCTAAACACTACTTATGGATTAGTGGGGTCTCTTTCTATAGTGGTTGTAGACTTGTCCTTGATAGCCTTGTCCTACGTTTTCATCCTTCGCGCTGTATTTCACCTAAAATCCACAGAGGCCCGGCTGAAGGCTCTCAGTACCTGCACCTCTCATATCAGCGTCTTCCTTGTCTTCTGTCTCACCATTGTCCTCTCCGCTGTGGTCCAGAGGTTTGCCAAGTCTGTCCCCCTTTATGTCATTATTCTGCTGTCCAATGTCTACCTGATGCTGCCTGCCTTCGTCAACCCCCTGATATACGGAATAAGGACCAAACAGATCAGGCACAGGATCATGACTCTGCTACATTGTTACAAATAAAGATTGAAAGTTTGTATCACAATAAAATACCAACCTGTACCTGGTCTACTGCATTTATTGCTACGTTTTCCTGTTTCAATATGTTATTAATAATGTAATATTTACACAACACCATTTCCACCATCTAATCTTCAAAACGATAATAACATAATTGGAAATAGAACAACAAGAATTACAAGGTAACCGGAAAATGAATTCATGGGTTCCTCTGTGTTGAAATGGTTGAGAAAGGCTTCTCTAATCTTTGGAATACTTTAACTCTTTCCCACTCATTCCGACAGTCCCGGACTGGGATTAAAAAAATAGGCCTAGGCATTTTAGATTGAGCAATAAGAGATCACAAGGCCCCCTGTGTCCCCGCCCACACTTAAGCCACACCCACACGAAGCCCCAACTACATATAGCAAGCATTTAAATATCATAGACTGCTGGAAGTTCCCGGCTTCTTTCTGTAGAAGCTGTTGGGCATGTCCAGGTTTAAAAATGGCCACCGTGTGGCAGCCATCTTTATGATGTAACCAGTGCCTGTGTGCAAAATTAAAAGTTGGGCACTAAAGCTAGAGAAGCAAATGTTGGGTGTGGTTTTTGGGAATGTAGATAGTGCCTGCTGGTTACATAGTACGGTAAAGATGCCCGATGATTGAAGGGTTGCCTTGTGCGGCATTATTAGTGAGGACCTGAGATATGATAAAAACTCCTATTAGAAACTAAAGAAGGATGATAGGCCCACGCCTTCGCAGTCCTCTACTAGGGACCCGCTGGGGTGGACACTTTCAGCAGGGGTCACTGAGGTGTGGAGGTGGTTACACCCCCAGACTAAAGCTTATTCATGTTTTTCTACCTCATATAAAACCTCCTCTAGAATTGATTATGCGTTTGCAAATCAACTTATGCTAAATGACATAGTGGAGGCAACATACCTACCTAGCGGGCTTTCTGATCATTCCCCCCTCAAGATCACTATGCGGACCAGAGACAAATGCAGTGGCTCCATGTGGCGCCTTGGGGCCCACTGGATCTCCCATGACGAGATTTCAGGGCAGACTCCACAAACATTGCGCAAATTTTGGGAACATAACGCAGGGTCATCCTCTCCACCCATAGTTTGGGACGTCTTCAAGGCGTTCACTAGAGGACACTATATGTCAGCAATTAAGGCGGTGAAAGTAAATCAACAAGCCAGCACAAGGCGGTTGGAGGGGGAGATTGAGGCGGCATCGGCCACTTACGGGTCTGACCCCTCGGTTTCCAATTTTGAACTGCTGCAGTCCACAAAGAGAGATCTCCACCTCCATTTCACTGAGGTTACGCGCTTAGAGTTATTCCACACCAAACAAAGATTCTTTGAGCAGGGTGATAGAAATGGCAGACTACTGGCAATGATGTCCCATCATGACACCCCCATAACTTTGATCCTCGAACTGATCTCTCCCACGGGTGAATCTATTACGTCCCAAGAAGATATCCTAAAGGAGTTTCAGTCCTTTTATCAGAGACTGTACAGTACCACGCTCCCTCGGGATGTGACCCCTGGCGAGATGGCACCTCTCCTGGACCCCCTGGCTCTGGGGTGGCTCTCGGATGAGGAGAGGTCCCATCTGGTTAGGCCTATCACTGCGGTGGAGGTACATGCTATCATTAACACACTGGCAGTTGGGAAGGCACCGGGTCCTGATGGTCTACCCATCTAATTTTATCGGTCTCATGTGGATCTACTGGCCCCCCTGTTGGCGGACCTGTATACCTGATGTCTGGAGGAGGGAGCGCTCCCACTTTCTATGACAGATGCGCACATTATTCTAATCCTTAAGCCCAATAAAGATCCCAAACAGTGCGCCTCATACAGGCCCATTGCACTTCTTAATATTGATTTCAAAATCTTATCTAAACTAATTACTGTTAGACTCAACCCACTTCTGTCCTCTATTGTAGACACAGATCAGACTGGGTTCATGGCACATAGGTCAACGGACATTAACCACTTCCCGCCCGCCCACGTCATATGACGTCCTGGGCTTTGAGCAGGTATATCTGAATGATGCCTGTAGTTACAGATATCATTCAGATATTGCCGGTTTCAGCCGGCAAATCTCTACACCATAGGAATGATCATAGTGGCCGTTCCGCCGCTTGATCGTTCCTATGGGAGGCGAGAGGGGACGTCCCCCCCTCCCGCCGCCCTCTGGTGCTTGCTCCGACTCACCGTTACGATCGGGGAGGCAGAGAGCGGATCCGCTGACGTCAGATGTAGATCATAGAGATTTCCGGTGGACCAGATGGTCGCCGGAGTCTCTATGATCATCGGAGGCCGGGCGCGATGTTATGACGTCACGCCCGGCGTCTCCATTCAAAAAAACGGCGCCGCTTCGGCTGGGAAATAGTGATCATTTTATTTTTTTTTATTTCAGGCTTCCCAGCCTAGTGGTGAGATATGGGGTCTTATTGACCCCATATCTCACTATTAAGAGGACCTGTCATGTTATATTCCTATTACAAGGGATGTTTACATTCCTTGTAATAGGAATAAAAGTGATCAAAAATGGTTTGTTTTTCAAAAAAGTGTCAAAATAAAAAAAACAAAATATAATTATCAATAAAAAAAAAAAAAAAAAAAAAAATTTTTAAAGCGCCGCTGTCCCCGTGTGCTCGCACACAGAAGCGAACGCATATGTAAGTCCCGCCCACATATGAAAATGGTGTTCAAACCATACATGTGAGGTATCGCCGTGAACGTTGGAGCGAGACCAATCATTTTGTCACTAGACCTCCTCTGTAACTCAAAACATCTAACCAGTAAAAAAATTTCAAATGTCGTCTATGGGGATTTTTAAGTACCGAACATTGGCACCATTCTACGAGCGTGTGAAATTTTGAAGCGTGACATGTTAGGTATCTATTTACTCGGCGCAACTTCATCTTTCACAATATGCAAAAACATTGGGCTAACTTTACTGTTTTGTTTTTTTTTAAAACACAAAACTGTTTTTTTCCCAAAAAATATGCGTTCGAAAAATTCCTGCACAAATACTGTGTGAGATAAAAAGTTGTAACAACCACCATTGTATTCTCTAGGGTCTTTGCTAAAAAAAACATATATAATTTTTGGGGGTTCTATATCATTTTCTAGCAAAAAAATGATGGTTTTTACATGTAGGAGAGAAATGTCAGAATTGGCCTGGTAAGGAAGTGGTTTTTAACCTCCGCAGATTATTCACCAACTTACATGCCATACATGACAATGTGGGCACTAGAACGGTTGCCTCCTTCGATATCGAAAAGGCATTTGATTCAATCGAATGGCCATTTCTCTGGGAACTCTGCGGAGGATGGGATTTCCATTGGTTTTCATTGCCTGGCTGCAAACTTTATACAAATCCCTGAAGGCAGCAATCAGATTGGGAGGTAATGTTTCTCCCCCCTTCCCGCTGTCCAGGGGTACCAGGCAGGGCTGCCCCCTCTCTCCGGCATTGTTCGCAATAGCTATGGAACCGGCGGCAGAGGCACTGCGGGTCTCGCCCCATATAAAAGGATTAAAAATAGCGTGGCTGGAGGAGAGGGTAGCTCTGTATGCGGACGACCTCCTGCTCTTTCTGAATGAAGCGGACTCCTCTCTTAGAGGGGCGCTGAAAGTATTGACTGAATTCTCCAAGGTAACGGGATTAAGGGTGAACTGGACAAAATCCCAGTTGCTGGCTATTGACACTGAGGCAAAGAGACTGGCCCCGCCGGATCTGCAGATGCAATGGGTGGACGAAATGGTGTACTTGGGGGTACGCGTCTCGAGAGACGCATCCAGCTTTATCCCCCTTAACCTAGACCCGGTGGTCCAAGTAGTCAAGGCCAAACTAAAAGCCTGGGAGAACTTTCCTCTATCCCTATTAGGCCGTATTAACTTAATTAAAATGAAAATCATACCTAAATTTACATACCTATTTCGTAATTCCCCACAATGGATACCCTGCTCATTTTTCAAGAAATTTAACCAAATTTTCTCCTCCTTCCTCTGGGGTCTAAACCCCCCTAGATTTAAACTCTCCACACTAATGCGTCTGGTGTCGCAGGGGGAGCTGGCATTTCCTGACTGCCAGAAATATTTTCTGGCAGCCCAGCTGGTCACGGCAGTTTGGTGGCTAGTACCGGATGCGTCCAACCCCACTGCGGTTCTGGAGGCTGCGGTGGTTCGCTCTGTGGAAGCCCTTACACATTTACCCCTTCGAGGTCCCAAGGCTCCATATGATTTGACCACCTCCATGCGCACAACTCTAAGGGTCTGGAGGGCAGGACTGGAAGTTCCCACGAAATGCAGTCTCCCCGCACACCCCTCTATAGAACAACCCTACCCTACCCCATCTCTACTCATTACCAGAACCTAAAATATGGGCCAAATGCGGTATTAAACTGATATCTGACCTCGCTACCGGCACCGCCATACACCCCCTCAATCACCTGGTATCCCAATACAATGTGCCTCCCTCGCATCTATTTCGCTATATGCAACTGTCTCATGTGTTTAAAGCCCAAATAAAACCTAATGACACACAAATAGTGCAATCCAATCTGGAGAGGATCACAAGATATGAATGCACCAGGAAACCGACCTCGGTCCTTTATGCACATCTCCTCAGAGTTTCCTCTCCAGATCTGGCAAAGCTCCGGCAGCGATGGACACAGGATGTCCCGACACTGGACTCCGAGGATTGGGAGGACATGTGGGAATTCCCCTTCAAAATCCTGGTTTCACTTCGAGACCGTCTCATACAATACAAAATACTACATCGGGCATATCTCACCCCATATAGATTGCATAAGATGAGGACCTCCCTGTCCTCGGAGTGTTGGAGATGTACTGGGGATGCAGGTGATTTTATACACATTTTCTGGTCCTGTCCAGCAATTAAAAACTACTGGTCAGAAGTACTATCTGTAATACAAGCAGTGGTGGGAATAGATATAGCCCCAACCCCGCAGATCTGCCTTCTAGGTTTAGTGGAAGAATTAGCCCCCAAGATAGCAGAGAGAACCCTCATAGGGCTCCTGCTCTTTTTTTTGCCAGGAAAATGATCACTCTCTGCTGGAAAAAACGTGCCCCGCAATTAGGGTGCCCACGTGTCCCGGATTGCCCGGGATTGTCCCTTATTTTAGATTTTTGTCCCATGTCCCGGGCACCTTTATTCCGGGACAATACAATGTCCCGGAATGAAAAAAAAAAAACACACCGCCGGCACCAGTTCGACTCTCCACCCTTGTAATCATTATAAATGTGAGTAACACATGACACACATCATATGCCTAACTGGTTGCTAGGCTAGGGCCGCCCGCCCCGCGTCTAGCAACCAGTGACATCAGCTGACACGTCTGTTGTCCCCCTCCGTTCTGCTGCTGTCCCCCTCCGTTCTTCCTCCGTGTCTCCCTCCGTCCTGCTGTCCCCCTCCGTTCTTCCTCAATGTCCCCCTTCGTTCTGCTGCTGTCCCTCTCCGTTCTGCTGCTGTCCCCCACCGTTCTTCCTCCGTGTCCCACTCTGTCCTGCTGTCCCCCTCCGTTCTTCCTCCATGTCCCCCTTCGTTCTGCTGTTGTCCCCCTCCGTCCTGCTGTTCCCCTCCGTTCTTCCTCCGTGTCCCCCTCCGTTCTACTGCTGTCCCCCTCCGTGTCCCCCTCCGTCCTGCTGTTGTCCCCCTCTGCTCTGCTGCTGTCCCCCTCCGTTCTTCTTCCGTGTCCCACTCTGTCCTGCTGTCCCCCTCCGTTCTTCCTCCATGTCCCCCTTCGTTCTGCTGTTGTCCCCCTCCGTCCTGCTGTTCCCCTCCGTTCTTCCTCCGTGTCCCCCTCCGTTCTACTGCTGTCCCCCTCCGTGTCCCACTCCGTCCTGCTGTTGTCCCCCTCTGCTCTGCTGCTGTCCCCCTCCGTTCGTTTTCCCCAAAAATTGGCAAAAAAAGTATCAAAAACCATCTTTTTTGGGCGGGCGCGCGCAGGAGGGGGGGGGTGTCCCTGAATGGCAGTTTGGAAATGTGGTCACCCTACCCGCAATCCATATTGTTATAGAAAACACATGTCAATAAAGTACTACCACTCTATAAGGAAACCTATCAAAACAGGGGATGCCCCAAAAAATATAATAGAGTGTGGGCCAAATGGCTAGCTGAGGCCTCCACGGCAAGCGCAGACTGATTGAACAGGTACATAAAACCAGTCTACGGGAGGAAGTGATACTGATACATTGGTTGATTTTTTGGTAATATAATCTCTGAAATGGGTTTATTTGATATCTAATATTGTCCCTTGGGTCTCAGCTGAAAAATCTGATCCTGAAATACTTTAAATGACCAGGAGCCAATACCACACTAGGTTTGTTTGTTGTTGTTCTTTTCTTTCGGACATGCTACAGATGTATGATATTAATGCTGGATGCAGCCCAATGGCCGGCTGGCACTGACTCCTGCGTGGGTCTAGTCCCAATGATGTGGCAGGTTTGATGTTGTTATTTGTTGTATGTCTTATACTCAATAAAAAGATTTTCAAAAAAAGAAACTAAAGAAGGATAGAGGGGATGGAGGGATAGAGGCAGGAGGGGGCAGGGGGAGGAGAGATAGGGAGATGGGAAAGTAGGAGAGAGATGAAGGAAGGGGAGAGAAGGAGGGGGAAAAGAGAGGGGGGAGAGAGCGCCCTGTGATTGGTCGTATGGGGTCATGTGTGGCGGCGCGGCTGGCCTGTCCACGATCGCGGTACATCCTGGTGTCCCGCCTCTGCACATATTCAGTCTCCGGCACCCTGTGATTGGGTAAATGGGGTCATGTGCGGAGGCGGGACTCCAGGAGCAAGCGCGAGCGTTAACAGGCCAGCCCCGCCGCCGCACATGACCCCATACGCTCAATCACAAGGCGCCGGAGACTGAACATGGCGGAGCGCGGGGGACACAAAAATTCAAGATTGTGAGCCACTGCTGTCTCCTCCTCCTGCTCCTCTTCGGACCGATGGAAAACAAAGAAGAAAAGGTGAGACTCCCTCGTGATGAGAGTCGTGTTGCTGGCCCGGGGGGGGGGGGGGGGGGGGACACGGTCTGGGAAGAGGGAGTGGCCAACCAGAGATAGAGAGTGAGTAGAAGAGCAGCTAGAGTCATGCAGTGTAGTGGTCAGTATAGGAATACTGTAGGTAGGATAGTGTAGTGGACAGTAAAGTGGTCAGTGCAGTATAGTGGTCAGTATAGTATAGTGGTCAGTATAGTGGTCAGTATAGTGTTGTGGTAAGTATAGTGAACAGTATAGTGGACAGTGTAGTGGTCAGTATAGCGGTCAGTGTAGTGGGCAGTATAGTGTAGTGGACAGTATAGCGTTCAGTGAAGTGGACAGTATAGTGGACAGTATAGTGGTCAGTGTAGTGTAGTGGGCAGTATAGTGTAGTGGACAGTATAGAGGACAGTATAGTGGACAGTATAGTGTAGTGGGCAGTATAGTGTAGTGGACAGTATAGCGTTCAGTGTAGTGGGCAGTATAGTGGACAGTATAGTGTAGTGGGCAGTATAGTGGACAGTATAGTGTAGTGGGCAGCAATGTGGGCAGTATAGTGTAGATGACAGTATAGCGGTCAGTGTAGTGGACAGTATAGTGGTCAGTAGAGTGTAGTGGGCAGTATAGGGTAGTGGACAGTATAGTACAGTGGACAGTGTAGTGGACAGTATAGTGGACAGTGTAGTGGTCAGTATAGTGGACAGTATAGTGTAGTGGACAGTATAGAGGTCAGTATAGTGGACAGTATAGTGTAGTGGACAGTATAGAGGTCAGTATAGTGGATAGTATAGTGTAGTGGACAGTATAGCGTTCAGTGTAGTGGACAGTATAGTGTAGTGGACAGTATAGAGGTCAGTATAGTGTAGTGGACAGTATAGTGGGCAGTATAGTGTAGTGGACAGTATAGCGTTCAGTGTAGTGGACAGTATACTGTAGTGGACAGTATAGTGGGCAGTATAGCGTTCAGTGTAGTGGGCAGTATAGTGTAGTGGACAGTATAGTGGTCAGTGTAGTGTAGTGGTTAGTATAGTGTAGTGGACAGTATAGTGGTCAGTGTAGTGTAGTAGTTAGTATAGTGTAGTGGACAGTATAGTGGTCAGTGTAGTGTAGTGGTTAGTATAGTGTAGTGGACAGTATAGTGTAGTGGACAGTATAGCGGTCAGTGTAGTGGGCAGCATAGTGTAGTGGACAGTATAGTGGTCAGTGTAGTGTAGTGGACAGTATAGTGGGCAGCATAGTGTAGTGGACAGTATAGTGGGCAGTGTAGTGTAGAGGACAGTATAGTGGTCAGTGTAGTGTAGTGGACAGTATAGTGTAGTGGACAGTATAGCGGTCAGTGTAGTGGGCAGCATAGTGTAGTGGACAGTATAGTGGTCAGTGTAGTGTAGTGGAGAGTATAATGGTCAGTGTAGTGGACAGTATAATGGTCAGTGTAGTGTAGTGGACAGTATAATGGTCAGTGTAGTGGGCAGTATAGTGTAGTGGACAGTATAGTAGTCAGTATAGTATAGTGGTCAGTGTAGTGGACAGTAGAGTGTAGTGGTCAGTATAGGAATCAGGTTGGTTAGTACTATTGTAGGAAGGGAAGGGACAGGACTCGGGGAGTGCTAAAAGTACACGAGTTAGGGATACGCCACTGGTGAGAGAGAGGGGGAGAGATAATGGGTAAAGGATAGAAGGGGTGAGAGACAACAGGTAAAAGAGAGAAGGGTGAGAGAGAAGGGGTGAGAGAAAAGGGGTGAGAGAGGGGGTGATAGAGAGAGGGTGAGAGAGAGAGAGAGTGGGTAAAAAAGAGAGGTAGAGGGTGTGAGAGAGAGAGAAGAGGGGTGAGAGAGAAGGTGATAGAGAGAGGGTGAGAGAGAGAGGGTGGGTAAAAAAAAGAGGGGGGTGAAAGAGAGCGAGAGGAGGGGTGAGAGAGGAGGTGTGAGAGGCAGGGGGTGAGAGAGAGGGAGGGTGAGAGAGAAAGAGAGGGATCGGTGAGAGACAGCGGGTGAGAGAGAGAGGGGGTTAGAGAGAAAGAGAGGGATTGGTGAGAGAGAGGGTGGCTAGAGGGGGTGAAAGAGAGGGGGGGTGAAAAAAGGGGGAGGGAGGTGATAGAGTGGGGATGAGGGGGGTGAGAGAGATAGGGGGTGAGAGAGAGGGTGAGAGAGAGAAAGTGGGTAAAAAAAAGAGGGGGGGGGAAAGAGAGCGAGAGGAGGGGTGAGAGAGAAAGAGAGGGAGGGTTGAGAGAGAGGGTGGCTAGAAGGGGTGAAAGAGAGGGGGGAGTGAAAAAAGAGGGAGGGAGGTGATAGAGTGGGGATGAGGGGGGTGAGAGAGATAGGGGGTGAGAAAGAAGGGATGAGAGAGCGGGCGGGAGAGAGAGATGGAGTGAGAGAGAGGGAGAGAGAGAAGGGGTGAGAGAGGGGATGAGATAGAGAGAGAAAGAGGGGGTGAGAGAGAGAGGGATTAGAGAGAGATAGGGGTGAGAGCATAGGCGTGCGCACAGGGTGTGCCGGGTGTGCCCAGGCACACCCTAATCACCCCGTGCACATTAGTGTTATCGCTCTGTGTAGCAGCAGAAACAGGGAAAAGATCTCCCTCTTGCTGGCTCTGCCATAAGAGAAGTGTTTATGTTCTTCTCTTTCACTGTGCCAGCAGGGAGATCAGTGTGCATGGGTCATATATATGTAGACACCCGCACACGCATGTATGTTTGAGCTTAAGGGTGCACACCCTAATGCAATAGGCTACGCACACCTATGGGTGTGAGAGGGAGAAAGAGATGGGGAGGGGGTGAGAGAGAGAGGGGGGTTAGAGAGAAAGTGAGGGAGGGTTGAGAGAGAGAGAGGGTGGCTATAGGGGGTAAAAGAGAGGGGGAGTGAAAAAAAGAGGGAGGGAGGTGCTAGAGTGGGGATGAGGGGGGTGACTGAGAGAGAAGAGATAAGAGAGAGGGCGAGAGAAAGAGGGTGAGTGAGAGAGGGAAGGGGTGACAGAGGGGATAAGATAGAGAGAGAAAGAGGGGGTGAGAGATGGGGTTGAGAGAGAGAAAGAGAGGGGGAGGGGCTGAGAGAGAGGAGGTGAGAGAGAGAGGAAGAGAGAAAGAGGGGGTGAGAGAGAGAGAGAAGGGGTGAGATAGAAATAGAGAGGAGGTGAGAGAGAGATGGGTGTGGTAGAGAGAGATCGAGAGAGAGGGGTAAGAGAGAGAAAATGGGTGAAAAGGGAGGGGGCTGAGAGAGAGATAGAGGGTGAGAGAGAGGGGGTGAGACACAGCGAGAGAGAGAGGGGTGAGAGGCAACAGGTGAGAGAGAGGGGGAGAGAGAGGGAAGGGTGGGAGAGAAAGAGAGGGGGGTTGAGAGAGAGAAAGTGAGGGGGGCAGAGAAGCTGAGAGAGAGGGGAAGTGAATAAAAGTAGGGGAAGGAGGTGAGAGAGATGGGGGTGAAAAGACAGCGAGTGAGAGAGAGAGAGAGGGGGGTGAGAGAGAGAGAGGGAGGGGTGAGAGAGGGGGGAGAGAGAGAGGGTGAGAGAGGGGGGAGAGAGAGAGAGGGAGGGGTGAGAGAGGGGGGAGAGAGAGAGGGTGAGAGAGGGGGGAGAGAGAGAGAGGGAGGGGTGAGAGACAGTGGGTGAGAGAGAAAGAGAGGGGGTTAAGAGAGAGAGAGAGAGTGAGAGAGAGGGGTAAGAGAGAGAAAATGGGTGAAAAAGGGAGGGGGCTGAGAGAGAGGAGATGAGAGAGAAGGGGTGAGAGAAAAGAGAGGGGGGTTGATCGAGAGAGAGGGTGTTCGCGTGTTCGAACACATTTTTTGCCTGTTCACATGTTCTGGTGCAAACCGAACAGGGGGGTGTTCGGCCCATCCCTAGCGGCAACCAGGTGAGGAGGACAAAGACAAGTGTGTCTTGTCTACAGTCAAGCATGGTGGTGGGAGTGTCATGGTCTGGGGCTGCATGAGTGCTGCCGGCACTGGGGGGCTACAGATCATTGAGGGGACCATGAATGCCAATATGTACTGTGACATACTGAAGCAGAGCATGATCCCCTCCCTTCAGAGACTGGACCGCAGGGCAGTATTCCAACATGATAACCACCCCAAACACACCTCCAAGACCACCACTGCCTTGCTAAAGAAGCTGAGGGTAAAGGTGATGGACTGGCCAAGCATGTCTCCAGACCTAAACCCTATTGATCATCTGTGGGACATCCTCAAACGGAAGGTGGAGGAGCGCAAGGTCTCTAACATCCACCAGCTCTGTGATGTCATCATGGAGGAGGGGAAGAGGACTCCAGTGACAACCTGTGAAGCTCTGGTGACCTCCATGCCCAAGAGGGTTAAGGCAGTGCTGGAAAATAATGGTGGCCACACAAAATATTGACACTTTGGGCCCAATTTGGACATTTTCACTTAGGGGTGTACTGACTTTTGTTGCCAGAGGTTTAGACATTAATGGCTGTGTGTTGAGTTATTTTGAGGGGACAGCAAATTTACACTGTTATACAAGCTGTACACTCACTACTTTACATTGTAGACAAGTGTCATTTCTTCAGTGTTGTCACATGAAAAGATAGAAGAAAAATATTTACAACACATGTGACTGAGAGGTGTACTTACTTTTGTCAGATACTGTATATATATATATATATATATATATATATATATATATATATATATATAAATAAAACACAAACTAAATCTTTTATACATCCAATCATTTGAATTACTTTCTGGTGTTCATGGAAACAGAAGTTTGCAATCAGATTACGGTATATTGTTGGTGGAATTAATCCCGTGACATATTGTTGGAGACCCAGGAGAGTCGGATGACTTTATAAACTCCAGACACCAAATCACCGGAGTTCAGAGATCACCGCGGGATCGAGTCGTCCTCGCAGTGCGGTGAGTCTATCCACCCTTTCCATCCCAGGATACAGGAAAAGCCCAACAGAGATCATCACTCCTCCCTATTATTACTGATACAATTATTATTATTTATCCTCATTTAGCGTTCGCTAATCTGTAACAAATAATTGTATTTATAAACATAGAAGGATCTCCATCTCTCTTCCTCTATTATTTTATCTGATTATTATATTTAGTATTTTATATTATTATTATTATTATTATTATTATTATTATTATTATTGTTATTATTGTCATTATTTTATATGTTGATGATTATTATTATTTTATATTTATATTAATATTATTATTTTATATTAGTATTATTATTTTATATTTATATTAATATTATTATTTTATATTAGTATTATTATTATTTTATATTTATATTATTATTATTATTTTATATGACTATAATGATATTATATTATTATGGGGTGCTGTATGAAGCGAGGGATACAGAGAAAGGTGAGGAGAACAAATAATAAAGTGATGATAAGGAGGTAGAATAGGAGAGAGTGCGGCCAGCGCAGCGTACAATGTACAGGAAGTGACGTCACACATTGGATACAATGTAACATTGTACTATTATCTTCTTTTATTGTTTTGTATAATAATCATTCCTTTATCACACTTTGCTGTTGTCTGTCTTTTCATGTACATTGTATCTGATCCTCTACAAATGTGGAGACAGAGGAAATGAATATTACATGAATGTATCAAAAATAGTTTCTTCTCCATATTATATATTACTGGATTATTTTGTTTTTCTTCCCAAGACTGCTTTATTCTTTCTATATTACTGGACATATTAGGACTCCATAGATTACATTTGTTTTTGTTTTTTTTTTGAAAGTCTTGTGTTTATATCTGCTAACAAATTATTATTATTATTATTATACAGGATTTTTATTGCACCTACAGTTTATGTAGCGATTTACAATATAAAGGGGGACAATACAATTCAATACCAAAGGAATAGGAGGGCCTTGCTCATGGAGCTTACAATCTAAAGGAAGGGAGGTGGTATAAAAGGTAATAGCTGCCAGGGATGATCTGATGGAGGGGGCTCAAGTACAGATTTTTAGGGGGAGGTGGGATAGGCTTCCCTGAATAAGTGAGTTTTCAAGGATCACCTAAAGGCGGACAGGTTGGCAGCTGACTGGACCTACTGGGGTGGGGAGTTCCAGAGGATGGGAGAAGCTCTAAAAAAAACAAACTCCTGGAAGCCAATGTGGGAGGAGGTAACAAGGGAGCTGGAGAGCGAGATGTCCTGGGAGGAGCAGAGAGGAGGATTAGGGCGATATCTGCAGATGAGGTTGGTGATGTAGCTGGGGGCCATGTTGTAGATAGCTTTGTATATTGTGTTTAGCATTTTGAATTTTATACAAGGGTGAGTGGAAACCAGTGGAGGGATTGGTAGAGAGGGGTGGAGGACACTGAATGGAGGCCAGTGGAGGGATTGGCAGAAAGGGGTGGAGGACACTGAATGGAGGTCAGTGTAGGGATTGGTGGAGAGGGGTGGAGGACACTGAATGGAGGCCAGTGGAGGGATTGGCAGAGAGGGGTGGAGGACACTGAATGGAGACCAGTGGAGGGATTGGTAGAGAGTTGTGGAGGACACTGAATGGAGACCAGTGGAGGGATTGGTAGAGAGGGGTGGAGGACACTGAATGGAGGCCAGTGCAGGGATTGGCAGAGAGGGGTGGAGGACACTGAATGGAGACCAGTGGAGGGATTGGTAGAGAGGGGTGGAGGACACTGAATGGAGACCAGTGGAGGGATTGGTAGAGAGGGGTGGAGGACACTGAATGGAGGCCAGTGGAGGGATTGGTGGAGAGGGGTGGAGGACACTGAATGGAGGTCAGTGGAGGGATTGGCAGAGAGGGGTGGAGGACACTGAATTAAGGCCAGTGGAGGGATTGGCAGAGAGGGGTGGAGGACACTGAATGGAGGCCAGTGGAGGGATTGGTGGAGTGGGGTGGAGGACACTGAATGGAGACCAATAGATGGATTGGTGGAGAGGGGTGGAGGACACTGAATGGAGGTCAGTGGAGGGATTGGTAGAGAGGGGTGGAGGACACTGAATGGAGGTCAGTGGAGGGATTGGTAGAGAGGGGTGGAGGACACTGAATGGAGGTCAGTGTAGGGATTGGTGGAGAGGGGTGGAGGACACTGAATGGAGGCCAGTGGAGGGATTGGTGGAGAGGGGAGGAGGACAGTGAATGGAGATCAGTGGAGGGATTGGCAGAGAGGGGTGGAGGACACTGAATGGAGGCCAGTGGAGGTATTGGCAGAGAGGGGTGGAGGACACTGAATGGAGGTCAGTGGAGGGATTGGTGGAGAGGGGTGGAGGACACTGAATGGAGGTCAGTGGAGGGATTGGCAGAGAGGGGTGGAGGACACTGAATGGAGGCCAGTGGAGGGATTGGCAGAGAGGGGTGGAGGACACTGAATGGAGGTCAGTGTAGGGATTGGTCGAGAGGGGTGGAGGACACTGAATGGAGGCCAGTGGAGGGATTGGTGGAGAGGGGAGGAGGACAGTGAATGGAGACCAGTGGAGGGATTGGCAGAGAGGGGTGGAGGACACTGAATGGAGGCCAGTGGAGGTATTGGCAGAGAGGGGTGGAGGACACTGAATGGAGGTCAGTGTAGGGATTGGTGGAGAGGGGTGGAGGACACTGAATGGAGGCCAGTGGAGGGATTGGTGGAGAGGGGAGGAGGACAGTAAATGGAGACCAGTGGAGGGATTGGCAGAGAGGGGTGGAGGACACTGAATGGAGGTCAGTGGAGGGATTGGTAGAGAGGGGTGGAGGACACTGAATGGAGGTCAGTGGAGGGATTGGTAGAGAGGGGTGGAGGACACTGAATGGAGGTCAGTGGAGGGATTGGTGGAGAGGGGTGGAGGACACTGAATGGAGAACAGTGGAGGGATTGGCAGAGAGGGGTGGAGGACACTGAATGGAGGCCAGTGGAGGGATTGGCAGAGAGGGGTGGAGGACACTGAATGGAGGTCAGTGTAGGGATTAGTGGAGAGGGGTGGAGGACACTGAATGGAGGTCAGTGTAGGGATTGGTGGAGAGGGGTGGAGGACACTGAATGGAGACCAATGGAGGGATTGGTGGAGAGGGGTGGAGGACACTGAATGGAGGTCAGTGTAGGGATTGGTGGAGAGGGGTGGAGGACACTGAATGGAGACCAGTGGAGGGATTGGTAGAGAGGGGTGGAGGACACTGAATGGAGACCGGTGGAGGGATTGGTAGAGAGGGGTGGAGGACACTGAATGGAGGTCAGTGGAGGGATTGGTAGAGAGGGGTGGAGGACACTGAATGGAGACCAGTGGAGGGATTGGCAGAGAGGGGTGGAGGACACTAAATGGAGGTCAGTGGAGGGATTGGTAGAGAGGGGTGGAGGACACTGAATGGAGGTCAGTGGAGGGATTGGTAGAGAGGGGTGGAGGACACTGAATGGAGACCAGTGGAGGGATTGGCAGAGAGGGGTGGAGGACACTGAATGGAGGTCAGTGGAGGGATTGGCAGAGAGGGATGGAGGACACTGAATGGAGGCCAGTGGAGGGATTGCCAGAGAGGGGTGGAGGACACTGAATGGAGGCCAGTGGAGGGATTGGCAGAGAGAGGTGGAGGACACTGAATGGAGGTCAGTGTAGGAATTAGTGGAGAGGGGTGGAGGACACTGAATGGAGGTCAGTGTAGGGATTGGTAGAGAGGGGTGGAGGACACTGAATGGAGGTCAGTGGAGGGATTGGCAGAAAGGGGTGGGGGGCACTGATTGGAGGTCAGTGGAGGGATTGGTAGAGAGGGGTGGAGGACACTGAATGGAGACCAGTGGAGGGATTGGTAGAGAGGGGTGGAGGACACTGAATGGAGGTCAGTGGAGGGATTGGTAGAGAGGGGTGGAGGACACTGAATGGAGACCAGTGGAGGGATTGGCAGAGAGGGGTGGAGGACACTGAATGGAGGTCAGTGGAGGGATTGGAAGAGGGGGGTGGAGGACACTGAATGGAGGTCAGTGGAGGGATTGGCAGAGAGGGATGGAGGACACTGAATGGAGGCCAGTGGAGGGATTGCCAGAGAGGGGTGGAGGACACTGAATGGAGGCCAGTGGAGGGATTGGCAGAGAGGGGTGGAGGACACTGAATGGAGGTCAGTGTAGGAATTAGTGGAGAGGGGTGGAGGACACTGAATGGAGGTCAGTGTAGGGATTGGTGGAGAGGGGTGGAGGACACTGAATGGAGACCAATGGAGGGATTGGTGGAGAGGGCTGGAGGACACTGAATGGAGGCCAGTGGAGGGATTGGTGGAGAGGGGTGGAGGACATTGAATGGAGACCAGTGGAGGGATTGGCAGAGAGGGGTGGAGGACACTGAATGGAGGTCAGTGGAGGGATTGGCAGAAAGGGGTGGGGGGCACTGATTGGAGGTCAGTGGAGGGATTGGTAGAGAGGGGTGGAGGACACTGAATGGAGACCAGTGGAGGGATTGGTAGAGAGGGGTGGAGGACACTGAATGGAGGTCAGTGGAGGGATTGGTAGAGAGGGGTGGAGGACACTGAATGGAGACCAGTGGAGGGATTGGCAGAGAGGGGTGGAGGACACTGAATGGAGGCCAGTGAAGGGATTGGCAGAGAGGGGTGGAGGACACTGAATGGAGGCCAGTGAAGGGATTGGAAGAGGGGGGTGGAGGACACTGAATGGAGGTCAGTGGAGGGATTGGCAGAGAGGGATGGAGGACACTGAATGGAGGCCAGTGGAGGGATTGCCAGAGAGGGGTGGAGGACACTGAATGGAGACCAGTGGAGGGATTGGCAGAGAGGGGTGGAGGACACTGAATGGAGGTCAGTGGAGGGATTGGTAGAGAGGGGTGGAGGACACTGAATGGAGATCAGTGGAGGGATTGGTAGAGAGGGGTGGAGGACACTGAATGGAGGTCAGTGTAGGGATTGGTGGAGAGGGGTGGAGGACACTGAATGGAGACCAGTGGAGGGATTGGTAGAGAGGAGTGGAGGAGACTGAATGGAGACCAGTGGAGGGATCTGGAGTTTATTCTGACGGTAAAACAGGTCGTGTGTACGCGGCATAAGAGTATGAGCATGGAGTACTGGCCATTGGTGTTAGTGGGTCATTGGTGATGTTTCGTAGGGCAGTTTCAGTGGAAGTTTGAGGGTGAAAGCCGGACTGTAGTGGATCGAGAAGTTTGTTGTCAGTGAGGTAGGAACTCAATACGGTTGTGGACAAGGCGTTCAAGATGCTTGGAGGCAAACTGAAGCAGGGAGATGGGTCTTAAGTTATTCAAATAGGTGTGGTCCAGTGAGGGTTTTTTTTTTTTTTTAGATATGGGGGTAACAGTGCGTGTTTGAGCGGGGAGGGAAAAGTGCCGGAGGAGAGGGAGAGGTTGAAGATGTGGGTTAGAGGGTTTAGGCAAGTGCAGGAAGGTGGTCATAGTAATTGTGTGGGGACGGGGTCCAGGGGACAGGTGGGCCTCGGAAAGGAGTTTGGCAACTGGTAACAGGGCTGAAGGAGGGAAGTATTGAGGGCTGTGTTGGACCCGGTGTGTTGGTTGGAGGAGAAAGCTGGACACTGGAGATCTCATCATGAGTTGGGTCAATCTTGTTTTTGAAATGGTTGGCAATATCCTGGGCAGTAAGCAGGTTGGTGGGTGGAGGCAGTGGGGGGGGGGTGAAGTAAAGAATTAAGGGTAGATTAGAGTAGATGAGGATTGGATGAGAGAGTTTTGATCGGAGTGGTGTAGTGGGATTGTTTAGCAGTGTGGAGGCCGAGGTTGTATTCGAGGAGGCAGAGGCGGCTCTAGGCTTTGTGAGGCCTTAGGCAAAACTTACACATGAGGCCCCACGGACTGGGACGCTCCGTGATGAGGCCGCTATTCCTCAGGCTGAGGGCAGTATCAGATTTGTCCGTCAGCTCCTAAGCCACAGAGTCCCAGTGGGGGTAGGCGGAGCCGCCGGCGTCAACTTCAGTGATTGAGAACAGGCAAATTAGGCGCCCGCGAGGCCCCTGTGAGTGCGAGGCCTTAGGCGACCGCCTAATTTGCCTAATTAGAGAGCCGCCTCTGCGAGGAGGTCATATGTGTAAAGGGTGAAGTCTTGTAGGGATTAAGCCCCCAAATTACCCAATTAAAATCCAATTTCACCCCCTCCAAAAAAAAAAAAGTACAATGCCTTAGGGTATAATGTCAACATTACAAGGAACACTGCAGAACCGAGACATCATTGAACAAATGAACACTCAAGGACTCAAGGGGATTTATGGAGACGAAGCTCCGGGGACCCAAGTGGTTCAATAAATTGTTTAGCAATCTGGATTTTTCATTTATTATCACAATGGATTTCAATTGTTCACAAAGTGTCATTATGTAATTATTATCCACCACCCACATACAGGCAGGTGCAGTTAGCTGGTCTGCCACTAGGTGGCAATGTGCCAGAATAGTGTCTGGTTGTAGCAGGCAGTGTCATCAGGTGTTAGGCCCCCTTTTTTACTTAGAGCTAGTGATGTCATGGGTGAGTCTGTGTCCAGTTGTAAGTCAAGGGTGGGAGGAGCCCCTTAGTGGATTTGGGAAATGTGAGCCAAACACCGTTCACCAGTACAAATGTAACCAGCATGCGGAGGCCCTGGACAGGGCAGGAGGAGACCAGGAGGAGAAGACCTGCACCCAGGAGATCCGAAATGCAGACTTTCTGACCCTTATAAAAGGTGGGAGGGGGTGGGGCAGATTACAAAAAAGGCCTTTTAGGTCAGGCCAAGAGTTCCCTCAGCAGTGGCAGCTGGTGGTTTTTTGTTTGGGGGGGGGGGCGGCAAACAACTGCACCCCCCCTGTGGCACCCCCAAACCCCTCCCCCCTCACTGTCTGACGATCCACCGGCATTTACCCCATCTAGGTGGTGGGTACATTGGGCATCAGCGGGGGATCGGGCAGTGGCGGGGCACATTGGGCATTGACGAAGGTGGCGAATTGTGCCCCCTGCCAGGTGGAGTCCCCAGTAAAGTCTCCCTTTACATCAGGTGTCCCCAATAGAGTCCTCCTTTACATCCGGTGTCCGAAATAGAGTCCCCCTTTACATCAGGTGTCCCCAATAGAGTCCTCCTTTACATCAGGTGTCCCCAATAGAGTCCCCTTTACATCAGGTGTCCCCAATAGAGTCCCCTTTACATCAGGTGTCCCCAATAGAGTCCCCTTTATATCCGGTGTCCGAAATAGAGTCCCCCTTTACATCAGGTGTCCCCAATAGAGTCTCTTTTATATCAGGTGTCCCCAATAGAGTCCCCTTTACATCAGGTGTCCCCAATAGAGTCCCCCTTTACATCAGGTGTCCCCAATAGAGTGCCCTTTACATCAGGTGTCCCCAATAGAGTCCCCTTTACATCAGGTGTCCTCAATAGAGTCCCCTTTACATCAGGTGTCCCTAATAGAGTCCCCTTTACATCAGGTGTCCCCAATAGAGTCCCCTTTACATCAGGTGTCCCCAATAGAGTCCCCTTTACATCAGGTGTCCCCAATAGAGTCCCCCTTTACATCAGGTGTCCCCAATAGAGTCACTTTTATATCAGGTGTCCCCAATAGAGTCCTCCTTTACATCAAGTGTCCCCAATAGAGTCCCCCTTTACATCAGGTGTCCCCAATAGATTCTCTTTTATATCAGGTGTCCCCAATAGATTCTCTTTTACATCAAGTGTCCCCAATAGAGTCCTCCTTTACATCCGGTGTCCGAAATAGAGTCCCCCTTTACATCAGGTGTCCCCAATAGAGTCCTCCTTTACATCAGGTGTCCCCAATAGAGTCCCCTTTACATCAGGTGTCCCCAATAGAGTCCCCTTTACATCAGGTGTCCCCAATAGAGTCCCCTTTATATCCGGTGTCCGAAATAGAGTCCCCCTTTACATCAGGTGTCCCCAATAGAGTCTCTTTTATATCAGGTGTCCCCAATAGAGTCCCCTTTACATCAGGTGTCCCCAATAGAGTCCCCCTTTACATCAGGTGTCCCCAATAGAGTGCCCTTTACATCAGGTGTCCCCAATAGAGTCCCCTTTACATCAGGTGTCCTCAATAGAGTCCCCTTTACATCAGGTGTCCCTAATAGAGTCCCCTTTACATCAGGTGTCCCCAATAGAGTCCCCTTTACATCAGGTGTCCCCAATAGAGTCCCCTTTACATCAGGTGTCCCCAATAGAGTCCCCCTTTACATCAGGTGTCCCCAATAGAGTCACTTTTATATCAGGTGTCCCCAATAGAGTCCTCCTTTACATCAAGTGTCCCCAATAGAGTCCCCCTTTACATCAGGTGTCCCCAATAGATTCTCTTTTATATCAGGTGTCCCCAATAGATTCTCTTTTACATCAGGTGTCCCCAATAGAGTCCTCCTTTACATCAAGTGTCCCCAATAGAGTCCTCCTTTACATCAGGTGTCCCCAATAGAGTCCTCCTTTACATCAGGTGTCCCCAATAGAGTCCCCTTTACATCAGGTGTCCCCAATAGAGTCCTCCTTTACATCAGGTGTCCCCAATAGAGTCCCCTTTATATCAGGTGTCCCCAATAGAGTCCCCCTTTACATCAGGTGTCCCCAATAGAGTCCTCCTTTACATCAGGTGTCCCCAATAGGGTCCCCCTTTACATCAGGTGTCCCCAATAGAGTCCTCCTTTACATCAGGTGTCCCCAATAGAGTCCCCTTTACATCAGGTGTCCCCAATAGAGTCCCCTTTACATCAGGTGTCCCCAATAGAGTCCCCTTTACATCAGGTGTCCCCAATAGAGTGCTCTTTTATATCAGGTGTCCCCAGTAGAGCCCCCTTTAAATCAGGTGTCCCCAGTAGAGCCCCCTTTACATCAGGTTTCCCCAATAGAGTCCCCTTTTACATCAGGTGTCCCCAATAGAGTCCTTCTTTACATCAGGTGTCCCCAATAGAGTCCTCCTTTACATCAGGTGTCCCCAGTAGAGTCCCCCTTTACATCAGGTTTCCCCAGTAGAGTCCCCCTTTACATCAGGTGTCCCCAATAGAGTCCCCTTTACATCAGGTGTCCCCAGTAGAGTCCCCCTTTACATCAGGTTTCCCCAGTAGAGTCCCCCTTTACATCAGGTGTCCCCAATAGAGTCCCCCTTTACATCAGGTGTCCCCAATAGAGTCCTCCTTTACATCAGGTGTCCCCAGTAGAGTCCCCCTTTACATCAGGTTTCCCCAGTAGAGTCCCCCTTTACATCAGGTGTCCCCAATAGAGTCCCCTTTACATCAGGTGTCCCCAATAGAGTCCCCTTTACATCAGATGTCCCCAATAGAGTCCCCTTTACATCAGGTGTCCCCAATAGAGTCCCCTTTACATCAGGTGTCCCCAATAGAGTCCCCTTTACATCAGGTGACCCCAATAGAGTCCCCTTTACATCAGATATCCCCAATAGAGTCCCCTTTACATCAGGTGTCCCCAATAGAGTCCCCTTTACATCAGGTGTCCCCAATAGAGTCCCCTTTACATCAGGTGACCCCAATAGAGTCCCCTTTACATCAGGTGTCCCCAATAGAGTCCCTCTTTACATCAGGTATCCCCAATAGAGTCCTCCTTTACATCAGGTGTCCCCAAAAGAGTCCTCCTTTACATCAGGTGTCCCCAATAGAGTCCTCCTTTACATCAGGTGTCCCCAATAGAGTCCTCCTTTACATCAGGTGTCCCCAATAGAGTCCTCCTTTACATCAGGTGTCCCCAATAGAGTCCCCTTTACATCAGGTGTCCCCAATAGAGTCCTTCTTTACATCAGGTGTCCCCAATAGAGTCCCCTTTACATCAGGTGTCCCCAATAGAGTCCTCCTTTACATCAGGTGTCCCCAATAGAGTCCCCCTTTACATCAGGTGTCCCCAATAGAGTCCCCCTTTACATCAGGTGTCCCCAATAGAGTGCTCTTTTATATCAGGTGTCCCCAGTAGAGCCCCCTTTAAATCAGGTGTCCCCAGTAGAGCCCCCTTTACATCAGGTTTCCCCAATAGAGTCCTCATTTACATCAGGTGTCCCCAATAGAGGCCTCCTTTACATCAGGTGTCCCCAGTAGAGTCCCCCTTTACATCAGGTTTCCCCAGTAGAGTCCCCCTTTATATCAGGTGTCCCCAGTAGAGTCCCCCTTTACATCAGGTGTCCCCGGTAGAGTCCTCCTTTACATCAGGTGTCCCCGGTAGAGCCCCCTTTACATCAGGTGTCCCCAGTAGAGTCCCCTTTACATCAGGTGTCCCCAGTAGAGTCCCCTTTACATCAGGTGTCCCCAGTAGAGTCCCCCTTTACATCAGGTGTCCCCAGTAGAGTCCCCCTTTACATCAGGTGTCCCCAGTAGAGTCCCCTGCACATCAGGTGTCCCCAGTAGAGTCCCCCTTTACATCAGGTGTCCCCAGTAGAGTCCCCTGCACATCAGGTGTCCCCAGTAGAGTCCCCCTTTACATCAGGTGTCCCCAGTAGAGTCCCCTGCACATCAGGTGTCCCCAGTAGAGTCCCCTGCACATCAGGTGTCCCCAGTAGAGTCCCCCTTTACATCAGGTGTCCCCAGTAGAGTCCCCCTTTACATCAGGTGTCCCCAGTAGAGTCCCCCGCATATTTCAGAGAGAACGAAGAATCTTGGCCCATTATTCGCGGTTCTCTAAACTGATGACCTATAGGAAGCTTCTAAAGCGCCCCCTGTAGGAAATAAAGTACCCAAGTCTGTCACCATTTCACGCAATGTTCAGACATGTTTGGTGTCTATTGACTCTGTGACTTTTTCTTCTTTTTATATTTTACCAAAATTATTGGTAATATTTTATGTTTTGAGCCCCAAATTTACCTTTTTTTTTAACTGCAATTTTGCGTTTTGTAAACCGTTCCACTAATATTGTGTGACATAAAAAAATTGGGACTAGCACTATTTTATTCTCTGGGGCCCGGGGTGTCAAACTCTATTTCATTGCGGGGCCACATCAGCGTTATGGTGGCCCTTAAAGGGCCAGTTGTATCTGTAAGACTAGATGTCCAGAGCACCCTGCCCCCCCCCCTTTACATCAAATATTTTGCCCCCCCCCCACACCATCAGAAGTGAAGTGCCCCCCCCTTACCTTCTGCTATTGCTGGGAAGAAGAAGCTGGCAGCAGAGCTGGAAAGCAGAAAGTGAAGGGTCTGGAGGAGGACCAGAGGAGGGCCAAATGCTGAGACCAGGGGAGAAGGAGATGGATGAGGGGGTGCTAAGGCTGCAGAAAGAGATGCAGGATCTATAGGCACCTCCATGGCCTCATGGACAAGTGCACGATCTGGTGGAGGAGTTCTGTCCTCCTCTCTGCTGTCGACTGCTGAGAAGGGGGGGGAGCAGAGACAGGCCGCTTCATGGACATGTGAGGGATCTGGTGGAGAAGTTCTGTCCTCCTCTCTGCTGTCAACTGCTTTGACAGGGGGGGCAAAGATGGGCCCTTCCATGGCTTCATGGAGAAGTACAGGATCTGGTGGAGGAGTTCTGTCTTGCTCTCTGTTGCCAACTGTTGAGAAGGGGGGAGCAGAGACAGGCCCCTCCATGGCTTCATGGACAAGTGCAGGATCTGGTGGAGGAGTACTGTCCTCCTCTCTGCTGTCAACTGCTTTGAAAGGGGGGGGGGCAGAGACAGGCCCCTCCATGGCTTCATGGACAAGTGCAGGATCTGGTGGAGGAGTACTGTCCTCCTCTCTGCTGTCAACTGCTTTGATGGGAGGAGCAGAGACGGGCCCCTCCATGGCTTCACGGACAAGTGCAGGATCTGGTGGAGGAGTTCTGTCCTCCTCTCTGCTGTCAACTGCTTTGATGGGGGGGAGCAGAGACGGCCCCTCCATGGCTTTATGGACAAGTGCAGGATCTGGTGGAGGAGTTCTGTCCTCCTCCCTGCTGTTACCTGCTTTGATGGGGGGGGAGCAGAGACGGGCCCCTCCATGGCTTCATGGACAAGTGCAGGATCTGGTGGAGGAGTTCCATCCTTCTCTCTGCGGGGACAAGGTGGGGGCAGAGATGAGGGGGTGCGGTAGCTGTGGGAGAGGTTGGAGGGCCACGTGATATGGCCTTGCGGGTTGGATTTGGCTGCGGGCCTTGTGCTTCACACGTGTGCTCTGGGGTGTCAGCTTTCAGAAAAAAAAAAATATCATCCTCTGATAAACGTGAAGGTAACCAGCAAATGTCTGTTGTCCTCCACCATGAATATGAACCCACATGACCATTTCCTAAAAAGGATCTACAATAAGTTCTGTACTCCATGGCACTGGTGCATCTCTATATTCTAGAGCAGTGGTTCTCAACCTCGGTCCTCAAGTACCCCCAACAGGCCATGTTTGCAGGTTTTCCTTTATCTTGCACAGGTGCTTTAAATCAGAGTCAATGGCTTAGTATCTTGGACAGCTGTTTTATCTAAGAGAAATTTCCCAAAACATGGCCTGTTGGGGGTACTTGAGGACCGAGGTTGAGAACCGCTGATCTACAGGACGAGCACAGAGACCAGATATCATCCAAATATTTTCATGTTTTGTTCCTTGTGGATTTGAGCCACAGTTATCAACCCCCACCCCCCCCCCCCAGGTCTCTGCCCATTGGTCAATGTCCTCGTAGAAGGTATTGGGCGATAAGTAGGTGGTATGGGGGCTTGGTTTTCCTCAGTTTTTTCTTGTTTCAGGTCTCCAAGACAAATAGGAATAGGATCTTTTAATAAGGTTTCCCTTTCCAAAGATACAGAAAGTCTAATCATTTCACAAACCCTTTTATGTTTACAGGCGACCACAAATCTAAAACAAAATGTTGAACATGACCTCCACCCACCCGAAATATTTTATACTTCTTGGAATTCCTGGTCTCGAACCCTCTTACGTCTCCATAGCTTTCTTCTTCTTCTTGATGTACGTGATCTCCCTGATAGGAAACGTGACTCTCCTGTTCATCATCAGACTAGACCGGAGCCTCCATGAGCCCATGTACATCTTCCTCTCCATGCTGTCCTCTGTAGACCTTGTCCTGACCAGCACCACCACGCCCAAGGTGTTGGCCATCCTTTGGGTAGACGCCAAAGAAATTTACTACGAGGCCTGCCTGACCCAAATGTTCTTCATCCATGCATTCGCCTGCATTGAGTCCTCCATACTGCTTGCGATGGCGTTTGACCGCTATGTTGCCATCTGCCACCCTTTGCGGTACACTTCTATTCTGACAATTCGTGGGGTTTCATTCATTGGTCTGGGTTCTCTCGGTAGGGCAGTTGGAACTGTGATGCCCTTACCAATCCTCTTCAGAAGATTATCTTTGTGCGACAATAACGTCATCCATCACTCATTCTGTGATCACATAGCGGTGGTGAAGTTGGCATGCTCTGATGCCACGTTAAACAGTATTTATGGATTAGCGACAGCTCTTCTGGTAGTGGCCGTCGACTTGATCTTCATAGCCTGGTCCTACGTTCTCATCCTCCATGCAGTGTTCCGGTTAAAGTCCAGAGAGGCCCGGCTGAAGGCCCTCAGTACCTGCGCCTCCCATATCTGTGCCATCCTTGTCTTTTATCTCACCGTTGTCCTCTCATCTGTGGTCCAGAGGTTTGGGAAGACGGTTCCTCTTTATGTCATTATTCTGCTGGCCAATGTCTACCTGATGCTGCCTCCTTTCATCAACCCCTTGATATATGGAATAAGGACCAAACAAATCAGGCACAGGATCATGACTCTGCTACATTGTCAGGTTATAAATAAAGATTGAATGTTTGTATCACAATAAAATAATAACTTGTACCCGGTCTGCTACATTTATTGATTGCTACTTTTTCTGTGGCAATGTTTTTATTAATATTTTCCACAATCTAATCTTGAATCTATTCTTTCAGAAATGTGCTTGGAGATACGATAAATACCCAGGCGCTTTGTGACCTTGAGCTTTAGATATATTATATTACGCATTTCAGTTCAAGTAGGCAACACACGCAGCAGTGAATTGTGGGTGTGGCAAAATCATGCTTTTGTGGGAGGGGCTTAAACCTTGAGCCTACTCAGCATAGTTGCCAACAGTCCCGGTTTTCTCAGGACATTCACAGAATTCAGAACCAACTCCCGGTCTGACCGTATCCCGCGCAGAATCCCGGAAAATTGGCTCAAACGGCCCCCCATGGGCTGTTCTGATTCCTCGTAAAAAAGGCTGCAGCTTCCGCCCCTAAAAAACATGGCCAACTTTAGAACTTCAGCAGTCATTGCCCTCTGGGGACCATAGAACCTGCAAACCCTCCAGTGATGTCACCAGTGATGAGCTGACCTGTCCTGGGATTGGTTCAGTAGAGGGAGTTCGCCGAACTTCACAGACGTTTGGATGTCAAACTTGAATCCCATTGAAATCAACGGGAGCTGAATCTGTCAAATTAAAAATGCCCAATTTTCTAGGCTAATAGGCAAGGGAGGGTAAAAAAAAAGCATAGGGAGTGGGCACTACCCTAGGGTACCATTGCAAAAAAATAGTGAGAGGTCCTCTAAAAATCTGTAAAAGACCCTTAATCTGAGCATGCAGCCTGGCTGGCCAGGAAAAGAGTTTGATGAGCATGTACCCCCCTTCCTGAACCATGCCAGACCACATGCCCTTAACAAAGGGGTTGTGCCTTGCCAGGAGCCCCCCCCCCCTTTCCTGGCAAAGCACCTTGTCCCAATGCTGATGAGGACAAGGGTCTAATTCGTACAACCCTGGCCCAGTGGTTGTGGGGGTCTGAGGGTCTCAGAATTGTGAAGTTCTTATAATAATAATAAGAGGGTACCCAGATACCACCTCCCACAAGTACATTTTTTTTTGCATTTTTTCCACTCCTACTAGACCACGCCTACAAATGAATGCCCCACCCCTAAAATAATACTCCACCAACAGACAAAAAAGTGTCCCTAAAAATAATTTTTGACAATGTTGGCAACTATGTAACATAGGCACTGTCTTTTTGCCCAAAATGTCCTTATTTGTAGGCGACATATTTTTTTGTGAATGAGTAGGGGTACTATGTACCTCCTACTCATTTACTTGTGGGAGGTGGTATCTGGGGACCCTCTTATTATTAAAGGGAACCTCAGAAATACTCAGACCCCCACAACCACTGGGCCAGGGTTGTAGAGATGAGACCCTTGTCCTCATCAGCATGGAGACAAGGTGCCTTGCTGGGGGGGGGGGGTCCTCCTGGTAAGGCACACCCCCCTTGTCAAGGGCATGTGGCCTGGTTCAGGGAGAGGGGTGCATGCTCATCAACCCAGAATAAGGTATTTTACAGATTTTTAGGAGGACCTCTCACAATTTTTTTTTGCAAATGGTACCCTAGGGTAGTGCCCACCCCCCCCCCCCCATACTTTTTTGACACTCCTTTGCCTATTGGCCCAGAAAGTGAGAAATTTTCATTTGATAGATTCGGCTCCCATTGATTTTAATGGGATTTAAGTTTGGCATGCAGACCTCTGTGAAGTTTGGCGAACCCCCCCCCCCCCGACAAACCAATCCCAGGCCAACTCATCACTGGTGAGATCACTGGAGGGGTTTTAAGGTTCTATGGTCCTTAGAGGGCAACGACTGCTGAAGTAGACTACTCAGTTCCACTGTAAGTATACCGTAGGCCAGTGATGGCGAACCTTGGCACCCCAGATGTTTGGGAACTACATTTCCCATAATGCTCAACTATGCTGCAGTGTGAATGAGCATCACGGGAAATATAGTTCCAAAACATCTGGGGTGCCAAGGTTCACCGTCACTGCCGTAGGCACTACCTGTTACCAAACCAATACTGAACACACATGGAGGGTCTATTTAAATCCAGTCCTCCGAGCTCCTTTTTACTCAGCTTTACACTCTTAAGAAAACCAGTGTTGGCTAAAAATCCCAGTGTAGAGAGAAAAATGAAGTCTCTCCTCCGTCATGTGACAGTGCTCAGTAGGGTGCCATGGTGGGAGGACACACACTATTCATACCCACAGAAGAAGAAGTAATGGGTTTAAGAGGTGAGTAGAAGGTGGTCAACCCACGGCATTAAAGTCATTTTTGCAATTTTGATCCTGCCAGTAAAAACACTTCCTGTTTCAGGCTGACAAACACTAAGCCACTACTTTGAAATTAGTAGCGGCGTTGTCACCCTGCCATGTGCACCCTTTAAATTAATTTCTAGGCTACTCATCAGATCTGGATGGATAAAAAGCTCAAGGATAGCAATGTCTTCAAGTGCTGGGGAACACAACTTTAAAAAATACCATCCAATGCCAGAATAAGACCTCCTTGGGTATTTCAGAGAGACCCCAAATCTGCAAATATTCCTTATTATCTACACCCCGGTCTTGTTTTGAGCCATGAAGGGCTCTTTCTCATGTATGGAGGACAATAAGCCCCTCCCCCCTCTCTTTTTTACACATTGTCCTTTGATAAGAGCTGTTGTGGTGGTTCGTTTGGATAGTCACCCTTCCAGTTGGGTCGAAATCTATGAGGTTGTTTGAAGACATCCTTGGAGAACCCGGGCTTCCACCCCCATCCGAGAGAGCCACTAATCCGATTGTCTAAGCTTTTATGATGCGGTGTCGCTGACATCCGGGTCCATCTGCTCTGGTAAGAGTATCCATCATTTTTACTTTTTGGATTCACCACTGTTGATGTTCCCCATTACATTTTGCACATTTGAAGATCCACACTCCTCTGTTTGTGGACTTCCACATATTTCCCTATTTTTGGGATTTGGGTTACGAGGCTCACATTATATATTTTTTCATTTTTATACCCACTTATCACATTATGTTGGACTGGAGTATTTATTCATAATATTATTGCACTTGTTATTTGTGCACATATTTTGTTAGCGCTACATTTTTTTACACTTCTCAAGCCAGGAGTGACTTGCTGTTACACAAGACCTTCTATCGGTAACATCAGTTTGAGATGTTTCAGAGATCCTTCAGAATGCATAGATCCGAGACTTATCTCCCTCTGACCTACGTTTGCCTTCCTTCTAGAGCGTTTGGCATTCCCATAGACTTGTATGGGCAAGAATTGCCATGGTAGAGGGGCGTGTAACCTCTACAGCCTCCTACAACACACAGTTCAAAGGATATTTCTCAGCTCCAGAAGTCAAACACTGCACAACATAGAGTAGGGAGCTGAGTGTAATCTGAGATCTGAGTGGAGGGAATTGACACACCCCACATCTACATAGTCTTTTAGGGAAACATGCACAATCACCTTCTACTGTGGAAGTGAGGGGGCAGAGCCATCTCCTGAGGTTCGGTGGTATCAGCAGATAGGAACCGTACTAGGTACTTCGGACCGAGGTAAGAACACTCTACACTCTATAGTGGGATATACTGTCTTAATTTTTCAATAACAACCACTAATATAGTGCTAATACAATATTTTAATAATTGTCTCTTATTTTCAAGTCCCACGCTTTTTCGCTTTTTTTTGCACATGGTCCACCCCTACATCTGCACCAGACCCTCCCATAATAGAGGGGACCCCCATGGACATTTAGACCAGACGGCTAATGGGGACACACACAGCAGTAAAAATCTTACCAGAGATTCCATCCCTCCCAGTCCTGTGTTGGCTGAAGTTTCACATGTCTTTAGAAATCAGCTCGGGGTAATTCCCGGTGAAGGTCGGCAGGATTTATGATCCATGTGGTGCCGCGTTTTATTGTTTAATTGGACATTTCCTTACCAGGAAGTCATAATGTTTTATCTGCTGCCTGCAGCCATGTTCAGCTTCTCTCTTCTCCTCATATGGCTGGATGGGGATTTCCTGATCAGCTTTAACCCCAACCACACCACTGAGAGAAGATCTGAGGACGGAGATAGTAAAGAATACAAAAGTAAATTGTCAGGTCAGCCAATTTTTTAGGTGCAGGAATGGTGGGAACCCCCTTATAATGGGCACAGCGGGTGTACAGACCCGGGAACTCAGCACAGGGATGGTGGGAACCCCTCATAATGGGCACAGCGGGTGTACAGACCCGGGAACTCAGCACAGGGATGGTGAGAACCCCTCATAATGGGCACAGCGGGTGTACAGACCCGGGAACTCAGCACAGGGATGGTGGGAACCCCTCATAATGGGCACAGCGGGTGTACAGACCCGGGAACTCAGCACAGGGATGGTGGGAACCCCTCATAATGGGCACAGCGGGTGTACAGACCCGGGAACTCAGCACAGGGATGGTGGGAACCCCTCATATTGGGCACAGCGGGTGTACAGACCCAGGAACTCAGCACAGGGATGGTGGGAACCCCTCATAGTGGGCACAGCGGGTATACAGACCCAGGAACTCAGCACAGGGATGGTGGGAACCCCTCATAGTGGGCACAGCGGGTATACAGACCCGGGAACTCAGCACAGGGATCGTGGGAACCCCTCATAATGGGCACAGCGGGTGTACAGACCCGGGAACTCAGCACAGGGATGGTGGGAACCTCTCATAATGGGCACAGCGGGTGTACAGACCCGGGAACTCAGCACAGGGATGGTGGGAACCCCTCATAATGGGCACAGCGGGTGTACAGACCCGGGAACTCAGCACAGAGATGGAGGGAACCCCTCATAATGGGCACAGCGGGTGTACAGACCCTGGAACTCAGCACAGGGATGGTGAGAACTCCTCATAATGGGCACAGCGGGTGTACAGACCCAGGAACTCAGCACAGGGATGGTGGGAACCCCTCATAATGGGCACAGCGGGTGTACAGACCCGGGAACTCAGCACAGGGATGGTGAGAACCTCTCATAATGGGCACAGCGGGTGTACAGACCCGGGAACTCAGCCCAGGGATGGTGGGAACCCCTCATAATGGGCACAGCGGGTGTACAGACTCGGGAACTCAGCACAGGGATGGTGGGAACCCTTCATAATGGGCACAGCAGGTGTACAGACCCGGGAACTCAGCACAGGGATGGTGGGAACCCCTCATAATGGGCACAGCGGGTGTACAGACCCGGGAACTCAGCACAGGGATGTTGGGAACCCCTCATAATGGGCACAGCGGGTGTACAGACCCGGGAACTCAGCACAGGGATGGTGGGAACCTCTCATAATGGGCACAGCGGGTGTAGAGACCCGGGAACTCAGCACAGGGATGGTGGGAACCCCTCATAATGGGCACAGGGGGTGTACAGACCCAGGAACTCAGCACAGGGATGGTGGGAACCCCTCATAATGGGCACAGCGGGTGTACAGACCCAGGAACTCAGCACAGGGATGGTGGGAACCCCTCATAATGGGCACAGCGGGTGTACAGACCCGGGAACTCAGCACAGGGATGGGGGGAACCTCTCATAATGGGCACAGCAGGTGTACAGACCCGGGAACTCAGCACAGGGATGGGGGGAACCCCTCATAATGGGCACAGCGGGTGTACAGACCCGGGAACTCAGCACAGGGATGGTGAGAACCTCTCATAATGGGCACAGCAGGTGTACAGACCCGGGAACTCAGCACAGGGATGGGGGGAACCCCTCATAATGGGCACAGCGGGTGTACAGACCCAGGAACTCAGCACAGGGATGGGGGGAGCCCCTCATAATGGGCACAGCAGGTGTACAGACCCGGGAACTCAGCACAGGGATGGGGGGAACCCCTCATAATGGACACAGCGGGTGTACAGACCCGGGAACTCAGCACAGGGATGGTGAGAACCCCTCATAATGGGCACAGCGGGTGTACAGACCCGGGAACTCAGCACAGGGATGGTGAGAACCCCTCATAATGGGCACAGCGGGTGTACAGACCTGGGAACTCAGCACAGGGATGGTGAGAACCCCTCATAATGGGCACAGCGGGTGTACAGACCCAGGAACTCAGCACAGGGATGGTGGGAACCTCTCATAATGGGCACAGCGGGTGTACAGACCCGGGAACTCAGCACAGGGATGGTGGGAACCCCTCATAATGGGCACAGCGGGTGTACAGACCCGGGAACTCAGCACAGGGATGGTGAGAACCCCTCATAATGGGCACAGCGGGTGTACAGACCCGGGAACTCAGCACAGGGATGGTGGGAACCCCTCATAATGGGCACAGCGGGTGTACAGACCTGGGAACTCAGCACAGGGATGGTGGGAACCCCTCATGATGGGCACAGCGGGTGTACAGACCCGGGAACTCAGCACAGGGATGGTGAGAACCCCTCATAATGGGCACAGCGGGTGTACAGACCCGGGAACTCAGCACAGGGATGGTGGGAACCCCTCATAATGGGCACAGCGGGTGTACAGACCTGGGAACTCAGCACAGGGATGGTGGGAACCCCTCATGATGGGCACTTCTTCTTTCAGTGACCAATCACCGACTAGGGGAGGGGCAAGACCCGTCATTGTTACTGAACTTGCAGCAGAGAAAGATCAAGACTCCGCCCCCTGCCAAACAGGGCTGTGCTGTGTGGCAGAGCTGTATAAATCTCAGGACTGGATTGAAGGAAACGCTGATCCTTTGGCGGGTCTCTCATGTATGTATTTTTTTTATGTGGTTGTTTTGTCCGGAGTTCCTGTTTTAATCACAGAAGGGCTGCCTAGGCTTGGCGTGTTCTTTGGGGATCTGGACGGGGTCCAGTCTGTGGCGGAGCAGAGCGGGGCTGGCGTCCGGACAAACAGCTGCTCAGTAAATCTCCAGGGGAAAGGAATATTCATCATTCGCTGTCATCTCCAGCCGGCGGATTCCTCCTGTCTATAAACACTTCTCCGATCCCAGGATTACAGAGGTTGGGATTGACGTGGAGATTCCGCTCTACGCCGCGCCTCATCCATGTCTCCTTTCAGACTTTTGTAAATCCCCGTTTCCCGAATCTTCCCAAGGAAACAGACATGACCCCCATCCTCACATCCTGAGCCCCACCGATCGACTCTCCCTGGAGACCCTCTGCTCAATTACTTAACAATAGAGCTCGATGGGTTCACAATCAGCCAATCAAGCACAGGCATTCCTTCAAACAGGAGGAATTACATCCCCCCATAACAGATAATGTCTTCCTAGAGTGAACACACCCCCCCCCAGACGATCGTCTGTGCATTGCACAGGGGCCCCGCGCCGGCGGACATATCCCCACTCTGCAAACACTTCTCTGCATCCTCAAGAAACCTTCCACTACCAAACGGATCTCAATCAGCGTCAGTCTGCCCCAGTCGGTGTGACAATACATATTAAATACATCTTCATAAAATTTCCACAACAGGATGTAGTGTGTGTGTGGGGGGGGGCAGGTCTGCTGGGTGTGAGGCCAACATGGACACTGTGACTCCCCCCCCCCCCCCATTATGGAAGTCTGTGATCCCAATTCTGACCATTGTATATAGAAGAGAATCTCCTATAGGATCTATAACTTCCGCATGATGAAGCTCCAGGGCGAAACGCGTCGGAGGCATGACCTGGTTGGAGCCCCAGGCTTAGGTTTTCATACACTCAAGATTAATGGGATTGTTTTCGATGTGTGGCTGTAGGGAGATTCTCTTCTATACACAGTGATGGTAAGGGCCGAGGACAAGCTCCCTCCCAAACCAGCGCTCTCAGCAGAGGACCGAGGACTTGCACCCCTTCCAAAGCCTGAGTGGCTCACATAGCAGGCCCAATTCTGACCACAGACCTTCTGATCTGATTGTACAATCTCCTCCGTGGGGTGGGATAATTGTACAATTGTATTCCAAAGTGGCCGAAGGTCAGTCATCCCCCCCCTCCCAGATCTTGTGCTGCCCCCACCCCCCATGTGCACAGATCAGGAGAGCCGCACTCTGCTGAACCTCAACAACCACATCAGGTCAAACAGGCACCTTCTCCAAGTCAGGTATGACCCCGCCTCCAAGCCATTTCACCCAATAGGGTCACCCAACACCCCCTTTGATCAATCTATTGCCCTCCCCCAACCCTACCGCCCCCCTTCCTCTTACCCTCCCTCCCCCTTCTACCACCCCTCCCTTTCTCTCCCTCCCCCTCACTCCCTTCCCCCTTAGGTCTCCTCTTCACAATAGCAATAGAATCTTTAGCTATTTCTATCAGAAGACACCCCGACATTCACCGAGACATCTACAATCCTCTTTACAGCACAAGGCAATTCTCTGATAAGAGGTACATAGAACCCACACAGAAGTAACTGCCTCCTGTTTTTGAACTGATGCATGCGGGCGGCAACCTCCTTACATACATAACCGACAGACATATATGGAATCCCCATCATAAACATATGAACCACATCTCTGTATGCTACATAGAGCGCTGGGTGGTGGACAGCTCTAGAGCTAAGGAGAATTCATCACTTACCATGTGATACATCTCCCAACTAGCCACTCATTTTTATGTTGGTCTACCATATTGTACAGACTTTTCTTGTTGTTCTTCAAGGCTCTGATGAGGAGGGAACCCCTCGAAACGCGTCAGCCCACCTTTGAGCACTAGCCCTGGTATGGGCATGCTTAATTTCTAAAATTTAATGTCTATATTTTGTAACCCATTTTGTATGAATACGTAGATACTTTTTATATGCATCCATCTTTTTTGTATATGAATAAACTGTAACAATTTGATCAAAGCATCAGATCACGAGCCTTCCACCTCTTTCTTTTGCCTGGCTTTCTTCGGACCACCCCTGGTCAGTTTAGGCAGCGGGACATGCATGATTATCCTCTAATTCCCATCCTTTGAAAGTACTACCACTCTATACCAACAACGCCTTCACGAGCGCAGGAGAAATTCTTTCTTTGTTTATATTTTCACAAGACCCATTTCCCCTTCTCCTGGAGCAATACCCCCATCCCATACCTAGGTGTCCACCTGACGGCCTCCATAGACCAGCTGTACCAACACAATTACCCGCCCATGTACAAAAAACTCACAACAGATCTTGACCAATGGTCTATGTATAGGATGTCCTGGTTAGGAAGAGTTAATGTAATCAAAATGACCCTTCTACCAAGAATTCTCTACCTCCTCCGCTCTCTTCCCATACCAGTTACCAAACTCCATATAAATAACCTTCAGTCGTCAATAATCCGCTTTATCTGGGGTAAAACAAGCCACTGTCTTCCTAAAAAAAACCTCTTTAGACCCAGACGGAAGGGGGGATTAGGAGTGCCTAACCTCTGGTGGTATTACCAGGCGGCACAACTGAGCGAAATATCAACCATATACTCCAGGAGCCCAAAACATGAGTGGATAGAGATAGAAAAACAAGCGATCCCAAATTTCACAATAGATTTCCTAATCTGGCGCCCCCCTAGATCTAGACCCCTATTCTAGCCCCTACATTATCCCACTCGGTAGCCTTATGCGACTCTCTACACAAATCAAACTCAATAACATGGGGACTCTCTACACAAATCAAACTCCATAACATGGGGACTCTCTACACAAATCAAACTCCATAACATTGGGGTGACAGCTCTTGGCCCACCTTTTCCACAACCCCCAATTCCCTCCCAGGGATGGATATAAAGGCCTTTCAGTGGTGGCTAGATAAGGGTCTCCATTGAATAGGGCACTACTTTAACTCTAATGCCGCGTACACACGAGCGGACTTTACGGCGGACTTTGCCCTGCGGACTTTGACGTACTTTCCGACAGACTTTGTGAACGAACGGACTTGCCTACACACAATCCACCAAAGTCCGTCGAATTCGTACGTGATGACGTACAACCGGACTAAAACAAGGAAGTTCATAGCCAGTAGCCAATAGCTGCCCTAGCGTGGCTTTTTGTCCGTCGAACTAGCATACAGACGGCGGACTTTTCGACCGGACTCGATTTCAACGGATAAATTTTAAACAAGTTTCAAATCTAATTCCGTCCAACTTTTGAGAAAACAAAGTCCGCTGGAGCCCACACACATCGAATTGTCCGACGAAATCCAGTCCGCCGGGCAAAGTCCGCCGTAAAGTCCGCTCGTGTGTACGCGGCATAACGGACCCATCAAACTAAGTTACTGTACTACAAAACTAGAAATGCCCTCCTCGGAAAATTTCCACTTCCACCAAATATCTCACTTTCTACACTCCATTTCGAACCAAAATACACATCCCCCAACAGTCACCCCATATGAGCAATGGTACTCCACAGCCACGGATATGGGGGGGGGGGGGGGATTTCCCTGATCTACTCAGCCCTAGCTGAACCGTTGGGGAAAGTGTCATACATGCAGAGCTGGGAACGTGACCTTGACATAGAGTGGGACCTAGACACTTGGCATTCTCACTTCACTAGCGCATTCAAAGGAATTCTTAACATCTCCTTGATTGAAGCCAACCTCAAGGTCATGTCCCGCTGGTACCTGGTTCCAACACATCTGGTTATATTCTATCCGCAGTCATCACCCTTCTGCTTCAGAGGTTGCGGCCACTTAGGCTCCTCCTCACTATGTGGCAATGCCCCAGATTCAGAGGCTATTGGAACAAAATCTTCAATTTAATCCGTAAGACTACTGAGACAGCGGTTGTTCAAGACCCGGCAATAGCCCTTCTCAACCAAAAGATCCCCAAAATTCCAAAATACTCGCAAACTCTAATTCATTACATACTCCTAGGGGCTAAGCTGACAATAGCAAGGGCTTGGAAGTCCCTCTCGGTTTCTTTCCACTTAACCAAACAATCTCCTGGATTATGTATCAAGAAAAGACTTCTAACAATATCCTTGACAAACTTGAGATAATCAAACGTATCTGGGAGCTCTGGGCCCAACATATTGGAGTCTCTATATAGCCCTTGGCCGCTCCTTCTCTCCGATAGTCCCTCCTCTGTCAAGCCTTTCAACATCCCCCTGCTCTCCTTGCAGCCTGCACCCTCACCCCTATACCTTCCCACTTCTCCCTTCCCCCTTTGCTTCAACTTCTCTATCTCTCTCTCTCCTTCTGTCTATCCCTGTACCCAATACTCCCATCAGCCTCTGTGGGCCGAAATTGGGCTCTGCTTGAGACTAAATCTTTCCTCTCATGCACGCACTTGTTTGTTTACGGAACGAGTTGAATGTTCCCACTTATCTCTTCAGTTACTAGATGATTTTATAACACTCATCAAACATACCACAGAGTAATTGACCTAGCAGTTCATTAGTTTTTTGTTTGTTTCTTCTTGTGAGTACACGCCGAAGTTTTCATCGACTTGAGAACCGGGCGATCTGACCGCCCATGACACAGCCTGATCCCATATGGGGTGTCGGGGCCACGAGGTGGCTGGCCAATAAAAAGCACAGATAGCAGTGTATTGTACATTGTTGCTCCATGTATTTTGCTCTCTATATACTCTGACAAACAAGTGACAAAGTTGACTGTTCCATACTTGTATCTGTGAAATCCCTTAATAAAAACAATTAGAAAGTAAATTGAAATCATATCCCCTCTCAAGTGTCTCTTCTCCAGAGAGAATAAGTTCAGAGCTCACAACCTTTCCTCATAACTGAGATCCTCCAGACCCTTTATTAGCTTTGTTGCCCTTCTCTGGACTCTCTCCCATCCCGTTGGGGACTGGTGCCCAGAACTGGACAGCATACTCCAGGTGCGGCCGGACCAGAGTCTTGTAGAGCGGGAGAATTATCATTTTATCTCTGGAGTTGATCCCCTTTTTAATACCAATATTCTGTTTGCTTTGTTAGCAGCAGCTTGGCATTGCATGTCATTGCTGAGCCTATCATCTACTAGGACCCCCAGGTCCTTTTCCATCCTAGATCCCCCCAGAGGTTCTCCCCCCAGTCTATAGATTGCATTCAGATTTTTACCACCCAAATGCATTATTTTACATTTTTCTACATTGAACCTCATTTGCCATGTAGTCGCCCACCCCATTAATTTGTTCAGATCTTCTTGCAAGGTTTCCACATCCTGCGGAGAAGATATTGCCCTGCTTAGCTTAGTATCGTCTGCAAATACAGAGATTGAACTGTTTATCCCATCCTCCAGGTTGTTTATAAACAAATTAAATAGGATTGGTCCCAGCACAGAACCCTGGGGGACTCCACTACCCACCCCTGACCATTCTGAGTACTCCCCATTTATCACCACCCTCTGAACACACCCTTGTAGCCAGTTTTTAATCCATGTACTCACCCTATGGTCCATGCCAATGGACCTTATCTTGTACAGTAAACGTTTATGGGGAACTGTGTCAAATGCTTTTGCAAAATCCAGATACACCACGTCTACGGGCCTTCCTTTATCTAGATGGCAACTCACCTCCTCATAGAAGGTTAATAGATTGGTTTGGCAAGAACGATTCTTCATGAATCCATGCTGATTACTGCTAATGATATCATTCTTATTACTAAAATCTTGTATATAGTCCCTTATCATCCCCTCCAAGAGTTTACATACTATTGATGTTAGGCTAACTGGTCTGTAATTCCCAGGGATGTATTTTGGGCCCTTTTTAAATATTGGTGCTACATTGGCTTTTCTCCAATCACATGCCGAATGACATGTACACATAGAGGTGGGGTCATTTAATGACATCACTGGAATTTTAACAAAGGACTTGTCAAAAACTGTGTGTTTGTTTTATTATTTTACTTTTGACACTTTTTTTGGTGAATGGGTAGGGGTATTATGTACACAATACTCATTCACATGGGGGGGTCAGGATCTGGGGGCCCCTCTGCCTGCAGACCCTCACAACCACTGGACTAGGGTTGTGGGGAAGAGGCCCTTGTCCTCATCAACATGTGGATAAGGTGCTTTGGGGGTGGAAGGGGGCAAAGTACAATCTCCATGTTGAGGGCATGTGGCCTGGTATGGTTCTCCCCCATGGTGAGGGCATATGCCCTGGTATATGAAAGAAAAGTCTGGGGAACTTGGCGCTGCCCTATTAGCAGTGTATATTGTTTAAAAGTCAAAATAATAAAAATAAATAAGTGACAGAAAGTGCGTGTAAGGGGAAAGGACTTAATATATGTCCCCTGAATGAATATACCCCTACGCGTGTGCAAAAATGCAGAAATAAATAGAGTGAAGAAAGTTTGAGTATTTGGTGAGAAAATATATAGTATATGACCCTTTAAAGGTAAACGTGCAATTCCTCTGTGTTATTTATGTGAATAATACCTCTCATGTGTTCCAGCAGGTGGGTTGGGTTTACACTTGTCCAACCTACATTATAAATCTTTGCATTTACAGCAAACCACCATAAAATTTCTAAAATAGTGTGTCACCTCCTTTTTTGGAGTTGTTAGTGTCTGTGAAAAAGCACACTATTTGGGGGCTACCAACATCCGTGTAAGATTACCACATATCAACAACTTATATAATGACTGAAGTGCACTGTGTGCAAAAAAAGAAAAGAAAATTGCTAAGACTCTATATTACAGTATATTAGACCCCCTCAAGGTTCATATATAATCTAAAATAGGAATCCAAACATCAGTTAAATTATAAACAGCATATATAAATGCAACATCTATAAAAAAGTCTCTGTGATGAAACCAGGCAAAAATAAAATGTCTTATTTGCAGAGACAAGAATTTTGAGAACCCCAGGATCGGTCAGCATGCAGTTAGAGATGCCCAAGAGATAATAAGAGGTGACTTCCGTGCATGTAGAAGCTGGTGACTCCAAGTGCTCCCCCCCGTGCTCCCCCACTCACCAGAATCCCCCAAGGGGGTACTAAGCAGAGGAGTGGGTGTCTTTGGGTAGCTGTCTCTTGTAGATGTCCCTCTTAGGCTCCACTGCTCCGTGAGATTCCTCCGTTGATCCGGTTATGAGGGTCCCCTTATAATAATCCAGGCCCGGGTACCTCCACTGCTCTCCACCTCCGTTCTGCTAGATCCTTTTCTCATCAGCAGTATATTAGCAGTCTTGTGACTTCTATCAGTGCCCTGGTATGGTTCTCCCACATGGTAAAGGGCATGTGTTTTAGTATGGTTCCCCCCATGTTGAGGGCATGTGGCATGGTATGGTTCTCCCCCATGTAGAGGGCATGTGGCCTGGTATGGTTCTCCCCCATGTAAAGGGCATGTGGCCTGGTATGGTTGTCCTCCCCATGGTGAGGGCATGTGGCCTGGTATGGTCCCACCCCCAATTTTGAGGGCATGTTGCCTGGTATGGTTCTTCCCCATGTAGAGGGCATGTGGCCTTGTATGGTTCCCCTCCCCCATGGTGAGGGCATGTGGCCTTGTATGGTTCTCTCCCATGGTGTGGGCATGTGGCCTGGTATGGTTCTCCCCCCATGCTGAGGGCATGTGGCCTGGTATGGTTCTCCCCCATGGTGAGGGCATGTGGCCTGGTATGGTTCCCCTCCATGGTGAGGGCATGTGGCCTGGTATGGTTCTCCCCCCATGCTGAGGGCATGTGGCCTGATATGGTTCTCCCCCCATGCTGAGGGCATGTGGCCTGATATGGTTCTCCCCTCCATGGTGAGGGCATGTGGCCTGGTATGGTTCTCCCCCATGGTGAGGGCATGTGGCCTGATATGGTTCTCCCGTCATGGTGAGGGCATGTGGCCTGGTATGGTTCTCCCCCATGGTGAGGGCATGTGGCCTGGTATGGTTCCCCTCCATGGTGAGGGCATGTGGCATGGTATGGCTCCCCTCCATGGTGAGGGCATGTGGCCTGGTATGGTTCCCCTCCATGGTGAGGGCATGTGGCCTGGTATGGTTCCCCTCCATGGTGAGGGCATGTGGCCTGGTATGGTTCCCCTCCATGGTGAGGGCATGTGGCCTGGTATGGTTCCCCCTCATGGTGAGGGCATGTGGCCTGGTATGGTTCTCCCCCCATGGTGAGGGCATGTGGCCTGGTATGGTTCTCCCCCCATGGTGAGGCACAGAGATGACCATTTCCAGAGTTTATTTTACTGGATACAATGTTATGTACAGCAAATACAATTATACTTTATACAATTATACTAATGTAAACAGCTCCTCTTTATATTATTATTCTTACTATATTATTATTATTATATTCCTCGTCTGCATCCTCGTCCCCAATCTGCGATTTGCAGAGTTTATTTTACTGGATACAATGTTACATACCGCAAATAAAATATTAAATGGACAGTTCTTATTGTAATCCAAATAAGACAGATTAATAGTATTTTCCTTTTCTGCGTCCCCCCCCCCCCTCGTTCCATGCGACATTGATGATTTCCAGGTTTTATTTTTATTGGATATAATTATAATAAAGAAAATAAAATGATATTAAATCAATAGTTTCCTTTTTGTTTTATTGTAATCTAATTATCAAAGATGATGATCTTTTTTTTTTTCCTCGTCCCCGGTCTGCACGATGCTGACAGTTTCCAGGTTTTATTTTATCGGATACAATGTTATGTACAACAAATAAAAATCTATTTAATTAACGGTTCCTCTTTGGTTTATTGTAATCCAATTATATTCGATTATTACTATTATTTTCCTCGTTTCTCTGGTCTGTGTGGGGCTGACAATTTGCAGGTTGTATTTTATTGGATACAATGTTATATACGGCGATCACAATCATAAGTGAAAAGTTCCTCTTTATTTTATTGTGATCAATTATAAAAGATTATTAATGTTATTATTATTTTCCTCGCCTGCTTCCTCCTCCCGGGTCAGTGTAGCGTGTAATAAGTTCTGTTTATATTTTATTGGATAAAATGTTATATATCACAAATATAATATAAAGTTAATTGATCCTCCTTAATTTTATTGTAATCAATTAGAATATATTAATACTTCCTCACCTGCGTTCTCATCCCTGGTCTGCACAGCGCTGACCGTTTTCAGGTTCTATTTTTATTGGATACAATGTTATATATAGTATCTCACAAAAGTAAGTACACCCCTCAGTGACATTTGTGTAAATCTTTTCTTCTATCTTTTCATGTGACAACACTGAAGAAATGACACTTGTCTACAATGTAAAGTAGTGAGTGTACAGCTTGTATAACAGTGTAAATTTGCTGTCCCCTCAAAATAACTCAACACACAGCCATTAATGTCTAAACCGCTGGCAACAAAAGTGAGTACACCCCTAAGTGAAAATGTCCAAGTTGGGCCCAATTTTCCCTCCCCGGTGTCATGTGACTCGTTAGTGTTACAAGGTCTCAGGTGTGAATGGGGAGCAGGTGTGTTAAATTTGGTGTTATCGCTCTCACTCTCTCATACTGGTCACTGGAAGTACAACATGGCACCTCATGGCAAAGAACTCTCTGAGGATCTGATAAGAAGAATTGTTGCTCTACATAAAGATGGCCTAGGCTATAAGAAGATTACCAAGACCCTGAAACTGAGCTGCAGCACGGTGGCCAAGACCATACAGCAGTATAACAGGACAGGTTCCACTCAGAACAGGCCTCGCCATGGTCCACCAAAGAAGTTGAGGTCACGTGCTCAGCGTCATATCCAGAGGTTGTCTTTGGGAAATAGACGTATGAGTGCTGCCAGCATTGCTGCAGAGGTTGTAGGGGTGGGGGGTCAGCCTATCAGTGCTCAGACCATACGCCACACACTGCATCAAATTGGTCTGCATGGCTGTTATCCCAGAAGGAAGCCTCTTCTAAAGATGATGTACAAGAAAGTCCACAAACAGTTTGCTGAAGACAAGCAGACTAAGGACATGGATTACTGGAACCATGTCCTGTGGTCTGATGAGACCAAGATAAACGTATTTGGTTCAGATGGTGACAAGCGTGTGTGGGGGCAACCAGGTGAGGAGGACAAAGACAAGTGTGTCTTGTCTACAGTCAAGCATGGTGGTGGGAGTGTCATGGTCTGGGGCTGCATGAGTGCTGCCGGCACTGGGGAGCTACAGATCATTGAGGGAACCATGAATGCCAACATGTACTGTGACATACTGAAGCAGAGCATGATCCCCTCCCTTCAGAGACTGGACCGCAGGGCAGTATTCCAACATGATAACCACCCAAAACACACCTCCAAGACCACCGCTGCCTTGCTAAAGAAGCTGAGGGTAAAGGTGATGGACTGGCCAAGCATGTCTCCAGACCTAAACCCTATTGATCATCTGTGGGATATCCTCAAACGGAAGGTGGAGGAGCGCAAGGTCTCTAACATCCACCAGCTCTGTGATGTCATCATGGAGGAGGGGAAGAGGACTCCAGTGACAACCTGTGAAGCTCTGGTGACCTCCATGCCCAAGAGGGTTAAGGCAGAGATACTGTACATGTAATATTAAGTGAATAGTCCCTCTTTATTGTAATCAATTATAATAAATAATAATTATTTTCCTCACCTGCGTCTTCCTGTACAGTCCGTACAGCGATGACCTGGGCTGTATATAATATACTCCTGACCACTGCACTCTATACACTGGGCTGTATATGATATACTCCTGACCACTACACTCTATACACTGGACTGTATATGATATACTCCTGACCACTACACTCTATACACTGGGCTGTATGTGATATACTCCTGACCTCTGCACTCTATACACTGGGCTGTATATGATATACTCCTGACCACTGCACTCTATACACTGGGCTGTATATGATATACTCCTGACCACTGCACTCTTTACACTGGGCTGTATATGATATACTCCTGACCACTACACTCTATACACTGGGCTGTATGTGATATACTCCTGACCCCTGCACTCTATACACTGGGCTGTATATGATATACTCCTGATCACTACACTCTATACACTGGGCTGTATATGATATACTCCTGACCACTGCACTCTATACACTGGGCTGTATATGATATACTCCTGACCCCTGCACACTGCACTCTATACACTGGGCTGTATATGATATACTCCTGACCACTGCACTCTATACACTGAGCTGTATATGATATACTCCTGATCACTGCACTCTATACACTGGGTTGTATATGATATACTCCTGATCACTGCACTCTATACACTGGGCTGTATATGATATACTCCTGACCCCTGCACTCTATACACTGGGCTGTATGTGATATACTCCTAACCACTGCACTCTATACACAGGGTTGTATATGATATACTCCTGACCCCTGCACTCTATACACTGGGCTGTATGTGATATACTCCTGACCCCTGCACTCTATACACTGTGCTGAGGTTTGTGTGTGTCTGTCATGTAGGATTCATTGTGCTGAGGTTTATGTGTGTCTGTCATGTAGGAGTCATTGTGCTGAGGTTTATGTGTGTCTGTCATGTAGGAGTCATTGTGCTGAGGTTTGTGTGTGTCTGTCATGTAGGAGTCATTGTGCTGAGGTTTATGTGTGTCTGTCATGTAGGAGTCATTGTGCTGAGGTTTATGTGTGTCTGTCATGTATGGGTCATTGTGCTGAGGTTTATGTGTGTCTGTCATGTAGGAGTCGTTGTGCTGAGGTTTATGTGTGTCTGTCATGTAGGAGTCATTGTGCTGAGGTTTATGTGTGTCTGTCATGTAGGAGTCATTGTGCTGAGGTTTATGTGTGTCTGTCATGTAGGAGTCGTTGTGCTGAGGTTTATGTGTGTCTGTCATGTAGGAGTCATTGTGCTGAGGTTTATGTGTGTCTGTCATGTAGGAGTCATTGTGCTGAGGTTTATGTGTGTCTGTCATGTAGAGGTCATTGTGCTGAGGTTTGTGTGTGTCTGTCATGTAGGAGTCATTGTGCTGAGGTTTATGTGTGTCTGTCATGTAGGAGTTATTGTGCTGAGGTTTATGTGTGTCTGTCATGTAGGAGTCATTGTGCTGAGGTTTATGTGTGTCTGTCATGTAGGAGTCATTGTGCTGAGGTTTATGTGTGTTTCTGTCGTGTAGGAGTCATTGTGCTGAGGTTTATGTGTGTCTGTCATGTAGAGGTCATTGTGCTGAGGTTTGTGTGTATCTGTCATGTAGGAGTCATTGTGCTGAGGTTCGTGTGTGTCTGTCATGTAGGAGTAATTGTGCTGAGGTTTATGTGTCTGTCATGTAGGAGTCATTGTGCTGAGGTTTGTGTGTGTCTGTCATGTAGGAGTCATTGTGCTGAGGTTTATGTGTGTCTGTCATGTAGAGGTCATTGTGCTGAGGTTTGTGTGTGTCTGTCATGTAGGAGTCATTGTGCTGAGGTTTATGTGTATCTGTCATGTAGGAGTCATTGTGCTGAGGTTCGTGTGTGTCTGTCATGTAGGAGTCATTGTGCTGAGGTTTATGTGTATCTGTCATATAGGAGTCATTGTGCTGAGGTTCGTGTGTGTCTGTTATGTAGGAGTCATTGTGCTGAGGTTTATGTGCGTCTGTCATGTAGGAGTCATTGTGCTGAGGTTTATGTGTGTCTGTCATGTAGAAGTCATTGTGCTGAGGTTTATGTGTGTCTGTTATGTAGGAGTCATTGTGCTGAGGTTTATGTGTGTCTGTTATGTAGGAGTCATTGTGCTGAGGTTTATGTGTGTCTGTCATGTAGGAGTCATTGTGCTGAGGTTTATGTGTGTCTGTCATGTAGGAGTCATGGTGCTGAGATTTATGTGTGTCTGTCATGTAGGAGTCATTGTGCTGAGGTTTGTGTGTGTCTGTCATGTAGGAGTCATTGTGCTGAGGTTTATGTGTGTCTGTCATGTAGGAGTCATTGTGCTGAGGTTTATGTGTGTCTGTCATGTAGGAGTCATTGTGCTGAGGTTTGTGTGTGTCTGTCATGTAGGAGTCATTGTGCTGAGGTTTATGTGTGTCTGTCATGTAGAGGTCATTGTGCTGAGGTTTGTGTGTGTCTGTCATGTAGGAGTCATTGTGCTGAGGTTTATGTGTGTCTGTCATGTAGGAGTTATTGTGCTGAGGTTTATGTGCGTCTGTCATGTAGGAGTCATTGTGCGGAGGTTTATGTGTGTCTGTCATGTAGGAGTCATTGTGCTGAGGTTTATGTGTGTCTGTCATGTAGGAGTCATTGTGCTGAGGTTTATGTGTGTCTGTCATGTAGAGGTCATTGTGCTGAGGTTTGTGTGTGTCTGTCATGTAGGAGTCATTGTGCTGAGGTTTGTGTGTGTCTGTCATGTAGGAGTTATTGTGCTGAGGTTTATGTGCGTCTGTCATGTAGGAGTCATTGTGCGGAGGTTTATGTGTGTCTGTCATGTAGGAGTCATTGTGCTGAGGTTTATGTGTGTCTGTCATGTAGGAGTCATTGTGCTGAGGTTTATGTGTGTTTCTGTCATGTAGGAGTCATTGTGCTGAGGTTTATGTGTGTCTGTTATGTAGGAGTCATTGTGCTGAGGTTTATGTGTATCTGTCATGTAGGAGTCATTTGGCTGAGGTTCGTGTGTGTCTGTCATGTAGGAGTCATGGTGCTAAGGTTTATGTGTGTCTGTCATGTAGGAGTCATTGTGCTGAGGTTTATGTGTGTCTGTCATATAGGAGTTATTGTGCTGAGGTTTATGTGCGTCTGTCATGTAGGAGTCATTGTGCGGAGGTTTATGTGTGTCTGTCATGTAGAAGTCATTGTGCGGAGGTTTATGTGTGTCTGTCATGTAGAAGTCATTGTGCTGAGGTTTATGTGTGTCTGTCATGTAGGAGTCATTGTGCTGAGGTTTATGTGTGTTTCTGTCATGTAGGAGTCATTGTGCTGAGGTTTATGTGTGTTTCTGTCGTGTAGGAGTCATTGTGCTGAGGTTTATGTGTGTCTGTCATGTAGAGGTCATTGTGCTGAGGTTTGTGTGTGTCTGTCATGTAGGAGTCATTGTGCTGAGGTTCGTGTGTGTCTGTCATGTAGGAGTCATTGTGCTGAGGTTTATGTGTGTCTGTCATGTAGGAGTCATTGTGCTGAGGTTTATGTGTGTTTCTGTCATGTAGGAGTCATTGTGCTGAGGTTTATGTGTGTCTGTCATGTAGGAGTCATTGTGCTGAGGTTTATGTGTGTCTGTCATGTAGGAGTCATTGTGCTGAGGTTTATGTGTGTTTCTGTCATGTAGGAGTCATTGTGCTGAGGTTTATGTGTGTCTGTCATGTAGGAGTCATTGTGCTGAGGTTTATGTGTGTTTCTGTCGTGTAGGAGTCATTGTGCTGAGGTTCGTGTGTGTCTGTCATGTAGGAGTCATTGTGCTGAGGTTTATGTGTGTCTGTCATGTAGGAGCCATTGTGCTGAGGTTTATGTGTGTCTGTCATGTAGAGGTCATTGTGCTGAGGTTTGTGTGTGTCTGTCATGTAGGAGTCATTGTGCTGAGGTTTGTGTGTGTCTGTCATGTAGGAGTCATTGTGCTGAGGTTTATGTGTGTCTGTCATGTAGAGGTCATTGTGCCGAGGTTTGTGTGTGTCTGTCATGTAGGAATCATTGTGCTGAGGTTCGTGTGTGTCTGTCATGTAGGAGTCATTGTGCTGAGGTTTGTGTGTGTCTGTCTTGTAGGAGTCATTGTGCTGAGGTTCGTGTGTATCTGTCATGTAGGAGTCATTGTGCTGAGGTTCATGTGCGTCTGTCATGTAGGAGTCATTGTGCTGAGGTTTATGTGTGTCTGTTATGTAGGAGTCATTGTGCTGAGGTTTATGTGTGTCTGTCATGTAGGAGTCATTGTGCTGAGGTTTATGTGTGTCTGTCATGTAGGAGTCATTGTGCTGAGTTTTATGTGTGTCTTTCATGTAGGGGTCATTGTGCTGAGGTTTATGTGTGTCTGTCATGTAGGAGTCATTGTGCTGAGGTTTATGTGTGTCTGTCAGACTCTAGCACAGTCACTAAAGCATATTATTGGATACAAGAACTGTGGCACATCATACAGCACACAGTCCGCTCACGGTTCAAGCCCCTCCCACCAACTTTTCATGGTGGCATCCTGCGTGTGCACCTACTTCCTCCCCTCTGGGTGCCCCTTCAAATATTACTTATAGCGCTGCCTCCCAGGGGCCCGCCAACGGCATCAGGAGAGGAGTACTGAGGCAGCACCCTGCTGACCCCTCCCACTGGCCATGATTGAACCGCATTGTAAAGAGAAGCACAGAGGTGATGACATCACAGGGTCCAAAAGTTTGTCATGAAAACAAAAAAGTTTTATTTAAAAAAAATCTCATTAGTGCAAGGAAGGCAAATGGAAGCAGACAAAACATTCAATCTCAGACAATCTCCAAGACGTTCATTCAGCATTTCCTAAATCAGCTTTCATGAACATGAATCCCCGGTGATCCCGCCATGAAGGTCCTCATTTAGGCACTTCCAGCTGTGGGGGTGACAGCGCTTTGTCCCTGTCTCCTCATCGTGTCTCCAGCATTGTTGCCAGAGTTGATCCCATTATTCTTGTGGGGGGCAGATTCAGACTTCCAGTCCCATGACCCCTCCACTTGTAGGCAGGTGCAGTCACCTCTTCCTCCACTAGGTGGCTCTGCTCCAGAATGTAGTGTCTGGTTACAGGAGATCGTGTCATCAGGTGTTAGGCCCCTTTTAGTTAGCGCCCTCCTCTAGTGATGTCATGGGTGAGTCACTGCCCACTTTGGGAGGAGCCCAAGTGCAGTTGGGACATGTGAGCCAAACACCCTACACCTTAACAGATGTCGCCAGCAAGTGGAGGCCCTAGACAGGGCTGGAGGTCGGGGAGGAGTAGATCTTCACCCAGAATGTTTTTTACATTTTTTAAATATTCTTTACATTATTAATAGCCCTGGGGGGGGGGGGGGGCTTTGGTGAAATATCAGGGGTTCTAACAGACCCCTGATGTCTCACTTCTGAAACAGAGAAAGTGATTGAGGACACAAACCTCCAATCCTATCTCTGCAGCCTCAGCTGCTATGGAATGAATGATCAGGAAGCCCTCTATACAGAGGCTTCCTGTTCATTCATAAACTAAAGCATAGTAAACAGGGGGGGGTCAAAGCAACAGATAAAGGGGGTCCTGGATAGGAGAGGGGGTGACTGAAGCAGCGGAGGGGGGCAAATCCATGGAACTGATCCCCCTGTGGCTCCCCTGCAGCAGCTGACAGTCAGCAGAAGAGAGGGGAGCCAGCTGTGCTGCAGGGAAAATGGAACTGCCTGCATCATAAAGCTACCCAGGCCGACTTGTTGAACTTCTGGAGCCCGGGCCCTATACAGGGGGGCTGGTGCTACCCCCTTATCAATGTCTTTGTGCTGGGCTATATATAACATACCCCTGGGTGGGAGACAAAGCAACAGATAAAGGGAACCCTGGACAGGAGAGGGGGTGATTGAAGTGGTGGAGGGGGAGTCATTCTCTGAAACCAATCCCCCTGTGGCTCCCCTGCAGCAGCTGACAGTCAGCAGGAGTGGGAGGAGGAAGAGAAGCCAGCTGTGCTGCAGGAAAAAGGGAAATGCCTGCATCATTTAGCTGCCCAGGCCCACCCCTGTTGAACTAATGGGGCCCGGGCCCTATACAGGGGGGCTGGTGCTACCCCCTTATCACCGTATCTGTGCTGGGCTCTACATATGGCATACTCCTGAGGGGGGATATAGCAGCAGATTAGGGGATCCTAGACAGGAGAGGGGGTGGCTGAAGTGACAGAGGGGGAGCCATTCCCTGAAACTGATCCCCCCCGTGGCTCCCCTTGCAGCAGCTGACAGTCAGCAGGAGGGGGAGGAGAAGAAGCCAGCAGTGCTGCAGGGAAAGGGGAATTGCCTGCACCATAAAGCTGCCTGGGCCCCCCTGTAGTAAACATGAAGTGGGTGAAGGGGGTCAAAGCAGCAGATAAAGGGGACAGGAGAGGGGGAGGTTGAAGTGGTGGAGGGGGACCAAACCTTGGAACCTATCCCCCTGTAGCTCCCCTGCAGCAGCTGACAATCAGCAAGAGGGGGAGGAGGAGAGGCCAGCTGTGCTGCAAGAAAAGGGCTCTGCCTGCACCATAAAGCTTCCCGTGCCCCCCTTGTTGAACTGATGGGGCCCGGGCCTTATACAGGAGGGCCCTTATTAGCGACCCTGACCATAAGGAAACCCATCCTGGGAAATGCCATGCAGCCATCACTGGAGTGCATTTCGATTGGAAACGGTAGCAAATAGTCTGCAGTTGAGCAGCACTGGGATATAATGAAACATGAACTAAAGGGGAAGTCCATATTCATATCACAAAGTTTATAGGAGAGACCAGTTGTGGTAAACATCTACATTAAGCACGAGTTACATCTACGATTTTCTCACTCTTGTACAATTTTCCTGGTATCTCCATGACGGTGATGGGTCAAAGTCCCGGGGACGTCTTGTTATTGCTTTTGCTTTTGCATATTTTCCCTTTCCTGAACAGCTTGGCCAGCCTGTTGCGGATCTGCTTGGTTTTAATCCCATAGATTAAGGGGTTAATCACGGGAGGGAGTAGAAGGTAGATATTTCCAAACAGGATATGCAGGTTGGGAATCGGACCGTTGGGAACCCGGTGCATCACAGAAAGGCCGATGAGGGGGATGTAGTAAACGAGGACGGCACATATGTGGGCGGCACAGGTACTGATGGCCTTCAGACTGGACTCCTTCACCAGACAAACAGCCTCCTTTATAATCAGCAGGTAGGAGATGGAGATGAACAGCGAGTCAATGCCCATGATGGAGGCGATGACAAACATTCCGTAGATGATGTTCACTCTTATGTCGCCGCAGGCCAACTTCATTACGTCCTGGTGGAGGCAGTAGGAATGGGTCAAGCGATTGCTCCACCAATAGGGCAGCCGCTTGATAATCAGGGGAATGGGGATCATCACCGCCAACCCTCTGGCCAGGTTGACCAGGGAGATCTTTGTAATGTTCTGGTGGGTTAAAATGGCAGTATACCGGAGAGGGTGGCAGATGGCCACGTATCGGTCTACGGCCATGGCCACTAGTATCCCAGACTCCAGGGCGGACAAGAAATGGAGGAAGAACATTTGAGCCAGGCAGGCATCAAAGGAGATGTTCTTGCGGGCAAACCAGACAATGTTCAGCATCTGGGGCATGACGGCGGTGGCGATCAGGAGCTCTATCACTGAAAGCATGAAGAGGAAGATGTACATGGGCTCATGAAGTTCCTGCTCCACCCTAATGATATAAATGAGGGTGGCATTCCCGAGGACCGCCACCATATACATTGAGAGGAAGAGCAATCCAAACCAGAAATTCAAGTCTTCTACGTACGGGAGGCCACCGAGGGTGAAATTACTGATATGGCTGCACGTTGAGTTGTTTGTCTCCGTCATGACCTGGATCACAGAAGCTGCATCTTGTCCTGCAACAAGAATGACATAATGCCCATTATGAGGGGTTCCCAACATCCCTGTGCTAATATCCCAGGTCTGTACACCCGCTGTGCCCATTATAAGGGATACCCGCCATCCCAATGCAGAGTTCCCGGGTCCGTACATGTGCCGTTCCCATTATGAGAGGTTCCCACCATCCCTGTCCTGAGTTTTCGGGTCTGTACACCCTTTGTGCCCATTATGAGGGGTTCCCACCATCCCTGTGCTGAGTTCCCGGGTCTGTACACCCGCTGTGCCCATTATGAGGGGTTTCCACCATCCCTGTGCTGAGTTCCCGGGTCTGTACACCCGCTCACCCGCTGTGCCCATTATGAGGGGTTCTCACCATCCCTGTGCTGAGTTCCCGGGTCTGTACACCCGCTGTGCCCATTATGAGGGGTTCATTTTGTTTATTGAAAAATCTTACAAACAACAACTTATATACAATAAAACCATAATAAATAAATAAAACATATTTACAAAATAATTGAATTTGATAATACAAAACAAGAACATAATAAATGGTACAAACCAAATTGCACACAACACAATCCCTACGGGAGAGCCAGACTAAGGAACATCACCGTCACCATGCATGGAGCCTTTTATCAAAAATATATTTCATCTTGAAAATCTAGGGGAGTGAATCAAGAATACAAAGAAAAGCCGCACACCCCGAGATCAACAGGCAGCAGCTACAGAGTCCTGATATTCCTCCACACCCTTATCCAGGCCTCCTGCTGCCACCTGCCTTTCTCAAGACCCCGAATCCTCCCATCCTCACCCAGAATGTCCTGCACCACCACTTCCACAGGGAGGATTTTACTCCATAAGGATACCTGACACCGTGCACTCCACGTGAAATAACGGATTACCAGACTAACTAAAAAAAGTGTTTCCAAATCATAATCCCGACGAGTCTGGAATGCCCCATACACCCACTCTGCATAACTCATATGGGGGAGGAAGGGTATACTCAGAGCCCTCCCAACCCTCTTGTACACCTCTATATTAAAAGGGCATTGAAGTAGAAAGTGATCCATGGACTCCACCACTCCTCCACACTCCACTCTCGGGCAGCCCCGATCACTCACGGAAAGAAACTTCAAGTTGCCCTTCACATATAGTTTTCCATGAAAGGCAAGCCAAGCCTGATCCCTAAACTTCATTGGGATTCTCTCCAAATTAATCAATCGCAAACCCACCCCCAAAACCTGGCTTGGGCAATCCCTCAAGGTTAGTGGCTCGCAAAAAACAGAGCTCATGATCCGCTTCTCAAGAAGTTTCCTTGGAAGAGATCTGACTTCTCCTGCTGTTACTTGCCACTGCCGAAGCATTTTCAAACACGGGGCAACATAAGCCGGGAGCTGTTCATGCTTGACCCTCAGGCTCTTCACTGGCCCACCATTTTCCCAGTCTCGCAGAAAGGGCCTAAACCAGGACTGGAAAATACCAACCCACCCAGGCGGTCTCTCTGCCAACATGTTACCAACATTGTACTTCACAAACATCAGAGAGAAAAAGACTACAGGGTTGACCATCCCTAGACCACCCTCCCGCCTAGGAAGGTAAGTCACATTCCTTTTGGCAAGGTTTATTCTGTTCCCCCATAACAGCTGCAAGAAACAATTAGAGATCCTGGTATAGAGAGAAACTGGCAAAATGCAAACAAAACTGACATACCGAAAAATCGGAATCAGGTAAGTCTTGATCAGATCAACCTTTTCCCTCAAGGAAAGCTGCCAACCTTTCCAGCTTGCCACCTTGGCATCGGCATTCTCCAGCCTGTTCACCCAATTTGTATGACCATAGTCACCTGGGCCGAATTCAATGCCTAGAACTCAAATTTTTTGTTGGGGCTCCGGGAAGTCATCCGGGAGAACAAAGCTCTCACCTTCCACGCCCATCCAGAAAGCTTCACAACTGTCCTGGTTGACCTTTGAGCCTGATGCCTCTGCATACTGCCCTATCACTGAGACCACCTCCTGTGCCTCCGCAGTCCCAGAGATAAAAACAGAAACATCATCAGCATAGGCCACAACCTTCAAAGGAGGCTCACCAGCGATGCCCAAAGGTACCCTACACAATGGTCCACTCTCTAGCCTTCTAATGAAGGGGTCGATTGCAAACACATATAGCAGAGGACTCAATGGACACCCCTGACGTCCTGGTGTAGTCCTGGTGTAGAATCCAAAAAACCCAACATCCTTGTCCGATCAAGGTTCCTTCCTCCCAGGAGATCAGCATAGTATGACCTGACAACCTCCAGGATCCCTTACCTAGACTTCGTCAGAGAGCCCATACTGTCCCTCAGGCCATTGACCATCTTAACTGCTAGCTCTGTTTGCAGTTCTGGTAAGGGTCAGGCGAATGGTATTTCCCATAATCCCTCTCCTGAACCAAAGAGGCGTGCCGGTCATATTGATGTCTCCTAAGGAGGAGCTTCACCTCAGAGATCGCCCCAGAATCTCCTCCATTCGAAACAAGGCGGTCAAGTTTCCTCCGCAAACGCTGGTAGGTGATATACTTATCTTGCTGCTTCTTTCTTCCTATGGCCTTGAAAAGCCCAACAGTCCGCTGTTTAACAAGCTCCCACCATTCTGACTTACTGTTGCAAAAGTCTAGGATCGTTACCTGTGCTTGAAAAAAATCCTCAAAGGATTGTCTTACTCTCTCGTTTTCCAGGAGGGCCGAATTCAATCTCCAGATACCCCTCCCCCTAGGTGGCATGTCTGGGGAATTCAGACTCACAGATAGAATACAGTGATCAGAAAACTCCACTGCCCGACACACAGGTGCCGAAAAAGCGGAGTCTCCCTTTAAAAAAAAAACCTATCTATCCTACTCTGACTACTACCTCGCTGAAAAGTGAACCCCGTGCTGTCTGGGCAACACTTAATGTGCGCATCTACCAGACCTGCTTCCCTAACTATCATATTAAGAAAAAGGGTGTCATAGCCCAGCTTATCTCTGAAACCTCTCCTGTCTTTAGACCTAGTAATGGTGTTGAAATCACCTCCAAAGATAACCTGCTAGGCCGTAAAAAGAAAAGGCTTAATCTTTGTAAAGAGGCATTTCCTGTCCCACTTCGTCTGGGGACCATAGATGTTAATCAGGCGCAAGTCCTGCCCCTTCACAGAGACGTCTAAGACCATGCATCTCCCTATCTCTACCTCAATTACCCGCCGGCACGTTACCATACCAGAAAAAAGGACTGCAACTCAGCTGTAAGGCTCGGCCGCAAGAGACCAAAATGAGGGACCACGTCTCCACTCCTTTTTTGCCAGATGTATATCGGCCAGACTACTCAGATGGGTTTCTTGCAAAAACAAAATGTCAGCATCAAACTCGCTGAGCAAAAATAAGGCCATATGACAAGCACTTACTGATCTTAAGCTGGCAACATTAATGGTTGCCACTTTTAACGGAGTGGGAACTGCCATTAGGGTAGTTGAGGCAGCCGTTTCTTAGCCTGACTACTCCCTCTTCCTGGAGAACCAGCGCGCTTCATTGTACCCTGGCACTCATCATCCATAGAGGATGCCGAACTGAAGGAGTCCCATTCATCCTCTTCATCTGAAAGGACCTCAAACTTATTTTCTAAAGGCAAAACTTTAGGATTTAAGGTAACTGAACCCCCTTTTTTCCTTCTTTTGCCCCTCCTCCTCCTATCCTCCAACCACTCCATATCATCCTTAGACAAACCAGGCTCAACAGCCTCCTCACCCCTATCCTCCCCTTCACCCCCCTCCTCCCCACTCCCCCTTCCCTTATTTACCACCAGGCCAGCCTCTCCACCATCCTCCCCACTCCTCTGCACCCCACGATCCTCAATAGAAACCCTGCAGCGTCGGGGGAGGGGGGTTGGCACCACACCTGACGCACCTGCCTCAGTACCTCTTGCTGCCTCTGCAATTTTAAAAGACACAGAAGGATTGGACACATTTTTGGCAACTGATACCTTACCTACAGAAGACACGGGCACACTAGGTAAACGCACAGACTGGGGAGACACAGACATATTAGGTATTGGCACAGACTGGGGCATCACAGATTGGGGAGACACATTAGGTATTGGCACAGACTGGGGAGACACAGACACATTAGGTATTGGCACAGACTGGGGCACCACAGACTGGGGAGACACAGACATATTAGGTATTGGCACAGACTGGGGCACCACAGATTGGGGAGACACATTAGGTATTGGCACAGACTGGGGCATCACAGACTGGGGAGACACATTAGGTATTGGCACAGACTCAGATGGACTCACAGGCACCCCAGCTGCTGAGCTCCAAGCATCCTCCATGTCCATGCGGAAGAACTCTCTCATGAGCTCAGGATTGTTGTGCATTGCCTCGGGGCACTGACTGTAAGGATGTCCCACCGCATTGCACAGATTGCACCTGATGATATTACAGTCTTTTGCCAAATGTCCTATACCCTGACACAGAGAGCACTTCATCACTGGACAGGAGGATGCAAGATGTCCTTTATCTCCACACTTATTGCAGAGCTTTGGCTGGCCTGGATAGAAGATGGTCAGCCTGTCCCTCCCCAGGAAAGCTGAGGATGGCAGATGCTGGACGACATTATCAACAACCTTTAATTTTAGCTGCACAGCCCATCCCCCGTCCATATTCCCCGATCGTCCACAATCTTTTTCAGGGGGCTCAGGACGTCTCCATACCTCCTTAACCATACAGATAAATCCCCTTGTGGTATGGATTCATTGCGGACCAAAATTGTGACCATTTTAATGAGGGGCTGGCGTGAAACAAGCTTTGGGATGAGCCCTTTCCAGTCCGGCAGGCCCCTACACACGTGCTCATACTTCTCCCAAAATATGTCCAAAGACTCCGGACGGATAAAGGACAAATCATATTCATAGGAACCTGCTGGACTGATCAGGGCGAAGATATCTGTGGGTGTAAACCCCATCTGTAGAATCTTATCCACCACTGTCCTCCTATGTGGGGGGATTCCACCGCCCTCCCATTTTAACTGCACAACATTCCTCCTTTTAAACATGGAGGAAGATAAAACATTTTCATGCTCCTTCCCTGCTTGCTCCCCCTTCCCAGATCCTGTAGCAGCAACACCAGCATAAGTTTTTCTTCCACCAGCAGCATTTGCAGTCTTGTCCTTAGACACAATCAAACCTGCTGGCAGAGAGTCTGAATCAGCTGGGATAGCAGTCTTCTGATTAGAGGCAGGACCCTCCCCCTCCCCCGAGCACATGGTTTCTTTTCTGGGATCAATCACAGTCATGGTTGCTGCAGACTCCTGGAAAGTTGTAGCACTACTGCACCCAGCATCTCCTCCACCATTCACAGGAACAGCCGCTGTGCCTGGTCTGGGCAAAGTCTCTGTATTGTCCATTGACCTCTCTGCAGACTGAAGCTGACGGTTATTAGCAGATGTTATTGCATGTTGTACATTGTCTATGGGTCTGGGCTGACTGCCTGCAGTACTACAACCCTCAGCAAGCACATTGTCATTAAAGTTCACACCATCATCCTGCACACACACTGTACCTGCACCTTGTCTCTCCACAGGTCTTTCTTCCACAGGGCTACGAACGGCGTCCATCTTTTCCTCTCCATCCTGGGAAGCCACACCTGGAGTGGGTTCAAGTTTATTGATGAAATCCAGCATGCCAGAACCTTCAACCTCCTGCTCAGATGTTCCACATTGCTGGGGAGTGAAGGGGACAGAGGCCTCCACCATTGAGGACTCAGCAGATGTCTGAGGTGTTGAAGAGCTGGGCTCATCCTCCGGGCCCACTTTCTCACTCTCTGCTGTCTGTAGCTGCATCTCCTCACTGGTCTCCTCACCCTCCATGCAGGAAGCAGCTCCTCTTCTCATTTGGCTGAATCTTTCTTCATTCTTATATTTTTCTTTAAATTCAACACTATTCTCCTTCAGAGAACTCACCAGTTCTTTCTGTTTCCGCAGAGCTTGTTCCACGTCTTTCAGCTCAGGCCTCAGAGCTGGTCTTTTCTTGCTGAACACTTTGACACAAATCTGCTTTTTCTTTTTCAATTCATTTTTCAAAGCTACCAACTTCTCCTCTTCCTTCTCAATCCGCTTCAGCGTTTCAATAACCCTCCGTCTAAAGGCAGACAGGGACTCATCCTTCCTTGGACCAGGCCCAGTGTCGTCCACAGGCTGAGGCTTATCCAGGGGGCCTCCACCAGGGTCCTCCCCAGGATCCTGCATCACTCCTGGGGCAGAGGAGCAACTCTAGTCCCTGGTCTCTGGAAGCACAGGAGCAAAGGAACCAGCAACCTCACACCTCGCTGTCAGGGAGTGGGTTCCTACCATCCCTGTGCCGAGTTTCCGGGTCTGTACACTCGCTGTGCCCATTATGAGGGGTTCCTACCATCCCTGTGCCGAGTTCCGGGTCTGTACACCCGCTGTGCCCATTATGAGGGGTTCTCACCATCCCTGTGCCGAGTTCCCCCTGAATTCTTTTTCTCATGAAGAATGTTCTGACCTCCTGACTGTCCCTGTTCCAGCTGTCCTCTATAGGCACCTCATTGGAACACACAGCCCCCTCCAGCCTGAGGTCATAGGAGCAAAACCTTCCACCAATATCCATTCATTGATATTTGTTGGGTAAAAATACAAAGATAGGTTGGCACCTAATCTCTTAAATCCCCCTACCATCAAAAAGGGATTCTTTGAAAACTTAACCGGTTTCTACCAATGCAGAAGATGCCGGGTCTGCTCGTTTAATGGCTGTCCACAACTCAAACTTTTGTTTCATCTAGCACGTCTCGTGAGCATACCATAGAGCCCTTCATCATGTGCTCTACAGAGGGGGTCGTCTATTTACTTCAATGTCCGTGTGGACTCCAATATGTTGGAAAAACTAAACGACCGCTCTCTGTTCGCCTAAACGAGCATATTACCAACATTAAAAATGGTTTCCTCAAACATTCTGTATCAAAGCATTAACCCTTTGTTTCATAACAAGGACCCCACCAAAACAATATTTTTAGGTATTGATAAGTACTGCCCACAATGGAGGGGTAGTTCCCTTGTTAGGAGCATATCAAAGCTTGAAATGTCATGGATCCACAGGTTGAAATGTTATGCCCCCTTTGGCCTTAACATCGACGTGGATGTAATTTCCTTTATAGACAACTCTTAAACGAACGAATTAAAGTTTTTTCGATGCTTATGGATTTTTAATTTTTAATTAATTTTATTTTTGCTTATTTTATTTTTATATTATTAATTCATTTTAGCTAATATTGTTTATGTAAACTGGATGTGAGTTGATGATTGGGACACTTCTATTTAGTAGTCCCTTCCACAGTTTTTTGATTCTCCGGGCACCACTAAGATGACCTATTTATCTCTACCCACATCCATTATATATTTATTTAATATTTATCCATTTTTATTCACAGTTCTTAGAACTTGTAGAATATTATTTGTATATTTGTTTATGCAGCTTTTGAATTTGTTTGAGATCCCCATGTTAAGCTATGGATGTTCTTGTCTATCTATCCCCCTGATGACCACAATCATCAATTGATATTTTATCTATATTAGTGTCCCGGATTCAAGTATTTTGTTGATTGTGTCCATAATTTAAATTCACTTCAACAAATATTTTCTACCCCTGTAGTGTATCTTTAGGTGCTGTTATCTTTTGGTAATTCACTGCAGGTTTATTTTTGCTCTTATCTTTCTTGCCATTATTTTTGCCATATTACAATAGGGCGGACTAGGCATCACCAGCCCGCCATGTTAAATTTAATTGTGTCTCTATCCTCACCTCAGATCGAGGTGTTGTATTGTTGTGTATTTAAACGTGATGTGTCAGTGCTTTGCCCGTGCCCCAGACGACGTCATCCTATGACGAAACGCGTGTCGGGTGGACAGGATGTGCTGACGTCATTGCGTTTGGTCCTCTGAGCTGTGTATCCCGGATCCCCTGGGACAAGGCCATGGCTGGGTGTTTAGCCAAAAGCTGTTTGTTGCTTGCCTTCTGGTAAGCGTGCATTTCTCACGGTGATCAGCACTTATTGGTGACGGAAGATTGCACATATATATCACTATATCTTAGTTGATAATTTGGACTTTGATATCTGATTTTTCATTAAGTCTCACATCCACCTTTGATACTTTGCCATCACATCCTTTTGGACTTTTATTCATTTAAGTATCCAATTTGTGTTGTCATTTATACATATTTTTTTTCACATTCATGTATATATATATATATTCAATTTATTCAGCACTGGTCCACCACTAGTGTTTTCACTGTCAGTGCAGTTATCTCCTCCTTTTTTTGATGTTATATGTGTGTATCCCATATATTAGTTGCTGCTTTATGTTCACCTACCTTTAGTTTTAATCAATTCAGTCAGGAGCGCGGCATTTTCCTTTTTCCATTAAAAATACAGGAGCGCTGCAAATACCATCATCCACATAGCAGGGAAAACTCCATCCACCCCCTCACCCATTCCATCGACCCATCCTTTATCCATCCATAGACCCAACCCCCCACTCACCCATTCCATCCCTCTATCCTTCATCCATCCATCCATAGACCCAACCAACCACTCACTCATTCCATCCCTCCATCCACCCATAGACCCAACTACCCACTCACCCATTCCATCCCCCCATCCTTAATCCATCCATAGACCCAACCACCCACTCACCCATTCCATCCCCCCATCCTTCATCCACAGACACAACCCCCCACTCACCCATTCCATCCATCCTTCATCCAGCCATAGACCCAACCACCCACTCACCCATTCCATTCCTCCATCCACCCATAGACCCAACCACCTACTCATCAATTCCATCCCTCCATCCATAGACCCAACCACCCACTCACCCACTCCATCCCCCCATCCTCCATCCATCCATAGACCCAACCACCCACTCACCCATTCCATCCCCCCATCCTTCATCCATCCATAGACCCAACCACCCACTCACCCATTGCATCCCCCCATCCTTCATCCATCCATAGACCCAACCACCCACTCACCCATTCCATCCCCCCATCCTTCATCCATAGACACAACCCCCCACTCACCCATTCCATCCATCCTTCATTAAGCCATAGACCCAACCACCCACTCACCCATTCCATCCCTCCATCCACCCATAGACCCAACCACCCACTCATCAATTCCATCCCTCCATTCATAGACCCAACCACCCACTCACCCACTCCATCCCCCCATCCTCCATCCATCCATAGACCCAACCACCCACTCACCCATTCCATCCCTCAATACATCCATCCATAGACCCATCCACCCACTTATCCATTCCATCCCTCCATCCATAGTCCCAACCACCCACTCACCCATTCCATCTATCCATCCATCCATCCATCCATCCATAGACCCAACCCCCCACTCACCCATTCCATCTCTTCATCCTTCATTCATCCATAGACCCAACCACCCACTCCCCTATTCCATCCCCCCATCCTTCATCCATCCATAGACCCAACCGCCCACTCACCCATTCCATCCTTCCATCCATCGACCCAACCACCCACTCACCCATTCCATCCCCCCATCCTTCATCCATAGACCCAACCAACCACCCACTCACCCATTATCATCCCCCCATCCATCCATAGACCCAAACCACCCACTCACCCATTCCATTCCTCCATCTTTCATTCATCCATAGACCCAACCACCCACTCACCCATTCCATCCCTCCATCCATCCATAGACCCAACCACCCACTCATCCATTCCATCCCTCCATCCATCCATAGACCCAACCACCCACTCACCCATTACCATCCCCCCATCCATCCATCCATAGACCCAAACCACCCACTCACCCATTCCATTCCTCCTTAGGATAGGGACGATTGTAGACACGCACCCATACTCACTCAGGTTGGACTGGTGTCTTTATTCAACCTTACTAACTATGTAACTATCCTTCACCCATCCATAGATCCAACCACTCACTCAACCATTCCATCCATCCATCCATCGACCCAACCACCCACTCATCCATTTCCTCCCTCCATCCATAGACCCAACCACCTGCTCACCCATTGCATCCCTCCATCCTTCATCCATTCATAGATCAAACCACCTAATCACCCATTCCATCCCTCCATCCTTCATCCATTCATAGATCAAACCACCTAATCACCCATTCCATCCCTCCATCTTTCATCCATCCATAAACCCAACCACCCACTCACCCATTGCATCCCTCCATCCTTCACCTATCCATAGATCCAACCACCCACTCACCCATTCCATCCATCCATCTATCCATTCATCCATCTTTCCATCAGTCCATTCACCTGCTCACCTATCTGTCCATATTTCAATCTGTACCTGCCAACCAGCCATTCACCCATCCAACTGTCCATCAATGTATCCACTTACTCACCCATCCATCCATCTGTCCATCCATTCATCCATCCACCTACTCAATGATCCAAGCACCCATCCGCCCAACCAGCTACACACTCCATCCATCCATCCATCCACACACGCACTCATCACCCCATCCATCCATCTGTTCATCTGTACATCCACCTACTTACCCACCAAACCACCCACTGACCCATTCCATCCATCCATCCACCTATTCATCCATGCATGCACCCACTCAATCATCCTACCACCCATTCACCTTCCCAACCACTCACACATTTCATCCATCCACCCATCCATCCACTCGCCCACCCATCCATCCATCTGTCCAGCAGTCCATCAGTTAATCCACCTACTCACCCAAACATCCATCTGTCTGTCCATCCATCCATCCGTCCACCCAGCTACCCCCTCACTCATTTTAAGAAAACAAACATTGCAAGAACCTGAAGAGACGTCAGCCCGGCTGCCATGACCCCTCCCACTACCAAATGCTGCTCAATGTGTTGGTGAACCGAGTTAAACCCTTTCTTATTTATAGACTTGAAATAAGCAATAAGGTGTTCAGACTTCACTGGCTGCATGCTTGCCATAAAGAAGTCAAGGGAAAATCCTAGAGCTGGAGATAACCAGGTAACCTGCATTTTCTGATGGAGGTCAACAGTCTTCAGATCCTAAGTCATTAAGCCTTACCTCTGTACAAACTGCAGGATCCTTTCCTCCTAAGTCCAGGACACAAGGTGTTCCATCCTCCAGAGTACAGCCAGGTCGGGGGATTCATAGAGGAAGGTCCAGCCAGGGATACAATCCATCAATGGACATCCTATGGACAGCTCCGGACGCTGCGGGGAGAAGTGTACTGTCTGATGATGAGGAACATCTGGAGAACCTAGAGGAAGTCCTGGTAGTGGCAGTCGTGGGGACAATCAAGAAAAGAGGAAGTCACTGTTACTGGCAATCATATAAACATCATACGGAAATATTTTCCTATCACAGGAGCTGACACTCGGCCAAGTCCAGAGCACACAGTGACAGATATATGACATATCGCTGCACGTTCTCTTCCTGTACTTAAAAACTGGGAAAGCTATAAATGGAAAGTCTCATCTCCAACGTGCTATTCCGAGAGAGTCCTAATTCACTCGTCTTCACTCCGGGTTTATAGAAGGGACTGAATTGTGTAAACAGGACTGGAAGGCGAGAGCTCTGAGCTCTGATCTACATCGAACGTCCTCATCAGAGGAGCCAACAGGACAAGCCTCCTCCCAGGAGTTCTGAGTTCATGGCAGAAGATTCTGTATTAGAGCTGAACTCCAGGCAAACAGCTAAATACACAAATCACATTCACATATAGGAGCCTCCTAAAGAATTTGTATTTCTGTCCATCCAGTCCTGACATTTACACAGCTCTGTCACACAGTATGGCCCTGAGTGGTAGGGAAGGAGACCTGATTTTTCTCTTATGCAGTTCAGTAATACTCACAGATCTTTTCCCTCCCCCAGACTTCTACTGGATAGTGAAAAGAGAAGCAGTGTAACATTGTTTATAACACTGTTTATCTCCAAAAGATATCACTCCTAGTTACTCCCCCCACCAGTTGATTGATATCCCTCCATGTCTCCTCTCACCCATGTCAGTTATCTCCTCTCGCCTGTGTCAGTTATCTCCCCTCACCTGTGTCAGTTATCTCCTCTCACCTGTGTCAGTTATCTCCTCTCACCTGTGTCAGGTATCTCCTCTCACCTGTGTCAGGTATCTCCTCTCACCTGTGTCAGTTATCTCCTCTCACCTGTGTCAGTTATCTCCCCTCACCTGTGTCAGTTATCTCCTCTCACCTGTGTCAGTTATCTCCTCTCACCTGTGTCAGGTATCTCCTCTCACCTGTGTCAGTTATCTCCTCTCACCTGTGTCAGTTATCTCCTCTCACCTGTGTCAGTTATCTCCTCTCACCTGTGTCAGTTATCTCCCCTCACCTGTGTCAGTTATCTCCTCTCACCTGTGTCAGTTATCTCCTCTCACCTGTGTCAGTTATCTCCTCTCACCTGTGTCAGGTATCTCCTCTCACCTGTGTCAGGTATCTCCTCTCACCTGTGTCAGTTATCTCCTCTCGCCTGTGTCAGTTATCTCCTCTCACCTGTGTCAGTTATCTCCTCTCACCTGTGTCAGTTATCTCCTCTCACCTGTGTCAGGTATCTCCTCTCACCTGTGTCAGTTATCTCCTCTCACCTGTGTCAGGTATCTCAGTGTAGTCTTTCCTCTGCCTCTCTCTCCGGTAGCTGTGGGATCTCCTCGGTGACGGATCATTTATAGGGAATGTTGGGATCCCGGAGGACTCATCCGGTTGATGTCCCCGTGGGGAGATCAGGGGACTCTCTGCAGTATAATGATGCCTTCATTATGGAGGTGGACATTCTCTGAAGGCTCGGCTGTCCCCACAGACTCCACAATCACCACCAGAGAAGACCTTCATCTCCTTTATATTTATATATATATATTAGTGTCCAATGAATAAATTCTACTCAACAGTACAAATATTTTCCCTGTTTTTCTATCCCCTTAAAATTGGAGAAATTTATAATCACCCAGAAAAACCTCGTCATCTGCTGGTCTCTGATTGGGCGAGTTATTATTATTCCCTCCATCCATAGACCCAACCACCCACTCACCCATTTCATCCCTCCATCCATCCATAGACCCAACCACCCACTCACCCATTCCTCCATCCATCCATCTATAGACCCAACCACCCACTCACCCATTCCATCCCCCCATCCTTCATCCATCCATAGACCCAACCACCCACTCACCCATTCCATCCCTCCATCCATCCATAGACCCAACCACCCACTCACCCATTCCTCCATCCATCCATCTATAGACCCAACCACCCACTCACCCATTCCATCCCCCTATCCTTCATCCATCAATTGACCCAACCACCCACTCACCCATTCCATCCCCCTATCCTTCATCCATCAATAGACCCAACCACCCACTCACCCATTCCATCCCCCCATCCTTAATCCATCCATAGACCCAACCACCCACTCACCCACTGCATTACCCTATCCTTCATCCATCCATAGACCCAACCACCCACTCACCCATTTCATCCCTCCATCCATCCATAGACCCAACCACCCACTCACCCATTCCATCCCCCATTCCTTCATCCAGCCATAGACCCAACCACCCACTCACCCATTCCACCCCCCCATCCTTCATCCATCCAAAGACCCAACCACCCACTCACCCACTCACCCATTCCATCCCTCCATCCATCCATAGACCCAACCACCCACTCACCCATTCCATCCCCCATTCCTTCATCCAGCCATAGACCCAATCACCCACTTACCCATTCCACCCCCCCATCCTTCATCCATCCAAAGACCCAACCACCCACTCACCCATTCCATCCCCCCATCCTTCATCCATAGACACAACCCCCCACTCACCCATTCCATCCATCCTTCATCCAGCCATAGACCCAACCACCCACTCACCCATTCTATCCCTCCATCCACCCATAGACCCAACCACCCACTCACCTATTCCATCCCCCCATCCTCCATCCATCCATAGACCCAACCACCCACTCGCCCATTCCATCCCTTCATCCATCCATCCATAGACCCAACCACCCACTCACCCATTCCATCCCTCCATCCATCCATCCATAGACCCAACCACCCACTCGCCCATTCCATCCCTCCATGCATCCATCCATAGACCCAACCACCCACTCACCCATTCCATCCCCCCATCCTCCATCCATCCATAGACCCAACCACCCACTCGCCCATTCCATCCCTCCATCCATCCATAGACCCAACCACCCACTCACCCATTCCATTCCTTCATCCATCCATCGACCCAACCACCCACTCACCCATTCCATTCCCCCATCCATCCATAGACCAAACCACCCACTCACCCATTCAATCCCTCCATCCATCCATCGACCTAACCACCCACTCACCCATTCCATCCATCCTTCATCCATCCATCCATAGACCCAACCACCTACTCACCCATTCCATCCCTCCATAGACCCAACCACCCACTCACCCATTCCATCCCCCCATCCTCCATCCATCCATAGACCCAACCACCCACTCGCCCATTCCATCCCTCCATCCATCCATCCATAGACCCAACCACCCACTCACCCATTCCATCCCTCCATCCATCCATCCATAGACCCAACCACCCACTCGCCCATTCCATCCCTCCATCCATCCATCCATAGACCCAACCACCCACTCACCCATTCCATCCCCCCATCCTCCATCCATCCATAGACCCAACCACCCACTCGCCCATTCCATCCCTCCATCCATCCATAGACCCAACCACCCACTCACCCATTCCATTCCTCCATCCATCCATAGACCGAACCACCAACTCACCCATTCCATCCCTACATCCATCCATCGACCCAACCACCCACTCACCCATTCCATCCCTCCATCCATCCATCGACCCAACCACCCACTCACCCATTCCATCCATCCTTCATCCATCCATCCATAGACCCAACCACCTACTCACCCATTCCATCCCTCCATAGACCCAACCACCCACTCACCCATTCCATCCCCCCATCCTCCATCCATCCATAGACCCAACCACCCACTCGCCCATTCCATCCCTCCATCCATCCATCCATAGACCCAACCACCCACTCACCCATTCCATCCCTCCATCCATCCATCCATAGACCCAACCACCCACTCGCCCATTCCATCCCTCCATCCATCCATCCATAGATCCAACCACCCACTCACCCATTCCATCCCCCCATCCTCCATCCATCGATAGACCCAACCACCCACTCGCCCATTCCATCCCTCCATCCATCCAAAGACCCAACCACCCACTCACCCATTCCATCCCCCCATCCTTCATCCATAGACACAACCCCCCACTCACCCATTCCATCCATCCTTCATCCAGCCATAGACCCAACCACCCACTCACCCATTCTATCCCTCCATCCACCCATAGACCCAACCACCCACTCATCAATTCCATCCCTCCATCCATAGATCCAACCACCCACTCACCTATTCCATCCCCCCATCCTCCATCCATCCATAGACCCAACCACCCACTCGCCCATTCCATCCCTTCATCCATCCATCCATAGACCCAACCACCCACTCACCCATTCCATCCCTCCATCCATCCATCCATAGACCCAACCACCCACTCGCCCATTCCATCCCTCCATGCATTTATCCATAGACCCAACCACCCACTCACCCATTCCATCCCCCCATCCTCCATCCATCCATAGACCCAACCACCCACTCGCCCATTCCATCCCTCCATCCATAGACCCAACCACCCACTCACCCATTCCATTCCTTCATCCATCCATCGACCCAACCACCCACTCGCCCATTCCATCCCTCCATCCATCCATCCATAGATCCAACCACCCACTCACCCATTCCATCCCCCCATCCTCCATCCATCGATAGACCCAACCACCCACTCGCCCATTCCATCCCTCCATCCATCCAAAGACCCAACCACCCACTCACCCATTCCATCCCCCCATCCTTCATCCATAGACACAACCCCCCACTCACCCATTCCATCCATCCTTCATCCAGCCATAGACCCAACCACCCACTCACCCATTCTATCCCTCCATCCACCCATAGACCCAACCACCCACTCATCAATTCCATCCCTCCATCCATAGATCCAACCACCCACTCACCTATTCCATCCCCCCATCCTCCATCCATCCATAGACCCAACCACCCACTCGCCCATTCCATCCCTTCATCCATCCATCCATAGACCCAACCACCCACTCACCCATTCCATCCCTCCATCCATCCATCCATAGACCCAACCACCCACTCGCCCATTCCATCCCTCCATGCATTTATCCATAGACCCAACCACCCACTCACCCATTCCATCCCCCCATCCTCCATCCATCCATAGACCCAACCACCCACTCGCCCATTCCATCCCTCCATCCATAGACCCAACCACCCACTCACCCATTCCATTCCTTCATCCATCCATCGACCCAACCACCCACTCACCCATTCCATTCCTCCATCCATCCATAGACCAAACCACCCACTCACCCTTTCCATCCCTCCATCCATCCATCGACCTAACCACCCACTCACCCATTCCATCCATCCTTCATCCATCCATCCATAGACCCAACCACCTACTCACCCATTCCATCCCTCCATAGACCCAACCACCCACTCACCCATTCCATCCCCCCATCCTCCATCCATCCATAGACCCAACCACCCACTCGCCCATTCCATCCCTCCCTCCATCCATCCATCCATAGACCCAACCACCCACTCACCCATTCCATCCCTCCATCCATCCATCCATAGACCCAACCACCCACTCACCCATTCCATCCCCCCATCCTCCATCCATCCATAGACAAAACCATCCACTCGCCCATTCCATCCCTCCATCCATCCATAGACCCAACCACCCACTCACCCATTCCATTCCTCCATCCATCCATAGACCGAACCACCAACTCACCCATTCCATCCCTACATCCATCCATCGACCCAACCACCCACTCACCCATTCCATCCCTCCATCCATCCATCGACCCAACCACCCACTCACCCATTCCATCCATCCTTCATCCATCCATCCATAGACCCAACCACCTACTCACCCATTCCATCCCTCCATAGACCCAAACACCCACTCACCCATTCCATCCCCCCATCCTCCATCCATCTATAGACCCAACCACCCACTCGCCCATTCCATCCCTCCATCCATCCATCCATAGACCCAACCACCCACTCACCCATTCCATCCCTCCATCCATCCATCCATAGACCCAACCACCCACTCGCCCATTCCATCCCTCCATCCATTCATCCATAGACCCAACCACCCACTCACCCATTCCATCCCCCCATCCTCCATCCATCGATAGACCCAACCACCCACTCGCCCATTCCATCCCTCCATCCATCCATAGACCCAACCACCCACTCACCCATTCCATTCCTCCATCCATCCATAGACCAAACCACCCACTCACCCATTCCATCCCTCCATCCATCCATCGACCCAACCACCCCACTCACCCATTCCATCCCTCCATCCATCCATCGACCCAACCACCCACTCACCCATTCCATCCACCCTTCATCCATCCATCCATAGACCCAACCACCTACTCACCCATTCCATCCCTCCATAGACCCAACCACCTACTCACCCATTCCATCCCTCCATCCATCCATAGACCCAACCACCCACTCGCCCATTCCATCCCTCCATCCATCCATAGACCCAACCACCCACTCGCCCATTCCATCCCTCCATCCATCCATCCATAGACCCAACCACCTACTCACCCATTCCATTCCTCCATCCATCCATAGACCCAACCCCCCACTCACCCATTCCATCCCTCCATCCTTCATTCATCCACAGACCCAACCACCCACTCACCCATTCCATCCCTCCATCCTTTATTCATCCACAGACCCAACCACCCACTCACCCATTCCATCCCTCCATTCTTCATACATCCATAGACCCAACCACCCACTCAACCATTCCATCCCTCCATCCATCCATAGACCCAACCCCCCACTCACCCATTCCATCCCTCCATCCTTCATTCATCCACAGACCCAACCACCCACTCACCCATTCCATCCATCCATCCTTCATTCATCCGTAGACCCAACCACTCACTCACCCATTCCATCCCTCCATCCTTTTACCATTCATAGACCCAACCACCTACTTACCCATTCCGTTCATTTATCCATCAGTCCATCTTTCCATCAGTCCATTCACCTACTCACTTATCTGTCCATATTTTAATCTGTACCTGCCAACCAGCCATTCACCCATCCAACTGTCCATCAATGTATCCACTTACTCACCCATCCATCCATCTGTCCATCCATTCATCCATCCACCTACTCAATGATCCAAGCACCCATCCACCCAACCAACCACACACTCCATCCATCCATCTATCCATCCACACATGCACTCATCATTTATCACCCATCCATTCATCTGTTCATCCGTACATCCACCTATTTACCCACCAAACCACCCACTGACCCATTCCATCCATCCATCCACCTATTCATCCATCCATCGATTCATCCATCCATCCATCGATTCATCCATGCATGTACCCACTCAATCATCCTACCACCAACTCAACCGTTCCATCCATCCAGGCACTCATCCATCCAATCATCCTACCACCCACTTACCTTCCCAACCACTCACACATTTCATCCATTCATCCATCCACTCACCCATCCATCCATCTGTCCATCAGTCTATCAGTTAATCCACCTACTCACCCAAACATCCATCTGTCTGTCTGTCTGTCCGTCCATCCATCCATCCATCCGTCCGTCCACCCAGCTACCCCCTCACTCATTTTAAGAAAACAAACATTGCAAGAACCTGAAGAGACCGGATGCCATGACCCCTCCCACTACCAAATGCTGCTCAATGTGTCGGTGAACCGAGTTAAACCCTTTCTTATTTATAGACTTGAAATAAGCAATAAGGTGTTCAGACTTCACTGGCTGCATGCTTGCCATAAAGAAGTCAAGGGAAAATCCTAGAGCTGGAGATAACCAGGTAACCGGCATTTTCTGATGGAGGTTAACAGTCTTCAGATCCTAAGTCATTAAACCTTACCTCTGTACAAACTGCAGGATCCTTTCCTCCTAAGTCCGGGACACAAGGTGTTCCATCCTCCAGAGTACAGCCAGGTCAGAGGATTCATAGAGGAAGGTCCAGCCAGGGATACAATCCATCGATGGACATCTTATGGACAGGTCCGGACCCTGCGGTGAGAAGTGGACCGTCTGATGATGAGGAACATCTGGAGAACCTAGAGGAAGTCCTGGTAGTGGCAGTCATGGGGACAATCAAGAAAAGAGGAAGTCACTGTTACTGGCAATCATATAAACATCATACGGAAATATTTTCCTATCACAGGAGCTGACACTCGGCCAAGTCCAGAGCACACAGTGACAGATATATGACATATCGCTGCACGTTCTCTTCCTGTACTTAAAAACTGGGAAAGCTATAAATGGAAAGTCTCATCTCCAACGTGCTATTCCGAGAGAGTCCTAATTCACTCGTCTTCACTCCGGGTTTATAGAAGGGACTGAATTGTGTAAACAGGACTGGAAGGCGAGAGCTCTGAGCTCTGATCTACATCGAACGTCCTCTTTAGAGGAGCCAACAGGACAAGCCTCCTCCCAGGAGTTCTGAGTTCATGGAAGAAGATTCTGTATTATGGGGCGTACACAAGGTCAGACTTTTCAGCTACAAAAGTCCGACGGACCAAATCCGGCGGACAATCCGATCGTGTGTGGGCTTCCCCGGACTTTCAGCGGACTTTTCTAGTCGCAAATCTGATGGACTTTAGATTTGGAACATGCTTCAAATCTTTACGTCGTAACTCCGCCGGACCCAGAAATCCGCTCGTCTGTATGCTAGTCCTACGGACGAAAACCCACGCTAGGGCAGCTATTGGCTACTGGCTATTAACTTCCTTATTTTATTCCGGTGTACGTCATCACGTACAAATCCTTCGGTCTTTTGTGTGATCGTATGTAGGCAAGTCCGTTCATTAGAAAGTCCGCCGCAAGTCCGCCAAAAGTCCGTCGAAAGTTTGTAGGACGAGCTGTCGGACTTTTGTAGCCGAAAAATCCGACCATGTGTACGCCCCATAAGAGCTGAACTCCAGGCAAACAGCTAAATACACAAATCACATTCACATATAGGAGCCTCCTAAAGAATATGTATTTCTGTCCATCCAGTCCTGACATTTACACAGCTCTGTCACACAGTATGGCCCTGAGTGGTAGGGAAGGAGACCTGATTTTTCTCTTATGCAGTTCAGTAATACTCACAGATCTTTTCCCTCCTCCAGACTTCTACTGGATAGTGAAAAGAGAAGCAGTGTAACATTGTTTATAAACATTGATCAGACGGGAGACAGAGAGATACAAAGTAACATTGTTATCTGTGTCAAGTACATTTTCTCACCTGTGTCAGTTATCTCCTCTCACCTGTGTCAGTTATCTCGTCTCACCTGAGTCAGTTATCTCCCCTCACCTGTGTCAGGTATCTCCCCTCACCTGTGTCAGTTATCCCCTCTCACCTGTGTCAGTTATCTCCTCTCACCTGTGTCAGGTATCTCCTCTCACCTGTGTCAGGTATCTCCCCTCACCTGTGTCAGGTATCTCCTCTCCCCTGTGTCAGGTATCTCCTCTCACCTGTGTCAGTTATCTCCTCTCACCTGTGTCAGGTATCTCCTCTCACCTGTGTCAGGTATCTCCCCTCACCTGTGTCAGTTATCTTCTCTCACCTGTGTCAGGTATCTCCTCTCACCTGTGTCAGTTATCTCCTCTCACCTGTGTCAGTTATCTCCTCTCACCTGTGTCAGGTATCTCCTCTCACCTGTGTCAGGTATCTCCCCTCACCTGTGTCAGTTATCTCCCCTCACCTGTGTCAGTTATCTTCTCTCACCTGTGTCAGGTATCTCCTCTCACCTGTGTCAGTTATCTCCTCTCACCTGTGTCAGTTATCTCCTCTCACCTGTGTCAGTTATCTCCTCTCACCTGTGTCAGGTATCTCCTCTCACCTGTGTCAGGTATCTCCCCTCACCTGTGTCAGTTATCTTCTCTCACCTGTGTCAGTTATCTCCTCTCACCTGTGTCAGTTATCTCCTCTCCCCTGTGTCAGTTATCTCCTCTCACCTGTGTCAGTTATCTCCTCTCACCTGTGTCAGTTATCTCCCCTCACCTGTGTCAGGTATCTCCCCTCACCTGTGTCAGTTATCTCCTCTCACCTGTGTCAGTTATCTCCCCTCACCTGTGTCAGTTATCTCCCCTCACCTGTGTCAGTTATCTCCTCTCACCTGTGTCAGTTATCTCCTCTCACCTGTGTCAGGTATCTCCTCTCACCTGTGTCAGTTATCTCCTCTCACCTGTGTCAGTTATCTCCTCTCACCTGTGTCAGTTATCTCCTCTCACCTGTCTCAGGTATCTCCTCTCACCTGTGTCAGGTATCTCCTCTCGCCTGTGTCAGTTATCTCCTCTTACCTGTGTCAGTTATCTCCTCTCCCCTGTGTCAGTTATCTCCTCTCGCCTGTGTCAGGTATCTCCTCTCGCCTGTGTCAGGTATCTCCTCTCACCTGTGTCAGTTATCTCCTCTCACCAGAGATCAGGGGACTCTCTGCAGTATAATGATGCCTTCATTATGGAGGTGGACATTCTCTGAAGGCTCGGCTGTCCCCACAGACTCCACAATCACCACCAGAGAAGACCTTCATCTCCTTTATATTATAATTGTGTCCAATGAATAAATTCTACTCAACAGTACAAAGATTTTCCCTGTTTTTCTATTCCCCTAAAATTGTAGAAATTTCTAATCACCCAGAAAAACCTCGTCATCTGCTGGTCTCTGATTGGGCGAGTTATTATTAGAACTTCTGTAGAAGGAAATGCTGATTTAGTGTCATGTTTCAATAATTATTGTTCTTCTATTAGTTGGAGAGAAATAAGGGGGAAAAAAAGAATATCACGTCATATAAGAGGCTTTATAGAGGAACAAGCTCAGATTTTTCTTGTATTATTAAAAAAAAAAAACACTTTTTCATAACAGAGATAAAACCTGTCGTGGAACTCCGAGATAATAAATCCATCGGTCATGTGACTTCTTCTGGAATCTTCTTCCAGATCTGTGCAGTCATCCAGTGTGAGACTTCCTGTAATAAATTACAGCTTCCCGAGTCCTTATTGGCTATATCCAGGAAGGGGCGGAGATAGTGATGACATCATTGACCAAAATATGGCCATGGCCGTTATTAGCAATGATGTAACACTCTGTTCACTGCCCATTTGCTTGTGTAGCCCGGGAATCCTGGCCATGTAAGTTTATAGTCCGCGTGATGTCAGTGGCTGGTAAGGATGCAGAGGGTGCCAGCAGCTGCTGCTTCTTTAACAACCATGAGATAGTTGTTACATCATTGCCCAAATGTAGCCAAGTGACGTCAGCGGTTAGTATGGACTTAATAGCTAAAAGCACCCTCTGCTTCTGTAGCAACCATTGACAGATGAGGTAATGGTGACATCATTGCCCAAACTTAGCCATGTGGTCATATTTAGGCAGTGATGTAACCTACTGCATTCCCCGCCCATTTGCTTATGTGGCCTTGTAGGTGAAGGAGCCAAGTAACGTCAGCGGTTACTATGGACACAGCAGCTGCAAGCACTCTCTGCTTCCTTAGCAACCATTGACAGATGACCACATCATTTTCCAAATATTGACCATTTCCCGCCCATTTGCTTATGTGACCTTGTAAGTGAATGGGCCAAGTGACGTCAGTGGTTAGTATGGACGTAATAGCTACAAGCACTCTCTGCTTCCTTAGCAACTATTGACAGATGAGGTAATGGTGACATCATTGCCCAAATTTAGCCATGTGGTCATATTTAGACAGTGATGTAACCTACTGCATTCCTCGCCTATTTGCTTATGTGGCCTTGTAAGTGAAGGAGCCAAGTGACATCAGCGGTTGGTATGGACACAGCAGCTGCAAGCACCCTCTGCTTCCTTAACAACCATTGATAGACAAGATAGTGGTGATATCATTGCCCCAATATGACCATAAGGTCATATTTAGGCAGTGATGTAGCCTACTCCAGTCCCTGCGTATTTGCTTATGTGGCCTTGTAGGTGAAGGAGCCAAGTAACGTCAGCTGGTTGGTATGGACACAGCAGCTGCAAGCACCCTCTGCTTCCTTAGCAACCATTGACAGACAAGATAGTGGTGATATCATTGCCCATATATGGTCATGTGGTCATATTAAGGCACTGATGTAACCTACTCCATTCACCGCCCATTTTCTTATGTGGCCTTGTAGGTGAAGGAGCCAAGTAACGTCAGCTGGTTGGTATGGACACAGCAGCTGCAAGTACCCTCTGCTTCCTTAGCAACCATTGACAGACAAGATAGTGGTGATATCATTGCCCATATATGGTCATGTGGTCATATTAAGGCACTGATGTAACCTACTCCATTCACCGCCCATTTTCTTATGTGGCCTTGTAAGTGAAGGAGCCAAGTAACGTCAGCTGGTTGGTATGGACACAGCAGCTGCAAGCACTCTCTGCTTCCTTAGCGACCATTGACAGACAAGATAGTGGTGATATCATTGCCCATATATGGTCATGTGGTCATATTTAAGCAGTGATGTAGCCTACTCCATTCCCTGCCTATTTGCTTATGTGGCCTTGTAGGTGAAGGAGCCAAGTAACGTCAGCTGGTTGGTATGGACACAGCAGCTGCAAGTACCCTCTGCTTCCTTAGCAACCATTGACAGACAAGATAGTGGTGATATCATTGCCCATATATGGTCATGTGGTCATATTAAGGCACTGATGTAACCTACTCCATTCACCTCCCATTTTCTTATGTGACCTTGTAAGTGAAGGAGCCAAGTGACGTCAGCGGTTAGTATATACACAGCAGCTGCAAGCACTCTCTGCTTCCTTAGTGACCATTGAACCTGTCACGTTCGTCTTTGCCAAACGCCCTAAATGTGTCAGTATTCAATCTGAACTAATGTTCATTCCTATTGGACAGTTGTTACCGAAACATTTTTCCCCATTGGGAGTCTTCCCTTACCCCTTGCTTTGCTGGCAACGCCAACATTTTTGATTTCCCTTCACTTTCTGTTGACAAGGACCAATAGAGAGGGTGAATCTCCCCAGCAGGGACACAAACCGCTATAAAATACCTCTCAATTTGTAGGTGGGAGATGATGGATGTGAAATGGATTTGGTTGCCCAGGGTGAGGATACATCTGTATGGTGGAGAACAATGACTTTGGTTAGGCAGCTCTGTAACACAAAGGGGCCTCAAGTGAACCATAGAAAGGTGTAAAGACAGGAGAGTCACACCAAAAGTCCAAATGTGTTTATTTCATCACAAAAGTCCAAAAATAACAAATTGACAAACGTGTTTTGGGGGATATTCGGTTCCCCCTTCATCCAGTCTCAAATAAACTGGATTGTTAAAGAGGAACAAAACTGTATCCGAGCACCACAACCTGAGAACACAATTTAATTTATTTTTAATGTTTTACGCAAACTTCCTGGATCCATCCATCCACGTTTCCATATTTTATTTGGTAGAGAAATCATCCTCCCTAGCATTTCTAACCACGGACATCTTGAGTTATGGCAGATGATTCATGTAGCATGTACTTCCTGGAATCCATCTGCCCTTAGCTCAGCATTGCAAGCAGGAGGATGTGCTTGTAAGCAGGCGAGGACAGAGTAGGTCCTCTTTAATGGCTCCTCCTCTCTCTGGGAGAAGGTTGGGAGCTGCTATATAGGTGAGAGAGGAGAGGAGGTTGGTAGGCCCCAGGAGGAGAGAGAAGAAGAGAGCTAGCAGACTGCTGTGCTCCTGGTCTCCCCCCTCCTAGGGGACAGCAGGGGGTCCTCAGGGATTCCCTCTCTGGATCCGTGGGGAAGGTGAGGTCACACCACAATACTTCTGAGCTGAGGTGAAACAGCTAGAGCTTTGTCCGCTCCTTGGTTCCCCCCTTCATCACAGGAAAGAAGCTTTGAAGATAATAGCTGGGAGAATGTTGACTAACCATTCTTATTGAGGCGGGGAGCGGACATCTTCCAGTTGGGGCAGGGATTAACTACTTCCCTCATGTTGGGAACGGTTTTGGGGGTCCTGGACCCGATACTGTAGTGTTGCTACTCAGTTTGATGAAGTAAAGGAACTCAACTTCAACCTCCTTGTGAATCTGTCTATAAGCACAGCCAAATCCGGGCAGCATCTTAAAAGAAAGTGCCAGGGCCGTCTTTAATGCGGGGCAAAAGGGGGAAGCCACCCCAGGCCCAGTCATTGTTGTGGGGCCCAAAGCAGCTGAGCTGCCCCTTGACCCCGCGCTGCCCGTAAATAGTTGATAAATGGATTTGGCTATCACTCAGGAGGTGAGGGTGGAATTGAATGTTGGGGGTGCTGGTGATTGGTTGGGTTTTATGTCTACAGCCTGTGCTTTGATTGGCCGGCCTGGTAAAGTAAACCTTGTCTGAGGAGAGCGTCTGTCAGTCCCGGGAACAGTCCCACTGACCCCTCTCCCTCACCATGTCCGACAAACCGCAGACCATCTGCCCGCTGAAGAACTTCTTCACACCAGGGTTCGGCAAGGTGTGCTTGTTGTTCACCTGACATCCTCTGGACAATATCAAGGGGGAGGGGTCCTGTGTAATGATGGGGGTAGTATGAGGGAGGGGGTTTTGTGTAATGATGGTGTAGTATGGGGGACAGGGGTCCTGTGTAATGACGAGGGTAGTATGGGGGTTTCTGTGTAATAATGAGGGTAGAATGGGGGAGGGAGTCCTGTGTAATGATGGGGGTAGTATAGGGGGTCCTGTGTAATGATGGGGGTAGAATGGGGGAGGGAGTCCTGTGTAATGATGGGGGTAGTATGGAGGGGTCCTGTGTAATGATGGAGTAGTATGGGGGGTCCTGTAATGATGGGGGTAATATGGGGGAGGGGGTTCCTGTGTAATGATGGGGGTAGTATGGGGGGGGTCCTGTGTAATGATGGGATAGAATGGGGGAGGGAGGTCCTGTGTAATGGTGGGGGTAGTATGGGAGAGGGGATCCTGTGTAATGATGGGGGTAGTATGGGGGTCCTGTGTAATGATGGGGGTAGAATGGGGGAGGGGGTGCTGTGTAATGATGGGGGTAGTATGGGGGAGGGGTTCCTGTGTAATGATGGGGGTAGTATGGGGGAGGGGTTCCTGTGTAATAATGGGGGTAGTATGGGGGTCCTGTGTAATGATAGGGGTAGTATGGGGGTCCTGTGTAATGATGGGGGTAGAATGGGGGAGGGGCGCTGTATATTGATGAGGGTAGTATAGGGGTCCTGTGTAATGATGGGGGTAGTATGGGGGGTCCTGTGTAATGATGGAGATAGTATGGGGGGTCCTGTGTAATGATGGTGGTAATATGGGGGAGGGGGTCCTGTGTATCTTTTGGGATGTTGAGGTGGAGAGTGAAATTGCTTGGGGGGGGGGGGGGGTAAGAAAGTTTTTGCCCAGGGTCCAATCAATATTAAATAGGACCATGCACATTGCCTGTGTAAATATGGCTGTCAAGCCCCTGGAGGGTGGAGGGGTCTTGTCTCCGGCCCCCGTCTCCACACAGGGGAGTACAATCAGAAGTCGGTATTACATGTAAAGTGACCCAGTTGCTCGCGCTGGCCATGCGTGAGGGGGCCTGGGTCCCACTTACATGCTCAGCTGAGAAAGCCTCTCCTCCCCTCCTCTCATGAAGACTCCTGGGACGTATGACATCATGTGGCCTAGGCCAGAATCCAGGAAGCAACTGAAGAAATGTAAAAAAAAAAGTTTAAAACAAGTCATCTATATTCTCCCTTCCTCTCTATTTACTAATACTAGCAGCATGAGGATTACAAGTAGTTGGTGTTGATTGAGAGAGTTTAGTTCCTCTTCCAACTGAAAAGCAGCTTTAACTGGTTTTGAGAGCCAATTGGATCTCCGCAGAGGGTCTAAGCCTTCCTCTGTCCATAAAATTAGGAGGTAAAAACCACTGGAATTAGACCTCTGATTGGCTACAGTTCTACAACGTTCCCGATATTGACATGCGCTGATCATGAGTCCTAAACCTCAACAAGTTTTACTCGGACTTTATTATTTTACTGACCAATTTGCTAAGCCTGTTTCGAATCTGCTTGGTTTTAATGCCATAAACTAAGGGGTTTATCACCGGGGGCAGCAGGAGGTAAACATTTCCAAAAAGGATATGAAGGTACGGAGCCGGGGCATTTGAATACCGGTGCACCAAAGAAAGGCCGATGAGGGGGATGTAGTAGACGAGGACGGCACATATGTGGGCGGCGCAGGTACTGATGGCCTTCAGATTGGCCTCGGCCAGCAGACACACCGCCGTCTTTATGATCAGCAGGTACGAGATGGAGATGAACAGAGAGTCGATGCCCATGGTATAGAGGATGATAAACAGGCCGTAGATGATGTTGACATTATAGTCAATGCAGGACAACTTCATGACGTCTTGGTGGAGGCAGTAAGAATGCGTCAGTGATTTTCTCTGAAACAAGGGAAGCCTTTTAATAAGCAGTGGGAGAGGGGTCATCCCCGCCACCCCTCGTATTATTATGACCAAGGAGATCTTTGCGATGTTTCGGTTAGTTAAGATGGAAGTATATCGAAGTGGGTGGCAAATGGCCACATATCGGTCTACAGCCATGGCCACCAGTATCCCAGAATCCAGGGCGGATAGGAAATGGATGAAGAACATCTGAGTCAGACACATGTCGAAAGTGATCTGCTGCCGGTTAAACCAGAAGATCCCCAACATCTGAGGCATGACTGTGGTGGCTATTAGGATTTCCACAACTGATAGCAGGAAAAGGAAGACGTACATGGGTTCATGAAGCTCCTGGTGCACCTTAATGATGTAGAGAATAGTAGAATTCCCCACGACAGCCATGACATACATTATTGCAATGAGAAACCCAAACCAGAAATTATATTTATCCAAGTTCGGTATCCCGCTGAGGGTGAATTCACTGACATTGCTGCATGACGTGTTGTTGGCCTCTGCCATGTCTTGTAGACGGTCACCAAAGCTGCATCTTGCCCTGTAACAACAGTGGAACACATTAGTCACACGATAGGACAATTCTGACCTTACCACTATGTCCTTAGAGAAGATGTTTGACTTGGGATCAAACTAACACAGTGTAATGGCCACAAAGCCATTGCTGTATTAGACACCTCCTTTCTGGCAAAGCCCCCCACCCTGCTCCAAAGCCTACCACCTGCCTTCTTCTTTATTGAACAGCATCATTACACCCACTTTCTGTGACTCCAGGACCTCATTGACCCACCCGCTGGGAAAACAGCATCAAGCCACCCTGGGGCTCACAGGAGAATTCTGTAGAGAACGGCACCATGTATTGACGTTGAGCTGTTCTATGCAGGATTCAGGACCCAACCATCACTGTAGACAGAAGGGGAAAAACGGGACCCATGATGTCATGTAAGCAGACTGTAGAGCAGGTGTCTACAGAGTTTTTGTTATTTTTTTATTGTTATGTACTTGTCCGTACTAATTGTTGCATATGTTGTCCCACACTGGTGGCCCCAGGAAGTCATGGGTTACCTATGGTAATCATGTTTCCCTGGACTTTTTAGAAATACTACTCTCTGCTGGGGTCAAGTAGATAAAAGGAGGGAGACATCTTGAGATTGGGTCACTCCATGTGTTGGATCTGCGACAGGAGATTGCTGCACTAAGTAACACTTTACTTTGCTTACTATCTTTCCCCTTGGTGGGAACCTAGTCGGGGTTCCAGGACATAGACTGATGGACTTGTATAAGTGTACTAGGGACTTTAAGGACTCTCTCTCTCCCGCTCTACAATTCAAAAGGTATGAACACCTCAAGGAGCAAGGGCACCAGGAGGCAATAGCTAGAACTTTGTAAGAGGATTGAAATGTATATGAAGAAGCTAACCCTAACATTCCTCCCCAGCTTCCTTCTGGGACTTTCTTCCAGAGATTGCCTGAGGCATGATAAATATTTATACTGGATATTTGACTCTTCCTGCCCTACATTACACAGGTGATATAACCCAGACGAGCCCCCATATGTAGTGCTCACCCCCTAGAGGGGCCACTAAGAATATGTCCAGGTCTGGAACCCAGACTTCAGTTCTTGTCTCAGTAGTCCTCTCCCAGGAGCAGTAGCCCCAGGAAAACTGGAAACCTCCCTGGAGAGGAAAAAAACTCTCTGGAAAAGCCTAAACATTTATCACCTCCCCAGTCACCCTCTGGTGCCTCATTCCAGGGAGTGCCTGAGGGATGATAAATATTCATACTGGATATTTGACTCTTCCTTCCCTACATTATATAGTTGATGACAGCATACTGTATACCACAGGGATATTCCAGACGAGCCCCCACATGTATTGCTCACACCCTGGAGGGGCCACTAAGAATACGCCCAGGTCTGGAGCCCAGAATGCAATTCTTGTCTCAGTAACCCTCTCCCAGGAGCAGCAGCCCAGGAAAACTGGAACCTTCCCTGGAGAGGAAAGAACCATCTGGAAAGGCTTCCCAAACATTTTTTCACCTCCCCAGTCACCTTCTGGGTGCCTCCTTCAAGGGATTGGTTGAAACACGATAAATATTCATACTGGACATTTACCTTTCCCCATCCTATATTCTGGAAGCTTCTTCCAGAAGCAGGTGGAAGGAATCAAAAATCCAGCTAGGAAACCCTGATCAGACAAAAAGAATAGATTACTGCCTTACCAACTGCAGTGAAGCCAACAAGTAAAATCAGCCCAGCAGCCTAGGTAGAGGAAGGCGCTACATCTTGATGCAATCCATAAATTTACTCTTCTTATATTGTAAGTGACAGTCAGTGTTTGTGGAGCTAAAGTCACACTCACCTTTCCTGGGAACCAGTGTTAGGTCTCCTCTCCGGGACCGTGGTCTATCAGCTTTCCAGTTTCACCTTGGCTTAAATTTTGAAGCATGGCTTGGCCTTCAACCTACGTTTGAGCTGACCTCCCTGCTGCAGCACTTACATGTGTTGCCTTGCCTCCTGTATCCTCCAAGTCTACCTCGGGCACTCTGGGTACTCTATGTATGCCTGCAGTGTGCTCCCATTTTACCTCTGTTCACTGCAGTGCGCCCAGGGACTCCATTTTTCCAGTTTACATATCCTCTAATGATCTGCTCAGTGACCCCAAGTGCACTCCCAGTCTCCCAGGTAATCAGTACAAACCCGCTGCACTCCGTAGAAGAAGTGAGGCACTTGGTACAAAACCTGGGGTGCTCAGTACAAAAACCATGAAACTTGGTAGAAGACGCTGGGCGCTCAGTACAAAAACCATGAAACTTGGTAGAAGACGCTGGGCGCTCAGTACAAAAACCATAAAACTTGGTAGAAGACGCTGGGCGCTCAGTACAAAAACCATGACACTTGGTAGAAGACGCTGGGTGCTCAGTACAAAAACCATGAAACTTGGTAGAAGACGCTGGGTGCTCAGTACAAAATTCAGGGCATTTAATACAAACCCACGACAATCAGTAGAAGAAGTGGGACACTCAGTACAAGACCTGTTGAACTCAGTATAGAACCTAAAGGCACTCAGTTGAAGACCTGGGGCACTTGACAGTAGACCTAAGGCACTCAGTACAGGACCAGGGCAAATAGTACAAGACCTGGGGCACTCAATGGTAGACCTGGGGCACTTAGTCGATGACCAATGGCACTCAACAAAAACTTAAGGCACTCTGTACAACCCCGCAACACTCACTAGAAGAACTGGGGCACTCTGTACAGGACCCATGGCACTCAGTACAAACACTTGTCACTCAGTAGAAGACCTGGGAGCTCAGCACAAAACCTGGGGCACTCAGTGCAATTCAAGAGTACTCCATTGATGACCCAAGGCACTCAGTATGAACCCACAGCACTCAATAGAAGAATTGGAGAACTTGGTAGAAGATTTAGGGCACTGAATATAAACCCACGTCACTTAGTGGATGAACTGGGGGCACTCAGTACACGACTAGGGGCACTCAGTACAAGGCTGGGGGCACTCAGTACAAGGCTGGGGGCACTCAGTACAAGGCTGGGGGCACTCAGTACAAGGCTGGGGGCACTCAGTACAAGGCTGGGGGCACTCAGTACAAGGCTGGGGGCACTCAGTACACGACTAGGGGCACTCAGTACAAGACTAGGGGCACTCAGTACAAGACTAGGGGCACTCAGTACAAGACTAGGGGCACTCAGTACAAGACTAGGGGCACTCAGTACAAGACTAGGGGCACTCAGTACAAGACTAGGGGCACTCAGTACAAGACTAGGGGCACTCAGTACACGACTAGGGGCACTCAGTACAAGACTAGGGGCACTCAGTACAAGACTAGGGGCACTCAGTACAAGACTAGGGGCACTCAGTACAAGACTAGGGGCACTCAGTACAAGGCTGGGGGCACTCAGTACACGACTAGGGGCACTCAGTAGCTTACTAGGAGTAAGTTCCAGGGTGTTATAGTGTCTTTCTGTATACCTAGTGCAAAATTTTCCCCTACTGGAGTCTTGCATTGTATATATTGTATATATTATACTGGAACCCCCCCCCATTGTATTACACATGTACTTTATACTGATGCCCCCCCCCCATTGTATTGCACATGTACTTTGTACTGTATCCCACCTCCCCCCATTGTATTTCACATGTACTTTATACTGGAGCCCCCCCCCCCCCCCCATTGCATTGCACATGTACTTGAACCCCCATTGTACTGTTTGCTCCAGTTGTAATCTGATGTAGATCAATGTATCAGCCGGGAATTCCTTATTTTACACAATATGAAACCTTTATAGCATTCACAAATACTAATTTCATATTCACACACATCACAGTGACATCACACACACACACATCACAGTGACATCACACACACACATCACAGTGACATCACACACACACACACACATCACAGTGACATCACACACACGTATCACAGTGACATCACACACACACATCACAGTGACATCACACACACATCACAGTGACATCACACACATCACAGTGACATCACACACACATCACAGTGACATCACACATCACAGTGACATCACACACATCACAGTGACATCACACACACATCACAGTGACATCACACACACACACACACATCACAGTGACATCACACACACATCACAGTGACATCACACACACACACACACATCACAGTGACATCACACACACATCACACACATATCACAGTGAGATCACACACACATCACAGTGACATCACACATCACAGTGACATCACACACACACACATCACAGTGACATCACACACACACACACACACATCACAGTGACATCACACACACGTATCACAGTGACATCACACACACACATCACAGTGACATCACACATCACAGTGACATCACACACATCACAGTGACATCACACACACATCACAGTGACATCACACACACATCACAGTGACATCACACACACACACACACATCACAGTGACATCACACACACATCACACACATATCACAGTGAGATCACACACACATCACAGTGACATCACACATCACAGTGACATCACACACACACACATCACAGTGACATCACACACACACATCACAGTGACATCACACACACATCACAGTGACATCACACATCACAGTGACATCACACACACATCACAGTGACATCACACACACACATCACAGTGACATCACACACACACACACACACACACTTCACAGTGACATCACACACACATCACAGTGAAATCACACACACATCACAGTGAAATCACACACACACACATCACAGTGACATCACACACACATCACAGTGAGATCACACACACATCACAGTGACATCACACACACACACACACATCACAGTGAGATCACACACACATCACAGTGACATCACACACACACACATCACAGTGACATCACACACACACACACACATCACAGTGACATCACACACATCACAGTGACATCACACACACACATCACAGTGACATCACACACACACATCACAGTGACATCACACACATCACAGTGACATCAGACATAGTACAGTGACATCACACACAACAACGTGACATGAATCACAGTGGAATTACACATATTACAGAGACATTACACGTGCATTGCAGTGACGTCACAGTGACATCACACACACATCACAGTGACATCAGACATAGTACAGTGACATCACAGTGACATCACACACAAATCGCAGTGACATCGCACATACATCACAGTGACATCACACACATGTCGCAGTGACATCACACGCCACAAAGTCACATGATACTGCACACATTGCAATGGAATCACACATATTACAGGGACATTACACACATTGCAGTGACATCATACATATTGTGGTGACATCACAGACATCCCGGTGACATCACACATATACTTAATGGTAAATACCTTGCAGCACAGCAGAATTTTTCTCCCCTATGTCCAGTGTAGAAGGTTGCCCATCTCTCAGGGTACATCCAGGTCAGAGGGAGTCATTAGACAGGGACTGCCAGGCCAGGTGGAAGCTTCCAGCATGGGCTTTGCACAGTGGTGGACAAAGTGGGGTCACCAGGGTGGTCCGGCATTCAGTCCCCTGGAGAAGATGTGGAACGTCTGACTTCTGGAAGGTCGTGTGACTCTGCAGACCACAGAGAGGAGGAATATTCAGGGGAAGAGGAAATTTCTACATCTCTCTCAGAGAAGAAATCTAAACATGACAGAACAATAGTTATCAGTCAGAAGAGGGAACAGCGGCCAGCTGAGACTCAGCCAAGAGGAGAAACTTTCCATACAGGGACCATGGGCCAATCTGCCTGATCTGTGCCTGATAAAAGGATGGCGCTGGCTGGATGGGCACAGCGGGGGGAGGGGGGGGACACTCAGTAGTTGGTATTAGTCATTGTGCGTAATTTTCCACAGATGTAACTTCTGATGGTTATCAGGCAAACTCTGCAACTTACTTATTCTCTATGAGCCTGTATCCCCACATGGAGACCCGAGAGATACGTAAAGGTTCAATGCCGGAGACCAGTCCAGGGAGTTGTATGTAGCACCCTCTAGTGTAGAGTGCTAGCTGTAAATACTTGTTTATACGTGTTTAGTGTAGGTATATTTTAGCCTGGCTGAGAGCCAGACTGGGTTGAATCTGGCCTGGGTCAGGACTGAGTGACTCAGGGAGGCTGGATGACTCTTCATGCAGCATCTCTGGTACCTCCCCCTACTTGCTGGAACCCTGGAGAAGTTTCCAGAACAATTAGATGGAGGTTAGGAGGAGCTGCTTGGAGTATTGAGGAGGTCTCCAGCCAATCCCCAGCAAGTACTCTGGGTTATACCAGAAGGGTCAATAGGGTGGAAGCTGGAGATGGAGTGCTGAGGAGGCTGTCGGTGGCCCTTGAGGGTGCCCCCTAGTGTGGGAGGCTGATCTCGGGCCTGGGGCTCGGATGCTGAAAGGATTCTCTTACAAAACATGGAATGGTCCTGATGGGTCACTATTTTTCCCACTGACACCAAAGATGGGGCACTATTCCTCCCACGGACACCAATGATGGGGCACTTTTCCTTCCACTGGCACCAATGATGGGACACTATTCCTCCTACTGACACCAACGATGGGGCAATATTCCTCCTACTGACACCGATGATGGGGCACTATTCCTCCTACTGACACCAACGATGGGGCAATATTCCTCCTACTGACACCGATGATGGGGCACTATTCCTCCCACTGATACCAATGATGGGACACTATTAATCTTTTATTGAAAAGAATCAAGCAACCAATTTTATACAAAAGTAAAAAACAAAACCATAGTACAAAACTTCAACAGAAATCCAAGGAATACACATCCATGTTCAGAATATATACAATATATACATAATCCACTACCAAAACTATTTACATAAAGCAGCAGAGAGGGCCTAAGAGGCACAACCCATCACCTATGTACGCAGCCATTTATCAAAAATTAATCCAAATAATAATCTAGGGTGATAAGAGACAGACAGCCACACCCGGGAAAGAGACTCCTGGCAGTCAGGGAGGCTTGAAACCCCTCCACGCCTTCAACCAAGCCCCCTGACTCCACTTGTCTCTCTCGAGCACCCGAATCTTCTCCACCTCATGCAGAATGTCATACACCACCACCTGAACAGGAAGGATTTTATGCCGAATGCAGACCTGGACCGTGCGTTCCAAGTGAAATAACGGACTACTAGGCTAACTATAAAAAGTGTATCTAAACAAAAAACCCCACCAGTATTGAATGCTCCGTACACCCACTCAGCATAACCCAGCCTGGAGAGGAAAGGGACACCGAGGGCCCGCCCCACCTGTTTGTACACCTCTATGTTAAAAGGGCAATGAAGCAGAAAATGGTCCATAGTCTCCTCCTCACCTGCACACTCCTCCCCAGGACAGCTACGATCCACCCCACTGCGGAATTTCAAATTGCCCCGAACATAGAGCCTCCCATGGAAGCACAACCAGGCCAGATCCCTGAATTTAGGGGGTACTCTGTCCAAATTAATAAGTCTTAACCCTGCCCTCAAAACTGGGCCTGGGCAATCCCTTAAGGCCAGTGGGTCATGAAAGACTTCGCTCAAGACTCGACTCATAAGGACTTTCCTCGGAACCGATCTGAGATCTTCAGCCGACAATGGCCACTGCCGTAATAACTTCAGGCACGGAGCGACATAGGCTGGTAGCTGACCACGATGACCCCTGAGATTCTTCACTTGGCCACCTTCTTCCCAAAGTCGCAGAAAAGGCCTAAACCAAGATTCAAATATGCCTGCCCATCCAGGAGGTTCCACTGCAAGCATATTACCAATATTAAACTTGAGAAAAAGCAGTGAAAAGAAAAGAACTGGGTTGACCATACCTAAGCCACCCTCCCCCCTGGATAGATAGGTGACATTCCTCTTGATGGGGTTCAGTCTGTTCCCCCACAACATCTGGAAGAACACACTACTGACCCTAGCATAGAGAGACACTGGCAAGTCAGATCAACCCTTTCCCTCATAGATAACTTCCATCTCTTCCAGCTGACCACCTTAGTATTGGCAATTTCCAGTCTGCCTTCCCAGTTTTTGAGGCCATAATCGTCGGGTCCAAATTCAATGCCTAGAATCTTAATTCTTTCCTGGGGCTCTGGAAAGGTGTCCGGGAGATCAAAACCCTCACCTTCCTTTCCCAACCAGAAAACTTCAGTCTTTTCCTGATTGATCTTGGAGCCTGATGCTTCAGAATACCGTGATGTCAGAGAGACCACCTCCTCTGCTTCATCCGCCCCAGTGACAATCACGGACACATCGTCCGCATAGGCAACAACCCTCAAAGGCGGCTCACCTGGGAGCCCCACTGGCACCCCACACAACATGCCGCTCTCTAGCCTCCTGATGAAGGGGTCGATTGCAAACACATAGAGCAGGGGACTCAGGGGACAACCCTGGCGCACCCCGGAGCCAACCTCAAAGGACTGCCCAACCCAACCATTAACAAGAGGAAAGCTTTCTGCCCCCTTATACAAGACTTTTAACCAATTGACAAAACCACCCGGCAGACCGTACTTACTAAGGAGCAACCACAGGTACTCATGGTTAACACGATCAAAAGCTTTTGCCTGATCCAATGTCAGCAAATACTTTCCCCAGCCTGCAGCCCTGCACCGCTCCAAGGCCTCCCGGACAGCTAAAACCGCTGTGAAGGTGCACCTACCCTGGACCGAACAGTGCTGATGGCGAGAAAGCAAAGACTCTGCTACTGACGATAGGCGCCAGAAAAATATCTTTGCCAGTATCTTTCTATCGACATTAAGAAGGCTGATGGGGCGCCAATTCTCAATCATCGAAGGATCTTTACCCTTTGAAAGAAGAATCACAGCCGAGTGCCTCATGGAAGGGGGAAGTACCCCCTCTGCAAGGCAACTGTTAAAAACCTCTACCAAATGTGGGGCCAGAATAGACTTAAAAGCTTTGTAAAACTCAGCCGTCAAGCCATCCGGTCCAGGTGACTTTTTGATGGCAAGCTGTTCAATTGCCCTCATCACCTCTTCAACTGTGATCTCCTCTGTCAAATTCATCAATGGGACATCTTCATCATTTAGACCTGGAGTAGAGTCCAAAAAGCTTTCCATCTTGTCACGGTCAAGCTCTTTCCTCCCAAGAAGGTCAGCATAAAAGGACCTCACGACCTCCAGAATCCCTGACCTGGACTTTGTCAAGGAACCTGTACTGTCCTTAAGGCCAACGACCGTTTTAACAGCTACACCTTGTTTGCAGTTCTGGTAAGGGTCAGGCGAGTGGTACTTCCCATAGTCCCTCTCCAGAACCAAAGAGGCATGCCGGTCATATTGACACTTCCTGAGAAGGAGTTTCACTTCAGAGATTGGCCCAGGATCTCCTCCTCTCGAGACAAGAATATCCAGCTTCCTCCGTAAACGTTGGTAGGTCATGTATTTATTAAACTGCTTTCTATTGGCTAGGCCCCTGAAGAATCCAGCGATCCTCTTTTTGGTCAGCTCCCACCACTCAGCCTTGCTGCTACAAAAGTCCAGGATGGTCACCTGTGCCTGAAAGAATTCCTCAAAGGATTGTCTAACATGTTCTTCTTTGAGTAGAGTCGAATTCAATCTCCAGATGCCCTTACCCCTCTGAGGGGCGTCTGAAGCATTCAGGACCACAGATAGCATACAGTGATCAGAGAACTCTACTGCCTGCACCACTGGGGGTGAGAAAGCAGAGGTCTCCTTAAAAAAAACCTATCTATTCTACTCTGACTATTACCTCGATGAAAGGTGAACCTGGTGTCATCCGGGAGGTGCTTAATGTGCACATCCACAAGACCAGCATCCCTAACCATACTATTTAAAAAAACGCTATCATATCCCAGCCTGTCCTTGAAGTCCTTCCTGTCCTTGGGCCTAGTTACTGTATTAAAGTCACCTCCAAAGACCACTTGCCGGGATGTAAAAAGAAATGGCTTGATCCTTGTAAAAAGGCATTTCCTGTCCCACTTTGTGTGCGGCCCATAGACATTAATTAGGCGCAGGTCCTGCCCTCCCACAAGGACGTCTAAGACCATACATCTCCCAATCTCCACCTCAATAACCCGCCGGATAGTTACCATGCCGGTTTTAAACAACACCGCCACACCGCCGTAAGGCTCGGCCGCAAGAGACCAGTAAGATGGACCATACCTCCACTCTCTCTTGGCCATATGAATATCTGCCAAGGAGGTGAGCCTAGTCTCTTGCAAAAATAAAATTTCAGCATCTAATTGGCTGAACAAAAAGAAGGCCATAGAACGAGCTCTTACTGACTTAATGCTGGCGACATTTATTGTCACCACTTTTAACGGAGGGGGAACCGCCATTTGGGTTATTGGGTGGATTGCTTCTTAGCTCCCCTCTGCTGCTCATCACCAGAAGCCTCTCTCTTTCTTGAGGCCGCCTCAAACTCCATCTCAGAATCAGAACTTCGCTCCGAAGAAGCTCCAGATGAGGAAATCTCCCACTTAGAGGACCTATAACGGTTGGAGACAGGCACTGGAGCCTGTTCCGTCCTCACCACCTGCTTCTTCCGCTTCCCAACCTTCCTTCTCTCCTCCAGGTACTGCAGGTCAGCTTCAGAGATGCCCTCATCTCTTATTTTTTTCTTTGAAGTCTTTACAGAAGACTCCTTTAGAGAGGCAGAAGCGACCTTTTTAATACCCACTACCACTCCTGGTGGGGGGGTTACTCCCTTTGAATCTGACTTAGGAGGGGTAGACTCCTGGGGGGTAACTGACTCGGGGGGCACAGACTTGGAAGGTTCTGACACAAGAGGAGGGGATACAGTAGGCTGGGGGGACACAGAGACAGATACAGAAGGAATACTTACAGACACAGGAGGGGTGGCCACAGGAACTGGAGAGGGATCCTGAGCAGGACCAGGGGAGTCAGTCACCGCAGAGGAGGATGGTACACCAGGGGCCTCACCCTCCATCCTGTCCAACCTTGACATGTCATCAATTACCTCCTTCTCCATATTGTGCCAGGCTTCAGGACATCTGCTGTAGGGGTGGCCAAGGCGCAGGCACAGGTTGCACCTGATCATCTCGGTGCAGTCCTTAGCCATATGACCCTGACCCCGACACACTGAACATATCAAGGCTGAACAGGAGGAACTCAAATGCCCCTTTTCTCCACAGCGGTGACACAGCTTCGGCTGACCAGGGTAGAAAATAGTCATCCTATCCCTCCCTATAAAAGCTGAGGAGGGCAGGTGACGGACAACATTCCCATCCCTGGCCAACCTAACTGTAACCGACCAACCCCCAGTCCAGATGTTACGTTCATCAAGGATTTTGCTGGGCTTAGTCAAAACCTCACCATAGTTCCTTAACCAGACCTCTAGGTCCCGAGCAGGAACACTCTCATTGGTGAGTATGATGGTTATCTTTTTCACCGTTGACCTTTGCGAAACCGCAACTGGGGCCAGACCTTCCCATTCAGGTCTTGACCTGCACCGAGCCTCATATCGCTCCCAGAACAGGTCAAGACCCTCTGGCCTGGTGAAACTAATGGTATAATCCCGTGTCCCAGCTACATGTATAAAGGCATACAGGTCATTTGCCCCAAAACCCATCTCCAAAATCAAATCCACCACTGCACGCCGTGCTGGAGGGATCGCACCACCTTCCCATTTGAGAATTACCACATTTCTTCTCGGACCCCCAGCAGAAGCCAGAGACCCAAGACTAGATCCCGGGGTGCCCAAAGTGGTAGGCTGCAGGGGGAAACCCTGCTTGGGGGCGGAGCCACCAGGAGCAGAGCGTACCACCTGAGCAAACGTGGGTTTATCAGGGCCAAGGCCCCACACTGAAGTCACAGTAGTCTGTTCATTATTATTATTTGCTTGGACTGAGCTGGGACGATTGTCCATCACACTTGTACAATTGCTATCAGTCACACACACGTTCAATTTCCCATCAGGAATAGTCACAGTTGCTGCAATACCAGCTGTGTCCTGATGCTGCACTGTAGAGTCTCCAGCAGCTGTGGGGCAAACATCTTTAGACTCAGCCAAAGGAGAGTTAATAGGCTCTGCTGACACCGGTAGTTCCTTTTCAGAAATGTCATTTTTTAAATGCAGCTCTTGCTGCGCTGCAGCATTGGAAGGTAAAACATTGCTACACATAGCATTAGAGACTTGAGTGTCACTGGACACACTTTCTACATTGCTCATGGTGTTAGATGACACAAAAACAGATTCATCCCCTGCTTGGGGCTTGACATTATCAGGCACATTATCAGTTATGTCCTCATCACCAAACGCCAGCTGATCCCCCCGCACAGGAGACTCCATTACCTGGATGGCCCTGAGCATGCCTCCTGAGTCCTGGGAAGGCATGGGGCTGCTTACCTCTACCTGAGGGGGCAGGGGGTCAGAACTGGGGGTCTCCTCCTCCACCTCCATCTTTGTCATCCTCGCAAATCTTTTTTCATTGTAAAACTTTTCCTTAAATGGCCCATCTCTTCCTTCCATGATGGACACAATGGTCTCCTGATGTTCAACCCGGACCTTGGCCAGTTGGATCTCCGGATCCATGGACCCTCGTTTCTGGCTATGTAAGCCCTCACGCTGCCTTCTCAGGCGCTTCAGCTCCGCTCTCAGTTTATAGAGCTTGTCTCTTTCCCTATTCAGGGCTTTAATCCCGGCCACCACTCGCTCCTGAATTGCCTCTGAGCCTTCATCCTTACCAGGGGCAGAAAGATCACAAGCCATGGTTTGTACAGAGGAAGGTATGTCACCTGATGGCCCAGGAGATGGCTGGGAGCTTCCAGCAGGAGAGGCCCTGCTGGCCTCCATGGCTTCCCCAGAAAGGGGCCAGGAGAGCTGGGATAGATTTCACCACCAGTCCCCTCTCACACGGATCTGCAGCAGCTCCAGAGAGACAGCCTCCTCCTGACACACCTGTGCTCCAATGATGGGTGGGGCACTATTCCTCCCACTGACACCAATGATGGGGCACTATTCCTCCCACTGACACCAATGATGGGACACTATTCCTTCCACTGATACCAATGATGCGACACTATTCCTCCCACTGACACCAATGATGGGGCACTATTCCTCAAACTGACACCAATGATGGGACACTATTCCTCCCACTGATACCAATGATGGGGCACTATTCCTCCCACTGACACCAATGATGGGGCACTATTCCTCCCACTGACACCAATGATGGGGCACTATTCCTCCCACTGATACCAATGATGGGGCACTATTCCTCCCACTGACACCAATGATGGGGCACTATTCCTCCCACTGACACCAATGATGGGGCACTATTCCTCCCAGTGTATGTCATAGAAGTCTAAAGAGAAGGAATTCTGACACCTCTTGACAGAATGTTCCGGGTCCAGTACTCAGATATTGAAGCCAGGCACAGTCAGGCAACAAGCATTTTACTAAAAAAAGGCCATCAATGGCCACCCCAGAGATATGTTAAAGTGTATTTCCACACATAAAAAAAAAAAAACACAATATTTTTATTATGTGTTCCCATTCACACAACATACATAAAACATCTTCCCTTCTAGATGGGGGAGGTGTCATGGCTGACTGCAGTGTGATCAGCCCCAATAGAAAGTCTTAGGACAGAAGGGGCTCATTAACATACAATGAAGAAGCTCAGCTTCTAAATCTTTAACCCTTTCTTAGGAAAGACAGTGTTCAAATCTGGTTACAACTGATAATGAGATCTGCCAGCAGAGTACAGGGTTAAGGGAAACCCCCCTCTCCCTCAAAAAAGAGAAGACAGTAGGATTTCTCAGTGCGGGACGTTCCAGAGAAGAGAACAAGTTCTGCTGTGTGACTTGGAAGATGTAACCAGAAGTCCACATTATCCCAATGTAGCTACAAAAGTGAGATCACCCTCCACAGGATCTTCCACATGAGAGAAGGAAGATATAACATAGATAACGGTCAGTGATCACCCCTCCCGGTCACCCCCCACCCCTCCTGGTCACCCCTCACCCCTCACGGTCAGTGATCACCCCTCCCGGTCAGTGATCACCCCTCCCGCTCACCCCTCACCCCTCCCGCTCACCCCTCCCAGTCAGTGATCACCGCTCCCAGTCAGTGATCACCCCTCCCGCTCACCCCTCACCCCTCCCAGTCAGTGATCACCCCTCCCAGTCAGTGATCACCCCTCCCGCTCACCCCTCACCCCTCCCAGTCAGTGATCACCCCTCCCGCTCACCCCTCCCAGTCAGTGATCACCCCTCCCAGTCAGTGATCACCCCTCCCGCTCACCCCTCCCAGTCAGTGATCACCCCTCCCAGTCAGTGATCACCCCTCCCGGTCACCCCTCACCCCTCCCGCTCACCCCTCCCAGTCAGTGATCACCCCTCACCCCACCCGGTCACCCCCCACCCCTCCCGGTCACCCCTCCCGGTCACCCCTCACCCCTCCCGGTCACCCCTCCCAGTCAGTGATCACCCCTCACCCCACCCGGTCACCCCCCACCCCTCCCGGTCACCCCTCCCGGTCACCCCTCACCCCTCCCGGTCACCCCCCACCCCTCCCGGTCAGTGATCACGGCTCCCGGTCACCCCTCACCCCTCCTGGTCAGTGATCACCCCTCCCGCTCACCCCTCCCAGTCAGTGATCACCCCTCCCGCTCACCCCTCCCAGTCAGTGATCACCCCTCCCGGTCACCCCTCACCCCTCCCGCTCACCCCTCCCAGTCAGTGATCACCCCTCACCCCACCCGGTCACCCCCCACCCCTCCCGCTCACCCCTCCCGGTCACCCCTCACCCCTCCCGGTCACCCCTCACCCCTCCCGGTCAGTGATCATCCCTCCCGCTCACCCCTCCCAGTCAGTGATCACCCCTCCCAGTCAGTGATCACCCCTCCCGGTCACCCCTCACCCCTCCCGCTCACCCCTCCCAGTCAGTGATCACCCCTCACCCCACCCGGTCACCCCCCACCCCTCCCAGTCACCCCTCCCGGTCACCCCTCACCCCTCCCGGTCACCCCCCACCCCTCCCAGTCACCCCTCCCGGTCACCCCTCCCGGTCACCCCTCACCCCTCACGCTCACCCCTCCCAGTCAGTGATCACCCCTCACCCCACCCGGTCACCCCCCACCCCTCCCAGTCACCCCTCCCGGTCACCCCTCACCCCTCCCGGTCACCCCCCACCCCTCCCAGTCACCCCTCCCGGTCACCCCTCCCGGTCACCCCTCACCCCTCACGCTCACCCCTCCCAGTCAGTGATCACCCCTCACCCCACCCGGTCACCCCCCACCCCTCCCGCTCACCCCTCCCGGTCACCCCTCACCCCACCCGGTCACCCCCCACCCCTCCCAGTCACCCCTCCCGGTCACCCCTCCCGGTCACCCCTCACCCCTCACGCTCACCCCTCCCAGTCAGTGATCACCCCTCACCCCACCCGGTCACCCCCCACCCCTCCCGCTCACCCCTCCCGGTCACCCCTCACCCCTCCCGGTCACCCCTCACCCCTCCCGGTCACCCCTCACCCCTCCCAGTCAGTGATCACCCCTCTCGGTCACCCCTCACCCCTCCCAGTCAGTGATCACCCCTCCCGGTCACCCCTCACCCCTCCCAGTCAGTGATCACCCCTCCCGCTCACCCCTCACCCCTCCCAGTCAGTGATCACCCCTCCCGCTCACCCCTCCCAGTCAGTGATCACCCCTCCCGGTCACCCCTCACCCCTCCTGGTCAGTGATCATCCCTCCCGCTCACCCCTCCCAGTCAGTGATCACCCCTCCCGCTCACCCCTCACCCCTCCCAGTCAGTGATCACCCCTCCCGCTCACCCCTCCCAGTCAGTGATCACCCCTCCCGGTCACCCCTCACCCCTCCCGCTCACCCCTCCCAGTCAGTGATCACCCCTCACCCCACCCGGTCACCCCCCACCCCTCCCGGTCACCCCTCCCGGTCACCCCTCACCCCTCCCGGTCAGTGATCACGGCTCCCGGTCACCCCTCACCCCTCCTGGTCAGTGATCACCCCTCCCGCTCACCCCTCCCAGTCAGTGATCACCCCTCCCGCTCACCCCTCCCAGTCAGTGATCACCCGTCCCGGTCACCCCTCACCCCTCCCGCTCACCCCTCCCAGTCAGTGATCACCCCTCCCAGTCAGTGATCACTCCTCCCGGTCACCCCTCACCCCTCCCGCTCACCCCTCCCAGTCAGTGATCACCCCTCACCCCACCCGGTCACCCCCCACCCCTCCCGGTCACCCCTCACCCCTCCCGGTCAGTGATCACGGCTCCCGGTCACCCCTCACCCCTCCTGGTCAGTGATCACCCCTCCCGCTCACCCCTCCCAGTCAGTGATCACCCCTCCCGGTCACCCCTCACCCCTCCCGCTCACCCCTCCCAGTCAGTGATCACCCCTCACAGTCAGTGATCACTCCTCCCGGTCACCCCTCACCCCTTCCGCTCACCCCTCCCAGTCAGTGATCACCCCTCCCAGTCACCCCTCACCCCACCCGGTCACCCCTCACCCCTCCCGGTCAGTGATCACGGCTCCCGGTCACCCCTCACCCCTCCTGGTCAGTGATCACCCCTCCCAGTCAGTGATCACCCCTCTCGGTCACCCCTCATCCCTCCCGCTCACCCCTCCCGGTCACCCCTCATCCCTCCCGGTCACCCCTCATCCCTCACGGTCACCCCTCCCGGTCACCCCTCCTGGTCAGTGATCATATCTCACCATCATCATTCTCTCCTCAATTGTGTCAGTATGATGATCTATGTCAGTGACATCCCCTCCCGATCATCGATCGCTCTCCATCCATGTCAGTATGATTTTCTGTATCGGTGATCTCCTCACCTGTATCAGATGTTCTCTCCACCTTGCTCTGTAATCGTCTTATTTCCCTCTCTTGTTTATCTTCTAGTAAATGTTGTCTTCGTTACGTCACTAATCCCTTCTCATCAGTGTCAGTAATCTCCCCATATCCATGGTAGTAATATCACCTGTGTCAGGTATCTCCTCTCACCTGTGTCAGTTATCTCCTCTCACCTGTGTCAGGTATCTCCTCTCACCTGTGTCAGTTATCTCCTCTCACCTGTGTCAGTTATCTCCTCTCACCTGTGTCAGTTATCTCCTCTCACCTGTGTCAGTTATCTCCTCTCACCTGTGTCAGGTAACTCCTCTCACCTGTGTCAGGTAACTCCTCTCACCTGTGTCAGGTATCTCCTCTCACCCGTGTCAGTTATCTCCTCTCACCCGTGTCAGTTATCTCCTCTCACCTGTGTCAGTTATCTCCCCTCACCTGTGTCAGTTATCTCCTCTCACCTGTGTCAGGTAACTCCTCTCACCTGTGTCAGTTATCTCCTCTCACCTGTGTCAGTTATCTCCTCTCACCTGTGTCAGTTATCTCCTCTCACCTGTGTCAGTTATCTCCTCTCACCTGTGTCAGGTATCTCCTCTCACCTGTGTCAGTTATCTCCCCTCACCTATGTCAGTTATCTCCTCTCACCTGTGTCAGTTATCTCCTCTCACCTGTGTCAGGTATCTCCTCTCACCTGTGTCAGTTATCTCCTCTCACCTATGTCAGGTATCTCCTCTCACCTGTGTCAGTTATCTCCTCTCACCTATGTCAGGTATCTCCTCTCACCTGTGTCAGTTATCTCCTCTCACCTGTGTCAGTTATCTCCTCTCACCTGTGTCAGTTATCTCCTCTCACCTGTGTCAGGTATCTCCTCTCACCTGTGTCAGGTATCTCCTCTCACCTGTGTCAGGTATCTCCCCTCACCTGTGTCAGTTATCTCCTCTCACCTGTGTCAGTTATCTCCCCTCACCTGTGTCAGTTATCTCCTCTCACCTGTGTCAGGTATCTCCTCTCACCTGTGTCAGGTATCTCCTCTCACCTGTGTCAGTTATCTCCTCTCACCCGTGTCAGTTATCTCCTCTCACCCGTGTCAGTTATCTCCTCTCACCCGTGTCAGTTATCTCCTCTCACCCGTGTCAGTTATCTCCTCTCACCCGTGTCAGTTATCTCCTCTCACCCGTGTCAGTTATCTCCTCTCACCCGTGTCAGTTATCTCCTCTCACCTGTGTCAGGTATCTCCTCTCACCTGTGTCAGTTATCTCCTCTCACCTGTGTCAGTTATCTCCCCTCACCTGTGTCAGTTATCTCCTCTCACCTGTGTCAGGTATCTCCCCTCACCTGTGTCAGTTATCTCCCCTCACCTGTGTCAGTTATCTCCTCTCACCTGTGTCAGTTATCTCCTCTCACCTGAGTCAGGTATCTCCTCTCACCTGTGTCAGTTATCTCCTCTCACCTGTGTCAGTTATCTCCCCTCACCTGTGTCAGGTATCTCCTCTCACCCGTGTCAGTTATCTCCTCTCACCCGTGTCAGTTATCTCCTCTCACCTGTGTCAGTTATCTCCTCTCACCTGTGTCAGTTATCTCCTCTCACCTGTGTCAGTTATCTCCTCTCACCTGTGTCAGTTATCTCCTCTCACCTGAGTCAGGTATCTCCTCTCACCTGTGTCAGTTATCTCCTCTCACCTGTGTCAGTTATCTCCTCTCACCTGTGTCAGGTATCTCCTCTCACCTGTGTCAGGTATCTCCTCTCACCTGTGTCAGGTATCTCCTCTCACCTGTGTCAGGTATCTCCCCTCACCTGTGTCAGGTATCTCCTCTCACCTGTGTCAGTTATCTCCTCTCACCTGTGTCAGTTATCTCCTCTCACCTGAGTCAGGTATCTCCTCTCACCTGTGTCAGTTATCTCCTCTCACCTGTGTCAGTTATCTCCTCTCACCTGTGTCAGGTATCTCCTCTCACCTGTGTCAGGTATCTCCTCTCACCTGTGTCAGGTATCTCCTCTCACCTGTGTCAGGTATCTCCTCTCACCTGTGTCAGTTATCTCCTCTCACCTGTGTCAGTTATCTCCTCTCACCTGTGTCAGGTATCTCCTCTCACCTGTGTCAGGTATCTCCTCTCACCTGTGTCAGGTATCTCCTCTCACCTGTGTCAGGTATCTCCTCTCAGCTGTGTCAGGTATCTCTCAGCACAGCCTCTTCTCTCTCCAGCAGCTCTGGGGTCTCGGCATTTATAGGGAATGTTGGGATCCCAGAGAAGATCCACCATTGGTTACCTGTGTGGTGATCAGGGAGTTCTGGGCTCTCTTGCTCATTATTAGGCTCTGATGTCTCTGGGATCTGTACAATCTCTTAAAGGACCCCCTCATGTAATAGTGAACATGTCCAGTCCCAGGGGTGTCCACACAAGAAAGGCGGAAGGAAGTGACTATTAGAATAAAAACTTCCACTGTGAAGACACATAAAACGTTGGTACTCCAGCACATGCTGGCTCAGAGAGGCCTTAGCCTTCTAGGTGCATCCTGGGAGTTTGATTTCTTCAGTCCTATTCAACAAAAGAAGGGAAGGAACGTCAAATGACATGACCAATAGGGACAAGCAGACAGTTTGATGGGAACCTAGATAAAGGTTTGCCTCCCACTGAGGAATCCACAGCCAGGTGCAGGGTATTCTCACACAGCCAGGTGCAGGGTATTCCCACACAGCCAGGTGCAGGGTATTCTCACACAGCCAGGTGCAGGGTATTCTCACACAGCCAGGCGCAGGGTATTCTCACACAGCCAGGTGCAGGGTATTCTCACACAGCCAGGTGCAGGGTATTCCCACACAGCCAGGTGCAGGGTATTCTCACACAGCCAGGTGCAGGGTATTCTCACACAGCCAGGTGCAGGGTATTCTCACACAGCCAGGTGCAGGGTATTCTCACACAGCCAGGTACAGGGTATTCTCACACAGCCAGGTGCAGGGTATTCTCACACAGCCAGGTACAGGGTATTCTCACACAGCCAGGTACAGGGTATTCTCACACAGCTAGGCGCAGGGCATTCTCACACAGCCAGGCGCAGGGCATTCTCACACAGCCAGGCGCAGGGCATTCTCACACAGCCAGGCGCAGGGCATTCTCACACAGCCAGGCGCAGGGCATTCTCACACAGCCAGGCGCAGGGCATTCTCACACAGTCAGGCGCAGGGCATTCTCACACAGGCAGGCGCAGGGCATTCTCACACAGTCAGGCGCAGGGCATTCTCCCACAGCCAGGCGCAGGGCATTCTCACACAGCCAGGCGCAGGGCATTCTCACGCAGCCAGGCGCAGGGTATTCTCACGCAGCCAGGTGCAGGGTATTCTCACACAGCCAGGTGCAGGGTATTCTCACACAGCCAGGTGCAGGGTATTCTCACACAGCCAGGTGCAGGGTATTCTCACACAGACAGGTACAGAGTGTTCTCACACAGCCAGGTGCAGGGTATTCTCACACAGCCAGGCACAGGGTATTCTCACACAGCCAGGTGCAGAGTGTTCTCACACAGCCAGGTGCAGGGTATTCTCACACAGCCAGGCACAGGGTATTCTCACACAGCCAGGTGCAGAGTGTTCTCACACAGCCAGGTGCAGGGTATTCTCACACAGCCAGGCACAGGGTATTCTCACACAGCCAGGTGCAGAGTGTTCTCACACAGCCAGGCACAGGGTATTCTCACACAGCCAGGTACAGGGTATTCTCACACAGCCAGGCGCAGGGTATTCTCACACAGCCAGGCGCAGGGTATTCTCACACAGCCAGGCGCAGGGTATTCTCACACAGCCAGGTGCAGGGTGTTCTCACACAGCCAGGCACAGGGTGTTCTCACACAGCCAGGTGCAGAGTGTTCTCACACAGCCAGGTGCAGGGTATTCTCACACAGCCAGGTACAGGGTATTCTTACACAGCCAGGTGCAGGGTATTCTCACACAGCCAGGTGCAGGGTATTCTCACACAGCCAGGTACAGGGTATTCTCACACAGCCAGGTGCAGGGTATTCTCACACAGCCAGGTACAGAGTGTTCTCACACAGCCAGATACAGAGTGTTCCCACACAGCCAGGTGCAGGGTATTCTCACACAGCCAGGTGCAGGGTATTCTCACACAACCAGGTGCAGGGTATTCTCACACAGCCAGGTGCAGGGTATTCTCACACAGCCAGGTGCAGGGTATTCTCACACAGCCAGGTACAGGGTATTCTCACACAGCCAGGTACAGGGTATTCTCACACAGCCAGGTACAGGGTATTCTCACACAGCCAGGTGCAGGGTATTCTCACACAGCCAGGTGCAGAGTGTTCTCACACAGCCAGGTGCAGGGTATTCTCACACAGCCAGGTACAGGGTATTCTCACACAGCCAGGTGCAGGGTATTCTCACACAGCCAGGTGCAGGGTATTCTCACACAGCCAGGTACAGAGTGTTCTCACACAGCCAGGTACAGAGTGTTCCCACACAGCCAGGTGCAGGGTATTCTCACACAGCCAGGTACAGGGTATTCTCACGCAGCCAGGTACAGGGTATTCTCACACAGCCAGGTGCAGGGTATTCTCACACAGCCAGGTACAGGGTATTCTCACACAGCCAGGTGCAGGGTATTCTCACACAGCCAGGTGCAGGGTATTCTCACACAGCCAGGTACAGAGTGTTCTCACACAGCCAGGTACAGAGTGTTCCCACACAGCCAGGTGCAGGGTATTCTCACACAGCCAGGTACAGGGTATTCTCACACAGCCAGGTGCAGAGTGTTCTCACACAGCCAGGTGCAGGGTATTCTCACACAGCCAGGTGCAGGGTATTCTCACACAGCCAGGTGCAGGGTATTCTCACACAGCCAGGTACAGGGTATTCTCACACAGCCAGGTGCAGGGTATTCTCACACAGCCAGGTGCAGAGTGTTCTCACACAGCCAGGTGCAGGGTATTCTCACACAGCCAGGTGCAGGGTATTCTCACACAGCCAGGTGCAGGGTATTCTCACACAGCCAGGTGCAGGGTATTCTCACACAGCCAGGCACAGGGTATTCTCACACAGCCAGGTGCAGGGTATTCTGACGCTCTTGCGCTCGTTATCTCCAATGACCAGTCCGGGGGATTTGGATAAGAGAAGGGAATTAGTCTGCAGATGAATTATTCCTGGGTGAGGACAAGTCTCTCTCTGTAGAACATTGTAGTAGATTATCTGTAGGACATTCAGCACCTTTATAGAAGAACAAGTCCTCTTGTAGATGAAGGAACTCCGGGAACTTCGCCTCTTCAAGACACAAGCCAGTGTCCCCCTTTAGCTTGCACCCGATATCTGACTTCTAGCACCCAGAGGGGGATCAAACCGCACCAGTCCCCAGCAGTGGCGGCTCATCCATTAGGGGCGCATGCGTGCCACCCCCCCCATCCCCGATCTTCATACAGGATGCTGAACTCATGGATTCCAATGGCGGGGAAGAGTTTTTTTGAAGCACGTGATTAGAGGCTCTAATAGGCTTAAAAAAAGGGTGGGCTCAGAGCTCAGAGCACTGCACTCCAAGCCCACCCACTTGTGTGACATTAGCGAATGAATATTCCCTATCCCCACAAAGATCCTCCTCAGGAAGCAGATCTTGAGACCCATCACCCAATTGGCTGAAAGGACAGGCGATCCTATTGGACTTCTAGGAGGAGGAGGGAGCAGCCGCATGATGAAAGCCGCTGAAGCCAAGGAGGAGAGAATAAGGGAGCCACTGACCGCAACCCGCCCGCTACCCGCCACCGAGGAGGAGAGGGCACAGGAGCCATCGGCCGCTGCCCGCCGCCGAAGCAGAGGAGGAGAGGACACAGGAGCCATGACCCTGCCTATCTGCCACTGAAGGCTAGGAGGAGAGGACACAGGAGCCCTCGTCCACTGCCCGCTGCCGAAGCAGAGGAGGAGAGGACACAGGTGCCACGACCCGGCCTGTCTGCCGCTGAAGGCTAGGAGGAGAGGACACAGGAGCCATTGTCCGCAACCCACCCGCTGCCCACCACCGAAGCCGAGGAGGAGAGGATACAGGAGCTGCCACCCACTTTCCACCACCAAAGCCGAGGAGGAGAGGACACAGGAGCTGCAACCCGGCCTGTCTGCCACTGAAGCCTAGGCCACAAGATCCGCCGCCCGCTGCCCACCGCCGAAGCCGAGGAGAAGAGGACACAGGGGCCGAAGCCTGGCCTGTCGGCCACTGAAGGCTAGGAGGAGAAGACACAGGAGCTGCTGCCCATAACCTGCCCGCTGCCTGCCGCTGAAGCCGAGGAGGAGAGGACACATAAGCAGCCTCCGGCTGTCTACCGCCGATACCGAGGAGGAGAAGACGCAGGAGATGCTGTCCGCAACCCTCCCGCTGCCTGCCACTGAAGCCTGGGAGGCAAGGACACAGGAGCTGCTGCCTGCAACCCACCCACTGCCCGCCGCTGAAGCCAAGGAGGAGAGGATACAGGAGCCGCCACCCGCTGCCCACCGCTAAAGCCGAGGAGAGCGCAAAGGAGCCACCTGGCCTGTCCGCCACTGAAGGCTAGGAGGAGAGGACACAGGAGCAACTGCCTGCAACTTGCCCTCTGCCCACCGCTGGAGCCAAGGAGGAGAGGACACAGGAGCCACCACCCGTTGTCCACCACCGAAGCTGAGGAGGAGAGGACACAGGAGCTGCTGCCCGCAAGCCGCCCGCTGCCTGCCGCTGAAGCCAAGGAGGAGAGGATACAGGAGCCACCACCCGCTGCCCACCGCCAAAGCCGAGGAGAGCGCAAAGGAGCCACCTGGCCTGTCCGCCGCTGAAGGCTAGGAGGAGAGGACACAGGAGCAACTGCCTGCAACTTGCCCTCTGCCCACCGCTGGAGCCAAGGAGGAGAGGACACAGGAGCCACCACCCGTTGTCCACCACCGAAGCTGAGGAGGAGAGGACACAGGAGCCACTGCCTGCTGGCAAAGCTGAGGAGGAGAGGACACAGAAGCTGCTGCCCGCAGCCAAAGCCAAGGAGGAAAGGACAAAGGAGCTTCTGCCCACCGCTGAAGTCAAAGAGGAGAGGACACAGGAGCCACTGCCCACTGTCCAACACTGAAGTCAATGAGGAGAGGACACAGCAGCCGCTGCCCGCAACCCTCCCTCTGCTTGCTGCTGAAGCTTAGAAGGTGAGGACACAGGAGCTGCTGCCCGAAAATCCACCCACTGCCCATCGCTGAAGCCAATGAGGAGAGGACACAGGAGCTGCTGTCCGCAACCCTCCCTCTGCCCGCTGCTGAAACCTAGAAGGTGAGGACACAGGAGCCTCTGCTCGCAACCCACCTGCTGTCTTTTAGGAGCCTGCAACCTGGCTGCCAGGTTGTTTGCCACCCCCCCAAAAAAACACCAACCACCACTGATCCCCAGGATCCCCTGTGGGGGGTCTGCACCCGCAAGGCTCCTGAGGCACTCATGGCAGCCTTCTTCAGTGGTACCAGACAGGATTTGCGGACATCCTCCCTCACAAGAACCATGGGTTGCAACATCAACGTTTAAGACCCTCAGGTCGACCACCTGAGGCCGCATGGCAGTCTGCACTGAGGAGGGGTGACAACTTCCTCACCTGGACCTCTCTCTCTCACAGAAGACCCAGAGCCCACGTGCTCCTCAGATATAAATACAATCACCCAGCATGCCTTGGGGCACATACCCTTCTAATTGGCCAGGACTGTATAGACATCCATGCTCTCATCTGCCAGGTTTCCTCCCACTATCCGATATACTCCATAGCTATTGGATCAGTGTGAAATATCCAGACCACATGAGCCACCCCGGAGCACAATGAGAAGACCTCACTAATCGATCACAGCTCTCCGGTAAGAAGACAGCACATAGATTTACACAGCTGTCTCCCTGAGAAACCAAAAATTATAATACACTCACCAAAACACCTACCTAGGGGGCGCCACACTGGGTTCAGACTCAACTTTGGCTGTTGGGGTGTTCAGGAATTTTAGTCACCTGTCTGGTGGAGACCAATCATCATATATTGAAGGAGGGGGAGGAGGATTTGTGCTAGGAGGGAGGATTGGGGGAAGGATGATTTATGCTAGGAGGGGGAGGGTGATTTGTGCTAGGAGGGGGAGAATGATTTATGCTAGGAGGGGGAGGATGAATTATGCTAGGAGGGGGAGGAGAAATTGTGCTAGGAGGGGGAGGATGATTTATGCTAGGAGGGGGAGGAGGATTTGTGCTAGGAGGGAAGATCGGGGGAAGGATGATTTATGCTAGGAGGGGGAGGAGGATTTGTGCTAGGAGGGAAGATCGGGGGAAGGATGATTTATGCTAGGAGGGGGAGGATGATTTATGCTAGGAGGGGGAGGAGGAATTGTGCTAGGAGGGGGAGGAGAAATTGTGCTAGGAGAGAGGATCAGGGAAGGATGATTTATGCTAGGAGGGGGAGGAGGATTTGTGCTAGGAGAGAGGATCGGGGAAGGATGATTTATGCTAGGAGGGGGAGGAGGATTTGTGCTATGAGGGAGGATGGGGGAAGGATGATTTATGCTAGGAGGGGGAAGAGGATTTGTGCTAGGAGGGGGAGGATGATTTGTGCTAGGAGGGGGAGGATGATTTATGCTAGGAGGGGGAGGAGGATTTGTACTAGGAGGGAGGATCGGGGAAGGATGATTTGTGCTAGGAGGGGGAGGAGAAATTGTGCTAGGAGGGGGAGGAGGATTTGTGGTAGGAGGGGGAGAATGATTTATGCTAGGTGGGGGAGGAGGAATTGTGCTAGGAGGGAGGATCGGGGAAGGATTATTTATGCTAGGAGGGGGAGGAGGATTTATGGTAGGAGGGGGAGGAGGATTTATGGTAGGAGGGGGAGGAGGATTTGTGGTAGGAGGGGGGATCGGGGAAGAATGATTTATGCTAGGTGGGGGAGGAGGAATTGTGCTAGGAGGGAGGATCGAGGAAGGATGATTTATGCTAGGAGGGGGAATTATGCTAGGAGGGAGGATGGGGGAAGGATGATTTATGCTAGGAGGGGGAGGAGGATTTGTGGTAGGAGGGGGAGGAGGATTTGTGGTAGGAGGGGGAGGAGGATTTGTGGTAGGAGGGGGAGGAGGATTTGTGGTAGGAGGGGGAGGAGGATTTGTGGTAGGTGGGGGAGGAGGATTTGTGCTAGGAGAGAGGATCGGGGAAGGATGATTTATGCTAGGAGGGGGAGGAGGATTTGTGGTAGGAGGGGGAGGAGGATTTGTGGTAGTAGGGGGAGGAGGATTTGTGGTAGGTGGGGGAGGAGGATTTGTGCTAGGAGAGAGGATCGGGGAAGGATGATTTATGCTAGGAGGGGGAGGATGAATTGTGCTAGGTGGTGGGAAGGGAGTTTTTGTGCTAGGATGGGGGAGGTTATTGTGTGCTGGGAGGGGGATCAATGAAGGATGATTTGTGCTAAAAAGGTGGGGGGAGGATTTGTGCTGGGAGGGGGATTTGTTCTAGGAGGGGGAGGAGTGTTTGTGCTGGGAGGGGGGGAGATTGGTGAAGGATTATTTGTGGTGGGGGGGTATTTGTGCTGGGAGGGGAGGAGGATTTGTTTTTTGAGGGGGGGGGGGGGGTGATTGGTGAAGGGTGACTTGTGCTGGGAGGGGAGTAGGATTTGTGCTGGGAGGGGGGATTGGTGAAGGATGATTTGTGGTGGAAGGGGGGAGGGGGGGTTGATGAAGGATGATTTGTGTTGGGAGGGGGAGGATGCAATGCCCCCCCACCTCATTATAAAGAGCTGATAATTGATTGGAGCGGCTGCCATCTTGGTTTGGTCAGAACTCGTTGCCTATTGGCTCCCTCTAGGGGGTGTGTCCTCTATGTGGGTGTAGACCTCCATGGATGAACGTATTGCGCTCCTCTGTGGGCGGGTCTCCGGGGACATCTCTCGGCCTCCAGTGAGATGGAAGATGATGGGATTATTTCCAGTTCCGGCTTCCATGTGACGATCGATCGTTCCTGATTATTATTGGCCTTCTCTTTCTCTTACCTGCAGTAATCAGGGATCGATCGCTGGCTCTGATCTTCATGGAGTGTGAGAGGAACGTTCCCTCAGTAGAGAGTCGTGTTCTATTGAAGCCTCTCATGAATTATCGGGTGGAAGTTGGTTTATCATTCTCTCTATTAGAACCCTCAACATTCCTTCCAGTCCGGACCAATCCTCACATAGTGAGTTGGCTCCGCCCTTTGCAGCTATAACAGCTTCACCTCTTCTGGGAAGGCCGTCCACAAGGTTTAGGAGGGTGTCTATGGGAATGTTTGACCATTCTTCCAGAAGAGCATTTGTGAGGTCAGGCACTGATGTTGGATGAGAAGGCCTGGCTCGCAGTCTCCGTTCTAATTCATCCCAAAGGTGTTCTATGGGGTTGAGGTCAGGACTCTGTGAAGGCCAGTCAAGTTCCTACACTCCAAACTCCCTCTACCATGTCTTTATGGACCTTGCTTTGTGCACTGGTCCAAACCATTTGGTGGAGGGGGGATTATGGTGTGGGGTGGAGGAGGGATTATGGTGGGGGGTGGAGGAGGGATTATGGTGGGGGGGTGGAGGAGGGATTATGGTGGGGGGGTGGAGGAGGGATTATGGTGGGGGGGGGATTATGGTGGGGGGAGAGGGGATTATGGTGTGGGGGTTGTTTTTCAGGGGTTGGGTTTGGCCTCTTAGTTCCAGTGAAGGGAACTCATTAAACGTCAGCATACCAAGACATTTGGACAATTTCATGCTCCCAACTTTGTGGGAACAGATTAGGGACGGCCTAGAGTTGCCACCTCAGCCCTTTGAACCCGGAACACATCTGAATTACTCGGGTTCTGAGGCGGACTGAATGCAGATGAGGCACCAAGTGAGTTTCATTACCACCTTAATCAGACACAGAACCTGAGTAATTCTTATGTGTTCCGGGTTCAAAGGGATGAGGTGACCACCATAGGATGACCCCTTCCTGTTCCTACAGTCACGCTTTAAAATTGCGCACACCTGTAGAACGTCACTGAACTACAGCACCTAACATCTCCATAGGCAATGCACGGGGGGGGGGCACTATAAAAATTTTTTATTAGTATTACTTTTTTTTTTTTACCTTTAATTTTTGTTTTAACTTTATTGCTATCACAAAAGGATGAACAATAGAATGGGGGTGACAGGTCCTCTTTATGGAGAGATCTGATAGACCCCAAATCTCTCCTCTGGCCTGCAAAGCATCTGATGAGTGTGAGGCGCACATGACGGGGGACCTCATTGTCTCCTCGGAGGGTGTTGTTATCGGTAGACCCTTGGGATGGATCGGTAGCCCCTTGGGATGGATCGGTAGACCCTTGGGATGGATCGGTAGACCCTTGGGATGGATCGGTAGCCCCTTGGGATGGATCGGTAGACCCTTGGGATGGATCGGTAGCCCCTTGGGATGGATCGGTAGACCCTTGGGATGGATCAGTAGACCCTTAGGATGGATCGGTAGACCCTTGGGATGGATCGGTAAACCCTTGGGATGGATCGGTAGCCCCTTGGGATGGATCGGTAGACCCTTGGGATGGATCGGTAGACCCTTGGGATGGATCGGTAGATCCTTGGGATGGATCGGTAGACCCTTGGGATGGATCGGTATCCTTGGGATGGATCGGTAGACCCTTGGGATGGATCGGTAGCCCCTTGGGATGGATCGGTAGACCCTTGGGATGGATCGGTAGCCCCTTGGGATGGATCGGTAGACTCTTGGGATGGATCGGTAGACCCTTGGGATGGATCGGTAGCCCCTTGGGATGGATCGGTAGACCCTTGGGATGGATCGGTAGACCCTTGGGATGGATCGGTAGCCCCTTGGGATGGATCGGTAGACCCTTGGGATGGATCGGTAGACCCTTGGGCTGGATCGGTAAACCCTTGGGATGGATCGGTAGCCCCTTGGGATGGATCGGTAGACCCTTGGGATGGATCGGTAGACCCTTGGGATGGATCGGTAAACCCTTGGGATGGATCGGTAGCCCCTTGGGATGGATCGGTAGACCCTTGGGATGGATCGGTAGCCCCTTGGGATGGATCGGTAGATCCTTGGGATGGATCGGTAGACCCTTGGCATGGATCAGTAGCCCCTTGGGATGGATCGGTAGACCCTTGGGATGGATCAGTAGCCCCCTGGGATGGATCGGTAGATCCTTGGGATGGATCGGTAGACCCTTGGGATGGATCGGTACCCTTGGGATGGATTGGTAGCCCCTTGGGATGGATCGGTAGCCGCTTGGGATGGATCGGTAGCCCCTTGGGATGGATCGGTAGCCCCTTGGCATGGATCGGTAGCCCCTTGGGATGGATCGGTAGCCCCTTGGGATGGATCGGTAGCCCCTTGGGATGGATCAGTAGACCCTTGGCATGGATCGGTAGTCCCTTGGGATGGATTGGTAGCCCCTTGGGATGGATCGGTAGACCCTTGGGATGGATCGGTAGCCCCTTGGGATGGATCGGTAGCCCCTTGGGATGGATCAGTAGACTCTTGGGATGGATCGGTAGCCCCTTGGGATGGATCGGTAGACCCTTGGGATGGATTGGTAGCCCCTTGGGATGGATCGGTAGACCCTTGGCATGGATCGGTAGCCCCTTGGGATGGATCGGTAGCCCCTTGGGATGGATCGGTAGACCCTCGGGATGGATCGGTAGCCCCTTGGGATGGATCGGTAGACCCTTGGGATGGATTGGTAGCCCCTTGGGATGGATCGGTAGACCCTTGGCATGGATCGGTAGCCCCTTGGGATGGATCGGTAGCCCCTTGGGATGGATCGGTAGACCCTCGGGATGGATCGGTAGCCCCTTGGGATGGATCGGTAGACCCTTGGGATGGATCGGTAGACCCTCGGGATGGATCGGTAGCCCCTTGGGATGGATCGGTAGACCCTTGGGATGATAAATGGGGGGGGGTGTCTCGGTGCTCAGTGTTGGATCTGGAGGAGGACCAGGAGGGTGTAATATCTCTCTGACTAATGACCATAGTGACATGATGTGAGTGGATGGAGGAGACGTTCTCCGGTGTTTGGCTCGGTGTGAAGTACATTTTATGGCTCCGGCAGTTCCTCCCCCCCCTTTATTATAAATAAATACTTTATAAGTGCTGCTCTCTCTTCTATGGACTGTCTTGTGTCTGGGTGACAGCAGACACTTCCCCCACCCACCCGCAGCAGAAGTTTAGTGTACTGCGGAGAAGTGAGAGTTTCAGGCTCAGATCTGGGGGGGGGTTCAGATTTTAGTTGCGCCCCCTCCCCCAGGTCTCTGAGGTCTTCACATACACATTGATCCGTGAGACATTCTGATAAGAACAATTCATCTAAGGGGGGCACCTAATGTAAAGGGTGACTCTGATGGGAACCCCTCATGTAAGGGAGCACTCTGATGAGGACACCTAATGTAAAGGGTGACTCTGATGGGGACCCTTCATGTAAGGGAGCACTCTGATGGGGACAATCCATGTAAGGGGGCAATATTATGGGGGTGCCTGATGGAAAGGGGGGCTCCTGATGTAAGGCAGGCTGTGATGGGGCCCCCTAATGTAAGAGGGGAATTATGATGGGGACAATCCATGTAAGGGGGCACTCTAATGGAGATAATTCATGTAAGGGGGCAATGTGATGGGGGTCACCAAATGTAAAGGGGGATACCTGATGTAAGGGAGGCCATGATGGGGACCCCTCATATAAGGGGGGATTCTGATGGGGGCCCCTAATGTAAGGGGACACTCTGATGGGGACAATCCATATAAGGGGGCAATATGATGGGGGCCACCAAATGTAAAGAGAGACTTCTGATGTAAGGGAGGCTGTGATGGGGACCCCTCATGTAAGGGGGCACACTGATACGGACAATCTATGTAAGGGGGCACTCTGATGGGGGGCACTTGATGTAAGGGGGCACACTGATGGGGACAATCTATGTAAGGGGGAAATCTGATGGGGGGCACTTGATGTAAGGGGGCACACTGATGGGGACAATCTATGTAAGGGGGAAATCTGATGGGGGGCACTTGATGTAAGGGGGCACACTGATGGGGGACAATCTATGTAAGGGGGAAATCTGATGGGGGGCACTTGATGTAAGGGGGCACACTGATGGGGGACAATCTATGTAAGGGGGCACTCTGATGGGGGGCACTTGATGTAAGGGGGCACACTCATGGGGACAATCTATGTAAGGGGGCACTCTGATGGGGGGCACTTGATGTAAGGGGGCACACTCATGGGGACAATCTATGTAAGGGGGCACTCTGATGGGGGGCACTTGATGTAAGGGGGCACACTGATGGGGGACAATCTATGTAAGGGGGGACTCTCATATAGATAATTCATGTAATGGACAATGTGTTTGGGGCACCTGATGTAAAGGACTCTTGATGTAAGGGAGGCTGTGATGGGGACCCTTCATGTAGGGGAGGAATTCTGATGGAGACCCCTAATTTAAGGGGGCACTCTGATGGGGACAATCCATGTAAGGGGGCAATATGATGGGGACCCCTGATGTAAAGGGGGACACCTGATGTAAGGAAGGCTGTGACAGGGACCCTTCATGTAAGGGGGAACTCTGATGGGGACACTTGATGAAAGGGGGACTCTGATATATAATATGGTATATAATCCATATAAGGGGGCAATATTATGGGGGCACCTGATGTAAAGGGGGGATCCTGATGTAAGGGAGGCTGTGATGGGGACCCCTCATGTAAGGGGGAACTCTGATGGGGGGAACTTGATGTAAGGGGGCACTCTTATAAGTACAATCTATGTAAGGGGGAACTCTGATGAGGACATTTGATGTAAGGGGGCACTCTGATGGGGACAATCTATGTAAGGGGGCAATGTGATGGGGGCACCTGATGTATAGGGGGGATTCCTGCTGTAAGGGAGGCTGTGATGGGGACTCTTCATGTAAGGGGGAACACTGATGTCGGACAGTTGATGTAAGGGGGGCACACGATGGCGACAATCTATGTAAGGGGAAATATTATGGGGGTCACCCTATGTAAGTGGTGGCTCTGATGGGGACAATCCATGTAAGGGGAACATTGTGATGGGGACACCTGATGTAAGGGGGGCATTGTGATGGGGACACCTGATGTAAGGGGAACATTGTGATGGGGACAATCCATGTAAGGGGGACATTGTGATGAGGACACCTGATGTAAGGGGGGCATTGTGATGGGGACACCTGGTGTAAGGGGGGCATTGTGATGGGGACACCTGATATAAGGGGAACATTGTGATGGGGACACCTGATGTAAGGGGAATATTATGATGGGGACACCTGATGTAAGGGGAATATTATGATGGGGACACCTGATGTAAGGGGAACATTGTGATGGGGACACCTGATGTAAGGGGAACATTGTGATGGGGACACCTGATGTAAGGGGAACATTGTGATGGGGACACCTGATGTAAGGGAAACATTGTGATGGGGACACCTGATGTAAGGGGAATATTATGATGGGGACACCTGATGTAAGGGGAACATTATGATGGGGACACCTGATATAAGGGGAACATTGTGATGGGGACACCTGATGTAAGGAGAACATTGTGATGGGGACACCTGATGTAAGGGGAATATTATGATGGGGACACCTGATGTAAGGGGAACATTATGATGGGGACACCTGATATAAGGGGAACATTGTGATGGGGACACCTGATGTAAGGAGAACATTGTGATGGGGACACCTGATGTAAGGGGAATATTATGATGGGGACACCTGATATAAGGGGAACATTGTGATGGGGACACCTGATGTAAGGGGAACATTGTGATGGGGACACCTGGTGTAAGGGGAACGTTGTGATGGGGACACCTGATGTAAGGGGAACATTGTGATGGGGACACCTGATGTAAGGGAAACATTGTGATGGGGACACCTGATGTAAGGGGAACATTGTGATGAGGACACCTGATGTAAGGAGAACATTGTGATGGGGACACCTGATATAAGGGGAACATTGTGATGGGGACACCTGATGTAAGGGGAATATTATGATGGGGACACCTGATGTAAGGGGAACATTGTGATGGGGACACCTGATGTAAGGGGAACATTGTGATGGGGACACCTGATGTAAGGGAAACATTGTGATGGGGACACCTGATGTAAGGAGAACATTGTGATGGGGACACCTGATGTAAGGGGAACATTGTGATGGGGACACCTGATGTAAGGGGAACATTGTGATGGGGACACCTGATGTAAGGGGGGCATTGTGATGGGGACACCTGATGTAAGGGAAACATTGTGATGGGGACACCTGATGTAAGGGGAACATTGTGATGGGGACACCTGATGTAAGGGGAACATTGTGATGGGGACACCTGATGTAAGGGGGGCATTGTGATGGGGACACCTGATGTAAGGGGAACATTTCGATGAGGACACCTGATGTAAGGGGGGCATTGTGATGGGGACACCTGATGTAAGGGGGTCATTGTGATGGGGACACCTGATGTAAGGGGAGCATTATGATGGGGACACCTGATGTAAGGGGAACATTGTGATGAGGACACCTGATGTAAGGGGAACATTGTGATGGGGACACCTGATGTAAGGTGAACATTGTGATGGGGACACCTGGTGTAAGGGGAACATTGTGATGGGGACACCTGATGTAAGGGGAACATTGTAATAAGGACACCTGATGTAAGGGGAACATTGTGATGGGGACACCTGATGTAAGGGGGGCATTGTGATGGGGACACCTGATGTAAGGGGAACATTGTGATGAGGACACCTGATGTAAGGGGAACATTGTGATGGGGACACCTGATGTGAGGTGAACATTGTGATGGGGACACCTGGTGTAAGGGGAACATTGTGATGGGGACACCTGATGTAAGGGGAACATTGTGATGGGGACACCTGATGTAAGGGGAGCATTGTGATGGGGACACCTGATGTAAGGGGGGCATTGTGATGGGGACACCTGATGTAAGGGGGGCATTGTGATGGGGACACCTGATGTAAGGGGAACATTGTGATGGGGACACCTGATGTAAGGGGAACATTGTAATAAGGACACCTGATGTAAGGGGAACATTGTGATGGGGACACCTGATGTAAGGGGGGCATTGTGATGGGGACACCTGATGTAAGGGGAACATTGTAATAAGGACACCTGATGTAAGGAGAACATTGTGTTGGGGACACCTGATGTAAGGGGAACATTGTAATAAGGACACCTGATGTAAGGGGAACATTGTGATGGGGACACCTGATGTAAGGGGGGCATTGTGATGGGGACACCTGATGTAAGGGGAACATTGTGATGAGGACACCTGATGTAAGGGGAACATTGTGATGGGGACACCTGATGTAAGGTGAACATTGTGATGGGGACACCTGGTGTAAGGGGAACATTGTGATGGGGACACCTGATGTAAGGGGAGCATTGTGATGGGGACACCTGATGTAAGGGGGGCATTGTGATGGGGACACCTGATGTAAGGGGGGCATTGTGATGGGGACACCTGATGTAAGGGGAACATTGTGATGGGGACACCTGATGTAAGGGGAACATTGTGATGGGGACACCTGGTGTAAGGGGAACATTGTGATGGGGACACCTGATGTAAGGGGAACATTGTGATGGGGACACCTGATGTAAGGGGGGCATTGTGATGGGGACACCTGATGTAAGGGGAACATTGTGATGGGGACACCTGATGTAAGGGGAACATTGTGATGGAGACACCTGATGTAAGGGGAACATTGTGATGGGGACACCTGATGTAAGGGGAACATTGTGATGGGGACACCTGATGTAAGGGAAACATTGTGATGGGGACACCTGATGTAAGGGGAACATTGTGATGGGGACACCTGATGTAAGGGGAACATTGTGATGGGGACACCTGATGTAAGGGGAACATTTTGATGGGGACACCTGATGTAAGGGGGGCATTGTGAAGGGACACCTGATGTAAGGGGAACATTGTGATGAGGACACCTGATGTAAGGGGAACATTGTGATGGGGACACCTGATGTAAGGGGAACATTGTGATGGGGACACCTGATGTAAGGAGAACATTGTGATGGGGACACCTGATGTAAGGGGGGCATTGTGAAGGGACACCTGATGTAAGGGGAACATTGTGATGAGGACACCTGATGTAAGGGGAACATTGTGATGGGGACACCTGATGTAAGGGGGGCATTGTGATGGGGACACCTGATGTAAGGGGAACATTTCGATGAGGACACCTGATGTAAGGGGGGCATTGTGATGGGGACACCTGATGTAAGGGGGGCATTGTGATGGGGACACCTGATGTAAGGGGAGCATTATGATGGGGACACCTGATGTAAGGGGAACATTGTGATGAGGACACCTGATGTAAGGAGAACATTGTGATGGGGACACCTGATGTAAGGAGAACATTGTGATGGGGACACCTGATGTAAGGGGGGCATTGTAATAAGGACACCTGATGTAAGGGGAACATTGTGATGGGGACACCTGATGTAAGGGGGGCATTGTGATGGGGACACCTGATGTAAGGGGAACATTGTGATGGGGACACCTGATGTAAGGGGGGCATTGTGATGGGGACACCTGATGTAAGGGGAACATTGTGATGAGGACACCTGATGTAAGGGGAACATTGTGATGGGGACACCTGATGTAAGGTGAACATTGTGATGGGGACACCTGGTGTAAGGGGAACATTGTGATGGGGACACCTGATGTAAGGGGAGCATTGTGATGGGGACACCTGATGTAAGGGGGGCATTGTGATGGGGACACCTGATGTAAGGGGGGCATTGTGATGGGGACACCTGATGTAAGGGGAACATTGTGATGGGGACACCTGATGTAAGGGGAACATTGTGATGGGGACACCTGGTGTAAGGGGAACATTGTGATGGGGACTCCTGATGTAAGGGGAACATTGTGATGGGGACACCTGATGTAAGGGAAACATTGTGATGGGGACACCTGATGTAAGGAGAACATTGTGATGGGGACACCTGATGTAAGGGGAACATTGTGATGGGGACACCTGATGTAAGGAGAACATTGTGATGGGGACACCTGATGTAAGGGGGGCATTGTGAAGGGACACCTGATGTAAGGGGAACATTGTGATAGGGACACCTGATGTAAGGAGAACATTGTGATGGGGACACCTGATGTAAGGGGGGCATTGTAATAAGGACACCTGATGTAAGGGGAACATTGTGATAGGGACACCTGATGTAAGGGGGGCATTGTAATAAGGACACCTGATGTAAGGAGAACATTGTGATGGGGACACCTGATGTAAGGGGGGCATTGTAATAAGGACACCTGATGTAAGGGGAACATTGTGATAGGGACACCTGATGTAAGGGGGGCATTGTAATAAGGACACCTGATGTAAGGAGAACATTGTGATGGGGACACCTGATGTAAGGGGAACATTGTAATAAGGACACCTGATGTAAGGGGGGCATTGTGATGGGGACACCTGATGTAAGGGGAACATTGTGATGGGGACACCTGATGTAAGGGGAACATTGTGATGGGGACACCTGATGTAAGGGGGGCATTGTGATGGGGACACCTGATGTAAGGGGAACATTGTGATGGGGACACCTGATGTAAGGGGAACATTGTGATGGGGACACCTGATGTAAGGGGAACATTGTGATGGGGACACCTGATGTAAGGGGAACATTGTGATGGGGACACCTGATGTAAGGGGGGCATTGTGATGGGGACACCTGATGTAAGGGGAACATTGTGATGGGGACACCTGATGTAAGGGGGGCATTGTGATGGGGACACCTGATGTAAGGGGAACATTTCGATGAGGACACCTGATGTAAGGGGGGCATTGTGATGGGGACACCTGATGTAAGGGGAACATTGTGATGGGGACACCTGATGTAAGGGGAACATTGTGATGGGGACACCTGATGTAAGGGGAACATTGTGATGGGGACACCTGATGTAAGGGGGGCATTGTGATGGGGACACCTGATGTAGGGGGGGCATTGTGATGGGGACACCTGATGTAAGGGGGGCAATAATCCTCTGTAGGCTTCTGATAGTAGATTCATACATGTCAGCTCCTTGTATTACAATGTACATAGAACAAAGGTGACAATTAGGGATGTGTTAAGCTGCCCTGGGTCTGATTTGAGCAAGGTTCAATAAAGTTCAATTACTGAACACAAACCCCGATGAAATCCGTGGGACCTGAATCTAATAAGGGGGTGTAAAAAAACAAAATAGCAGGGGGATGGGCACTGCCCTGGGGAATGTTTACCAGTGCAAATAAAGAAAGAATGAATTCCTTGCTGCTTGGAGGGTGGCAAAGCACCCGGTCCCCATGTTAATGAGAACAAGGGCCTCTTCCCCACAACCCTGGCTGGTCCCTGGGGGTCTGTGGGGGGGTTATTGGAATCTGGAGGCCTGCAGATTCTGCCCATCCTCCAAGTGTGAATGAGTATGGGGTACATAGTACTTGTGTATGTTTGTGACCTGACCGGCTGGCCAGGCGGTGTGTGATTGGGGTTTTAGGGGCGGCAGTAGAGCATGTGTGAAGATCTACATGACAGACCCCCTGGAAGTGGCTGAGAGCGGGGAGGGGCAGCGGTGAGACAGCCGGTGGGAAGCTGGTAGCCTTGGTTGGTGAGTTCTTGGAGCTGAGGAGGAATTCTGCTGTGAAGAATTGAGGAGGTGGAAGTTCTCGGAGTAATGCTGGAGCTCCAGGGTAACGTGTTATCTTGAGGAGCTCGTCCTAGTGGGGGGGGGGGTGGCTTTTGTGTTTAAGGCAGTAGAAGTGTACCTTCAAACCGGTTATGTGCGGGGGGGGGGAGGGGAGGTGAGCTGCACTATACATTGTTGTCATATAAGTCCCAGCATGGAGATTAGGCCCTATGTGAGATCAGCCGGGAACCTCAGCTGCTGTGCAAATATTGACCGATGATTGTCACCTCGCTGGTGTACCGCGCCACCACCTGCGGCGGAGTGATCTTGGTATTTGATCATTTATGGAGAGATTGGTGATGGATAGAAGGCCATGGCTCTTTATTTTACATTTCCTGTGCTATGTATTCATGATGGGAATAATCTTCATGATGTGAAATATGGTATGTGAAGGAAACAGGCTTGGATCCAGGGGGGTGCTGGGATGGGCTGTGCCCCCCCCCCCCATATTTTAGTTATGCCCCTCCATATCTCTGAGAGAGCATCCACTGATCCATGAGCCAATCTGATGGGGGAACTTGATGTAAGGGGGGCATTGATGGGGTATTAGATGTAAGGAGACACTTTGATGGGGACAGTTGATGTAAGAGGGCATTCATGGGGACATTTGATGTAAGAGGGCATTGATGGAGACATTTGATGAAAAGGGGACATTGATGGGGGCATTTTATGTAAGAAGGCACTTTTATTGGGACAATAGATGTAAGGGGTCATTGATGGGGGCATTTGATGTAAGAAGGCACTCTGATGGCGGTATTAGATGTAAAGAGACAATTTGATGGGGACAGTTGGTGTAAGAGGACATTGATGGAGACATTTGATGTAAGGGCGCATTGATGGGGCAACTGATGTAAAGAGACACTTTAATAGGGACAGTTGATGTAAGGAGACATTTTGATGGGGACAGTTGATGTAAGGGGGCACATTGATGGGGCAACTGATGTAAAGAGACACTTTAATAGGGACAGTTGATGTAAGGAGACATTTTGATGGGGGCAGTTGATGTAAGGGGGCACATTGATGGAGACATTTGATGTAAGGGGGCATTGATGTAAGGAAACACTTTAATAGGGACATTTGATGTAAGGAGGCATTGATGGGGGCATTTGATGTAAGGGGACACCTTAATATGGACAGTTGATGTAAGAGGGCATTGATAGAGACATTTGATGTAAGGGGGGCATTGATGGGGGCATTGATGGGGGCATTTTATGTAAGAAGGCACTTTGATTGGGACAATAGATGTAAGGGGGCATTGATGGGGGCATTTGATGTTAGAAGGCACTCTGATGGGGCATTTGATGTTAGAAGGCACTCTGATGGGGCATTTGATGTTAGAAGGCACTCTGATGGGGGTATTAGAAGTAATGAGACAAGTTGATGGGGACAGTTGGTGTAAGAGGACATTGATGGAGACATTTGATGTAAGGGGGCATTGATGGGGGCAACTGATGTAAGGAGACACCTTAATATGGACAGTTGATGTAAGGAGACATTTTGATGGGGACAGTTGATGTAAGAGGGCATTGATGGGGACCTTTGATGTAAGGGGGCATTGATGGCGGCATTTGATGTAAGGAGACGCTGTAATAGGGACAGTTGATGTAAGGAGACATGTTGATGGGGACAGTTGATGTAAGGGGGCATTGATGGGGACCTTTGATGTAAGGGGGCACATTGATGGGGCAACTGATGTAAGGGGGCATTGATGGCGGCATTTGATGTAAGGAGACATGTTGATGGGGGCAGTTGATGTAAGGGGGCATTAATGGGGGCATTTGATGTAGGAGGACACCTTAATATGGTCATGTGGATGTAAGAGGATATTGATAGAGACATTTGATGTAGGGGGGACGTTAATGGGGCAACTGATGTAAGGGGACATTGTTGGGGGCATTTGATGTAAGAAGGCTCTTTGATGGGGACAATTGATGTAAGGGGGCATTGATAGGGGGCATTTGATGTAAGAAGGCTCTTTGATGGGAACAATTGATGTAAGGGGGCATTGATAGGGGGCATTTGATGTAAGAAGGCACTCTGATGGGGGTATTAGATGTAAGGAGACAATTTAATGGGGACAGTTGGTGTAAGAGGGCATTGATGGGGACCTTTGATGTAAGGGGGCACATTGATGGGACAATTGATGTAAGGGGGCATTTGATGTAAGGAGACGCTTTAATAGGGACAGTTGATGTAAGGAGACATGTTGATGGGGGCAGTTGATGTAAGGGGGCATTAATGGGGGCATTTGATGTAAGGGGACACCTTAATATGGACAGTTGATGTAAGGAGAAATTTTAATAGGGACAGTTGATGTAAGGAGACATGTTGATGGGGACAGTTGATGTAAGGAGACATGTTGATGGGGGCAGTTGATGTAGGGGGGACATTGATGGGGCAACTGATGTAAGGGAACATTGTTGGGGGCATTTGATGTAAGAAGGCTCTTTGATGGGGACAATTGATGTAAGGGGACATTGTTGGGGGCATTTGATGTAAGAAGGCACTTTGATGGGGGAATTTGATGTAAAGGTGCACTCAAATGGACTCTGAAAGGGACACCTGATATAAGGGGGCACAGGTTCTGTTTATTCATCCTAATCTAATGACAAGCCAGTACATAATAATATTCCCAGTACACTTCTGCATTGCCTCTATACTACCAATCAGACATTACTTCCGGGCCGTGACACCAGATGAACAAGGCAATACCGGGTTCCCTGCATCTATCACACACAGTGCTGGTATTATGCCTTCTGACTTTTTTTTTTTTTTACTGCACCCCCAGATCAGATCCGGCCTTGGAATGAAAGTTGCATTATGGCAATAAGGAGATAACTGTAGATTGGATCACAATACAAATCATGTATTATAGGAGGACCCTTAGAAAGATTAGATGTTAGATCCATTGGATAGAGCCCAGAAAACGTGGGGATACCCCTTTGCTCTACCTGGGAGATGCCGTAGGAAATGACAGGAGAGGAAGCAGAAGTGGGGATGTTGGTCAGATGTGCTGGCGAGACTGAGGAGATAAGCACACAGACCTCCCTTGTAGGTAGATGTAGTTCAGCCTCCCTGCACAGGTGGCCCTGTTGTGGCACCGGCTATGCAGAGAAGATGGAGGAGGAGAGAAACCTCCTTGTTCCTCTGAGGCCTCCGTAGGTGTCATAAGGGGAGCAGTCACCAAATTGGACGCTGCTGCTCTGAATGACCTCTGTGGCCAACTTTAGTGAGGGCAGAGCTCATAAATAGCAGTTGGCACACATTTGCAAAGTGGTTAGGTCAGGGACAGGACCCCGCTGGTGAGGGATAGTGTGTCTAGCATAGGGAAAGGTTCCAATAGAGCCGAGTCAGTAGGCGGTTATTTTGGACCAAATTTCTTCTGCCTCTCAGGTGTTCTTGTCACCACACCGCCTACCAGTCGCCTTCTTCGTCAGATGCTGTCAGGTATCCTAAGCCTTGGAATGTGTCTTCTGCAGTATTAGGACTGTGTACTATGAGTCCTTTTGTAAAATACTGCTGTACCAGGTTCGGCTGTGATATTCAGGCCCTGTTGCCACCTTGTTGGAACTTTGCCTTAATATGTTGTGCTGCATTCCTTGGCCTTCGTGTGCATTTAATACACTTTGGGTACTATAACATCTGGCCCCCTCCTACACCCTTTGTCAGAGAAGACGCATACATGTATGCAGGCGCATGGTTCCTGGAAGCCCACTTAGCGGGTGAGCGCGCGTGCGCGCCTGCCTGCTGGCAGGCGGGCCTTTTTAACTGCACTAGTGCCTTGTGCCAGTGCCGTTTGGTCTATTAAGTTCCCGAAGCATCTCTGTATCTGTTTCTGTATTGGTCTTCTGTTGGTGACCTGATCTGCTCCTGGCTTGCTTGAACTCTGCCTGCACCGACCCCCCAGCTTGCCTCTGGACTAGGCTTCTGTCTCACCTTTCTGTTCATCTGCCTTGCTGTTACTGACCCCGGCCTGACTTCTAAATACTCTTCTGCCTGCCCCCTGTGTCTGATCTGCCTGCTAGTTACTGACCTGGACTGTCTGACCTTGCCTTGGCTCTTCTTCCTGCACCTGATCCAGCCGTAGCTGTTCCTGACATCAGTTCCTGCTCTTCTGCCAGCGTGTCACCAGCCAGCTGCTCCTGCGTATCTGGACGCACATCAGCATTCTCAAGCAGAAGTCTTATCAGACACGCATGCCGCTCCGGTGCTCCCTGTTACTCTACCAGGGCACCTGAGCCAGGGCTGTAAGAGAAGCCTTCCTTTATGCTTCGGGCTTCACCACCATGTAGACTCTTGTAAGGGGGGGGCCTCGTTGTTGGCTGGTTTTGTCCCAGGGATGAACTTGGGATCCATCCTATCTGGTAAGAGGCTAATGTATCATTCTTTACTCTTTAATGTAATAAGATACAACGAACATTACGGATATCCATGATTGGCACCGAATACACATCTTAATACTGATGTGGACTTTATATATTCATTTTCACCTTTTTGAATTGTATTGATTAGGTTTGCGCACTTTATATATATACACATATATGTTGAATCGAGTTTTTAGTTTTTTGAGTCGCCGCACCTATCAATATTTCTCACTCATTTTATACACGGATTATACCAATCAGTTTTCATTATAATTTTTTTAGGGTAAGCGCAACATATTAAAACTTATGTAAGTCTTTACTATTGGCTATTGTTCCATCCTGTCTACCATTGTCTGTAATTATACCTATTCCTCAAAAGTTATCTATAGATCGTCTGGGATGATTGGAGGCTGATGATACTTTTGTGATTATGAAGTGTTAGGAGAGATTAGTCCTGAGGTATGAGAAGACAAGTTTACCAGGTAGCCTTCACCCCCACCAACTTCCCTACAGAGCACATAGGAATACAGAGGACGCCATTGAGCAACGGCTATGATTAAGGCCTGATGGACGAAAAGCAGAAGCACTGGCCTCCATTCAGTGTCTTCCACACCTCTCCGCCAATCCCTACACTGTCCTCCATTCAGTGTTCTCCACCAATACCTCCACTGGCCTCCATTCAGTGCCCTCCACACCTTCCTGCCAATCCCTACACTGGCCTCCATTCAGTGTCTTCCACACCTCTCCGCCAATCCCTACACTGGCCTCCATTCAGTGCCCTCCACACCTCCCTGCCAATCCCTCCACTGTCCTCCATTTAGTGTCCTCCACACCTCTCTACCAATCCCTACACTGGCTCCCGATCGCCCAGCAAATTCAATTCAAAATACTAACCACAACATACAAAGCCATTTACAATTCTACCAATCTTCTCTCCAAAGTTCACCCAAACTGTCCTCTCCACTCCTCTCAGGACCTCCTACTCTCAAGCTCCCTCCTCTCCTCCTCCTCCCATGCTCATCTCCAGGATTACTCCAGAGTCTCTCCCATCCTCTGGAATGCTCTACCTCCACCTGTCCGGCTATCTCCTACTCCCACCTGCCATCAGGCAATCCCTGAAAACTCATCTCTTCATTAGAAGCCTATCACACCCCCAGCTAATCCTTTACCACTTCCATCAGCTCACCCCCCACAGTTACGACCTTTTGTACCACCTGCCCCACCCTATTAGATTGTAAGCTCTTCTGAGCAGGGCCCTCTTAATCCTATTGTATTTAACTGTATTGTAACTGTATTGTCTCCTTTTTATATTGTAAAGCGCTGCGTAAACTGTAAACTGTATCATAATAATAATAATTTGAGTGTGAGGTATAGTTTGTTTTAACTTTAGAATTTCATTGTAATTTTTTAATTTTTTTATTGCAGTAATAATAAATCCTATCATATTATTTCACATCTTATCTGAATATTTGTGCAAACGTTATTGGCTCAGGAGCAGGTGATGATCAGAGGGAAGGAATCACCCTCCTGGTGGTGAGAACAACCCCCCCCCCCCCCGCCTCATAGAACATAGATCAGGTGACCCTGGCTACCAAGTAACCTGGGCACTAGGGGGTGTTTGGTTGGACTCTCAGAGCCCTAATCTGGACCATGACCAATCGCACAGCACCTGCTTGAGAAGTTCTCTGGGCATATCGGGATGTGGTGGACCTTGATTAGGGAGTTGGGTGAGCTGGTTTTCAACCAACATCCACGCACATAGCAACAGAGGGGTGAGTCTGGGTGGATATGAAGTACAGAGTGTGCCCCGAAAAGCCTTGTATACAGGTGGGGCCCCCAGTTGCATGGTTTGGCCAAATGAAGCAGCGATGGGGGGACCAGCCTATATACGGATTCATTCTTTTTTTTTTCGATGTCTTGATGTTATATTGTAGAAACGGTTTCCACAGCTTCCTGATGAAACAGGAAAGATAACTGTGAAATGCCTTAAAGAAAAAAAAAAAACCCTTCCCCAAAGCTAAACCCGGCAGCCATCACAAGGATAAATGGATAATTATCTTAATTTCGGGGTATTTCGAGAATATTTTTATGGACAAGTCCAATTTGTAGGCAGTTGCAATTTTTCAGGTTCACTGGAGCAGCTCTGCAGCTGGAAAGGAAGTCCTGAGGAACATGGTTCCTCTATGGATTCCTGGGTCACTGGGGAAGCAATTCAGTTGGATGCTGTTGCCCCATGTGACTCGTGCGGCCATCTTGGGTCAGGCAGAGCCTAGTTGAGGCCCTGGCCTCCTGGGTGTAGGCAGGCTTCATGCAAGTGGGTAGTGCAGGGAAAGGTACCCTCTCTGTTAGGGATAGGGAAAGGTTTCTGATGAGGAGGGAAAGCGTAGGGTTGCTTCTCTACTAGACATCTTCCAGATTGGGCAGGAGATGGCCAGGCTGCCCCCTTCTATTGATGCTGTCAGTCTGGCTGGAACTGGCTCTGTTCACGTTGCTGAAACCGTGAGTGCACCTACTTGGGCAATCTTCCCACCGGGTTTGTTGTGACCTGTCGTTTCATTACTTTAATACAAGTTTATTATTGCACTTGACTGCGTTACTTTTTGCAGCTGCACCATGTTGTACCCCACCTACAAATTGTCCAAATGCCCCATAGCAAGGGTCAACATTTGAACGTATTAATCCACTAATATTTTTATTTTTTTAATTCTGTGATTTTATTGAGAAATATGTGATAATAAAAATGTTTTTTCTTTACATTTGGTATATAAGTTGTTTATTTACCGGTAGTCCTTTTCTTTCAATAGTGATATGAAAATCTAAGGATGTGGTGCCACCATCTTGGAGGTCAGCCACTCAGCTTCTACAGTAAGTGCTGCTTTATGTTCTCTGAACTGTCTTGTCTCCGGCTGACAGCAACCCACATCCAATGACGGCAGAAGTCTAGTTTAGACTGGAGAAGTGTGAATAATGGAGAATAGTGGAGAATTTGTAGATTTTTGCTCATAACTCAGTCTCCGTCTCGATTTCCTTTTCAGCGAGGTTCCAGTAGAATTTTCCTAGCCCCCTGACGTTCTACTTCGACATTAATACTTTACTGAACAGTCTGCCGAGCCTGGTGCGGATTTGCTTTGTTTTAATTCCATAAATTAAGGGGTTAATCACAGGAGAAAAGAGAAGATATATATTCCCAAACAGGACATGAAGATTGGGGGCTGTGCTACTTGGAAAGCGGTGCACTACGGCAATGCCAATGAAGCCCATGTAGAAGACAATGACAGCACATACATGGGAGACACACGTACTGGTGGCCTTCAGACTGGCCTCGGCCACCACACTTACCACCATCTTCAAAAGTAGTAGGTACGAGATGATGATGAACAGAAAGTCGATGCCCACGGTTGAGAGGGCAATAAACAGGCCATAGACGATATTGATGCTTATGTCAGCACAGGCCAACTTCATGACCTCTTGGTGGAGGCAGTAGGAGTGAGTTAAAGAATTGTTCTTAAACAAGGGAAACCTTTTAAGAAGCAACGGTAGAGGAATCATCCCAGCTGCCCCCCTGGTTATAATGACCAAGGTGATATTTTTAATGGTCTTGTTGGTTAAAATGGAAGAATATCTGAGAGGGTGACAAATTGCCACATACCGGTCTATAGCCATGGCCACCAGTATCCCGGATTCCAGGGCAGACAGGAAATGGATGGAGAACAATTGGGTCAAACACATGTCAAAGATGATCTTCCGGTTATCAAACCAGAAGATCCAAAGCATTTTGGGCATGACTGTGGAGGCTATCAAGATGTCCAATACTGACAGCATGAAAAGGAAAATGAACATGGGTTCATGAAGCTTTTGGTCCACCTTAATGATATAGAGAATGGTGATGTTCCCAAGGATAGCGATGATGTATAGTAAGGCAAGAGGAAATCCAAACCAGACATTAAAGTCATCTAGATTTGGTATACCGCTGAGAGTGAAATCACTGATACTTTTGCATGTTAAGTTGAGTGGTTCCATGATGACCTGTGTCCCACCACGTCCAAGCACAGGTGGCTCCATGATGACCCGTGTGTCAAAATGTCCAGTCATAGATGGCTTCATGATGACTTCTATCACAAAAGCCTCATCTTCTCCTGAAACAGAAATAACAAAACATTTAGGCAAGGCATGATGAATCATCTACTCATTGGTAAACTTTTTGTGCTGAACTTTTTGGTAGATGCTCTGTGTTATGAGTAGGGCTGAGCAAAATTGAGAGCTCTTCTTTACCCAAAATTTCAGTGAAAATTGCGGGATTTTGATGAAATTCTTCCATTTTGGTGAAATGCTGGAATAGGCAAATTGAAATGACTATGGTTTCTAAAGCCAAAACGTTTTTTGTTCAGCTTTGGATAGAGTAGGGAAGAGTTAAGCCTTCTTTATGTTTTTCTTTTGCCACCTATGTCATGGAAGGTGCCTACAAGGGGAATGTTCTATAGTAGAAAGTGAGTTAGGGAAGAGTTAAGTCCTGTACAAAAAGAGGGGAGACACCTGGGAAAAGGAGGGGCTGCCCACCCCAAAATCATAAAAATATGAATTTACCCCCAAAAGGTAAAGGGGCTTTGGAGGCAGCAGACAACAATGAAGATGTTGTATGGTTTAAAAAGTAGCTTTATTTGTGCAGTTAAGTCCTGTATCACTGGTTTCTCAGGCTTTATGGGTCCTGGCTTACTACTTGGTTCATATATACCGTATATGTGTAAAAGGAAGGCTGGACTAGAGAGAGGGATTGGAGCTGGGACCACATGGGAGCCGGAGCATCCATGCCGCTTGGAAGGATAAAGCCTTTGTCTGCCTTTCCTAAGCGTTTCACCAGTAATCTGACATTACAGTTATGGACTTACACCCTTACAGGTATGCCTGGGCAGCCACACAATAGTTAGTCAAGAGTTGGAATGAGCTGCAGTTTACTTTGTAATGTCCCTGAAGTGTTTTAAGTAAAGTTCTTTAACTGTACTCAAGCTTGGTCTGAAGGTATTCAAGAGGTACATGGCATATAAATAGAATGGGGCCTGGAAAGCACACAGATGGGGCATGAAAGCAACTATGAAAGGTTAACTCGGTAGGAATATTGGAGCAGGGGAGTAGTTGCCATAAGTAATCAAGAACTGGTGGAAATGTATAGCAGCCAGTCAATAAGCATGTTACCTGGTGTAGGTGACAGGTCCTCCTCTTAGGGTTGCTACCTGTCCGGCATTTACCCAGGTAGTCCGGTTTTTGCATTATGTGCCCGGTTTTCTGACTGCCAGACACCCGGACACATTATTCTGACAGTACACTTGCCAGTGAGATGTCCCCAGTGCCTGTCAGCAATGTGTCTTCCCTTTATCTCTGTCCCCAATCTAGACTCCAGTGACCACCAGCAGCTAAAAGACCCCTCTTCTCCCTGTCTGTGTGTCTCCTGGGCTGACAGAATCGTCCAGATTCACAGGAGAGGAGACCAGGAGAAGGAGCAGCAAGTGCAGCCGATTCCCTTCAGTAGAAGAAGCAACCCACAGCCTACTGAACGGGACAGCAGGAGACGGGTATACAGTCCACCACTGTCTCCTCACTGTCCACCCCCCTTTCCACCTGACTACTGCCCTCTCTGTCCACTGCACTACTCTCCAATCTATCCCTCTGCCTCCCTTTCTACCCCACTGCCCCCCTGTCCATCCCGCTCCCCCCGTCCACTCTGCTACTCTCCAGTCCACCCCATTGCCCTATATCTATCCCACTGCCCTTCAGTCCATCCTGCTACTCTCCAGTCCACTCCACTGCCTCCCTGCCCATCCCGCTGCCTCCCTGTCCACTCCACTGCCCCTTGTCCATCCCTCCCCCCGGTCCACTCTGCTACTCTCCAATCCACCCTACTGCCCTATGTCCATCCCACTGTCCTCCAGTCCACCCCTCTGCCTCCCAGTCCACCCCTTTACCTCCCTGTCCATCCCGCTGCCTCCCAGTCCACTCTGCTACTCTCCAGTCCACCCCACTGCCCTATGTCCATCCCACTGCCCTCCAGTCCACCCCTCTGCCTCCCAGTCCACCCCTCTAACTCCCTGTCTATCCCGCTGCCTCCCAGTCCACTCTGCTACTCTACAGTCCACCCCACTGCTCCCCTGTCCAACCCCTTGCCCTCTAGTCCACCCCACTGACTCCCTGTCCATCCTGCTGCCCCTTGTCTACTCCACTACTCTCCAGTCCACCCTACTGCACCCCTGTCCATCTTGCTGCCCTCCAGTCCACCCACTGCCTCCCTATCCATCCCGCTGCCCCTCTGTCCAATCTGCTATTCTCTAGTCCACCCCACTGCCTCCCTGTCCATCTCTCTTCCCTCCAGTCCATAAAGCAAAAAGGAAGTTCTGGACAAACGCACTCCGGAATATAGCCTTTATTGTAAAAAATCCAACAGATACAAGCCACAGCAAAAAATGGGAAAAACGAACTGACGCGTTTCAAACTTAACAGTGCTTAGTCATAGCTATGACTAAGCACTGTTAAGTATGAAACACGTCAGCTCGTTTCTCGAGATCTGTACAATAAAGGTTATATTACGGAGTGCGGCTGTCCAGAACTTCTTTTTTGCTTCATTTTGCTAAATGCTTAGCCTTCACCTGGTGCTCCAGTTCTGAGGAAAATCTTATATCCACGTATCCACCTGGAGCGGTGATCCCCTTCCCTCCAGTCAATCCCACTGCCCCCCTGTCCACTCCACTACTCTCCGGTCCATCCCACTGCCTTCACTGTCTACCCTGCTGCCCCTCTGCTGACACCCTGTCTATTCCACTGCCCCCTGACCAATCTGTGGTACCCCTGTCTATCCTGGTGCCCCCAGTCCATCCTGCTGCCTCCCCATGTCCACTCCACTGCCCCCCAGTCGATCCCATTTCTGTGGGGCTCTTTGAGGTGCTGTGGTTAGGGTGGTTAGGGTGGTTAGGTCTGCTTTGGGATGTGTTGGATATGATGATCTGCTTTGAGGTGTTGTAGACAGAATAGGCCACTTTGGTGTGGTGTTGACAGTATGGGTTGCTATTGGTAGGGTGGGCTATTCTGGACTGTCAGTGGATGGTTGGGGTGCAGTGGATAGTAAGGGGTGCTGTACGTAGGGTAGGCTAATTTAGGCCTCTCCCACTGTTAACGCAATGTGGCCACACCCTCTGTTCCTGCATTGATGAGCGTGTACACACAGGAAAGGTACCCCCATGTGTAAGGTGAGTAGGCCCCGCCCACATATATCCCATTGAAGAAACCCATCTAAATTTCCCATCCTGCAGATACATCAGGAAGTGAGAGGAAATGTTTTCAAGGTGAGTACCCCCTTCTTGGTACCCCCTTAGTGGTGTTCCTGTACCCAGGAGCGCAGACAGAAATAAATACCTGATAGGTTTATTAGCCTTTCTAAACCTCTTTTCCCTAGAAGCACCCTTCAAAAAAAGTCTCAAAAAAAGTCTCAGATCTCAGTGAACTTCTGATAAACATTAATATATCATCTATATATCTACAGTTCTGAGTGTGTCATTATAAGGGTGTATATAAGGGAGAGGATAGTCGGGTTCAACCCACCCAGAGCATCTGTGGTGCCGCAGCTAGAACTGACAGTTGCTGCTCAGCTGGAAAATAAATTTCATGTGGGGGGGCACTGAACTTGGGGGCGGGCAGGGGGGGGGAGATTGGGGAAATTTTATCTGAGGATGTTGTACTTGTGGGGAGGGAAGATCTGTACTGAAGGTTAGGTCTGTACTGGAGGAGAGATCTGTACTGGGGGGAGATCTGTACTGGGGGTGAGATCTGTACTGGGGCAGGAGCTGTACTAGAATGGAGATCTGCACTGGGGTATCTGCACTAGGGGGAGATCTGTATTGGGGAGAAGGGTTAATACTGGGAAGGAGATCTCTACTGGGAGAAATCTGTACTGGGGGGGATCTGCACTGGGGGGGGGAATCTGCACTGGGCAGAGATCTGTACTGGGGGGAGATCTATACTGGGGGGAGATCTGTACTGGGGGAGATCTGTACTGGGGGAGATCTGTACTGGGGGGAGATCTGTACTGGAGGGTGGATCTATACTAGAAGGGGATCTGAACTGAAGGAGAGATGTGAACTAGGGGGAAATCTGTACTGGGGGCTCTGTATCGGGGGGAGATCTATACTAGAAGGGGATCTGAACTGGAGGGGAGATCTGTACAGGAGACAGATCTGTACTGGGGAGGAAGGAATTTGTACTGGTGGGAGAGGATCTTTAAAAGTGGAGGGGAGGATCTGTACTGGCGGAATTTTGGCTGGGAGAAAGTGGTTAGTTTTTGTCATACCCCGTTTACTGAACTGTGTGTTCCACATTCCTGACCCCTGCTCTATGCATGTTAAACGTTCCTGACCCCTGCTGGACTCGTGCTGGTGTCACAGTAATTAAAGAATAATTTTTGGGTACAAAGTCTTTGCCAAATGTTACCATGTACACAGCGAGTAGGCTGAGTTTGTAAGGCCCTCCCACCACAGCTTCAATCATGCCACAGTGCCTAATTATTAGTCTATAGGAAAAATTATGTACAGACCTGGTCTTTAGTATAGTGTACTTATTCCTCCACTGCCACTACCACTTCTTCCTCCACCGCTGCTACAACTTCTTCCTCCCTGCCTCTACCACATCTTCCTCTACCTTTGCTACCACTTCTTCCTCCACCGCTCCTACCACTTCTTCTTCCACCTCCCCTACCACTTCTTCCTCCACTGCCTCTACCACTTCTTCTTCCACCGCCCCTGCCACTTCTTCCCGCACTCTCACTACCACTTCTTCCTCCACCGCCCCTACCACTTCTTCTTCCACTGCCCCTACCACTTCTTCCTCCACTCCCACTACCACTTCTTCCTCCACTGCCTCCACCACTTCTTCTTCCACCGCCCCTACCACTTCTTCCTCCACTCCCACTACCACTTCTTCTTCCACCACCCCTACCACTTCTTCCTCCACCGCCCCTACCACTTCTTCTTCCACCACCCCTACCACTTCTTCCTCCACCACCCCTACCACTTCTTCCTGCACTCTCACTACCACTTCTTCCTCCACCACCCCTACCACTTCTTCCTGCACTCTCACTACCACTTCTTCCTCCACCGCCCCTACCACTTCTTCTTCCACTGCCCCTACCACTTCTTCCTCCACTCCCACTACCACTTCTTCCTCCACTGCCGCTACCACTTCTTCCCCCACCGCCCCTACCACTTCTTCTTCCACTGCCCCTACCACTTCTTCTTCCACTGCCCCTACCACTTCTTCCTCCACTCCCACTACCACTTCTTCCTCCACTGCCGCTACCACTTCTTCCCCCACCGCCCCTACCACTTCTTCTTCCACTGCCCCTACCACTTCTTCCTCCACTCCCACTACCACTTCTTCCTCCACTGCCGCTACCACTTCTTCCCCCACCGCCCCTACCACTTCTTCCTCCACTCTCACTACCACTTCTTCCTCCACTCCCACTACCACTTCTTCTTCCACCGCCCCTACCACTTCTTCTTCCACGGCTCCTACCACTTCTTCTTCCACCGCCCCTACCACTTCTTCCTCCACTCCCACTACCACTTCTTCCTCCACCGCCCCTACCACTTCTTCCTCCACCGCCCCTACCACTTCTTTCAGCACTGACACTACCACTTCTTCCACCGCCCCTACCACTTCTTCCTCCACTGCCGCTACCACTTCTTCTTCCACTGCCCCTACCACTTCTTCCTCCACTGCCGTTACCACTTCTTCTTCCACCGCCCCTACCACTTCTTCCTCCACCACCCCTACCACTTCTTCCTGCACTCTCACTACCACTTCTTCCTCCACCACCCCTACCACTTCTTCCTGCACTCTCACTACCACTTCTTCCTCCACCACCCCTACCACTTCTTCCTGCACTCTCACTACCACTTCTTCCTCCACCGCCCCTACCACTTCTTCTTCCACTGCCCCTACCACTTCTTCCTCCACTCCCACTACCACTTCTTCCTCCACTGCTGCTACCACTTCTTCCCCCACCGCCCCTACCACTTCTTCTTCCACTGCCCCTACCACTTCTTCCTCCACTCCCACTACCACTTCTTCCTCCACTGCCGCTACCACTTCTTCACCCACCGCCCCTACCACTTCTTCTTCCACTGCCCCTACCACTTCTTCCTCCACTCTCACTACCACTTCTTCCTCCACTCCCACTACCACTTCTTCTTCCACCGCCCCTACCACTTCTTCTTCCACCGCTCCTACCACTTCTTCTTCCACCGCCCCTACCACTTCTTACTCCACTCCCACTACCACTTCTTCCTCCACCGCCCCTACCACTTCTTCCTCCACCGCCCTCACCACTTCTTTCTGCACTGACACTACCACTTCTTCCACCGCCCCTACCACTTCTTCCTCCACTGCCGCTACCACTTCTTCTTCCACTGCCCCTACCACTTCTTCCTCCACTGTCGTTACCACTTCTTCTTCCACCGCCCCTACCACTTCTTCCTCCACCGCCCCTACCACTTCTTCCTCCACTGCCTCCACCACTTCTTCTTCCACCGCCCCTACCACTTCTTCCTCCACTCCCACTACCACTTCTTCTTCCACCACCCCTACCACTTCTTCCTCCACCGCCCCTACCACTTCTTCTTCCACCACCCCTACCACTTCTTCCTCCACCACCCCTACCACTTCTTCCTGCACTCTCACTACCAATTCTTCCTCCACCACCCCTACCACTTCTTCCTGCACTCTCACTACCACTTCTTCCTCCACCACCCCTACCACTTCTTCCTGCACTCTCACTACCACTTCTTCCTCCACCGCCCCTACCACTTCTTCTTCCACTGCCCCTACCACTTCTTCCTCCACTCCCACTACCACTTCTTCCTCCACTGCCGCTACCACTTCTTCCCCCACCGCCCCTACCACTTCTTCTTCCACTGCCCCTACCACTTCTTCCTCCACTCCCACTACCACTTCTTCCTCCACCGCCCCTACCACTTCTTCCTCCACCGCCCCTACCACTTCTTTCAGCACTGACACTACCACTTCTTCCACCGCCCCTACCACTTCTTCCTCCACTGCCGCTACCACTTCTTCTTCCACTGCCCCTACCACTTCTTCCTCCACTGCTGTTACCACTTCTTCTTCCACCGCCCCTACCACTTCTTCCTCCACCGCCCCTACCACTTCTTCCTCCACTTCCGCTACCACTTCTTCCTCCACTGCTGCTACCACTTCTTCCTCCACCGCCCCTACCACTTCTTCCTCCACCGCCCCTACCACTTCTTCCTCAACCGCCCCTACCACTTCTTTCTGCACTGCCACTACCACTTCTTCCACCGCCCCTACCACTTCTTCCTCCACTGCCGCTACCACTTCTTCTTCCACTGCCCCTACCACTTCTTCCTCCACTGCCCCTACCACTTCTTCCTCCACTCCCACTTCTTCCTCCACTGCCGCTACCACTTCTTCCCCCACCGCCCCTACCACTTCTTCCTCCACTCTCACTACCACTTCTTCCTCCACTCCCACTCCCACTTCTTCTTCCACCGCCCCTACCACTTCTTCTTCCACCGCTCCTACCACTTCTTCTTCCACCGCCCCTACCACTTCTTCCTCCACTCCCACTACCACTTCTTCCTCCACCGCCCCTACCACTTCTTCCTCCACCGCCCCTACCACTTCTTTCTGCACTGACACTACCACTTCTTCCACCGCCCCTACCACTTCTTCCTCCACTGCCGCTACCACTTCTTCTTCCACTGCCCCTACCACTTCTTCCTCCACTGTCGTTACCACTTCTTCCTCCACCGCCCCTACCACTTCTTCCTCCACCGCCCCTACCACTTCTTCCTCCACTTCCGCTACCACTTCTTCCTCCACTGCTGCTACCACTTCTTCCTCCACCGCCCCTACCACTTCTTCCTCCACCGCCCCTACCACTTCTTCCTCAACCACCCATACCACTTCTTTCTGCACTGCCACTACCACTTCTTCCACCTCCCCTACCACTTCTTCCTCCACTGCCGCTAAAACTTCTTCTTCCACTGCCCCTACCACTTCTTCCTCCACTGCCGTTACCACTTCTTCTTCCACCGCCCCTACCACTTCTTCCTCCACCGCCCCTACCACTTCTTCCTCCACTTCCGCTACCACTTCTTCCTCCACTGCTGCTACCACTTCTTCCTCCACCGCCCCTACCACTTCTTCCTCCACCGCCCCTACCACTTCTTCTTCCACCGCCTCTACCACTTCTTCTTCCACTGCCCCTACCACTTCTTCCTCCACTCCCACTACCATTTCTTCCTCCACTGCCGCTACCACTTCTTCACCCACCGCCCCTACCACTTCTTCTTCCACTGCCCCTACCACTTCTTCCTCCACTCTCACTACCACTTCTTCCTCCACTCCCACTACCACTTCTTCTTCCACCGCCCCTACCACTTCTTCTTCCACCGCTCCTACCACTTCTTCTTCCACCGCCCCTACCACTTCTTCCTCCACTCCCACTACCACTTCTTCCTCCACCGCCCCTACCACTTCTTCCTCCACCGCCCCTACCACTTCTTTCTGCACTGACACTACCACTTCTTCCACGGCCCCTACCACTTCTTCCTCCACTGCCGCTACCACTTCTTCTTCCACTGCCCCTACCACTTCTTCCTCCACTGTCGTTACCACTTCTTCTTCCACCGCCCCTACCACTTCTTCCTCCACCGCCCCTACCACTTCTTCCTCCACTGCCTCCACCACTTCTTCTTCCACCGCCCCTACCACTTCTTCCTCCACTCCCACTACCACTTCTTCTTCCACCACCCCTACCACTTCTTCCTCCACCGCCCCTACCACTTCTTCTTCCACCACCCCTACCACTTCTTCCTCCACCACCCCTACCACTTCTTCCTGCACTCTCACTACCAATTCTTCCTCCACCACCCCTACCACTTCTTCCTGCACTCTCATTACCACTTCTTCCTCCACCATCCCTACCACTTCTTCCTGCACTCTCACTACCACTTCTTCCTCCACCGCCCCTACCACTTCTTCTTCCACTGCCCCTACCACTTCTTCCTCCACTCCCACTACCACTTCTTCCTCCACTGCCGCTACCACTTCTTCCCCCACCGCCCCTACCACTTCTTCTTCCACTGCCACTACCACTTCTTCCTCCACTCCCACTACCACTTCTTCCTCCACCGCCCCTACCACTTTTTCCTCCACCGCCCCTACCACTTCTTTCAGCACTGACACTACCACTTCTTCCACCGCCCCTACCACTTCTTCCTCCACTGCCGCTACCACTTCTTCTTCCACTGCCCCTACCACTTCTTCCTCCACTGCCGTTACCACTTCTTCTTCCACCGCCCCTACCACTTCTTCCTCCACCGCCCCTACCACTTCTTCCTCCACTTCCGCTACCACTTCTTCCTCCACTGCTGCTACCACTTCTTCCTCCACCGCCCCTACCACTTCTTCCTCCACCGCCCCTACCACTTCTTCCTCAACCGCCCCTACCACTTCTTTCTGCACTGCCACTACCACTTCTTCCACCGCCCCTACCACTTCTTCCTCCACTGCCGCTACCACTTCTTCTTCCACTGCCCCTACCACTTCTTCCTCCACTGCCCCTACCACTTCTTCCCCCACCGCCCCTACCACTTCTTCCTCCACTCTCACTACCACTTCTTCCTCCACTCCCACTACCACTTCTTCTTCCACCGCCCCTACCACTTCTTCCTCCACTGCCGCTACCACTTCTTCTTCCACTGCCCCTACCACTTCTTCCTCCACTGCCGCTACCACTTCTTCCCCCACCGCCCCTACCACTTCTTCCTCCACTCTCACTACCACTTCTTCCTCCACTCCCACTACCACTTCTTCTTCCACCGCCCCTACCACTTCTTCTTCCACCGCTCCTACCACTTCTTCTTCCACCGCCCCTACCACTTCTTCCTCCACTCCCACTACCACTTCTTCCTCCACCGCCCCTACCACTTCTTCCTCCACCGCCCCTACCACTTCTTTCTGCACTGACACTACCACTTCTTCCACCGCCCCTACCACTTCTTCCTCCACCGCCCCTACCACTTCTTCCTCAACCACCCATACCACTTCTTTCTGCACTGCCACTACCACTTCTTCCACCTCCCCTACCACTTCTTCCTCCACTGCCGCTAAAACTTCTTCTTCCACTGCCCCTACCACTTCTTCCTCCACTGCCGTTACCACTTCTTCTTCCACCGCCCCTACCACTTCTTCCTCCACCGCCCCTACCACTTCTTCCTCCACTTCCGCTACCACTTCTTCCTCCACTGCTGCTACCACTTCTTCCTCCACCGCCCCTACCACTTCTTCCTCCACCGCCCCTACCACTTCTTCTTCCACCGCCTCTACCACTTCTTCTTCCACTGCCCCTACCACTTCTTCCTCCACTCCCACTACCACTTCTTCCTCCACTGCCGCTACCACTTCTTCACCCACCGCCCCTACCACTTCTTCTTCCACTGCCCCTACCACTTCTTCCTCCACTCTCACTACCACTTCTTCCTCCACTCCCACTACCACTTCTTCTTCCACCGCCCCTACCACTTCTTCTTCCACCGCTCCTACCACTTCTTCTTCCACCGCCCCTACCACTTCTTCCTCCACTCCCACTACCACTTCTTCCTCCACCGCCCCTACCACTTCTTCCTCCACCGCCCCTACCACTTCTTTCTGCACTGACACTACCACTTCTTCCACCGCCCCTACCACTTCTTCCTCCACTGCCGCTACCACTTCTTCTTCCACTGCCCCTACCACTTCTTCCTCCACTGTCGTTACCACTTCTTCTTCCACCGCCCCTACCACTTCTTCCTCCACCGCCCCTACCACTTCTTCCTGCACTGCCTCCACCACTTCTTCTTCCACCGCCCCTACCACTTCTTCCTCCACTCCCACTACCACTTCTTCTTCCACCACCCCTACCACTTCTTCCTCCACCGCCCCTACCACTTCTTCTTCCACCACCCCTACCACTTCTTCCTCCACCACCCCTACCACTTCTTCCTGCACTCTCACTACCAATTCTTCCTCCACCACCCCTACCACTTCTTCCTGCACTCTCATTACCACTTCTTACTCCACCACCCCTACCACTTCTTCCTGCACTCTCACTACCACTTCTTCCTCCACCGCCCCTACCACTTCTTCTTCCACTGCCCCTACCACTTCTTCCTCCACTCCCACTACCACTTCTTCCTCCACTGCCGCTACCACTTCTTCCCCCACCGCCCCTACCACTTCTTCTTCCACTGCCACTACCACTTCTTCCTCCACTCCCACTACCACTTCTTCCTCCACCGCCCCTACCACTTCTTCCTCCACCGCCCCTACCACTTCTTTCAGCACTGACACTACCACTTCTTCCACCGCCCCTACCACTTCTTCCTCCACTGCCGCTACCACTTCTTCTTCCACTGCCCCTACCACTTCTTCCTCCACTGCCGTTACCACTTCTTCTTCCACCGCCCCTACCACTTCTTCCTCCACCGCCCCTACCACTTCTTCCTCCACTTCCGCTACCACTTCTTCCTCCACTGCTGCTACCACTTCTTCCTCCACCGCCCCTAACACTTCTTCCTCCACCGCCCCTACCACTTCTTCCTCAACCGCCCCTACCACTTCTTTCTGCACTGCCACTACCACTTCTTCCACCGCCCCTACCACTTCTTCCTCCACTGCCGCTACCACTTCTTCTTCCACTGCCCCTACCACTTCTTCCTCCACTGCCCCTACCACTTCTTCCTCCACTCCCACTACCACTTCTTCCTCCACTGCCGCTACCACTTCTTCCCCCACCGCCCCTACCACTTCTTCCTCCACTCTCACTACCACTTCTTCCTCCACTCCCACTACCACTTCTTCTTCCACCGCCCCTACCACTTCTTCTTCCACCGCTCCTACCACTTCTTCTTCCACCGCCCCTACCACTTCTTCCTCCACTCCCACTACCACTTCTTCCTCCACCGCCCCTACCACTTCTTCCTCCACCACCCCTACCACTTCTTTCTGCACTGACACTACCACTTCTTCCACCGCCCCTACCACTTCTTCCTCCACTTCCGCTACCACTTCTTCCTCCACTGCTGCTACCACTTCTTCCTCCACCGCCCCTACCACTTCTTCCTCCACCGCCCCTACCACTTCTTCCTCAACCACCCCTACCACTTCTTTCTGCACTGCCACTACCACTTCTTCCACCGCCCCTACCACTTCTTCCTCCACTGCCGCTAAAACTTCTTCTTCCACTGCCCCTACCACTTCTTCCTCCACTGCCGTTACCACTTCTTCTTCCACCGCCCCTACCACTTCTTCCTCCACCGCCCCTACCACTTCTTCCTCCACTTCCGCTACCACTTCTTCCTCCACTGCTGCTACCACTTCTTCCTCCACCGCCCCTACCACTTCTTCCTCCACCGCCCCTACCACTTCTTCTTCCACCGCCTCTACCACTTCTTCTTCCACCGCCCCTACCACTTCTTCCTCCACTGCCTCTACCACTTCTTCTTCCACCACCCCTACCACTTCTTCCTCCACCGCCCCTACCACTTCTTCTTCCACTGCCCCTACCACTTCTTCTTCCACCGCCTCTACCACCTCTTCTTCCACCGCCCCTACTACTTCTTCTTCCACCGCCCCTACCACTTCTTCTTCCACCACCCCTACCACTTCTTCCTCCACCACCCCTACCACTTCTTCCTGCACTCTCACTACCACTTCTTCCTCCACCACCCCTACCACTTCTTCCTGCACTCTCACTACCACTTCTTCCTCCACCGCCCCTACCACTTCTTCTTCCACTGCCCCTACCACTTCTTCCTCCACTCCCACTACCACTTCTTCCTCCACTCTCACTACCACTTCTTCCTCCACTCCCACTACCACTTCTTATTCCACCGCCCCTACCACTTCTTCTTCCACCGCTCCTACCACTTCTTCTTCCACCGCCCCTACCACTTCTTCCTCCACTCCCACTACCACTTCTTCCTCCACCGCCCCTACCACTTCTTCCTCCACCGCCCCTACCACTTCTTTCTGCACTGACACTACCACTTCTTCCACCGCCCCTACCACTTCTTCCTCCACTTCCGCTACCACTTCTTCCTCCACTGCTGCTACCACTTCTTCCTCCACCGCCCCTACCACTTCTTCCTCCACCGCCCCTACCACTTCTTCCTCCACCGCCCCTACCACTTCTTCCTCAACCACCCCTACCACTTCTTTCTGCACTGCCACTACCACTTCTTCCACCGCCCCTACCACTTCTTCCTCCACTGCCGCTAAAACTTCTTCTTCCACTGCCCCTACCACTTCTTCCTCCACTGCCGTTACCACTTCTTCTTCCACCGCCCCTACCACTTCTTCCTCCACCGCCCCTACCACTTCTTCCTCCACTGCTGCTACCACTTCTTCCTCCACCGCCCCTACCACTTCTTCCTCCACCGCCCCTACCACTTCTTCTTCCACCGCCTCTACCACTTCTTCTTCCACCGCCCCTACCACTTCTTCCTCCACTGCCTCTACCACTTCTTCTTCCACCACCCCTACCACTTCTTCCTCCACCGCCCCTACCACTTCTTCTTCCACTGCCCCTACCACTTCTTCTTCCACCGCCTCTACCACTTCTTCTTCCACCGCCCCTACTACTTCTTCTTCCACCGCCCCTACCACTTCTTCCTCCACTCCCACTACCACTTCTTCTTCCACCACCCTTACCACTTCTTCCTCCACCGCCCCTACCACTTCTTCTTCCACCACCCCTACCACTTCTTCCTCCACCACCCCTACCACTTCTTCCTGCACTCTCACTACCAATTCTTCCTCCACCACCCCTACCACTTCTTCCTGCACTCTCACTACCACTTCTTCCTCCACCACCCCTACCACTTCTTCCTGCACTCTCACTACCACTTCTTCCTCCACCGCCCCTACCACTTCTTCCTCCACCGCCCCTACCACTTCTTCTTCCACCGCCTCTACCACTTCTTCTTCCACCGCCCCTACCACTTCTTCCTCCACTGCCTCTACCACTTCTTCTTCCACTACCCCCACCACTTCTTCCTCCACCGCCCCTACCACTTCTTCTTCCACTGCCCCTACCACTTCTTCTTCCACCGCCTCTACCACTTCTTCTTCCACCGCCCCTACTACTTCTTCTTCCACCGCCCCTACCACTTCTTCTTCCACCACCCCTACCACTTCTTCCTCCACCACCCCTACCACTTCTTCCTGCACTCTCACTACCACTTCTTCCTCCACCACCCCTACCACTTCTTCCTGCACTCTCACTACCACTTCTTCCTCCACCGCCCCTACCACTTCTTCTTCCACTGCCCCTACCACTTCTTCCTCCACTCCCACTACCACTTCTTCCTCCACTCTCACTACCACTTCTTCCTCCACTCCCACTACCACTTCTTATTCCACCGCCCCTACCACTTCTTCTTCCACCGCTCCTACCACTTCTTCTTCCACCGCCCCTACCACTTCTTCCTCCACTCCCACTACCACTTCTTCCTCCACCGCCCCTACCACTTCTTCCTCCACCGCCCCTACCACTTCTTTCTGCACTGACACTACCACTTCTTCCACCGCCCCTACCACTTCTTCCTCCACTTCCGCTACCACTTCTTCCTCCACTGCTGCTACCACTTCTTCCTCCACCGCCCCTACCACTTCTTCCTCCACCGCCCCTACCACTTCTTCCTCCACCGCCCCTACCACTTCTTCCTCAACCACCCCTACCACTTCTTTCTGCACTGCCACTACCACTTCTTCCACCGCCCCTACCACTTCTTCCTCCACTGCCGCTAAAACTTCTTCTTCCACTGCCCCTACCACTTCTTCCTCCACTGCCGTTACCACTTCTTCTTCCACCGCCCCTACCACTTCTTCCTCCACCGCCCCTACCACTTCTTCCTCCACTGCTGCTACCACTTCTTCCTCCACCGCCCCTACCACTTCTTCCTCCACCGCCCCTACCACTTCTTCTTCCACCGCCTCTACCACTTCTTCTTCCACCGCCCCTACCACTTCTTCCTCCACTGCCTCTACCACTTCTTCTTCCACCACCCCTACCACTTCTTCCTCCACCGCCCCTACCACTTCTTCTTCCACTGCCCCTACCACTTCTTCTTCCACCGCCTCTACCACTTCTTCTTCCACCGCCCCTACTACTTCTTCTTCCACCGCCCCTACCACTTCTTCCTCCACTCCCACTACCACTTCTTCTTCCACCACCCTTACCACTTCTTCCTCCACCGCCCCTACCACTTCTTCTTCCACCACCCCTACCACTTCTTCCTCCACCACCCCTACCACTTCTTCCTGCACTCTCACTACCAATTCTTCCTCCACCACCCCTACCACTTCTTCCTGCACTCTCACTACCACTTCTTCCTCCACCACCCCTACCACTTCTTCCTGCACTCTCACTACCACTTCTTCCTCCACCGCCCCTACCACTTCTTCTTCCACTGCCCCTACCACTTCTTCCTCCACTCCCACTACCACTTCTTCCTCCACTGCCGCTACCACTTCTTCCCCCACCGCCCCTACCACTTCTTCTTCCACTGCCCCTACCACTTCTTCCTCCACTCCCACTACCACTTCTTCCTCCACTGCCGCTACCACTTCTTCCCCCACCGCCCCTACCACTTCTTCCTCCACTCTCACTACCACTTCTTCCTCCACTCCCACTACCACTTCTTCTTCCACCGCCCCTACCACTTCTTCTTCCACCGCTCCTACCACTTCTTCTTCCACCGCCCCTACCACTTCTTCCTCCACTCCCACTACCACTTCTTCCTCCACCGCCCCTACCACTTCTTCCTCCATCGCCCCTACCACTTCTTTCTGCACTGACACTACCACTTCTTCCACCGCCCCTACCACTTCTTCCTCCACTGCCGCTAATACTTCTTCTTCCACTGCCCCTACCAATTCTTCCTCCACTGCCGTTACCACTTCTTCTTCCACCGCCCCTACCACTTCTTCTTCCACCGCCCCTACCACTTCTTCTTCCACTGCCCCTACCACTTCTTCCTCCACTCCCACTACCACTTCTTCCTCCACCGCCCCTACTACTCTTTCTCCACCGCCCCTACCACTTCTTTCTGCACTGCCACTACCACTTCTTCCTCCACCGCCCCTACTACTCTTTCTCCACCGCCCCTACCACTACTTTCTGCACTGCCACTACCACTTCTTCCACCGCCCCTACCACTTCTTCCTCCACTGCCCCTACCACTTCTTCCTCCACTGCCGCTACCACTTCTTCTTCCACCGCCCCTACCATTTCTTCTTCCACCGCCTCTACCACTTCTTCTTCCACCGCCCCTACCACTTCTTCCTCCACTCCCACTACCACTTCTTCCTCCACCGCCCCTACTACTCTTTCTCCACCGCCCCTACCACTTCTTTCTGCACTGCCACTACCACTTCTTCCTCCACCGCCCCTACTACTCTTTCTCCACCGCCCCTACCACTTCTTTCTGCACTACCACTACCACTTCTTCCTCCACTTCCGCTACCACTTCTTCCTCCACTGCCGCTACCACTTCTTCCTCCACTGCCGTTACCACTTCTTCTTCCACCGCCCCTACCACTTCTTCTTCCACTGCCCCTACCACTTCTTCTTCCACTGCCCCTACCACTTCTTACTCCACTCCCACTACCACTTCTTCCTCCACCGCCCCTACTACTCTTTCTCCACCGCCCCTACCACTTCTTTCTGCACTGCCTCTACCACTTCTTCCTCCACCGCCCCTACTACTCTTTCTCCACCGCCCCTACCACTTCTTTCTGCACTGCCACTACCACTTCTTCCACCGCCCCTACCACTTCTTCCTCCACTGCCCCTACCACTTCTTCCTCCACTGCCGTTACCACTTCTTCCTCCACCACCCCTACCACTTCTTCCTCCACTGCCGCTACCACTTCTTCTTCCACCGCCCCTACCACTTATTCCTCCACCGCCCCTACCACTTCTTTCTCCACTGCCACTGCCACTTCTTCTTCCACCGCCCCTACCACTTCTTCCTTCACTGCCTCTACCACTTCTTTCTCCACTGCCACTACCACTTCTTCTTCCACCGCCCCTACCACTTCTTTCTCCACCACCACTACCACTTCTTCCTCCACTTCCGCTACCACTTCTTCCTCCACTGCCGCTACCACTTCTTCCTCCACTGCCGCTACCACTTCTTCTTCCACCGCCCCTACCATTTCTTCTTCCACTGCCTCTACCACTTCTTCTTCCACCGCCCCTACCACTTCTTCCTCCACTGCCTCTACCACCTCTTCTTTCACCGCCCCTACCACTTCTTCCTCCACCGCCCCTACCACGTCTTCCTCCACTTCCGCTACCACTTCTTCCTCCACTGCTGCTACCACTTCTTCCTCCACCGCCCCTACCACTTCTTCCTCCACCGCCCCTACCACTTCTTCTTCCACCGCCTCTACCACTTCTTCTTCCACCGCCCCTACCACTTCTTCCTCCAGTGCCTCTACCACTTCTTTTTCCACTGCCCCTACCACTTCTTCCTCCACCGCCCCTACCACTTCTTCTTCCACCGCCCCTACCACTTCTTTCTCCACCACCCCTACCACTTCTTTCTCCACCACCCCTACCACTTCTTTCTGCACCACCCCTACCACTTCTTCCTCCACCGCCCCTACCACTTCTTCTTCCACTGCCCCTACCACTTCTTTCTCCACCACCCCTACCACTTCTTCCTCCACCACCCCTACCACTTCTACCTCAACTCTCACTACCACTTCTTTCTCTCAGCCAACACCCCGGAATGAAACCCAACAGAGAATCTAACCCTCCTCCATTATGTGTAAAACTACCAAAGAAAATAGTTTGATCCAGAAATAAATGGAAATATTCAGTGGTGAGAATATCAACATTGCTAGAAAACTTCAGGAGAGCGCAGCACAGCGGACACCGGGCTGAGAACACAGCGATATATTACACACACGCATATATATTTATATATATATACATACACCTAGAGAAGAACGTAGAATAAAATGACAGATATGATAAGGCCGGCCAGTAGTGATATCACAGAAGGTATTGTTTGTTCACCTGTGTGAGCTATCTATTCTCACCTGGTAAATATGGAGGGGGAATTGGGACTTTGAATGAGGATAATGGGTGGTTATGGTTTGAAAGATATGTGAAGATGTTTATTAACATATAAATGTAAATACGTTACAGTGATACATGTCGTATAAAATGGTAATGTCATATGAAAAACCATGCATGAATGGCATGGACAGCATGAATATGCATCAATATATACATATAACAGCACACAATAATGCAGACATGGTAATATTGTAAAAATGCATGCATAAACATATCATATTGGCAACAAATGGCAATAGTGGATAAACTGAGTGTAGATTGTATTAGTGGAAATAAAAAGATGGCGGTACTAGATAATTGCTGTTAGGACATAATGATACATCCTGAAGGCCCAGGGCGTTTCGTGTAAAAACACTTCCTCAGGGGTGGATGCTACATAATATCTACAAAAAATGAAATATAGTTGTGACGGGAGGGCCCGTGGAACCCAGAATCTTTTGGAAAGTGTGGGATACCCTTGTTTCAGCTCCCCATACACCTCTTATGTCTAAGTCACCCTGTGCTATCCTGGCACAGGGTGAGTGAGAAAATATATCTTGGACTACTTAAAAGGGGACGGTAATATTTATCTACAATATCTCCCAGGATATATGTAAAGACTATTCTTGGTTTGTTTGATTCTGAACTCCACATGTTAGTTGAGAGAACTGATCACATTGGCCTCTAGAACTGGGTAGAAGTCGGGCAGTCTACTCCTACTATAGTTTGTTGTCTACTAGGCTGAGAAGGGGGGGGGAATCACTGTACTGTTAATTGTAATTAGCTCCTGCTATTGTGTTTATACTACTGTGTGAAGCTCAGTGATCACAAGTCTGCCCAAAGGTCATATCTCTGAGTCACCTAGTCTGGGTAAATGATTTAGTAAACTAGTTCATGTTAATTAGGTTACAGGTGTATTGTTAGAGTAATATGAGCAGGAGGGGGGAACCTCCTCTTTAACAATATATAAAGACTTGTAATTTTGGTTCTAATAAATGAGTCCATGTTAGCAGTGAAGCAAGTCTTGTCTTGTTTTGTGCTTGGGAGCGGTTGGAATATCTGATATCTGTATCCAGACTGGGAGGAAGTGGTATACTGACGGAAGCACTCAAGCGGAGTGTGGGACGTTCCGTGACATTGGTGGCAAGCAGCGGGACGCTTCCTGCAGTCTGGGACATTTAAACTTACACCTGGATCCAAGGTCCAGATAGCAGGAGAGGTACAGATACCAGCCGCCATGGAAGAGAAATTCAGAAAGAGGTTGCGAGAGATGCAGATACAGCACAGAGGACCAGTATCAGAGCAGGTCCTGCTAGGATGGTTTGATTCTTTCCGCTGTGAACTCTAGAAGGAAGCGCTAGCCCGTGAGCAGCGCCACCAGGGAAAAGTTCTCCCCTCCATCCAGGAAAGGTACTGGTCACGGTATGGATTGCGGGTGCTGTTTTTGGGAGAAAAACCGCACAAGGAGCAGACAGCTAAATTAAACAGACTGGTCTGGGCAGAGATGAAGCTGGATGAGAGCTACAGAGCCCTCCGGTGGCATGTATTCCAAGCATGTCCCTGGATAGCGGATGACAGCCCAATGGAAGGCTTAAGCTAAGGCCGGCCTGGGACTGTTGTATGTAAACCTGACAGGGGACCCTAACTTTGGGAGTGATTTGGAGTGGCAGTTGGACGAAATCATGGATTTCAGAGAAGGGCTACTGAACATCTCGGAAGTGCACTGGAAGATATAGATTTTCTGGCCGTTCAGGAATAGGAGCTGGAGCTCGCCTACAGATGGCTGCTAGACTCTGCTCAGCGCCAGGGCTGGGCTCCCTTTGCCTGGGACTATCAGGAAATACCAGTTGACAACTCTGAAATCCTGGCTGAAGAATCGGCAGTGGAAAATCTGGAGATCGCCATCCCCAAAGCTGAAGTGCTGACAATAGGGCCGAGCTTTACTAACCTCTGCCCAGCACCGATAGCATCTTCTGGGTTCCACGGACAGGAGACGGTGAACCTCTATCCCCAGACACCAGTTGCAGAGACAGTGGATTTGATAGACTTTTCTGCTGAGGAAGAACAACCTGATGAGCCTCCAGCAGAAGAGCTGGTATTAGGGCCAAACTTCACTGTGCTCTGCCCAGCACCAACAGCAGTATCTGTGGAGTTACAAGGAGCTTCCCCAGCTGAAGCGCTGGTCACCGGACAGAGGGTCCAAGACCTCTGCCCCACACTTGTGGCAGTTTCAGGGGCTCAAGGTGAGAAGGGGGCGATCACTTCCCAGCAGCAGATACAGGGGGAGAAGGGAGAGGAGGTGTTCTTCGTCCCTCCCCAACAGTTGGCCAGGGTGGAGGAAGTGGACTTTCCTCCCCAGCAAAGATCCGTGCACCTGGGAGACAGTTTCAGAGACATGTTGTCCCAGCAGCCAGATAAGGGAATGGAAAAGGAAGCAGCCGGCTCACCTCCCCAATAGCAGCTACACAGTTTGGGAGTGGAGGAAGCCAGCCCTCTGCCCCAACAGTTAGCCGGAGCGGAGGATGCGGAGTCCCCAGCAGATGTGCTGGCAACAGGACAGAGTGCTACCAACCTCTGCCCAGCACCGGCAACAACTACAGAGTTCCAGGGAGGCGGGGCAGTCGGCCTCCCTCCCCAACAGTTAGCCGGAACAGATGGTGTGGGGTTTCCAGCAGAAGGGCTGGCAACAGGGCCGAGGACTGCTGGACTCTGCCCTCAACTAACAGAGGATGGATTTCCTGTGAAGGTGGATGGGACTTCAGTCTCCACCTGTATACCCCAGGAAAGCTGGGCAGTCGGCCCAGATGCCCAACAGCATGACAGACTGAGCCCGGCCACATTGTCTTCTCTTCTGCGGCTAAAGGGACTCCAGGGGGAAGGACCAGTCCGCACTTCCCCCCAGCAGCGGGTATGTTCTTTGAGAGAGGCAGAGGTTGGCTGGGTGAGTAATGCTCTGTTTGGAACAATTTGTTTGGGGTACTGTGTGGGTACCGGCATTAGAGGACTGGAACTATGGACTAACTTCAGAGTCAATCCGTCTGGGGTCTCTTCCTGTGTTAGTCTTATGCCAAAAGGGGAGAAATGTGACGGGAGGGCCCGTTTATACTACTGTGTGAAGCTCGGTGATCACAAGTCTGTCCAAATGTCATGTCTCTGATTCACCTAGTATGGGTAAATGATTTAGTAAACTAGCTCATGTTAATTAGGTTACAGGTGTATTGTTAGAGTAATATGAGCAGGAGGGGGGAACCTCCTCTTTAACGGTATATAAAGTCTTGTAATTTTGGTTCTAATAAATGAGTCCATGTTAGCAGCTAAGCAAGTCTCGTCTTGTTTTGTGCTTGAGAGCGGTTGGAATATCTGATATCTGTATCCAGACTGGGAGGAAGTGGTATACTGACGGAAACACTCAAGCGGAGTGTGGGACGTTCTGTTACAATAGTTAAGTCCAATATTATAATATTGGACATAGAATATATATAATAATATAGAAAACAAAATTGTCAATCCTGGGTATTTACATACAGCAGACCAAAGCGGCATATGGTAAGTATGGGGCCAGGGCCCAGGAGTGTCTGTCCCGGGAGCTGAGGTGTTCTGAAACCCCGTGATGGCCGGACGCTGCACAATCCTCTTGATCTCTAATGGATATCTTATTTATCCATTGTAGACCCCACTGGCTGCTATCACTCCTGCTCACCATTTCTATACAACATGGAGATAGGTAAACTGTGTTTTGGGGGTGCTGCCTGTGTGCCTGGCTGTCACAGGGCTTCAGAACACCTCAGCTCCCGGGACAGACACTCCTGGGCCCTGGCCCCATACTTACCATATGCCGCTTTGGTCTGCTGTATGTAAGTACCCAGGATTGACCATTTTGTTCTCTCCTGTTGTGCCCATCCAATATTGCACTTAACTATATTTTATTTTTTGTAGATACTATGTAGCATCTGCCCCTGAGGAAGTGTTTTTACATGAAACGCGTTGGACTTTCAGGTTGTAACATTATGCCCTAACAGCAATTATCTAGTACCACCATCTTTTTATTTCCACTAATACAATCTACACTCAGTTTATCCACTATTGCCATTGTTGCCAATATGATATGTTTATGCATGCATTTTTACAGTATTACCATGTCTGCATTATTGTGTGCTGTTATATCTATATATTGATGCATATTCATGCTGTCCATGCCATTCATGCATGGTTTTTCATATGACATTACCATTTTATATCACATGTATCACTGTAACGTATTTCCATTTATATGTTAATAAACATCTTCACATATCTTTCAAACCATAACCAGCCATCATCCTCATTCAAAGTCCCAATTCCCCCTTTTATGTCTATTCTCACCTGAGTCAGTTATCTCCTCTCACCTGTGTCAGTTATCTCCTCTCACCTGAGTCAGTTATCCCCTCTCACCTGTGTCAGTTATCTCCTCTCACCTGTGTCAGTTATCTCCTCTCACCTGTGTCAGTTATCTCCTCTCACCTGTGTCAGTTATCCCCTCTCACCTGTGTCAGTTATCTCCTCTCACCTGTGTCAGTTATCTCCTCTCACCTGTGTCAGTTATCTTCTCTCACCTGTGTCAGGTATCTCCTCTCACCTGTGTCAGTTATCTCCTCTCACCCATGTCAGGTATCTCCTCTCACCTGTGTCAGTTATCTTCTCTCACCTGTGTCAGGTATCTCCTCTCACCTGTGTCAGGTATCTCCTCTCACCTGTGTCAGTTATCTTCTCTCACCTGTGTCAGGTATCTCCTCTCACCTGTGTCAGTTATCTTCTCTCACCTGTGTCAGGTATCTCCTCTCACCTGTGTCAGTTATCTCCTCTCACCTGTGTCAGTTATCTCCCATCACCTGTGTCAGTTATCTCCTCTCACCTGTGTCAGTTATCTCCTCTCACCTGTGTCAGGTATCTCCTCTCACCTGAGTCAGTTATCTCCCCTCACCTGTGTCAGTTATCTCCTCTCACCTGTGTCAGTTATCTCCCATCACCTGTGTCAGTTATCTCCTCTCACCTGTGTCAGTTATCTCCTCTCACTTGTGTCAGGTATCTCCTCTCACCTGAGTCAGTTATCCCCTCTCACCTGTGTCAGTTATCTCCTCTCACCTGTGTCAGTTATCTCCCCTCACCTGTGTCAGTTATCTCCTCTCACCTGTGTCAGTTATCTCCTCTCACCTGTGTCAGTTATCTCCTCTCACCTGTGTCAGTTATCTGCTCTCACCTGTGTCAGTTATCTCCTCTCACCTGTGTCAGTTATCTCCTCTTACCTGTGTCAGTTATCTCCTCTCACCTGTGTCAGTTATCTCCCCTCACCTATGTCAGGTATCTCCTCTCACCTGTGTCAGTTATCTCCTCTCACCTGTGTCAGTTATCTCCTCTCACCTGTGTCAGTTATCTCCTCTCACCTGTGTCAGTTATCTCCTCTCACCTGTGTCAGTTATCTCCCCTCACCTGTGTCAGTTATCTCCTCTCACCTGTGTCAGTTATCTCCTCTCACCTCAGTCAGTTATCTCCCCTCACTTGTGTCAGGTATCTCCTCTCACCTGTGTCAGTTATCTCCTCTCACCTGTGTCAGGTATCTCCTCTCATCTGTGTCAGTTATCTCCTCTCACCTGTGTCAGTTATCTCCTCTCACCTGTGTCAGTTATCTCCCCTCACCTGTGTCAGTTATCTCCTCTCACCTGTGTCAGTTATCTCCTCTCACCTGTGTCAGTTATCTCCCCTCACCTGTGTCAGTTATCTCCTCTCACCTGTGTCAGTTATCTCCTCTCACCTGTGTCAGTTATCTCCTCTCACCTGTGTCAGTTATCTCCCCTCACCTGTGTCAGTTATCTCCTCTCACCTGTGTCAGTTATCTCCTCTCACCTGTGTCAGTTATCTCCCCTCACCTGTGTCAGTTATCTCCTCTCACCTGTGTCAGTTATCTCCTCTCATCTGTGTCAGTTATCTCCTCTCACCTGTGTCAGTTATCTCCTCTCACCTGTGTCAGTTATCTCCCCTCACCTGTGTCAGTTATCTCCTCTCACCTGTGTCAGTTATCTCCCCTCACCTGTGTCAGTTATCTCCTCTCACCTGTGTCAGGTATCTCCTCTCACCTGTGTCAGTTATCTCCCCTCACCTGTGTCAGTTATCTCCCCTCACCTGTGTCAGTTATCTCCTCTCACCTGTGTCAGTTATCTCCTCTCACCTGTGTCAGTTATCTCCCCTCACCTGTGTCAGGTATCTCCTCTCACCTGTGTCAGGTATCTCCCCTCGCCTGTGTCAGTTATCTCCCCTCACCTGTGTCAGTTATCTCCTCTCCCCTGTGTCAGGTATCTCCTCTCACCTGTGTCAGGTATCTCCCCTCGCCTGTGTCAGTTATCTCCCCTCGCCTGTGTCAGTTATCTCCCCTCACCTGTGTCAGTTATCTCCTCTCCCCTGTGTCAGGTATCTCCCCTCACCTGTGTCAGGTATCTCCTCTCACCTGTGTAAGGTATCTCCCCTCGCCTGTGTCAGTTATCTCCCCTCGCCTGTGTCAGTTATCTCCCCTCACCTGTGTCAGTTATCTCCTCTCCCCTGTGTCAGGTATCTCCCCTCACCTGTGTCAGTTATCTCCCGTCACCTGTGTCAGTTATCTCCCCTCACCTGTGTCAGGTATCTCCTCTCACCTGTGTCAGGTATCTCCCCTCGCCTGTGTCAGTTATCTCCCCTCACCTGTGTCAGTTATCTCCTCTCCCCTGTGTCAGGTATCTCCCCTCACCTGTGTCAGGTATCTCCTCTCACCTGTGTCAGTTATCTCCTCTCACCTGTGTAAGGTATCTCCCCTCACCTGTGTCAGTTATCTCCTCTCACCTGTGTCAGGTATCTCCTCTCACCTGTGTCAGGTATCTCCTCTCACCTGTGTCAGGTATCTCAGTGTAGTCTCTCCTCTGTCTGTCTCTCCGGTAGGTGTGGGATCTCCTCAGTGACGGATCATTTATAATGAATGTTGGGATCCCGGAGGACTCTCTGCGGTATAATCAGGACTTCCGCTGCTCATTATGGAATGTGAGGGTCTCCAGAGAAAGGAGGTTTTTATACTGTAATTAAAATAATGGAGTAAAACTGATAGGAAAATATATTGTCACTTAGATTATCAATGTCATAGTTACCCCCCCCCACACACACTATAACACACTGCCCCCCCCTCCCCCCCGTTCTCACATGAATATCAGTCCCCCATTTTATCATACAGGTTTAGGACCAGCCATGGTAGGGAAGAAAATTCACACCAGAGCCAAACTACCCTTCAAGATGTTTTTGACTGCTGAAAGAAACCAGAGCACCAGTTTGGCCCCTTTTGACATCCCTCTTTGTTGCCCCTCTTATAGTAATTAAACCAGAATTTTGCTAAAATAACTAATTAAGAGAAATAATAAAAAATTCAGCTGGCATTACTCAACTGGGAGGTCTGTCCAGAAGAACATTATATACATATATCATATACACTATATTGTCAAAAGTATTGGGACGTGTGCCTTTACGCACATGAACTTCAATGGCACCCCAATCTTAGTCCGAAGGGTTCAATATTGAGTTGGCCCACCATTTGCAGCTATAACAGCTTCAACTCTTCTCGGAAGCCTGTCCACAAGGTTTAGGAGTGTGGCTATGGGACCATTCTTCCAGAAACAAGGTCCATAAAGACATGGATGAGCGAGTTTGGGGTGGAGGAACTTGACTGTCCTGACCTCAACCCAAAAGAACACCTTTGGGGTGATGAATTTGAGAGCAGACTGCAAGCCAGGCCTTCTCGTCCAACATCAGTCCCTGACCTCACAAATGCTCTTCTGGAAGAATGGTCAAGCATTCCCATAGACACACTCCTAAACCTTGTGGACGGCCTTCCCAGAAGAGTTGAAGGTGTTATAGCTGCAAAGGGCGGAGCCAACTCAATATTGAACCCTACAGACTAAGACCGGGATGTCATTAAAGGTCATGTGTGTGTAAAGGCAGGTGTCCCGATACTTTTGACAATATAGTGTAAAAAGGGTGGGAGATTTTTTTTATGTTCCACTTTAACTGTTTTTGAAGGTTTCCATTGGAAAATTTGGCAGATGGAAATGAATAATGGTTGTAAATGTCATAAACTCCTGTTGTAGATTATCATATCCAGTTATTAACATCTGCATAGTATATCCTGCTACTCCATGGTCTTCCCGCAGACATACCAAGGATGGGCTTTGGGTTCTTATGAAGAAAACCTTAAAATGAATCAACATCACTGTAGTACCTTATAGGGTAACACATGGGGGTTTGTCAGACTTCTGTAACCCCGGGGCCCTCAACATCCCCACCCAACATCCAAGTCAGCTACTTCTCTCCTTCTCCAGAGCCTCTCACTGCCATTACAGTCTTGGTGAATTTCCCCACCATCTTGGATGACTTTCTATGATGTAATCACTACACATCTCTAAATTAAGATCTTTATATTGTGAAAGTACGAGGCTCTGCAGCTGTGGGAGATTCAGAAATTGATATGGAGAGAACACAGGACTCTCAAAGTTACAGTATGAGAGACTCCAGTGTGTATATTATGATTGCACAAAGTTGTGTTTTGAGCTTTCTCTGGGATTTGTAATCCCGGATCGGGGCCTGGAGTTTGAAGGTTCCAAAGTGTCTTGTGGGAAAGAACCTTCAATCCGGTGTCTGGATTTTGCAAGACACCTGCAGCTCATGTGGGTGAACAGGTGTGCGGGCTCATTATGAGGAAAGTCTGAGAGCTTAGGATAGTTGAAGTTGGAGTTGCAGTGTGTTCCAGCCAGGAGGGGTGACTTGCTCAGGGGGGGAGACCCCATGTTGGGGGGACGTCTTGCCCATAAGATTGAGAAAGTCAGAACAAATATGTGGGTCCAGACAGACTGGGAAAACTCAGGAGACTAGCAAGTCCCCGGGGTTTGGAGGAAATCTGGGTTCCCGAGGAGTGTGTGAGAACACTGGGTGCTGGACAAACCTTATTAGAAGGCCAGGAGTGGGGCCCATACAGTGAGGTGCTGTGACAGGGAGGCTGAGGGAACTTGAGAAACCTATGGTCACGGAGACCATTGCTAACAGCGGCAGAGCTGTTGAAGTGTAACCAGGTGAGCTACCGTTTTTTATTTATATTTGCTGGAGAAGAACCCTTCCGCGGGCCACCTGCTGTAAAAACTTTTTGTTCATTTTCCTTTAGAATAAAAGCGGGCTGCCGTGCCCTTAAATACAGTTCTGACTGACGTGGACTCACTTTAAAAAACACTCACCACCTAAGAGCTAACCATCCCCCATATCACAATAGGTACATGGGTGGCTGACTATCTGAATTAGTAAGGAATCAGATGATCAGCTAAAAAAACCTTCAAACATCTTAAAGAAGAGTCAGACCTGATTGCAGGGCGATTTAGGAGGCTTTAAGTGGTTATGAACCTTTAGATAAGGGTCTACAACATGCTTAGTTCGGTCCTAGACACTAACCTTGCCTGAGACCAATGGGAGGCTCTTCTGCACAAACCCTTCCCACATTTGAATTAATACCTAAGGAAGCCGGTGGGGTACGTATTCCTAGCAGGTTAAAGCCTGGAGACGACCCTCGATAAATTTCGCTGAGGTCAAACAACGGCTCTTGGGGACCATAATACATGAAAATTTGGCCTCCATACTTACTGACACCCATGCAAAGTATCCTAGGGCCCATAACTGGAGCACATTGTGCACTTGGACCACTCCCTTCTTTCTTTGTGACTGCCGGCCACAAACCAGTGGAATGAGACCATCGGTTGGACCTCATGGGACATCCTTCTCTCCCCCCACCCCCTTCCCTGCTCGTCCACCTCCCTCTCTCTCTTGTCTCTCTTTGCTTTTTGTTGTTTTTCCTTTCTATTAAGCCTACCATAAATCTACTCACTGAATCCTCTTCAACTAAGTACACTGTGATCTCCCACTTCCACTGTTTCTGGGTGATGTCTATTAGCTTTTTCTTCCATTTTCTTTTTTTTCATTTTTCATTTTTTTTTTTTTCATTTTTCGTCCATTTTCTTGGGACGGCTGGCGAGGGTTTAGGCTGGTCACTCCTTGCACAAAGTGTCACGCCGGCAACAAGTGTTTGGCACTTGGACACGGGCACTTCTTCTAACAAGACCACCTGTCATCTTCACCATCTCCTCACCATGCCTTCTCTGCTCTACTCTTTCAGGTAACTGCACTGATCTTCCCTGCAACACAAAAGTCGCTCCACCTGTCTGCGATTTCCCACCTGACTCTTCATACCCTCTGGTAACTGCAAAGACTCCCCTCTTCTCTTAAACACTGGACTACATTGCCTAACTGAACTTTAATTCTGCCTTACTAAGAATTTGAAACTAGTGCCTATACTTGTTTGTTTTTGAAAGTGTCATTTATTTTGTATTCTGCTGCCCTGAACAAGACCAAACATTTAACCTTATTCGGTTGCCCCCTCTTGCACTGCAATCTGTCCAGGCCAGTTGTAAAACCCCACCCCCCACAAGCTTAGTTTTATCAGCTTCTAATTGAATAATTTTGAATTCCCCCCCCACCTTGCCACTATAAATTTAGTTCATTTCTTGGGACGGCTGGCGAGGGTTTAGGCTGGTCACTCCTTGCACAAAGTGTCACGCCGGCAACAAGTGTTTGGCATTTGGACACGGGCACTTTGACTAAGGCACTGCTACAAAAAAAAATAAAAAAAAATAAAGTAAGTACAGACATTATTGTTTCACAGCTATTTTGCAGGAAGTTCCACTTCATTCACTAACTTTCCTCAGCCTTCCTTCTATTAGCCTGTCCCCACCCTCTAAAATGCTCACACTAATCTTTGTTATAACGTCCTCTCTCCTCAAACTCTCATTACTTTACCCCCCCTCTCCAGCCCCCAACCTTTATATATCTCCCTCTCTTCTGCCCACTCAATATTACTCCACTTACCACCTCCTGCTCATTCTAAGCCCACACAGTATCACCACGTCCATTCCACCACAGCATCTGCGCTCCTATAAATCCCACTCCCGCCTTACCACCCTCACCCTCCTACTACTCCTAATGTCTGGGGACATTGCACCAAACCCCGGCCCTCCCACACCCAATTTCCAACGCCAAGATCGGCCATCTACCTCCTCCAACAGTAGTCGCAACTTCAACCTTCTCATCCCAATTCCCCTGTTTCCACAAATCAGCCCCCCTCTTTCATGTGCCCTCTGGAATGCCCGCTCAGTCTTCAACAAACTAGTTTCTGTCAATGACCTTTTCCTCTCCAAATCCCTTGATCTATTTGCTATAACTGAAACCTGGCTCCAGGAATTCGACACTACCTCTCCAGCTGCACTGTCCCACAGTGGCCTTCTCTGGACTCACTCCACCAGACCCAGTGGACGAAAAGGAGGTGGTGTCGGACTTCTCCTCTCCCCACAATGCACCTTCCAGGTACTGCCCACACCTCCCTCTCTTTCCACCTGCTCTTTCGAAATGCACTGCATTCGTCTTTTCTCTCCAGCTTGTCTGAGGGTCGCAGTCATTTATCGGCCTCCTGGACCAGTGTCACGCTTTCTGGATGACTTCTCTGCATGGCTACCCTATTTTCTCTCATCTGAAGTGCCTGCCATCATCCTAGGTGACTTTAACATTCCAATCAATGTTAATAATGCTACCACTTCTAAACTACTCAACTTAACCTTCTCTTTTAACCTAACACAATGGACACAAACCACCACTCACTCCAACGGCAACACTCTTGACCTTGTATTCTCCCATCGCTGCACTCCCTGCAATCTCTCCAACGCACCCTTTCCTCTCTCTGATCACAACCTTATCCGTTTCACACTCTCCTTGTCTCCTATATCCCATGCTGCCAACCCACAAACCACTACCCACAGGAACCTTCGCAACCTCAAACCTTCCCTTCTTCACTCTGCTACTGATAGCCTTTATGACAAAATCGCACCCCTGTCCTGCCCAGACCTAACCACTTCCATCTACAACACCACGTTGTCATCCTCCCTAGACGTACTTGCTCCTCTTTCTACACGCAGAACCAGGCCCCATCTGCCACAACCCTGGCAAACAGACGACACCAGAAGTCTCAAGAGACGCAGCCGCGCTCTTGAGCGAGCATGGCGTAAATCTAAATCCCTGCAAGACTTTACCCTCTACAAATCTGTCCTTCTCAAATACAACTCCTGCCTCCACACTGCTAAACAAACCTATTACAACACTCTCATCAAAACCCTCTCATCCAAACCTCGTCAACTCTTTTCTACCCTTAATTCCTTACTTCACCCCCCACTGCCCCCTCCCACCAACTTGCTTACCGCTCAACAGATTGCCAACCACTTCAATAGCAAAATCAACACAATTCGCAAGGAGATATCCAGCATTAAAATTCCTCCCCTACCCAACATATCAGGTCCAACACCACACTCAATACTCTCCTCCTTTTGCCCAGTTACCACAGAAGAAGTTGATAAACTCCTCTCCATGGCCCACCTCACTACATGTCCCCTGGACCCTGTCCCCTCTCAATTGCTGCGACCACCTTCCCACTCTATCCTCAACTCCCTAACCCACATCTTCAACCTCTCCCTCTCCTCCGGCACCTTTCCTTCCCCGTTCAAACATGCACTGGTTACCCCCATACTCAAAAAACCCTCACTAGACCCCACCTGTTTGAATAACTTAAGACCTATCTCCCTTCTCCCGTTTGCCTCCAAGCTCATCGAACGCCTTGTTCATGACCAAATGAGTCGCTACCTCACGGACAACAATCTTCTCGACCCCCTACAGTCTGGCTTCCGCCTACAACATTCTACTGAAACTGCCCTACTAAAAATCACCAATGACCTAATAACTGCCAAAACCAATGGCCACTACTCCATACTCATACTTTTAGACCTCTCTGCTGCCTTTGACACAGTTGACCACCTGCTGCTCCTCAGCAAATTACACTCCCTTGGCCTCCGTGATTCTGCATTATCCTGGTTCTCCTCCTACCTATCTCAGCGCACTTTCAGCGTCACTTACAACTCCATCTCCTCCGCTCCCCTTCCTCTTTCTGTTGGGGTACCCCAAGGCTCTGTCCTTGGGCCTCTCCTTTTCTCACTCTATACCTCTTCCCTGGGCCAGTTGATCACCTCCCATGGCTTCCAATACCATCTCTATGCCGATGACACACAGATCTATCTCTCCACTCCCCAACTCACCCCCACTATCTCCTCACGGATCTCAAACTTGCTGAATGACATATCGGTATGGATGTCACACCACTTCCTCAAACTTAATCTTTCTAAAACTGAGCTTGTTATATTTCCTCCTTCACGGTCCCCCTCCTGTGACTTCACCATTAATATCAACAACACAACCATTGGTCCCTCCACACATGCCAGAGTCCTGGGTGTAATCCTTGACTCTGACCTCTCCTTCAGCCCCCACATCCAATCACTGGCTAAATCCTGCCGCCTTAACCTCCGCAACATCTCCAGAATTCCACCCTTCCTGACTAATGACACCACAAAGCAACTAATTCACTCCTTGATTATTTCCCGCCTCGACTATTGCAACTCTCTCCTTAATGGCCTACCCTTAAGCAGGCTATCCCCCCTTCAGTCTATTATGAATGCTGCTGCTAGACTAATACACCTCACTAATCGATCCGTGACTGCTGCTCCTCTCTGCCAATCCCTTCACTGGCTTCCCCTCCCCCACCGTATAAAATTCAAAATACTAACCATAACATACAAGGCCATTCACAACATCGCCCCCATCTACATCACCAACCTCATCTGCAGATATCGCCCAAATCGCCCCCTCCGCTCCTCCCAGGACCTCCTGCTCTCTAGCTCCCTTGTTACCTCCTCCCATGCTCGCCTTCAGGACTTCTCCAGAGCCTCTCCCATCCTCTGGAATTCCCTACCCCAGTATGTCCGATCAGCCCCTACCCTGTCCACCTTTAGGAGATCCTTGAAAACTCATTTATTCAGGGAAGCCTATCCCATACCCACATAACTGTCCCTGAGCCACCCCCATCAAATCATTCTTTGCAGCTATTACCTTTTGTACCACCACCCCCTTCCTTTAGAATGTAAGCTCTACGAGCCGGGCCCTCCTGTACCTTTTGTATTGTACTGTAATTGTGTTGTCCCCCTTATACATTGTAAAGCGCTGAGTAAACTGTTGGCGCTATATAAATCTCGTATAATAATAATAATAATAATAATAGCTGGCTGTTGGAGGACTTCTCATGGCTTCTGCTATGGTATTAAACCATGTATTTTGAACCTCCCTCTGGGAAACCCTCTCAACCTTGCAATTGCGCTCTTTTATTTCAAGTCGCAAGGGTCTCTGCCTCCTCTGGTGTAATACATTCCCTTGTTTTATGCATATGCCGTATTCCAAAAATTCTATAAAAATGTACAATGAGAGGATATGGAATTTTACATGAGACCAGCTCTGTGAATGAAGCACATTTTATTGCCTTTAGTGGTCAAACCCAAGAGCACTAATGTCCTGTACACACCACCGGTTTTGCTGTTGGAATAAACTCTGAAGGTTTTTCGGACAGAATTCCGCCGGAATTCCACTCAAGCTGTCTTGCCTACACACGGTCACACCAAATTCCGACCATCAAGAATGCGTGAGGTACGTCAGGACAACACGTGTGACGTCTCGTACTTGCTTTAGCGCATTCGTCATTTTTGGTACGTCGGAACAGTATACAGACGAGCGGTTTTCCCGATAGGAATTTGTTCCGTTGGAAAAATATAGCACATGTTCTCTATCTAAGTCCGTCTGAATTTTCGACGTAAAAAGTCCGATGGGGCATACACACGGTCGGAATATACGATGAAAAGCTCCCATCGGACTTTTTCTGTCGGAAATACCGACCAAGTGTTCGGGGCATTATAGGCCTTATGGATGTTTATAAATGTGTGTTTGTATACAGTGTATCTAAAACCAGAAACTTTTGGATGTTTTAGATTCAGTAAGAAGTGTGTAGCACCCTTGTGTTTTTGTTTTTTATTTTTTTTCTTATGTTTTTTCTTATGTCTTTTAGAGACAACTGAAAATGAGAGAAAATCTCTTCAAAGAGATGGTCAGATGTCACCAGAAGAGGTATCCCCAATGGAGGAGTTCCCCTCTATCCCCTTCCAGTAAAATCAACTTTCTCCTTTCATTTTATGGACAAATGAAAGAACAATTCTGGTTTTAGCCTCCCGTTTTTATGTTAATTTTTTTTTTTTGATTATCATATACAGTATCTCACAAAAGTAAGTACACCCCCTCAGTCACATTTTTGTAAATCTTTTCTTCTATCTTTTCATGTGACAACACTGAAGAAATGACACTTGTCTACAATGTAAAGTAGTGAGTGTACAGCTTGTATAACAGTGTAAATTTGCTGTCCCCTCAAAATAACTCAACACACAGCCATTAATGTCTAAACCGCTGGCAACAAAAGTCAGTACACCCCCTAAGTGAAAATCTCCAAATTGGGCCCAAAGTGTCAATATTTTGTGTGGCCACCATTATTTTCCAGCACTGCCTTAACCCTCTTGGGCATGGAGGTCACCAGAGCTTCACAGGTTGTCACTGGAGTCCTCTTCCCCTCCTCCATGATGACATCACGGAGCTGGTGGATGTTAGAGACCTTGCGCTCCTCCACCTTCTGTTTGAGGATGTCCCACAGATGATCAATAGGGTTTAGGTCTGGAGACATGCCTGGCCAGTCCATCACCTTTACTCTCAGCTTCTTTAGCAAGGCAGTGGTGGTCTTGGAGGTGTGTTTGGGATGGTTATCATGTTGGAATACTGCCCTGCGGTCCAGTCTCTGAAGGGAGGGGATCATGCTCTGCTTCAGTATATCACAGTACATGTTGGCATTCATGGTCCCCTCAATGATCTGTAGCCCCCCAGTGCCGGCAGCACTCATGCAGCCCCAGAACATGACACTCCCACCACCATGCTTGACTGTAGACAAGACACACTTGTCTTTGTCCTCCTCACCTGGTTGCCCCCACACACGCCTGTCACCATCTGAACCAAATACGTTTATCTTGGTCTCATCAGACCACAGGACATGGTTCCAGTAATCCATCTCCTTAGTCTGCTTGTTGTCAGCAAACTGTTTGTGGACTTTCTTGTCCATCATCTTTAGAAGAGGCTTCCTTCTGGGATGACAGCCATGCAGACCAATTTGATGCAGTGTGCGGCGTATGGTCTGAGCACTGACAGGCTGAGCCCCCACCCCTACAACCTCTGCAGCAATGCTGGCAGCACTCATATGTTCCCAAAGACAACCTCTGGATTTGACGCTGATCACATGACCTCAACTTCTTTGGTGGACCATGGTGAGGCCTGTTCTGAGTGGAACCTGTCCTGTTATACCACTGTATGGTCTTGGCCACCGTGCTGCAGATCAGTTTCAGGGTCTTGGCGATCTTCTTATAGCCTAGGCCATCTTTATGTAGAGCAACAATTCTTTTTTTCAGATCCTGAGAGAGTTCTTTGCCATGAGGTGCCATGTTGTACTTCCAGTGACCAGTATGAGAGAGTGAGAGCGATAACACCAAATTTAACACACCTGCTCCCCATTCACTCCTGAGACCTTGTAACACTAACGAGTCACATGACACCGGGGAGGGAAAATGGCTAATTGGGCCCAATTTGGAGATTTTCACTTAGGGGTGTACTGACTTTTGTTGCCAGCGGTTTAGACTTTAATGGCTGTGTGTTGAGTTATTTTGAGGGGACAGAAAATTTACACTGTTATACAAGCTGTACACTCACTACTTTACATTGTAGACAAGTGTCATTTCTTCAGTGTTGTCACATGAAAAGAGAGAAGAAAAGATTTACACAAATGTCACTGAGGGGTGTACTTACTTTTGTGAGATATTGTAATATCTGCAATAATATTATCTACACAAAAAAACACAAAAAAAACCCATTTAACTGCAAACTATGTTGTAATAGGATGTTGGTATTGTAGTAAAAGTTATGGAAAAGACATGCGTAGCGCTCCTCTGTAATCGGTGTGTGTTGCGGGGTCACTTCTTCTTGTGTACGCCCTCCTCAATGCCCGAGACTAGGCAGGGCCGGAATCATGTGGATAGACCATTAGGGCAGAACCCCGGCTTTGAAGGGAGCCATACACCAGAACTTAGCATTTCCACGGAGCCTGTGCCCCACTCCACCAGACCAGCCTTACTCTGCCACCTCACTTCAAGGGACATAATGGGGTCCCGCCATGCCCAGCGCGTGGACCTCATGCATGCACTCAATTAACTGCTTACTCTCCATTACCTGCAGCAAGGTCCATGGGGTCTCCCTTTCATGGGTTTGGTCCTGGATTGTTTTTGGGGTACCAAGGGAGTGAGAGTACTGACCCCCCTCACTAGCAGCCCGCTCACTACCCACTTCCAGCCCGCTCTTCTGCTGATTTAACCTTTTGTGGTTGCCTTCCATTCTATCCTCTTTGGCCCCTTACAGGCCCTGTTCTTCTAGATACGCCATGTGCCACCATTTTCCGATGACAGAAATCCCCCCATCGCAAGTAGCAGTGGTCACATGATCATAAATCCCACCCTGCCTCCCAGCATCTGAAACCTCTTAAAGGGCCGGGCTGGAAGACGCTTGCGCCAAGGGGTTAAGTAACTTTAGAATAGACTTTTAACAGTTAAAAAGACTTTACTGAATACATTCAGCATCACAGTCCAACAGTGCAGTAACTGTTTTTCCTTAACTAACTAGATCCAGGCTGCCCAGTGCTTACCTTCCCCAAGGTGAGAGTCCATAATATGGAAGAGTCTTGGTCCAGGTGGATCCCCTTGAGGGTACTTTGCCAGCTGCTGTAGGTCTCATCCTTGTGGTTGAGCTCCTTGATCTTCCCATACGGCTATGGCTGAGATCACCTGAGCAGAGACTTCCCCCCTTTTATCAGTAGCACAGGGTGGAGAGCAGGGCCCAGAAAAGCCCGGGATCAATGCAGAACCCGAGGTAACCCTTTCCCACCTGGGCAGCCTGGATTCCTATCTAAACAAGAGTGACATTTATAAGGAAACCTGCTTACAAGTGTAGCAGGGGTTGATTGTTCAGGCCTGCTCGGTGTCTCACAGATTGCTGCTCTGATTGCTTCCCCACCCCTGTATTCTAGAGGATTCTAGATTGGTAGTAGGAGAAAAAAACAGAGTGAGCAGCCTGAGTATTTAAGGGGAGCCTAGCCAATCCCTGGGGAGGTGTGCCCAGCAGGTGCCTGGAGAGCCCATAAATAGTCTGAAGCCTACGTCTGATTGAGAGAGTTCCTGGGTCCAGTTCTGCTGGAGGACACCCCTGGGGCAGGATTACTAGAGGTGCCACCTAGAAGACATCGAGATCACAGCTGGGAGGCCTATTTGCAAAGCCTAGTCTTGGAGTCGATTTGGGTCTGGAAAGATTCACTGGAGAGAGCCAGGATGAAGATGGAGGGGGGGGGGGGGTAAGTGTCCAGCTGTCTTATGGTGGTGTGAGTCTGTATCTCCCTCACTGAAGAGTGCCTGGTGGATATTGGAAGAAGGCAACTGATGATCCTGCGACCATGTGAGTAGATGACCCCAGGGCTGGAAGTTCATGACCGTGTCTTTTGGTGTTTTGGGAAAAGTCCTAGTCACCTGTAAGCATTAGAGATTGTGAGGGGCATTTTGTGAAGCACAGCAAGATAGAGAAGGAGTCCTCAAAGTGTTCAGTTCCCCAGTATTTTTTTTTTTTTTGGGGGGGAAGGGTATCCTATGCTCTCTTTACCCCATCCAAGTTCAATATTATAATATAAAACCCTAAAATAAAGACACCCCTAGACTGTTCCTGTTGAGCGAGTGGAAGAGTGAAGAAGATGCTGCGTGCCTGGCTGTGTGAGATCTACCTGGGGGGAAAAGTCCACCGGCATCTCCTCAAGGGGTTACGCTAGACATGTAAAGCTGGCCTGATGGAAAAAACGTTTGGAAAGTTGTAGAACCGGTTTATACTGGTGTCACAATGTTCTCTTAGAGAAGAATCGTTTTACGAGTGAAATATTTCGAAGCTGGGTGACTCCGCTATAAGAAACGTCACAGCAAACAGAAGAATGTTTTATTGATATAAATATTTACTGAACTGCGAACGCTTGCTTGTTCTTCCATTTTTTCCCCCTAAAAACATTTATGTCTTCTTATCATTAAAAATCAAAAATAGTTTTATTAGGAGATTTATATTGTCTTGGCAGCCAGGGTCTGCTTTCATTTCATTTCAAACTATTTATTTATTTTTCTCTGTCATGACCCCAAAGTCCTGAGATGGGTTTTTTTGTGACCAAAAGTTTGCAGAGCCTTTTTGGAGATCTGCTTTGTTTTAATCCCCTTGATTAAGCTATTAAAGGAGGAAACAGAAGGGAGAACCTGATGATTGGGGATTGTGCTACTGGGACACCGGTGCACCATAGCAAGGCCAATGAGACCAAAGTAGAAGACAAGGACGGCAGGCAAGTGGGTGGAACACATACTGAGGGTCTTCAGAATGGCCTTCCCTACCTGAGAAACCATTGTCCTTAAAATCAGGAGGAGTGTGATGGAGATATATAGACAGAGAGTCTATCCCCAAGACTGGGAGGGCAATAAATAGGCCGTACATGATATTGACACTTCTACCGATGCAGGCCAAACTTCATGACTTCCTGGTGCAGGCAGTTGAAAATCAGATAGGACAAGAATTATTTCAGATGCCTGAAGGAGCCGCTAATTTAGTCGGGTCCTCTGTTGCTGGCCTCAACCATATTAACGCCTCAATCACTCTGCCACACCCAATTGAATTCACAATCTCAGAATATTCCCCAAGGAATAGACTCCAAATCAGTAGTTAAAGTAAACCTTATATACACTATATTACCAAAAGTATTGGGACGCCTGCCTTTACACGCACATGAACTTTAATGGCATCCCAGTCTTAGTCCGTAGGGTTCAATATTGAGTTGGCCACGCCCTTTCCAGCTATAACAGCTTCAACTCTTCTGGGAAGGCCGTCCACAAGGATTAGGAGGGTGTCTATGGGAATGTTTGACCATTCTTCCAGAAGTGTATTTGTGAGGTCAGGTACTGATGTGGGATGAGGAGGCCTGGATCGCAGTCTACACTCTAATTCATCCCAAAGGTGTTCTGTCAGGTTGAAGGTAGAACTTTGTGCAGGTCAGGTACTGATGTTGAACGAGAAGGCCTGGCTCGCAGTCACCGCTCTAATTCATCCCAAAGGTGTTCTGTCGGGGTGAGGTCAGGAGTCTGTGCAGGCCAGTCAAGGGCCTCCACCCCAAACTCGCTCCTCCATATCTATATGGACTTTGGTTTGTGCACTGGTGCGCAGTCATGCTGGAACAGGAAGGGGACATCTCCAAACTGTTCCCACAAATATCACAGTCCAGGTAGCCGAACTTATCTGCCGGGACCTATTCTACTCCCAAGGGCCACAGAGCAGCCTCCCTAAAGTCTGAAGAATTATAAACTGGCCCTTTGTTTAGAAAGTCTGTGCAGGCCAGTCAAGTGCCTTCACCCCAAAAAACGCTCATCCACATCTTTATGGACCGGCTTTGGTGCATATTACAGAGCAGAAGAAGTGACAGTTGAGCCGTTTCTGAGACTAATGCCCCGTACACACGATCGGACTTTCCAACAACAAAACCGTGGAATTTTGCTTGAAGGTTGTTGGCTCCAACTTGTCTTGCATACACACAGTCACACAAATGTTGGGCAACAATTCCGAACGTGAGGACGTGGTGACGTACAAGACGTGCGAAGAGCCGATAAAAAGGAAGTTTAATAGTCATGTGATATCTCCATTATGAACGCTAGTTTTACAAGGCCGAGCGCTTCCGGCTCATACTTGATTCCAAGCATGCGTGAACTTTTGTGCGACTGACTTGTGTACACACGATCGGAAAGTCCGACAACAAAATTTTGTTGGCGGAAAGATTGAGAACCTGCTAGCAAAGTCTTGTTGGTGGAAAGTCTGACAACAAATGTTCGATGGAGCGTATACACAGTCGGACTTTCCGCCAACAAGCTCACATCCAACATTTCCCGTGGGATAGTCCGATCGTGTGTATACGCGGCATTAGAACATTCCTGCACAAAGGGCATCGGTCTTTTATAGGAGTTCCAACAAGTATCCCAAGTAGGGATGAGCTTCGTGTTCGAGTCGAACCCCATTATGGACTCGAACATCGCCTGTTCGCCCGTTCGTCGAATTGCGAACGATATGGTCCGTTCGCGCCAAATTCGAGTGGCGCGTCACGGCCCATAATTCACTGCAGCATCGCAGTGCATTGCTGGCTGATGATTGGCCAAGCATGCACTATGACCCGCATGCTTGGTCATGTACAGCACCATCTGTACAGAGAGCTGTAACTGGCCAAAGCCAGGGTGTCTTTGGCCAATTATGGCTCAGGGGGTTTAGTACACGCCCCACACTATATAAGGACGCCTGCGTGGCGGCCTTGTGTAGTGTGTTGCGGTGGCGGAGAGATAGACAGAGAGAGAGAGACAGTATTTTTTGATTTAAGTTAGATAGAGTAGGCAGGCGGGTCAGTTAGCTACACTTACAGTGTATTGTGTATATATATATGCATCCTAGGTGTTGTATATATATATATATATACACTGTATTCAGTTTAGCTAGATCCGTTCCTGTTATTATCTTCCTACTGACAGGCAGGCTTGTGTTGTTACAGTATTTAAAGCTACCTGAAGACAATTTCTGGTGTTCTCATACTAATAATACTATAGGCATGCAGTTGATTCTGCTAGCTTAGTGCAGCTACAGGCCATTAGTATGTCTGGAAGGCCAACAATGAGAGGCAGACAGTCACAAGCCAATAAAAGAGGGCAAGCAGGCTCTGTGTCTAGAGGCAAAAGTGCTGGTCGTGGAGACGGTGCATCCTCATCAGCACATGGCCGTTGGACACGCTTGTCCTTTTTTTCAGCAGCCGGCCCGTGTTGAGCCGCAACATGCGGAAGACTTGGTCGAGTGGGTGACCAAGTTGTCCTCATCCTCCTCATCCTCCCTCACCCAGGCTCAGGGTGCTTTGTCTGGCAAAGCAGCGTCCTCTTCCCTCGGCTCAATGTCATCAGTGACTCCTTCCCTAGCCCCACCATGTCCTCCTGAGGAGTCCCCCGAACTGTTTGACCACAGTGTTGGGTACATGCTCCAGGAGGATGCCCAGCGTTTTGAAGGCTTCAATGATGGTACCCAGCTTGAGGAAGGCAGTAACGTGAGCCCAGAGAGAGGGGGTGCCCAAGAAGGACAGCAATCTGGCAGTCATGTTCCCCCTGCTGCAGCATACTGCCAGGTTTGCTCCAGTGATGAGGAGGGGGGGATGATGAGGTCACGGACTCCACGTGGGTGCCTGATAGGAGAGAGGAGGAGGAGGAAGAACATCTCCAACGTGGACAGGATGCCCACCAGGAGCCAGCCTAGGGGCAGCACACCTACTGCATCACACCACAGAGCTCCGCATGTGCAGGGCGCTGCTGTCTCTGCATGTTATTCAAAAAGTTCTTTGGTGTGGGCCTTTTTTGAGACGAGTGCATCAGATCGCACCGCTGCTATTTGCAACATATGTCTCAAGCGTATCTCGTGTGGCCAAAACATCTCCCGCTTGGGCACCACATGCTTGACTAAACATATGTTGACCTGCCATGCAGTTTGATGGCAAGTTACCTAAAAGACCCACACCAAAGAACAAAAAGGACCTCTCCTTGCTCCTTATCAGCTGGGATCTCCAACCCCACTATACCTTCAGTTCTCTCTCAGACCTGCACTGAGAGGAATGAAGGTGTAGAATTAGGTGTGTCACAGCCAAGTACTTGTGGGCAATCTGTCAGATTGTGACAGGCAAATTTCCCTGCCCCAGCTGTTGCACCGCCGAAAGAAGTTTGCTCCCAGCCATCTACATGCCCAGCAGTTGAATGCTAGCTTGGCTAAATTGTTAGCACTTCAACTGATGCCTTTTCAGTTGGTAGACTCTGCCCCATTCTGTGATTTTGTGGAACGTGCGGTTCCTCAGTGGCAGGTTCCCAAATGCCACTTTTTGTCATGGAAGGCGATTCCGGCTCTCTACCGGCATGTGAAAGGCAATGTCTTGGCCTTGCTGGACAGGGCGGCCAGTGGTAAGGTGCATATTACCGCTGACTCATGGTCCAGCAGGCATGGACACGGACGTTACCTATCTTTTACTGCGCACTGGGTGACTCTTCTTGCAGTTGGGAAGGATGCAGTAGTGTTGGAGGTTGTTCCGCCACCATGCCTCCAAAATTCCACTAGTGGTGATTCTGCCAAACCCCTCTCCTCCACCCCCTCCTCTTCTTCTTCCTTCATGGCCTCTTCCTGTGCTGATTTGTCCTCGGAACCAGCATGGCTTCGTCAGGACCGGACTGGAAATGAACACCAGCCCTGGAAAAAATGTCATACCAGCCCCATAGCATTATTATACCAGCCCAACAGCATAACGTCATTATTTTCTTGTTCGTAAAATGGAAAACCATGCATTTTAAAGCACATTTGGCTGCAATTGATGGGTACAGTGGCTGCGTTTGATGGCACAGTGGCTGTGTTTTATGGGCACAGTGGCTGTGTTTTATGGGCACAGTGGCTGTGTTTTATGGGCACAGTGGCTGTGTTTAATGGGCACAGTGGCTGTGTTTAATGGGCACAGTGGTGGCAATTTATGGGTACAGTGGCTGCGTTTGATGGTAC